>JAKZAP010000020.1:16677219-17323695 GCA_023053575.1 Branchinecta lynchi
ATTTCCGGATTCCGCTTCCCTTAACTCCCCCAAAAATGGTCGAAAACCGGAAAGGAAGTCTTCCTGGGGTTGTGTGTCGGGTACTTATGTCTATTTGGTCGGGTCATCAATATGCCTGCCAAGATCTATCATCCTTGGCACATCTGGAAGTATCGCGGTCACCGGAATGCCGGAAAACCCCCACTCCACCCAAAGAGCCAGATATTATGTTGTTCTGTCAAGAACGTATTTTACGCTTGTGCTTGTTCTCCCCATCAAATTCCATCTCGATCCCTCGAGGCTAAGCGTTTCAGGAAAATGCCGGTACCCCTTTCACCCCCCCCCCCCCCCCCATGTACCGGATCCGATCTAGATTTGACACGGAACATCTGAGATGATAGATCTTTCCACTTGCCAAGTTTCATTCAAATCCGATTACCCGTTCAAAATGTTATAAATCCACTATTCCGGATTCCCCATCCCTCCACTCGCCCCACGATGTTCAGATCGTGCAAACGACTATTCTGAAGTTTCATCATCCTAGTACATCAGGAAGTACCGAACTCGCTGCGGATCACCAGAATTCCAGAGCCCCCCCCCCCCCCCCAGTTCCCCCTACAGTGACCGAATCCGGTCCAGTTATGTCAATGGTGTATCTAGGACTTATGCTTGTTCTTCCCACCAAGTTTCATCCCGATCCCTCCACTCTAAGTGTTTCCCAAGATTTTCGATTCCCCCCAGCCACCGGATCCGGATCCGGATCCGGTTCGGATTTGACGTGGATCGTTCCAAATCTCAAGTTTGATTAAGATCCGATACCTTTCAAAAGTTACAAATACCTCAAGATTCTGGATTCCCCTCCCTCCACTCCCCCACGATGGTCGGATCGGGGAAGTGACTGTTTCCATGTTAATCTTCTCGGGTGTTCGAAACTAGCAAAATCCGGAACGACAGACCGACGGACAGACAGAAATTGCGATCGCTATTTGGCACTTGCCGAAGGGCATCGGGCTCACCCAAATTCCCTCATTCAAATTTCATCTCAAACTTTGTGGGAACTCGGGATAAGACAAATGAAAATTTCTTACGTTAATAATAATTACGGGGACGCGATCATCATAACCACCATGTTTCCAATCCATCAGCCGATTCCGGATCCGATTGCAGCGTAAGGGACATCATTTCCATACAGGTTTCAGTTAACAAACTGGTAAATAAATGTCTGGCGAATCGGCTATTAAAGTGCTCATGTTCGTTACAAGTAGCCTACTGTCAAGCGAAGTGTTGATGTATTGTGTTGGATGAATGGATGCGTCCACTGACCCACTACACTCAACATCAACTCAAAAAGAAAGAGAGAGAGGAGGAGAAATGCGAATGGTGATCCAACCATAGATTCTCGGGCCAATTAGTATGTCTGTTTAGAATAGCACTACAAACTGCCTGACTGTCTACCCCTTCGACATCACCAGACAGAAAGTATCTAGAAAGAAAGTAGAAGCGGGTGAGAACCAGCCAGTGCTTCCACTTTTTGGGATCCCAGAACGTAAGTAGAGGCCAGGGTTGGTCACCAAAAGTAACTTCCTACACCCTGGAAAGTAACCCAAAAGTATCTCAAAGTAACCCAGTGTAACCTAATGTAACCCAATGCACTGTAACCCAAAGTAACCCAATGTAACCCAAAGTAACCCAAAGTATCCTGAAGTAACTCGTACACCCTGGTTCTTGGTGACCAACCCTGGAGTAGAGCGATACCTATGACATCGCAAAAGTTGTCCGTCTGTGAGCACGATAACTCTCGAAGGGAATGAGGTATTTTGATGAAACTTGGTGTGAGGATCCTTTGGGTCAAGGGAAAAGTCGAGTTCGTAGATGGGCTCTGTAGCCCTATATTTAGGGGTGGGGTTCAATTTAAGGGGTGGGGTTCAATTTAATGCGATAGTGGATGAAGGGGTAAGAAGACATGCTGAACATGATTATGAAAACCATTTTCTCGCCGAACAAGTAGTTCTCCCGGAATCCGGCCAAAATCGGAAAGTTTGTTAAAAGTAAAAGTTTTATTTGAAGTTGATCAGATGTTCGATATTGGGGTAAGAAGACATGCTGAACACTGATGTGAGAATCATTTTTTTTACCCGGACAAGTAGTTACGCCCGGAATCCAGCATTTAGATGATTAGATGTCCGATTTACGGGTAAGTAGAGATGCTGAATCGTATATGACAATAAATTTTTACCGGACATAAAGTTCGCCCGGAATCGTGCTGAAACCGTAAAATTTGTTAAAAGTTAAAGTTTTATTTGAAGTTGATTAGATGTTGGATATAGGGGTAAGGAGATAAGCTGAATTCGTTTTTGAGCTTTTTTCACCGGACAAGTAGTTCCGGAATTCCGCCGAAACCGGAAAATTGGCAGAAGTAAGGCAATTTTCAGGGCCTAATGTGTGGAACTCTGTTCCGGAGAGCATTCGGGCGGCTAAACACCTGGGGTTATTTAAAAATAAACTTAAAAATTATTTGTTAGGCCAAGGTTCATAGTTTTTTTTCTTTTTTTCCTATTTTCTTATTATTTTTCTTTTTTCTCATTATTATTATTAAATGAGTTGATGGGAGATTGGTTATTATTTTTTTATTTTAGTGCTTTTTTTGTTATGTTTAGTTTCTAGTTAATTATCTTGGTCTGATATTTGACGGTGCAAAACGGAAGTCAGCTACATTTTATTGGAGCTATATTTCGGCCCTCCATGGCAAGGGTCCTCTTCCGGCTATAGCCGCTCAAGTTGGAAAATTTGACGGTGCAAAACTTAACCGTTTTGCACGGTCAAATATGATTCGCAGTCAGCTTGGGCCGAAGGTATATCTATCTTGGTCTGCTTTTATACTCAGACCTAAAATCGACAAGGCTTGGTCTAGTCACCGACTGTTCAGAACAATACCAAATGTGTAGATGGGATCCCAAAAATCTAAGATTTGATCCAGACAATTGGGTCTTGTCTTCGCCAGGCTAATCATCAGAGAAAACCGAGTTCAGATATTCTATCTACTTATCTATCTATACCTCTATAAGCCATATCTATTGTGACGATACTGACCGAAACTTCCTGCTTTATTACTGGCAAATTTGCGGTTTCGCCCGAATTCCGAGCGAACTATTAGTCCAGCAAAAAATGAAAATCCAGAAACGAAACCGGCGTATCTCCTTATCCCAATAAAGAATATCTAATCAACTTCAAGTAAAACTTCGACTTAATGCGGGTACAACCGGATTACGGACTAATTATATGTCCGGGTGATAATCATATACAGACTCAGCGTCTCTTCTTACCCTTAAATCGATCATCTAATCAACTTCAGATAAAGCTTTTGCTTTTAACATATTTTCCGGTTTTGGCCGGATTACAGGCGAACTAGTTGTCCGGCGAGAAAATGTTTTCCACCATCGGGTTCAGCATGTCTTCTTACCCCTAAATCGAACATTTAATCAACTTCAAATGAAACTGTTACTTCGAACCAACTTTCCGGTTTTGGCCGGATTCCGGACGAACTGCTTGTCCGGCAAGAAAATGATTTTCACCATCATGCTGAGCATGTCTACTTATGTAATTGTCATATGTTATTTGCGTGAATGACGATCCAGAGCTAGCGTGTATAATACAAGCTATTGAGAAAATAAAGTACATTATTATTATTTTTCCTTCTTACTCTTAAATCTAACATTTAATCAACTTCAAATGAAACTTTTACTGTTAACCAACTTTCCGGTTTTTGCTGGATTCCGGACGAACTACTCGTCCAGCGAGAAAAAGGTTTTCACCATCGTGCTCAGCATGTCTTCTTACCCCATAATCGACTATCTTTGATCCCCTCCCCCACCCCCAAATACAGGGCTACAGAGCCCATCTATGAACTCGACCTTACCCTTGACCTAAACAATACTCACACCAAGTTTCATCAAAATATCTCATTCCCTTCGAGAGTTATCGTGCTTACAGACGGACGGACAACTTTTGCGATGTCATACGTATCCCTCCACTTACGTTTTAGGATCCCAAAAAGTACGGAAGTGTAACGCTTCCCTAGTTTCCTAAAAGTAGTTTCCAATTGAGGCAAGAATAAAGAAGTTTGAAAGTTCATTAAATAGATCCACGGTTTATACGACTCATTTACATGCTAATGTTTGTATTCTCTTACATAGTTGTTGTGTTAAAGTGTTGTATTGCGTGTTTTTTTTTTTTTCTTCTTTTCTATTTTGTTTACTCCGTCTAGGTCCCCCTCGGGCCAATTTTGATGGGAAATAAAATGTTTCATTCATTTATTAAGGAAATGAGTTTTATGTACCCGCCAACTGCAAGTGCTTTTTTGTACCTTTCTTGAGGCGGGTACTGACATCGTAATTAAATATATTTGGTCGTAAAAAATAAAATAAACTGAACTGAACTGAAAAAAAGAAAGTTTCAATCTGTTTCGTCAAAACTGATATGACTTATAGGAGTAAACACACATGGTGAATCAATATCTGAACTTGGTTTTCTCAGATGATTAGCTATTTGACCTTTATCTGTTTCTGAATTTTAATAGTAAAAATGTCCAAGGAGTCTGTTGAAGACTGGATCTGGCCAAGACAAGACCCAATTGTCTGGATCAAATATTTGAATTTTTGGGGTCCCATCGAAACCTTTGGTCTTGTTTATTTCGATTTCCTAAATCACAATTTTGTTTCCCTAAAACTCCCTATTCCTGTGTTCATTTCCCCTAGATTTTACCCTAGAAAAAGGGCTGCTGTGCCGAATATTTCCCATGAAATAATCATACTTAGAACTGCACAGAACTTTCATTTGAAAATTTTTAAGCCACATTTGAAGTCTTGATAGCCCTCTGCCTATTACGTGGTACAGTAGGCTAGAGGTATGTTTATGTGAACACTTACTTTAATGTGAACAGTGCAGTTCTTAGAATGAAGATCCAAAATGCAATAGCGGTAACATTTGTTGTCATTGGACTTTGCCATGTTCATGTATTTGCTGTGTCTAAAGCGCCAGTTAGCCAAAATAGGTAATTAAGGGCATCTGAAACCACCTAAATAGGTATTTTGTATCATCATTCTACCATTTAGCCCAAAACTTCACTGTTCACATTAAAGTAACTGTTCACATAAACATACCTCTAGCCTACTGTACCTATTCAGGTGTTCCCAGATGCCATTAATTACCTATTTTGGCTAACTGCTGGTATAGACACAGCAAGTGCATGAAAATGGCAAAGTCCAATGTCAACAAATGTTCACATAATCATACATGAGCGGTATCCAACCTCAAATTTATATATCCTCGAACTTGGCCTGAAAACCTTACAAGGAAATTTCTATGCAGTCAAAACAGGTCCTGGGTCACTCGGGGTTTGGATCTGTTTGGACTGGATTGAAATTTCCCTCCAACCTTTTTAGGCGAGATTCGAGGTTGTGTAAATTCGAGGTTGGATACCCCTCCTGTACCTCTACTGTATGTACTGTGAGCTATGCTAGGATTTCTGAAACGCAACTTTTCTAACCTTTCATACAGGAAAGTCCGCGTTTTCTTAGTTTTGAATTTGCCGCCTGCCGGAAAAATTCTGAGAGCAGTTGCCACGAATCAGATTTCAAATTCACGTTTGAGTCGGTTAAAAATATAGCAAAGCGAACTTTGACCACAGGATAATCGCCCGTTTTTTAAATAAACCTAAAATACCCTGAAAATTGTTGTTTTCTCCTAGATTCCCCTGAATCCCTAGATTGAAAATAAGCATCCCTGAAAAGTCCATTTACCGTAAAATAGAATAATCTCCCTAAAAGTGGAAGCACTGGAACTAGCTTTGCGCGAGACGATGAGGACGTAGGGTTGGACCACTTAATGGGTGATTTCACTTTTAGGGTTTTATTTATCCTTTCAGTTTCCTGCCATGGATTGCAAAATAAATTTATACTGAAGAATTTGGAACGCTTTCAATGAAAAAGTACCGGGAAGAAAAGAATTCAGTTTGATTTAGTTGCTCTTTTCAGATTTATTATTAGTTCCCTGATATTCTGAAGACTAGAAATTCACAAACAAGTCATAAAAATTGCTTTAGAGTCAGATTACAGAAATCTAAGGTGGACGTCTTTTGTAATAACAGGAATTCGCTAACGCAATAGCCCGCCGCACAGCAGTCACTAATGACTGTATATCAGACAGAATGAAATGAGCGCCGCCGGCGAAATTTTTTAAGTAGGCTATGACTCATTTCGGTAAAACATTACTTCCACCAATAAGATCTAGATTTTAAGGTGACCCAAGCCCCGAAATTCCAAGCCTAAAACATGAATGTAATGACGCAAGCTTCCAGTAAATAGATCCTACTACAAAAGGCGCGGCCGGCAAAATTATTTTGTGAAATCCTGTGTGATCAGAATACGTCTTTCGGATCCAAAATGGAATTAAGGGCCACTTAGCACGGATCTGACCGTCTGTCTTTGTTGATGAGGAATCCAGAAAATGTGAGACTTGTAGCTGGAAATTGGTAATGTGCTTCAGTTCGACCCTTACCGAAAAAGAAGTAGCCTACTGATGACCATCCAGAAAAAAAACTGTGAAACAGAGCAGACTTTCTGAGTTTCCAGTTAAAAAACAAAATAAAATCAAATGACATCTTGCAACAATCAGGCCCGTCATTGCACCGTCGCTGCTTACGAAGCCGATTTATTTTAAATGTCGCCATGGATGTCGCACTAACTAACTAGAAACTAACAAATTCCTAAAATGTACGCCACAAGCAAAGCCGGCCTGATTTTTACAAGAATTAAGAGATATTGGTACAACAGATCGTGTTAAAAGTGTCAATCTGACAAGCCCGAAACATTCGGCTGAGAATCCTATTCCTGAAGTCTCAAATGCTCGAGAACCCAGAACGGCCTAGTCCGAGGCGGATGTCAACTCAGTTTCTTGGTAACCCTAAACTAGCTTTACTGACTTTTTCGGGTACACTGCCAGCCCTTCCCCCCCCCCCCTTGAGCTTTCCTGGGTAAGCGCCCGTTTAGCTGAACTTTTGTGTTTGGGTGTTCTGCCACCCCCCACCCCCATAGCGACGCCCCTGTTTAGAGTAAAAAAGACACAAGGATGATGTAACGAGTATTGTAAACTGTAGATTTCTCTCTGTTTATGTATTTTGTAGAACCAGTCTACCACACTATTCATAACTATTGTGTGATTTGGCTGTTCTCTGTACAGACTTTTAGGCTTATAAATAAAATATATTCTATCCCTTATCATATTACATTCTGCTAGTATGAATTTATAAGCGTTTTGAAAATTTTTACATCGTCTAGTCCCAAACATCAGTCTCCTCCTAGAACATTGGTTACCAAACTTTTATGAGCAGTTATTAAATAGTGGAATCATAACCTGAACGTGGGGGGTGGGCGGGGTGACAGCCCAGTCGTGACGACACCAATAACGGACGAGACTTTCCATCCAGGTATTTCTGGGGATGAGGTCATTTCTGGAAAATCGTCAAAACGGGTGCGTCGGTTTTCGGTATCGAGACAAGAAACTCGGCAGGGCGACAAGAAAAGCAGCAAGTGGGAACTTAGCGCAAGATAATAAATCTTGGTGCGCACTGCACAGTACACGAATCTATTCCCCTTAATTTGTTTCTTTTCGCGCCGCTCGACGACTTTGTTTCGTAGTCCACACGAAATCGAATACCTGGAGCCAGGAAAATGCAAACCAGAAAAATAAAATTTACTCATACCACTCTAGTATGTGAAGAATACCTTCGTCAAACAATATCCTATTATAATAATATTATAAATGCATATGCTAATAAGTAACATCTTGTCAATAATATCCTTTTCTAATTTGCCCATTAATACTTTACAAGTTGACTTGAGTTGCATGGGAAGCGACGCAAAAGCAAATTCCGATTGAAGCGGTGCGGCGCGAACTTCTGGCCTGGCGAAGCGATTTTTCAGCTAGAGACGCCGATTTACCTAAGCGAAGGCAAATCCGCGTTCAGTGGGCGCCAAGCTTAAACCAGGTGCGAAAGAAATGTAAAAACGCCACGACTTGAGAGGAACATTGCCTTGGATATGTTGGTGAACATACTAACAAGCGTTACTCTGCTGAGTAGACAGATTTGTTGGCGAAGATACTGGCAAGCGTTATTCTGCTGAGTGGACAGATTCCTCTATACTGACCAATTACTGCGAACTGAGTGTATCAAATTACCATCGAATACCGCCTGTGCATAGTCAAATTTAATGTCGGACGTCACTTGGGATTTATTTTCGGTAGCTTCATGTTTAGTGGGATGTCTGAACTTCCTTGCAATTACTGATGAAAGTACAGGAGCCAAATAGGAATAGGACATTTTCAAACGAACCACCCGAAAAAAAAACTATACCAATTATTTTGTATATTCCTCCAGGCCAAGTTGACTCAATCAATCAATCAATTTATTTATTACCCGTCAAGAGCAACACTGGTGGGCGTGTAGCCCTAGTTGTGCGGAGTGCAAAAAAAAAAAAAAAAGGACAACACACGTAGCAAAATTTTACACTAAACACAGTACAAACATAACTACAGATTACAAGAAGAGGGATAACCACTGGTGGTTCAGTTTACTAGATTTGAAATCTTCCACTCTTTTATCAATAATCTTAGCAGGCAGAACCAGTTGAAATTTCTGAGCCAAGACTGCGAATCATGTTTGATAATGCAAAGCGATACGTCAGCTACATTTTATTAAAGCTATATTTCAGCCCTTCTTTGCACTAAACATAGTACAAACATAACTGCAGGTTACACGACCACTGGTGGTTCACTTTACTAGCGGAAGATTTGAAATCTTCCACTCTTTAATCAATATTCTTAACAGGCAGCACCAGTTGAAATTTCGCTGACGAACATAGTAGCTGAATTTTCCCGCTTTAGCTCAAGCTAGTCGTGCTTTGCCAGAATGAATACTACAATAAAGACGAATAAGCTACGAATACAAAAAAATATTAATAATAGGCTACGATTACTAAGGTCACAGAAATGCAAAAGATGGTCCAACCTGTTAAATCCGCATCATTTTTTTTTAGAAATTCAGGTTGTAAGCAGATTCCGGTCGCATCACCATTCATTAGTTGTGTTTTGCTAATACCATGGTATCTGTTACCACGGTAACTGGATCTGCAAATAGTCGTTTTTGCAGTTATCGTAGTATCTGATACACGGTGCTCTGCAAAAACGACTATTGCCGAAATTGCACTTTTCGAAGTCATCCCAAAAGAAACACAGATATCCAGTTATATCACTAAGTGCTAAACACATTCTCACCAATCTGACAAAATTTGATGAAAGTGAGATGACTTTTCAGATACCATGACCAGTTACCACGGTCGGACCGTAGTATCTGAATATCTGATACCACGACAACTGGCCAGATACTACGATAACTGCAAAAACGCCTTTTGACCGTGGTATCAGATACCATGGTATCAGCAAAAACCCAACTATTGCTTTTTGTCCCCGAAACACGGAAATAACTTACCAAGTACAGCTAAGAAATCCTTCTTCTGTTTCCGCTTTTTGACCTTTTTCTTCCCTTCTGAGATGGTAATCAGCAAGACTAATCCAATCACTACCCACTTGTATTTCCAGGGCTTCATAACAAATAATGAAGAAAACGAATTTCAATGGAGCATTCAAAGCTGAAAAATTAAATGGAGTTTAGGAACAGGGAATGAGCTTTACAATTTGGATATGCTGCGATCAGGTTTTTCCGGTCAGATTTGTTTCACTTTTATTACGAAGTTTAAAGTTTAACTGAAAAGTGCTGGGATAGGACAATGTAGTTACCCATCACTTATTCACTAAAATTGACTTGAAGACCCGCTGAAAATGCGTTACTTCGTTGTTCCGCTCTTTGCAAATAATCGATTTCCAAATAGTGGAATTTCCGTGTGATTTCTGGTACCTCTATGCACTTGTACTTTTGTTATATGCCTTACCAGAAAGATTTATGTTTTTCTGTTGTTCAGGCACTTAGCAGTCGTCACCAAGCTCACAACTGCCCACTGAAAAGCCGCGTTTATGTTGAGATTAAAATTTCCGGCGTCATAGCAGAATTTACGCTGTGGGGACGGCCGCAGATATTCTGAACGTCATAACTAGAACAGATAGTGAAAAATAAAAAATCCCTTGCCGAATCCAAATAATTCTGTGTATCGATTAAATGATGCAAAAATAAGTTGGCTTTTCAGTTAAGCTTTAAAAATATTATTTTTGTGTATGTACTGACAGAAGTTTCATAGCAGATAACACAAGGGTGCACAGTTTCAAAAGATAACAATTAGGATGTTAGCTGTTGTATTTTCAAATGTTATGCAGCGAAATTTTATGCAAACAGGAAGGCCCGAAAAACAACTGCTGACTTTCCGGCACTTACCATCACGGTAACGGAAAAGTCAACATATGATTTTTCTGCATTTTTTTTTGCTCTTCTTCGCAATGCTTGTTATGCATAACGTATGCAAAATCATAACATACATTCGAAGTGTTATCTGTTCATACTACGCATCCTTCTGTTTTCTGTTATGAAACTTCTGAGTATGTACTGATGATGGTGGGTGCCAAAGATTCTGGTAGAAATTCTGGTCCGCGAGCTGTCGAACCCGATGTTCTGTTCGAAGCATTAGTAAATGCTATAACTAGGTGAGGGGAGGCATTTCTGAATAGTAGGCTAAATACTTCGGTCAAACATAAATTATAACTTTAATACTTTTCAGAGACTGGTGGTATATTGGTCATGGCAACGAATCTTCTTGACGTTTCTCGATTTTTAGTGGGAATTTCGCGAACAATCAGAATAAAAATAGACGAATCTTGCAGACGGCATTTTTATCACGACCTGTATCGTGACATAACTCCATCTGAATGCACTATCAGATTAGCAGTAGCTGATCGCAGTAGTTGGTCTCAAAGACTCCCACGGCGAAAGTACTTATTTGTTTCGTTCTCTTAGTCGGGACAATTATATAACTCAACGCATTCTACACACATGCGGATTATTAACAAGACAAAAGGTGTCGATGAGATCCCAAAAATCTAAGATTTGATCCAGACAATTGGGTCTTGTCTTCGGCAGATCCAAAATTTCTCATCACTTCGAGAGTTATCGTTCTCACAGACGGGCGGACGGATGGACAGACGGACAAATTTTGCGATGTCGTAGGTATCCCTCCACTTACGTTTTGGGTCCCAAAAACTGCCATTCGCAAAACAGTATGAATGAAGGAAAAAATGCTGATGCTAGTACTTCACTGGCCTACACCCGGATGCGTAATTTTGACAAAAATATGATAGCACACTATCTGTTAATTTTCAAGAAAAATTAGCTACGAGCCTTTAAACGACACCTGAATGAAGAGTGTCCTATCTGTATGACTTTCGTTAATATTGGCTGCACAAAACCCAATCCAAATACGAACTAGTGCTTCCAAGCTATGATTTTTGTTCCATTTTGCATCTGTCCTTATTTCAGTACCAAACAATTTTTGAAAAGAACAAATGTCTCCAATCAACCCTTCTTCTGGAATATTTGTTTAACCAGCTAAGCCCAAACGTATATCTAGAAGAAATTCCAATACGATCCGGGTAGTGCTGTACAAAGATTTGAATGAATTGCGCTGTTTGTCTTGGAGTCTGCATGTGCAAACCTCCAGAAACGAACATCCCTATTTTGAAAACGTCACGCTCAGGAGATAAAATGCTCTCCGTGTCCATGTCTGTAAATGGATTCTCCATGGTGTGTTCAAGTGTGGTTTCACTGTTCAGGTGTCCTTTAAATGCTACATTTTTGTAAAACATTAGGCTATATTAAACCTGATCTGCAACGTTAATTTTAGCAAAGACATAACACAAAAGGTCATAACGGAAATATTCTGTAACATTAAAAGATGGAGCGTCGTCTCGCGTCTGTTCAAACTGCGCATCCTTGTGTAACTGTCATGGGGTAACGGGGTCCCCCCAAGCCAGCTACAGCCTACCATGCCCCTAGTTTAAAAATGTTGCCTAAATTTAGCGATAAAAAACGAACAATAGAGTTGTATAGATTTGTGTCTGTTGGAGTTGTTTTTCAACTGTAGTAATCTGGTTGGGGTTAAAATTCTGATGTGTGGTTGTGACAATTTGCGGACGAGAAAAAATACAAACACATTATTAATAAAATAAGAATTATAAGTAAAAATGATTAAAGAAAATTTCTGAATTGGTAATCGGAAAATTAAAGAATAGTTTAAACGAGGTTTAAACAGTTGAAATGGAGATTACATTTTGTAAGTTTAAAGTTTGTATGATTATTTTGTTTGGGAAAGAGTAGGTAAAGTAACGCGTTTGATTAAATATTAACGTCACGGATTGAAGAGCAGTCGCATCCCAAATCCATTTTTTTGTTTTATTAATGCTACTCGGGTTAAAAAACGATGATAATAAAAAAAAATGAGTGGCACTTAAGAACATCCCATCCCGTCAAACATATTCTGGTGCAATGTCAAGGCCCTTAACTTTTTTTATTTGGCTTTTTTCTACAATCATTCACTACAGCACAGTCTATTTTACCGGGAGTCAAATATAAGGGTCATGCACTAAAAGATGCTGTACTATTTTCTCCCAATACACCAAATTTGAAGATTTTCTGATTATTCATGATCAGGGCCGTATCCAGGGTGGGGGGGGGGAGTTAGGGGTTTGACCCCCCCTCCCCCCAAAAAAAAACGTACAAAATAATAATTAAAGAATAAAAATTTCAACTTAATTGAAGAAAAAATAAAATTTAAACTTAACTGAAGAATCGTAGCTGACGTATCCGTTGAAAACATTGTTTGAATAAATAAATATTCTTTGAGCCCAAGCTTTCTTTGAAACATTTATTCAAACAATGTTTACACGGATACGTCAGCTCTGATTTTTCATCAGCGATATTTCGGCCCTTCTTGGCAAGGGTCCTCGTCAGGCTGTCAATCTTCTTGTTCAACTTCGGGGAAGGAAACAAACCTGTAAACCTGGTTACAGGTTTGTTTCCTTCCCCGAAGTTGAACAAGAAGATTGACAGCCTGACGAGGACCCTTGCCAAGAAGGGCCGAAATATCGCTGATGAAAGTTTACAGGTTTGTTTCCTTCCCCGAAGTTGAACAAGAAGATTGACAGCCTGACGAGGACCCTTGCCAAGAAGGGCCGAAATATCGCTGATGAAAAATCAGAGCTGACGTATCCGTGTAAACATTGTTTGAATAAATGTTTGAATAAATGTTTCAAAGTCAGCTTGGACTCAAAGAATATTTATAATAATTAGTATAGGCTTTTCCCTCTGATCTGTCTTTTTGTACTTTTTTGCCCTCCGCATAGGTAAACCCCCCTCCCCCCAAAATAAATTCCTGGATAGGGGCCTGTTCATGATTCAACTTAAAAAATATCCCAAACATTTTGATACTATGTTCAATACAGATTTGTTTCGCTTCAATGCGAAAAGCGAGACAGACTGGGAAAATCCGTCCAATCTGCGACTGATAGCTACGAAGCTAAGCATGCGTACCCACACGCAGTCACGAAAGAATTACGTCCTTGAATAAGCACTTAGTGCAGTCAGAAGAAAAAATTCGCAGACTGAGGACTTCGTAACCCCTCATGTATTTCACAGCTCAGAACAAACAAAATCCAAACATTCTAGGCTCCAAAGCAACAACTAAGCTAACAAGCCCAGCATATTGACAGAAAGCTAGTAAACACTAGTCTACAAGCCAACACAACGTACCACAATCTTATTATCCAGCAGCTTTCAAGAACAGTAGCCAAGAACTTCTAAAGGATGAGAACTTGACAGGATAAATATAAGCTCCAATCCATAAATGCTAATATTCAACTTGTGTTGCAGACCTGCAGATCTTCACATTTACAAATTACACAACGTGCTTTCTTTACCACTGCTTCACTTGTAACAAGCAACCCCTCACAGAGTTCTCTACTTCGGTGAGTGAGGGCTTGGTTCAGCCTCGTTCCTCCCTTCAATTGTAAGACACTCGAGCTTCCTTGGGCAATCCACACAGTATCGTTAACTCCCACTTCGGGACGCGCAAGCTGGTACGTCGCCTTTCCGGAACTGCAACTCCTCACTCCCGATCCTCAGCTTCTTCACACCTCACCACCAGTCAGGCAACTGAGTTCATACCTGCGGAATTCTCAAACCTCGCAGCGCGCCCCACCGAACACCTTCCTAGCTCCACAATCAAACCGACACTGACTCACGGATTTTCGCTAAGGACCCTTTACCTGAGCGTTGCAATTCCTCAGGCGGAATTATTAAGTAAATTACATATACAGGTAGAAGACACGGGATTCGAGTTTACGACTTGTTTTCAGGGTTTTAAGTAATTTGACGAACAAAATTCCGGTTTGCGGCGAGAAGACCCCCAAGCGCGTCCTATGTCGTCCCGATAGTCCGGTTTTTCACTAGTAATTACGAAAAGATATTCAAGAGCATGCGAACTGTCAAACACCACAAATTCTGACCCATGTTTTAGCACATCTGACTGCTTTTTTGCCATTACAATGACTGACGCCACCCAATTAATTTTTTTTTTTTTTTTTTTAAGCACAAGTGATACCAATAGCCATTCTGCTAATTTTTTAGGCTTCAAGTACAGTAGAGGTGTGTTCATTTGAACGTTTGTTGACTTTTTAGTGACAAAAGTCAACTACCAGTTAGCCAAAGTAGCTAATTCAGGACCCTTGAGAACAACTGAATTGGGTGTTATAGATCTGTATTCTACCACTTAGCCCAAAACTACAGTGTTCAAACTAAACTGTCCAAATAAACATCCCTCTAATTGTATCCTAGACTTCATCCAAGAGGAATTTTTTCTTTCCTAATTCTGCCTATCGAGCAATCTACGTTCAAAAAATTTTCACATCACGTTTATATTGAAATAGGAGTAAATAAGTATTAAGATTGGTAAAGTTAAATTAAAAAATTTGAATAGCTGAAATGGTAAATGGAGTTAAAACTTTGTAAAGTTAAAAGTTTTGTTTGTTTGTTTGGAAAGAGAAGGTGACGTTAAAGAGTTAAAGGAAATGTTAACGTCCAGGAGTCTTAGCCCAAAAAGTAAAAATCAAAAATTTTCCGAAAGGCTACGCGGGTCTAAAAAAAAAAAAAAAAAAAAAACATGTTCAAATAACCGGCGAAAAAGGTTTCGTTCAAGCTGAAGTCGCGTACCGTGTCTCACGTGCAGATTCTTTAAAGTTTAACCGAAAAGGGCTGGGATAGGACAATCTAGTTACCCATCACTTATTCATTTAAATTGTCTTGAAAACCCGCTGAAAATGCGCTATTCACGAATAATCGATTTTCAAATAGTGGAATTTCAGTGTGATTTGTGGTACCTCTATGCGCTTGTATTTTGGTTATATGCCTTACAAGAAAGATTTATGATTTTTTTTTTGTTGAGGCACCAAGCAGTCTTCACCAATCTCACCGCTGGCCACTGAAAAGCGCGTTTGTGTTGAGATTAAACTTTCACGCGTCATAGTAGAATTTATGCTGTGGGGACGGTCGCAGATATTCTGAACGCCATAACTAGAGCAGATAGTAGAGAATACAAAAAATTCCTAATTCCTTTGCAGAGTCCAAATAATTCAGTGTATTCATTTAAACGACGCAAAAATAAATTGGCTTTTCAGTTAAACTTTAAGCTGTAAAGCACAACTCTTACTAGAAGTGATCTTTTCCCGACGAAATGGCTCAGAAATACCGTTTTTCGAACTTTCCACGTGAAATTAGCGATTTTCTTGTTAGAACTTGTCGACTTTAAACAGCCCTTCCTCTCTCCGACTGAGGCGGCTAGGCGCAAAATATTTGAAAACTGAAGGTGCCGTCGTTATAAAGAGGGAAAACCAAGCAAAAAGAAGATAGGCCTGATGGTCTAACAATGTCTCCCAAAATGAGAAACAAAACTTTGAAGCTTCCCGTTTCCTTATGTGTGAAATAGTATCGGCGGACCTTGAAGCTTACGCTAAGTTTGCATCGTACTGGCAAAACTCTGCAGGGCCGAAAAAAAAGCACTAGGAACAAAATGAAACAATAGGGAGACAATAGGGAAACAATATACAAGTCAGAATAAGTAAGAGGAGTCCTTTAAGCTAACCTAGATTCGTCGCCTCTTTCATTTTCACTGCATTTTCTTATCGATCAGTTTTTGTTTCTTTCAAAAAAATAATAACCCCTGGTGGGAAGAAGAGCAAACTTTGCTATCGTTTCTACAATTTTCTCAGTACAATTCCCCGTAGGCTACCAGAAGCATTTTCCCTGGGACTAACACCCACAACAGACTTTCATCCACACGCGTGAAGTCACAACTTATCCCACAACTAAACTCCATTTCGTGTGTCCATGAAAGCAAGAACAAATAACCTGATTCAGTCCCATGCAGAGCAAAATAACTCTAGAGAGTAATGAGATAAGACCTATCCTTTCCATGCATCAAAAATGGGGATCCGTCCAGCGTCTTCCTGCTCGCTTCGCGAGAGAAGCTTTAGCGAACTGTTCGGCTGTGCAGTAGCGGACTAGAGTTATTTTCCTCTGGATCAGAGCCAGCGCTTTTTAACGACTGGTCGATCTTCAGTAGGGATGTTCATGTCCGCTAGCGAAGCTAGTGTCGCTGCGATTTGACTGTGTGTCACTTTTTCAAAGTTCGCGCGTTACTCTCTAGATTTATTTTGCTCTGGTCTCATGCAGCGACTATCAATACCCCGACAACACTGAGCGGACATAGAGGTATTTACTCTAGCTTTGGGCTGATGTTGATACCCGTTTACTCCTGTTCCGTCTTCGCCGTTGCTTATCGCAGAAAAAATAGTGGAAGAGGTGTACTCCGCGCGCTGACCCGCTCTGGAGCGCGTCCACAGAACCACTCAGCTGACAGCTACTTTTCCTCACCGGCAGTTTCCCAGCGATTTAGCTGTATGTAGAGGTAATGAAACGTGATGTGGTCAGGGTTGCCACATGTCGCACGATAGTGTGAATTGTCACTCTATTTTGTTTGTGTCACTCTTGTCCTACGTAGGACATAAAAATCACTCTATTTCAGATTACGTCCAAATGTGTCCCTTTTGCAGCAGCGATTCCGAAAACAAGTGACTATTTCACGTTTGTTCGTGAAAATAAAATTTAAGTGCGTCGTTTTTACAGAGGCAAATTCGACCAAAAGTTACCATTTCAACTTTTTTCGTAAAAAAAAAAAATTCACTCTCTGTTTTGGGCTAAAAGTCACTCTCTAAATCTGTTTGATGTGGCAACCCTGGATGTGGTACGAAGCTAGCAATGCTTCCACTTTGCAGGATTTATCCTGAAATTCAGGATTTTTGGGTCCCTGCAGGATTTTTTCAGGATTTTCGAGATTCCAGGATTTTACAGGATTTCCGGACTTATTCAGGATTTATAAGAAATTTGCTGATATTTTTAACAGACTGCAGTAAGAGTTAGGGATTTTTGAGAAAACGCAACCATAAATCTATTTTAGCTATAAAAACGAAGGGATGCGGCTTATTTCTTTCGTTTTAATCGTCTGATCGTGTCTTCATTTTGATCATCGGTGTTTTCACAAAATTTCGTAGTTTACATTCCCTATTTAGAAGAAGGATGCGTCATTTATAGTAGGCGTTGAAGGCTTGGAATATTTGTGAGTATAAAACACACTAAAAGCTAGAATTTAAGTTAAATTTTGCCAGAAAAAAAGGCGTGTTTAAAAACGTTTGCCTGCGGCGCTTAGTATAATTTGTCCTGGGTACAGACGTTGCCGCTGCTCCTGTTGTATGTACATTTTCAAGTCCCGTCTAGAGACGCCCTCTTTAATGGTAGTGTTGGTCAGAGGCGTTACTAGCCAAAATGTTTTTGGGAGGGGGGGGGAGAGGGCAAGAATTTACCGACTGGCTAGTAATTTTTACCGGCTGTTTTTGTAGAAAAAACGACTGTTTTCAAGAAAAAAACGACCGTTTTGAAAAAAAGTCGACCGTTTTGAAAAAAAGTCGACTGATTTTCAGAAAACCCGACTTTTTGATAAAAAATCAACTGATTTTCAGAAAAACCGACTGTTCCCTTGAAAAAATTAAACTGTTTTGACAAAAAATCGCGGCGCTTCGCGCAGACTCGGTAATTTTATACTGACTGGCCAACAACATTGAGGACGGATGTGTCCCCTCCCCAGTCGTTACCCTGGTGTTTGTATTTAGTCGTTTAATATTCATTTAGTTCTTACGGCAAAAACGTTCTAGTCCTCCCAAACGATAGAGACGAAAAATTCAGATACGTTTGCTCAAATCCTCCAGCTATATATAGTCTTAACAACTATCCCTTTAATTAGTACGGACACATTTATTTTTTTCGGCAGGATTTCTTGCAGGATTTTTGAACTTTCCGAGCAAGATTTTTCAGGATTTTTGGGGTTCCCGGCAGGATTTTCGAAGTGGAGCAAGTGGAAGCACTGGAAGCTAGTAACCTCCGCTCGTTCGTAGCGGACAGGGTATGGGGAAATATTCGACTCCGTATAGTCATATTACAGAGATAGGAAGACGGAGGTTCTGTCAGATTATTTGTTCTTGATGAAAGGTACAAAAAAGCTCTATTCCAGCTTTCGTTGAAGTTTCAGCACTGTGAAATCCTTAGGTAGGGATTAAATTTATTTAATAGTTAGTGCTTAAACTAATATAAATTAAAAGGTAAGCACTTGGTGTTACCATTGTGACAATGACATGAACAAGCGATTTTGACGTCAATTGGAAAGCCAATTTTGAAGTTTAACCCTGTGAAAGTACTGATTCTATTTTATTTAGTTTGGACGTGTGTCACATTAAAGGACACCTGAATGAAGAGTACCAAGTATCATCCCTATCTGTATGACTTCCATTAACATTACCTGCAGAAAACCAAATCCAAATACGAAATAGTGTTTCCAAGCTATGATTTTTGCTCCATTTTGCATCTGTCCTTATTTCAATACCGAGCAGTTTTAGAAATGATCAAATGTCTCCAATCAACCCTTTTTCTGGAATAGTTTGTAACCAGTTAAGCCAAAACGAATATTTATAAGAAATTCCAATACGATCCGGCCAGCGCTGTACAAGATTTGAATGAATTGCGCTTTTTGTCTTGGAGTCTGCATGTTCAAACCTCCAGAAACGAACATTTTGAAAACGTCACGCTCAGGAGAAGAATGCTCTTCCGTGGCCATGTCTGCAAATGCATTCTCCATGGTGTGTTCAAGTATGGTTTCATTGTTCAAGTGTCCTTTAAGCTTATTACCGAACCAGTGGCATAAGCTAACTGGCTTCCAGGCAGTCATTACGCTTTGATCTCAGCAGGGATTGACTAAAAAGAGGCACGGCATGGCGCAAGAGGCATTAAAGAGAGATAGACCAGACAAGTAAGTGAGAATTTGTAACTTCAGAGACTAAAAGAAGACTAAGACCAGACAAGTAAGTGAGAATTTGTAACTTCAGAGACTGAAAGAAGGCACGTTAGAACATCGTTCATGCTCTCTGCTGCACTCTGAAGACGGAAAGGGCCTTTTAGTTTTCGTGCCTCTTCTTAGTATTCGTGCCTCCTATACTATGTCGTGCTGTGCCGTGCCTCTTTTTAGCAGATCCCACCTCAGCAGGGTGGAATGGAAAGAATTCGGAAAATGATAAGGGTTCTGTATTTTCCTCCACGATTTTCGAGAAAATCTCGAGTTTTTCCTGCCGTTTCTGATATCTTCTAAGTTTTTATTTCCCACAAGATGGACTAACGGCTTCAAAATGGTCTGCCAAGCCCTTCACCTGAAAGTTGGCCCATTGACATCGAGCCTGCCACAAAACGAGAAGAATTGTCGATTCACTCTTGCCCCTGAAGGGACCCCGAAAACTTACCAGAAGAGAAGCTGAACTAGTGTATCTATGTCTGGCTCACATTCAATGTAGCTGTGAGAAACTTCTAAGAAGTTAACTGAGACAAAGGCCTACTTTAGTTGCTACACTGTCAGAAGTTTCATAACAGATTGCGCATAACACTTTCAAGAATAACACGTTTTCAATTAGAAATAAAGAGTTATGACCAATTAAGTTTATACTATTTCGTGCCTAGATCTCCAACAACACCTTCAATAGGTAAAAATACCACACTGTCAGAAGTTACATAACGACAACAGAAGGATGCGCGGTTTCAACAGATAACACTTTGGGATGTTATCTGTTATGTTTCTTTCGTTCCCGTTAGTATTTTTACCAACTGAAGGTGTTGTTGGAGATCTAGGCACGAAATAGTGTAAACTTAATTGGTCATCGGAGAGAGAAGCTTCGGCTTAACGTCTTTTTCTATTAATAAATAAATAAATAATACTTTATTTCTAAGTGAAAAGGTGTTATTCTTGAAAGTGTTATACGCTATTTGTTATAAAACTTCTGACCGATAAGAATGCTGTGTACTCTGATCCTGTGTTCATCCCTTTTTATTTGTGAACAACAGTCGCAGGGATACTCTTTTTTATCAGTTTGGTCCAGTCATTCACAAATCCTCAAATTTTGGGCACGGTGCTCCAACGTCTGGGCATGCCCTAACGTCTGGGCATGGTGCTAATATTTTAGGACACCATGCACTGCAGCAAGGACATGGGACTCTCTTAAAAATCTGTTTGGAAAGCAAATTTGCAATTCAGATTCTCCATTCAACAGTTGACAACAGATTTGTATGGGGGCACCATGACCTTGCTGCATGGCATGGTGCAGCAACGTATGAGCACCATTCCCGTACGTTTGGGCATGACCAGACATTGGGCAACCATGCACAAAATTTGAGGATTTATGTATGACTGGTCTGGTCCCCTCAGTATAGGAATGGACATTCGTCCGAGAGGAACACTGGCAACCAGTTTTCTCTATATCCTGCTAATTCTTCTGCCCAACTTTTACATAGTGTCATCCCATCATTTATTTCTGGTCATATCTATTTTTGTGTAATTCTTAAATATTTTATTCCCCTTCTAGCTATGAGCCAATGGAAATAAATTTGATTAATTGTATCAATCCATCCCGTTTTGTGGCTTGACAGGATATCACTGGGCTTATGACTCACGAGCTTGGCGAACTTTTTCGGACGTTCAGGGTTCGGAATGTTCCGAATACACTGGCAAACTTTAGGTTCCTTTCCTATTTCTACGCGAAAGCACGGAAAGCCGAGCAAAAAACAAACAATAAACTGAGAATCATGGTTTATTCGGATAAAGCGACTTCGTTGGAACAGAGTAATCTATAAATATTTCAATCATAGTAGCTGATCTAGAAACTATTTAGTTTTATAACTTTCGACGGGTTATCGCGGTACGCAATAGATAAAAAAGGAAAGTGGAACGCAGCTGTCGGAACAGGTTTTCTGCGATTTTCCTGATGCGTCTCACTAAAGCGCTCCTTGATCACGAACTCCTGCACGCAAATTTCCCGCCTAAAATCGGCCGAGACAAAATTAAACAGAATTCGACCCGATTTCCGGTTAGTTTCTTTCTCGGGTCGACTGGCTTCGTCGGCTCCGGGAGGATTTAGGAGGGAAATTTCCGTAGGGGCTGACGAGACAAAAATTATCCTATCCTGACTTTGCTCCGACGAATTCACCCGCTTTCGAAAGAGAAGCAGCTGCGTCCAGAGCGCTTACATACTAGCTGCGTTCGTTGCACTCAGGGCTGTCTCTGGTGTTTTGTCACCAGTGTCCGGTTCTTCTCTCAAAACACGTTCTTTTGGTTCCCGGTGAGTTGATGAAAACTGGCTAACTCCTCGCTGAAGCCGGGCTCCCGAGAAGGTTCTAGTTAGTCCGCACCGGTGAAATAAAGCCGGACACTGGTTAGTTCAAGAACGGGTTATAAGACTGGTGAGAAGTCACCGGTGGAAGCAAAAACGGCTTATAAGAAAAACCGGAGACCACCGGTGAGAACTCCCGCGACAAAGAACGCAGCTATACTCAATACAGCGAGACCAAAGTAAAAACTATTTACAACCATTTGGTACAACGGGTTCTCGTCCGTTTCTGGTGTGGTTGCGCCTGAGCTTTGTCAAAATGCGGATTTATGCAGATTCTAGCATACTTCGTATGTTCTTTACATGGGGGCTTACCGAATTATTTCGGTAGGGTTTCCTCCAAAACCTTTTCCGTCCTTTCGATCCCGTCCAAAATGTCACTATAATTCCACTGCTTTTTAAGGAGGGACAAGTCGCTGGTGAAGGGACCGTGCTTGACGCAGATGATCTTCTCGCAGACGGCGTTCGACTTGAGCCTGACGCCAATTCCACTGATTAGGTCGGCTATATCTTCTTCTTGCCCGCCAACGCACTGCAGCTCTGGAACAAATAACATATAAATGGGTCCATAACATCTTCAAACGAAATTGGTCGTAATCATGCAGCGGCCACTGCATGGAAACGAACTCAAATGGGGTCGCTGATCATGCAGTAGCCGCTGCATGGAAACAAAATAAAATGGGGTCGCTGATCATGCAGTGACAGCTGCATGAAAACAAAATAAAATGGGGTCCCTGATCATGCAGTGGCCGCTGCATGGAAACGAACTCAAATGGGGTCGCTGATCATGCAGTGGCCGCTGCATGGAAACAAAATAAAATGGGGTCGCTGATCATGCAGTGACAGCTGCATGAAAACAAAATAAAATGGGGTCGCTGATCATGCAGTGACAGCTGCATGAAAACAAAATAAAATGGGGTCCCTGATCATGCAGTGGCCGCTGCATGGAAACGAACTCAAATGGGGTCGCTGATCATGCAGTGGCCGCTGCATGGAAACAAAATAAAATGGGGTCGCTGATCATGCAGTGACAGCTGCATGAAAACAAAATAAAATGGGGTCCCTGATCATGCAGTGGCCGCTGCATGGAAACGAACTCAAATGGGGTCGCTGATCATGCAGCATGGAAACAAAATAAAATGGGGTCGCTGATCATGCAGTGACAGCTGCATGAAAACAAAATAAAATGGGGTCCCTGATCATGCAGTGGCCGCTGCATGGAAACGAAATCAAATGGGGTCGCTGACCATGCAGTGACAGCTGCATGAAATCAAAATCAAATGGGGTCCCTGATCAAGCAGTGGCCCTTGCATGAAAACGAAATAAAATGGGGTCGCTGATCATGCAGTGGCCGCTGCATGAAAAGGAAATTGGACAAAGGTCGTAATCATGCAGCCGCCACTGCATGGAAACGAACTCAAATGGGGTCGCTGATCATGCAGTGGCCGCTGCATGGAAACGAAATCAAATGGGGTCGCTGATCATGCAGTGACAGCTGCATGAAAACAAAATAAAATGGGGTCCCTGATCATGCAGTGGCCGGTGCATGAAAACGAACTCGAATGGGGTCGCTGATCATGCAGTGGCCGCTGCATGAAAAGGAAATCAAATGGGGTCGCTGATCATGCAGTGGCCGCTGCATGGAAACGAAATCAAATGGGGTCGCTGATGTGACAGCTGCATGAAAACGAAATCAAATGGGGTCGCTGATCATGCAGTGGCCGCTGCATGAAAACGAAATCAAATGGGGTCGCTGATCATGCAGTGGCCGCTGCGTGAAAAGGAAATTGGACAAAGGTCGTAATCATGCAGCCGCCACTGCATGGAAACGAACTCAAATGGGGTCGCTGATCATGCAGTGGCCGCTGCATGAAAACGAAATCAAATGGGGTCGCTGATCATGCAGTGACAGCTGCATGAAGACAAAATAAAATGGGGTCCCTGATCATGCAGTGGCCGCTGCATGAAAACGAAATCAAATGGGGTCGCTGATCATGCAGTGGCCGCTGCATGAAAAGGAAATTGGACAAAGGTCGTAATCATGCAGCCGCCACTGCATGGAAACGAACTCAAATGGGGTCGCTGATCATGCAGTGGCCGCTGCATGGAAACGAAATCAAATGGGGTCGCTGATCATGCAGTGACAGCTGCATGAAAACAAAATCAAATGGGGTCCCTGATCATGCAGTGGCCGCTGCATGAAAACGAAATCAAATGGGGTCGCTGATCATGCAGTGGCCGCTGCATGAAAAGGAAATTGGACAAAGGTCGTAATCATGCAGCCGCCACTGCATGGAAACGAACTCAAATGGGGTCGCTGATCATGCAGTGGCCACTGCATGGAAACGAAATCAAATGGGGTCGCTGATCATGCAGTGACAGCTGCATGAAAACAAAATAAAATGGGGTCCCTGATCATGCAGTGGCCGCTGCATGGAAACGAAATCAAATGGGGTCGCTGATCATGCAGTGACAGCTGCATGAAAACAAAATAAAATGGGGTCCCTGATCATGCAGTGGCCGCTGCATGGAAACGAAATCAAATGGGGTCGCTGATCATGCAGTGACAGCTGCATGAAAACGAAATCAAATGGGGTCGCTGATCATGCAGTGGCCGCTGCATGAAAACGAAATCAAATGGGGTCGCTGATCATGCAGTGGCCGCTGCATGGAAACGAAATCAAATGGGGTCGCTGATGTGACAGCTGCATGAAAACGAAATCAAATGGGGTCGCTGATCATGCAGTGGCCGCTGCATGAAAACGAAATCAAATGGGGTCGCTGATCATGCAGTGGCCGCTGCGTGAAAAGGAAATTGGACAAAGGTCGTAATCATGCAGCCGCCACTGCATGGAAACGAACTCAAATGGGGTCGCTGATCATGCAGTGGCCGCTGCATGAAAACGAAATCAAATGGGGTCGCTGATCATGCAGTGACAGCTGCATGAAGACAAAATAAAATGGGGTCCCTGATCATGCAGTGGCCGCTGCATGAAAACGAAATCAAATGGGGTCGCTGATCATGCAGTGACCGCTGCGTGAAAAGGAAATTGGACAAAGGTCGTAATCATGCAGCCGCCACTGCATGGAAACGAACTCAAATGGGGTCGCTGATCATGCAGTGGCCGCTGCATGAAAACGAAATCAAATGGGGTCGCTGATCATGCAGTGACAGCTGCATGAAGACAAAATAAAATGGGGTCCCTGATCATGCAGTGGCCGCTGCATGAAAACGAAATCAAATGGGGTCGCTGATCATGCAGTGGCCGCTGCGTGAAAAGGAAATTGGACAAAGGTCGTAATCATGCAGCCGCCACTGCATGGAAACGAACTCAAATGGGGTCACTGATCATGCAGTGGCCGCTGCATGAAAACGAAATCAAATGGGGTCGCTGATCATGCAGTGACAGCTGCATGAAGACAAAATAAAATGGGGTCCCTGATCATGCAGTGGCCGCTGCATGAAAACGAAATCAAATGGGGTCGCTGATCATGCAGTGGCCGCTGCATGAAAAGGAAATTGGACAAAGGTCGTAATCATGAAGCCACTGCATGAAAACGAAATCAAATGGGGTCCCTGATCATGCAGCGCGTTTCTCCTTGAATTTCACCAGAGCGTGTTCCACCCTTCCAACAATAGTAACTATTAGTTACTATTTTCGTTCCAACCTCGTGAAAAGTTACTACGCCGACCGTTGCAACCTTCTTGAAACAGTAACTATTTGCTTGTCATACTCGCGAGCGTTGTTAGCGTGGTATCTAAGATCTCTGTGACATGTGACTGGCCCGATCAGCCCGCGGCACGATATTTTGCCAAAAATAGAAAAATGCGTTCCACCCTTGACGCCAAGAAGCCAGAATCCGTGACGTAGCCATGGTAAATAGGTTGGAACACGCTCTTAATATACTACAAAGAACTAAACCGGATAGAGTGTAAGTGATCTCATTTGAATTTATATACTCTGTTTGTGTTTGAACTGTACTTATACTGTACACATATTTCACATCTGCAATTATAATCTCCTGTAAATGCTGATCTGAAGTATCTTTTGTTTATTATGACTATCTGTATGTTGACTGTCGACGTGAAATGCACATTTGGCATCATAGCTGTGACAGCCATTTTACATTAAATTCTACATTAAATGGTAATTTCAAACGTTTCAAATATTCGAGGTCTATAAAAAAAAAAAGCATTTTACTTCCTTACTATCAGCATTATGTAACAACGAACAAAATAGGATAATCAAGAGGAGTGTCAACAGTCTCATCAAGGTGCCGAGTGCATAAGAATACAAATAGACGAACCGGAGGAGTGGACCAGTTTGTCTTCTAGCCGATTAGGGTTTGTATTTGACTCCGCAAAACGGATATGTCAGCTGTATTTTATCAGAGCTATATATCGGCCCTTCTTGGCCAGGGTCCTCTTCAGGCTCAATCTGGAAATGAGCATCAGGAGTTTCTTGCTTAGCAAATGTAAGCTTCGGTTCAGAATTTAGTCATATCCAAACAAAAGCCCAAAGATGTCAAATATGGGAACATTTTACCCAGCAATAAATATGCACACAGGCTAGGACACCTCTTGTATTTAGCAGAGACAGGGACACGCGCTCTTTTCAAAAGATGGTTTGGAGACTTGACAGGGCTATCCAAATTTCTCCTTCCATCTCGGCAATACCTTATACTCTACATGAGTAAGTCCAAAACACGCCAGTGATCCTCAGGAAGAAGGAGTAAGCGTGTCCGTAACGACTCAAACACAACGACTCGAAGCCTGTGTCAACCAATCACGGCGATCTCTGTGAGTAGATGTGACACCACTTCTGCATTTCTTCCGCTAGGAGAGGAGCCGGAGAGGCCGGAGATTTTGCATCGGCAAGGACAGATAAGGGAGATTCTGGCGATCTCTTGGTTCACTTTCCGAAAAGCAAAGCGAGAATCCGCCGAGCGCAAGAGCAAGCAAAAAGTCGCTGAGCCTCAGTTGCACCTTTACAGCTTCTCGCTGACTTGCCGAAATCACTTTCCACTCGCGAAGTGGCGGAAACTCACGGAGCGCGAGAACAGCTTTGGAAAGCGAAGCGGCTTTTAGCCGAAGTCGCAAGAACAGCTGGCGCATAAGCTCGCGGAGCTTTTCAGACCGCCAGAATCGCCCTATAGTCATCAAGAGTATTCTTTTCACACTCAAAATTAGCAATTCAGTGCCCAAACATTCGCTATATCCGATCTAAGCTACCGGTATGGTATACCTACCTACCTTGGGAGGAAAGGTATGTATAATTGTTGGTACAGAGATTGGGAGAAAAATCTTTTCTTGGGACTAAAAATCTTGGAAGGTTCGTCTGTATGGGAATATCGCACAGGGTGCACTTTCTATAGTTTAGTACGGTTTAAGGTTTGGATTGTGTATGTAAATTTTGTGATTAACGTGGCCGCAATGCTTTAGCGTAACATACCACTAATACTAGTGCTAACTATACGTAACTGCGACATGAAGCCTAAGAGGTGTCTTCGGCCTAGCCTAAAAAGTTTTGAGACAGAAAAAGCTAACAGATCATGGCTTTAGGCCCAGGCTGTCCAGTCATATACAAATCCAAACTGTTGTGCACAATCTGTAGAGGAAGTTGCTGAGATTCTAATTCACATTTTCTGAGATTGGTTCTACATCGAATAATTTTCTAGAGCACAGCACAGCAAAACGGGGACAATACCCCCATAATCTTTAAATCTCTATAAAAAGAAATTTCATCGGACAACTGTCCCTTTGCACCAGTGCATTGTATTCAAAACTTGCAGGCACTGCGTTCATACGTGTTTCTGTTAACAATTTTCTGACATTCCTGGACAGTGTTAATTAGACACTATCAAGTTTCATATGGCCCGCAACTGATAATACAAAAGGCAGAATAAGTACCGAGTCGATAAGAGTACGAGTACGAGAATAAGTACGAGCCTTATATTCAGGAGAGAGCCTTGAGAATTACTTACTGCCACGGCAAAGTCGCAGTAATGAGAAATTTGGCAGTGTTCATCCGGTTGGCAGCGAAGCATCGGGAGGATCTAATGTAAGTGTTATTAAGCTATATCTAGGATTTTCATTTTTGTTTTTGTTGTTTTGTTTTACTGTAAGTGATTTTATTGTGGTAGTGGCTATGGCCAGTTGGCTTTTTGCAATAAATATCATATCATATCATATCATATATCCTCCTCCCAAAGGAATTCCGCCCGACGTGTTACTCTTTGTACTACTTTCGGGAATAATCTGCGTTCCCACCCAAGTTTTGAGCACCTATTTTCAGCCCCATATTGCCCGCCAAAACCTATATTACCTCAAGCGAAAGCACAAAAAGTCCCAGTTCTGAACCCCATCAGTACAAGAACCGAGCGTTACAGAAAGAGCTTTGTACCAGCGTTTGTCGAAGTTTTGAATAATTGACAAACGTAGGCTATTCCCCATAATGTTTTACTGTTTAATGTTTTATTTTGATTGACTATGACTATTGCCTTATTATGTATACTCACCTTATTTTGATGTTATGTAGTTATGGTGTACCTGACAAAAGCGGCAAGTTTGACAATCCAATGCTGTGAAAGCTCTGCGTACAACAATGTATCGTACCTTTATGTGTGTTTTTCGCTTTAAAGGACACCTGAATGAAGAGTACCAAGTATCATCCCTATCTGTATGACTTCGTTAACATTGCCTGCAGAAAACCCAATCCAAATACGAAATAGTGTTTCCAAGCTATGATTTTTGCTCCATTCTGCATCTGTCCTTATTTTAGTACCAAACAATTTTAGAAATGAACAAATGTCTCCAATCAACCCTTCTTCTGGAATATTTTGTTAACTTATACCTTATACCTTGAAGAAATTCCAATACGATCCGCCAGCGCTGTACAAGATTTGAAGGAATTGCGCTTTTTGTCTTGGAGTCTGCATGTGCAAACCTCCAGAAACGAATATCCCTATTTTGAAAACGTCACGCTCAGGAGAAAAATGCTCTCCGTGGTCATGTCTGTAAATGCATTCTACATGGTGTGTTCAAGTATGGTTTCATTGTTCAGGTGTCCTTTAAAGTTTAACTGAAAAGCCAACTTATTTTTGTGTCATTTAACTAAATACACTGAATAATTTGGATTCTGCTAAGGGATTTTTTTTTTTCAACTACCTGCTCTAGTTATGACGTTCAGAATATCTGCAGCCGTCACCACAACGTAAATTCTGACGCGGGATATTTTAATCTCAACAAAAAAGCGGCTTTTCAGTGGGCAATGGTGAGCTTGGTGAAGACTGCTTAGGCCTGACCAAAAATAATTTCATAAATCTTTCTGCTAAGGCATATAACACAGATACAAGCGCATAGAGGTACCACAAATCATACTGAAATTCCACTATTTGAAAATCGATTATTCGTGAATAGCGGAGTAACGTATTTTCATCGAGTATTCAAGCCAATTTAAGTGAATAAGTGATGGGTAACTAAATTGTCCTATCCCAGACCTTTTCACTTAAACTTTAATTAAGGTAACGTTGGAAGCTCTGTTTATTTTTTTATTTTTTTACAGAACCTCAAAACTAAAAGGCTGATAACACAACTGTTATTTTTTTCTGTTGAACTAAGGAAACTTGGGTAAAATTATGAACTTCCGACAGGACATTCATCCACAACACTATACTTACCGAGGGTGAACTTGGGCAAGTTGAAATCCAGTATCCTAATGCCATAAACGTGGAATCTCTGCATATGTTCTGCCAAACGAGGGTCTTTGAGGTCACTAGACGACGCCGCGTTCGGCAGGAATCTTCCCGAAACGGCCAACTCGTAAGCAGTTTGCGATTCAATGTCCACCTTTTCATCACTACATAAAATAATCATAGTTAAAAGGGTGCTGTTTTTGTTTTTACGGCACTTGAGCATACTCAAGTGCTATATCACGATCGTAATGTCTGTCGGTAAAGATAAGGTAAGGTTCAATCTTATTAAAAACTGCGAAAAAAACTCAAGTTCAATAAAGCGACAGAGACGCCAGTGGCACAAGAAAACTGTATCGTCTGTCTCAGTTCAGCTCACGCCCTTTTTTGCTTGTTTCTTTCTTCGAGGGGAGATGGTACCCCCCCCCCCCCATAGCGACGCCCCTGGGTGATATAGAGCTGGGTGGATGGCAGTTATTATTCCTAATTATATTATTAAGTGTGAAATTACATCAAGTTAGTTGAACGTCAGCCCTTTGACCACGAGCTTACTCCAAAGTTCGCTATTTATTCCATTATCTTGACAGGTACTGAACAGAACTTGAACCTGATCCAAATTTTTTCAATTTCGTTCTTGTTATGGGTTCTGTTTGTTGTTTTTTTCTTCTTTTCTGTTTTTTCCTAATTTGTCGTCCGTCTTGTGATCTTGTGGTCGTGTGACGGGTTACAAATAAAATTCATTCATTAAAAATTATGGATAGTTATGATTCCTATCAGATATTATATTTCAACAGTCAGGTATATCCGATTCTGACGGAATGGAACGATGGAACGTTATAGAAGGAACTGTTACGATGACTAGCTGTACTTTTAGTCACGGAAAAAGCCCCGTACTAACATTACATTACGTAATTTCATCAAATCCCACGACATGGGGTTGTGAACTAATTTGACAAATTTACCTTCGGCGGGCTTACTATTCATACAGCCTGCTTAGATCTGACCAGAGTAAAATAAAACTAGATAGTAGCGCCAAGACATAAAAAAAGTGACATACACTCGAATAGGAGCGACACTAGCACAACTAGTGATAGTGAACGTCCTTACTGAAACTCAATCAGTCGTGCACGGGCCCAATAGTGCGTTTTGTTTCTTTTTATTTGTCACCTTCTCACCCCGCTACGTTGCTGCTCACAGCGGGTTAAAAATAAGAATAAAAGTGCAGCGATGCAGTAGGGCTACTCACATCAGCATATGTTTCATATAATTGGCCTGGACTGACACTAGCATTCCCTCCAGTCTTTTCGCCGACAGATGACCGTAAGTTGATTTCTCTAAGATTTTCCCTCCCAAGCTTCTGAAGGCTTCCAGCGAAATTTCCGGCGACCAATTTGTGTCCGTGGTGAGGCCGAATTCGCCATGAACGTGAAACGTGCGACCCCAACGCATATTCCGCAGCCTCTGAATTGTCTGGTAGGAAAGATTGATCCCAGCAACTATAAGAAGAATGAACATATGAGAAGTTGGCCTATACTGTTGCCTACCTAAATGGAAATTCTGCGATGTTTTTTGTTTTTTTACACCACTACTTCGCGGTTAAAATTCTGCTTGTTACTTGCATCTTCTTCCGTTCTGGTTGTGAACCAACCGGAGCAAAAGAACTCTAGTCGCAAAAGAGTAATGCGCGAACTTTGAAAACATTACACACAGTCAAATAGCTGCAACAGTAGCTCCACTAGCGGATACGAATATCCCTACCGAAACTCAACCAATCACAGAGCAGAATTATTTTGCTCTGACCAATCGTTAACGAGCGCTGGCTAGAATCTACGTCCGCCGCTGCACACGAACAAAGCGACGTAGTCCCATTTTTGATGCATGGGAAGGATAGGTCTTCGCGTTACTCTCTAGAGTTATTTTGCTCTGGAGCCGCCAGAGGCTGACCCTCTTATGGTGAGGTAAGAATAATAATTGAGAGTGTGTTCCACCCTTCTAACAATAGTAACTATTAGTTACTATTTCCGTTCCATCCTCAGGAAAAGTTACTACGCTGACCGTTCCAACCTTCTCGAAATAGTAACTAACAGCAACTATTTGCTTACCATGCTCGGGAGCATAGTAAGCGTGGTAACTACGCATCTCCGTAACGTGATTCGTCGGAATCACCCGTGGCATGATATTCTGCTGGAAAATAGAAAAATCGTTCCAGCCTTGACGGCAAAAAGCCAGAGTTCGTGACGTCATGCGTAGTAACTACGGTAAGTAGGGTGGAACACGTTCTTGTTTCACCTCTCCTATCGTGAGTCAGCAGAAAAGGATTGGGGCAACCCTCAAGCCTGCTCTTTCTTCGGTCTTGCTCTCCCCTCATAACCCATATCTCTCGACCAGTACCGTGGGAAGAGCAGGAGGACAGCAGTCATCCAATAATACATGAGCTTGATACTACCAAGAACAAATAATCAGATAGAACTTCTGTCTTTAGTCGCATGCACCGACAAAGAAAATCCCGACAAAATTCAGCACACCTAGAGGTATTTACTTTAGCTTTGAGCTGATGTTGATACCCGTTTACTCCTCTTCTGTCTTCACTAAAGACTATTTACTCTTTGGTCTTCACCGTTGCTTATCGCACAAGAAATACTGAAGGAGGCGTACTTCCCGCACCGACCCACTCTGAAGCGCGTTCATAGAACCAATCAGCTTTGACTGCTAGATTTCCTCTTCAGCAACTTAACAGCGATATAGCTATTTGTAGAAGTAACGAAACGTAATGTGGCGAAAAGCTAGTAACCTCCGCTCGTTTGCTTCGGAGTTGGCCGTATTTTACTCAACTCAGCATGTTTGTATGGCCGAGATAGGGAGACAGCAGTTCGATCTCGTTATTTGTTCTTGATATTACTTAGCTTGCCTACGAACAGTAACTGTTTAATCGATTGAATACTGAATAATGTTTGTACTAGTGTTGGGAAGTACTTAAGTAAAAGTACTTAAGTAATACTTAATTAAAAATTTCTAGTACTTGTACTCTACTTAAGTAAAAGATTTCAGAAGTACTTGATACTCGTACTTAAGTAACAAACAGAAGTACTTAAGGGTACTTAAGTACTTTTATAATTGTGAAAGACTCAATTAGCACGAGGTTCAGTACCATGTTTGTCATCTTCGCTGAAACTGAATGGACATTAGGAATGTGGTGATTCTTTCTGTGAGCCTAAAGTGGTTGTTTGAAGAATATATAATTGTGTAGCTTTTCTTCATCAGCTATGTAGCCTAGAGCTGACAACCTATAAATTCATTTAAAATGTAAAAAACGAAAAATGCCGTTCCGTTATTTTTCGTTCCGTAAGTTTGTTGAAGTTCTCGCCACTAATGGAGAGAGGCTTGGGACAAGCCTGACTGTTGGTGAACGTGCCATCATTTTGTTCGAAACCGACGAAACCCCTGATCTGTGTTCTTGTTTTACTGTTAGATGGATTAGGTGACGGTAACGCATGAACTTTGACACTGTGTCTCCCCTCTGCAAGAAGGGAAATAAAAACTCCCCAGAGAACTACCGTCCAATCAGCTTGACATCTGTTACATCCAAAGTTATTGAAGGCATCATTGCTAAAGAAAATACCCAGCGCGTCGCAGAAAACAACATCATCCACCAAAGCCAACATGGCTTCGTCCAAGGAAAGTCTGTCGACACTAACTTAATTGGGTCGTACGAGATTGTTACCAACCTTCTGGAGCAAGCCACACCAGTTGACATAGCACTCCTTGACAAGGCAAAGGCATTTGACAGAGTCAGTCACCAAAGATTGCGCATCAAGGCCGACGCCTGCTTTATTCACCCTCAAGCAGAGCAAAATAACTCTAGAGTAATGCGAAGACTATCCTTCCCATGCATCAAAACTGGGTCTCCGTCGCAGCGCCGCCCTGCTCGCTTCGCGAGAGAAGCTTCAGCAAACTGTTCATGTGTGCAGTGGCGGATGTAGAAAATTCTAGCAATCAGCTCAGAGCCAGCACTCGTTAACGACTGGTTGAGTTTCAGTAGGGATTTTCGTGTCCTCTAGCGGAGCTAGTGTCGCTGCGATTTGACTTTGTGTCACTTTTTCAAAGTTCGCGCATTACGCAAACTGGGTACAGAACTTCCTGACTGGACGCAAGCAAAGATTCCGTGACTTAGGAACAGCAGATAAGGAGGTATTGTCATCGGAGGTCACGGGGGGACGGTACGTGAACCAACCCTTACCACAATACGCAGATGACTTGAAGCTAATTGCCAATGCTTTCACGAACACCCTTCAAGAGGATTTCAACACTATAACTGATTGGTCAAGTAAATGGAAACTGGAGTTCAACCCAGACAAATGTCGTGCATTCCACTCCGGACATAATAATCCAAAGCGACAGTACCAGATGAGAAGACATGGATCAAGCATCACAGTCCCAATCCCATGATATCCCATCCACCTCAGAAGAGCGGGAACTACAAGTTATTGCGGATGACCAATTAAATTCCATTCCAACATCAACAAGACCAAAGGTGTCGATGGGATCCCAAAAATCTAATATTTGATTCAGACAATCGGGTCTTGTCTTCGCCAGATCCAGTCTTGGACAGGCTAATCATCAGAGAAAACCAAGCTCAGATATACCTCTATAAGCCATATCTATTTCGACGATACTGACCGAGACTTCCTGCCGATTTCCGACCGAACAACTAGTCCAGCAAAAGAAAAAATTCAGAAACAAAACCAGCGTATCTCCTTATCCCTGTAAAGAACATCTAATCAACTTTGAATAAAAGTTTGACTTAAAAAAATCCGGTTACAACCGGATTCCGGAATAATTATATGTCTGGGTAAAAAACCATTGTCATATACCGACTCAGCCTCTCTTCTTACCCCTTAATCTGTCATCTAATCGAACTTTTGCTTTTAAAAATTTTTCCGGTTTAGGCGGATTCTGGGCGAACTAGTTGTCACGCGAGAAAATGATTTTCACCATCGTGTTCGGCATGTCTTTTTACCCATAAATCAAACATTTGATCAACTTCAAATTAAACTTTTACTTTTAACCAACTTTCCGGTTTTCGACGGATTTCGGACTAACTACATGTTCGGCGAGATAATTGTTTTCAGCATCGTGCTCAGCATGTCTTCTTACCCCTAAATCGACCATTTAAGCAACTTCAAATAAAACTTTTACTTTTAACCAATTTTCCGGTTTTTGACGGATTCCAGACGAACTACTTGTCCGGCGTGAAAATGGTTTTAACTATCGTGCTCAGCATGCCTTCTTACCCTATAATCGACTATCACATTAGCTGTTTAAAAATATTTTGTTTGTCCCTTAATTTGAACCCCCTCCCCCACCCCTAAATATGGAGCTACATAGTCCATCTACGAACTTTACCTTACCCTTGACCCACTGAATCTTCACACCAAGTTTCATCAAAATATCTCATTGCCTTCGAGAGTTATCGTGCTTACAGACGGAAAGACGGACATTTTTGCGATGTCATAGGTATCCCTCCACTTACGTTTTGAAATCCCAAAAAGGTAGTGGCACTGGCAAGCGCCAATCAGACCCTAGGGATGACCAAACGCTCAACTGCATTCCGCAAAACATCTGTCACGCTGAAGCTTTATAAATCCTTAGTCAGGCCAAAGTTGGAGAGCGGTAACGCCCTCGCCTTACCCTTCTACAAACAGGACAAAGAAACTAATCGAAGGAGTCCAGAGGCGAGCAACAAGATTCATCTGCGGCCTGAGGGCACTACCTTATGAACAGCGACTGCAGAAACTGAAGATTCCGGCACTAACTTACCGACGGAAGAGTAACGGAATAACAGCCAACCTCCAAAGTGTTACCTGTTGAAACCGAGCATTCGTGAGTTATCTCTTATGAACTTGTTTTATGAAGCTGTTGGTGTCACTAAAAAACGGGAAATATGTCGATTTGCAGCTTTAATCCTACGCTTTTTTCTTTAAGCTTGGTACCCACAGACCGCGGATTCGCTTTTGCCTAGGCGAATTCGGCGTCACAAGCGGAAACAAAACGTACCAAGTAATTTAACTCAAAGTCGATTTTTTCACGTCGTGGAAAAGATTCGCGTTCTATGGGGTACCAAGCTTTACTCTTCAGTGTTCACAAACTTAGAAAATATCTGAAATCTTCATATTAGTCTTGCGAGGGGGAGGGGGGCGAAAATGAAGACCCATATTCTTTGAGCCCAAGCTGACTTTGAAACATATATTCAAACAATGTTTACAACGGATACGTCAGCTCCGATTCTTCATAAGCGATGTTTTGGCCCTTCTTGGCAAGTGTCCTCGTCAGGCTGTGAATCTTAGCCTGACAAGGACCCTTGCCAAGAAGGCCCGAAATATCGCTGATAAGAATCGTAGCTGACGTATCCGTTGTAAACATTGTTTGAATAAATGGAGACTCACTTTAATAATGAATTAATCTAGCTATAACGTTGTCTATAAGCCCACTGCTGTCTTCTGGCTAGTTTTCTAGGCCCTCTGTATTCTAGGGTTTACCTCAGAACAACCAAATATCACCAGTCTGACCCAACAGGTTAAACATTTTCTCACTGATTGGGCTGCTATCGTTACCTTACTTGGTTACGTATGGGGGGGGGGGGGGAATAAAATTTGCTACTGAAAAGGTTGTGAGCCCAAAACTTGTCTAAAAAAAAACAAGAGCTACGAGCTCATATGGCACTTGTACGAGTAGGCTGTACAAGAAAGTAGATGAAAACGTCACAAAATACACCCGCCATCCAAAAAGGCGGTTCGGAAATAGAAATAGGATATTTAGTTTCACTCATTTCTGAGCAGTTCCGGCATCGTCTCGATTGCAAATGCACATGACAGTTCAAACTTTCATCCCAATAAATCCACTTGTTTGATCCCTAGACGTGCTACACGATTTCCGGTACTCACTCTATTTCCACCTACCGTGGCCGAATCTGGTTCGGAATAAAAAAAAATCGACCACCTAAAGCATCTTCGTTTATACCATCTACCAAGTTTCACTCGAATCTGAGCATTTTTGGAAAGTTCCGGTACCCCCCCCCCTTCCCACCAACGTTGTCGGAGCCGGTTCGGGCCCAATCTCTTAATTCCATCATCAAGTTTGACTGAAATTGGAGCATAGCCTATCTGCAAGTTTCCAGTACCCCCCCCCCTACCTTGGCCGAATCCGGCCCAGACGCCAAATAACAAATCTAGGCCGCATAAACTAGGCACTGTCGAATTGCATCTCATTCGGTCCATCCGTTTGGTTTTTGTGCATGTCAAAAGTCCCCCCACCCCCAATTCCCCTAATCGTGGTCGCATATGGTTCGAACGCATGTTTTACATGTCGAGGCCATCGATTCGTATCACCCATGAAGTTTCACTCGAATCAGACCACTCGTTCGCAATTTATAGAAGTCCATATTTCTCTTCTCTTGCTCCCCCAAAAATACTCGGATCTAGGAACGGAAGTTTCCGGGGGTATGTTGTGTCAGGTTTTTAAGTCAAGATAATTCGGGTCGCTAATATGCCTGCAAAGTTTCGTTGTCGTTTTACATCTGGAACTATTCTAACTCACGACTACCGGAATTCCAGGAAACCCCCTCCAACTCCCCCCACAGAGCCCCGAAACTATCTGGCTCCGTCAATTTCATCTAGGCCTAATGCTTGTTCCATCCATTAAGTTTCGTCCCAATCCCTCTACTTTTAGAGTTTCTTGAGTTTTCCACACACCCCCCCCCCCCCCATCCCCACAGGTATCGGACCCGACTCGGACCTGACACTGAACGTCCGAGGCGATAGCTCACCAGACAAGTTTCATTCAAATCCGATCACCCGTTCAAAAGTTATGCACGCCACTAGATTCCGGACTCCCCATCCACCCACTCCCCCCACGATGGTCGGGTCGGGGAAACAGCTGTTCTCAAGTCAATCTGTTCGGATCCCTGACATACCTGCCAAGTTTCATCGCCCTAGGACATCAGGAAGTATGCCGAACTCGCGGGATCGCTAGAAATCCGGACCTCCACCCCAACTCCCCCACAGTGCCCTGATCCGATCCGGTTATGTCAATGACGTGTCGAGGACCTGTGCTTGTTTTTCCCACCAAGTTTCATCCAGATCCCTCCACTTTAAGCGTTTCTCAAAATTTCCGGTTCCCTCCTCCAACTCCTCCCAGTGTCATCGGATCCGGTCCGGTTATGTCAATGACGTGTCTAGGACCTGTGCTTGTTTTTCCCACCAAGTTTCATCCCGATCACTCCACTTTAAGTGTTTCTCAAAATTTCCGGTTACCTCCTCCAACTCCCCCCAGTGTCATCGGATCCGGCCCGGATTTAAAGTCAGGTGTCTGAGACACAAGGTCATCCTAAATATCAATTTCATCAAGATCCGATCACCCGTTCAAAAGTTATGCACGCCACTAGATTCCGGACTCCCCATCCACCCACTCCCCCCACGATGGTCGGGTCGGGGAAACGGCTGTTCTCAAGTCAATCTGTTCGGATCCTTGACATACCTGCCAAGTTTCATCGCCCTAGGACACCAGGAAGTATGCCGAACTCGCGGGATCGCTAGAAATCCGGACCCCCATCCCAACTCCCCCACAGTGCCCTGATCCGGTCCGGTTATGTCAATGACGTGTCTAGGACCTGTGCTTGTTTTTCCCACCAAGTTTCATCCCGATCCCTCCACTTTAAGCGTTTCTCAAAATTTCCGGTTCCCCACCCCAACTCCCCCACAGTGCCCTGATCCGGTCCGGTTATGTCAATGACGTTTCTAGGACCTGTGCTTGTTTTTCCCACCAAGTTTCATCCCGATCCCTCCACTTTAAGCGTTTCTCAAAATTTCCGGTTCCCTCCTCCAACTCCCCCCAGTGTCATCGGATCCGGCCCGGATTTGAAGTGAGGTGACTGAGACACGAGGTCATCCTAAATATCAATTTTCATCAAGATCCGATCACCCGTTCGCAAGCTAAAAATACCTCAAATTTCGGCTTCACCCTCCCTCCACTCCCCCCCCCAGATGGTCGAATCGGGGAATTGATGATTTCCTATTTAAGCTGGTCGGGTCCCAGACATGCCTGTCAATTTCCATCGTCCCAGCACATCAGGAAGCACGGAACTCGCGGGATCACTACAAATTCGGACTTCTCCCCCCCCCCCCCAACTCCCCCAAAGTGAGCGGATCCGTTCCGGTTATATCAGTCACGTATCTAGGACTTTTGCTTGTACTTTCCACCAAGTTTCATTCGGATCCCTCCACTCTAAGTGTTTTCCAAGATTTCCGGTTTCCCCCTCTAACTCCCCCCAGTGTCACCGGATCCGGTCTGGATTTAAAATGGAGGGTCTGAGACACGAAGTCCTTCCATGTATTAAGTTTCATTAAGATCCGATCACCCGTTCGTAAGCTATAAATATCTCATTTTTCCTCATTTTTCCGGATTCCCCCTCCCTCCACTCCCCTCCAGATGGTCGGATCGAGGAAGCGACAATTTCTAATTTAATCTGGTCCAGTTCCTGATATGCTTGCCAAGTTTCATCGTCCTAGCTTATCTGGAAGTGCCCGAACTAGCAAAACCGGGACCGACAGACCGACAGACCGACTGACGGACAGAAATAACAATCGCTATATGGCACTTGAGTAAGCTCAAGTGCCATAAAAATCCAGTAAACCTGATCCACTTGCAAATGCTTGTAGCAAGACTGGCTTAAAACTTCAGGGATGGTAATAAATTTTACAGACTGAAAAGTGTACGGTACCTAAAAGTCCAGACGTATTAAGACCAAGGGACTGGAGTATACTGAATCGGAAATCCTCGGGAAGAACTGGAGGACCAGAAACTGATGGCAAGTCAGCATAGTTAGGCCTCACTGTGATCTGATAGCCACCAACTTCTTCCAAAACTTTACTGCTCAAATTGAAATAGGCGTCATCTTTTCCATCACTTTGAGTTTGCAGAGCATCTGGGTTTGGCAATGGATTTCCTTGCAATGGGAGATGAAAGATGTCGGAAGCCTTTTGAGTGATTTGGAAATACTTTCTGGGTGTCATGGGGCGAAACTTCGAAGACAGCTCTAAAAAAAAGGAATGCTGAAATCTAGCCCATTGCCAGGCCTTTTGTTAGGTCTTATGGTGGGGCCATACACAGTTAATGGTGTTTTTTATTTTTGTTATAAACTGAACTGAACTGAACTGAACTAGAGAAACGCTGACAAGTATCCTAGGAGCTTTAATGTCCAGGGGCATCACTGAGGGGGGGGGGGGATGCCCCACCCGAATGTTGTCGACCAGTCGGTAAAAAATAGCTGAGTTTTTCTTAAAAACGGTCGCTTTTTTTAGTTGATTTTTCTTAAAAATACGCGGTTTCATATGAAAATAGTCATTTATTCTTGAAATAGTAGTTTTTCTTAAAAATAGTAGTTTTTCTTAAAAACTGTAGTTTTTCTTAGAAGCAGCTGATTTTTTAATCGTCATTTTTATCCGCAAAAATAGTTGGTAAAAATGACCAGCCATTCGCCGAAGGCAAAAAATTCGGTCAAAACGGGCATTGCGGCGAAGCATCCTTTTCATAAAATCGTTTGTCCCCATATTTCGAAATTGGGTGATTTAACGTGTTTATTGGTTCCCTTTTCTTTATCGAATTTGCTAATTCAACCAACTTTTGTTCACTCCGCATCGATTTCACCGCATTCCTTTCGTAAATTCGGTGATTTAACCTGTTTTTTGGTCTCATTCTTTAGCGAATTCGGTAATGCACCCGACTTTTCTCAGGTCCGTAACTGTTCTGTCGCATTCGGTCAGTTCATTTCATAATTCGGTCATTAATCAGATATTTGGTTCTAATTCGTGACCGAATTCGATAATTCATCTAACTTTTGCTCAGTCCGCATCGATTTCGTCGCATTCGGTCCGCCCCTGCGTAAATTCGGTGATTTAACCTGTTTATTTGGTATGACTCTCTATCAAATTCGGTAATTCGGTCAGTCCAATTCATAATTAAATTCGGTGAGTTTCATTTCAAATCAAATCAAATCATTTAATGTAAACAAGATACAGTCTCTCATAGGCATAGCCCAAATATGGTATCTTTTAGTCAAACAGTTAATACAAGAAAGATTTGTCAACGAGAAAAACAAAAAGAATAGGATAAAACGCACAAGTTACGAATTGTTAAAAGTACGAACAAAACTCGGTACAAAGCTTCGAGAATAACGCTGTGACCTGGAGTAAACCGGTGTCAGTTTTGGAACTTTCGCAGCCGCCTCTCTGGGGAGTCGGGATCTGAGGGGTACAAAGGGGGGCGGGAGGAAGTTCTTGTAGATGGGGTGGAGGAGGAGGGTTGAGCCAAATTTTAGGCACAGTTTCTCTCGACGGGCAAAAAGGGGGTCAAGTTTGTATTCTTTTAGATAAAAAGAGTAAGGCAGTGGGGAACCTCCGTAGATGATTTGTAGAGACCTCTTCTGAACCCGTTCTGATTCGTTATCGAATACGGTAATTCACCAGATTTTTCTTTAGTCCATTTCTATTACTAGACTTTCCGGATTCGGTTGTTTTAGGTGGTTCTAACAAGACTTTTATTCCATTACAAAATTCGGTTGTAATACAGCTCTCCATCTGTCCCTTATTTTTTCAGTTAGTTTTTCGTTATACCACGAATTCATTATTTGCTTCAACCCAGTTACCGAGTTCGGTAATTTCAGGGGCATTTATTCAGCTCTCGTTCTTTACCATTTACGGTAGCTTCAGCAGGTTGCTGTTCATTTTTTTACTTCTTAGGATTGCAGTACTTCAGGAATAAGCACATCTCATAACGTGAAAACTAGCCTACTTTTGTTTGCTGTAAAATCCGAAGAAATTAACTTTGTATCCACTTTAACCTGGATCGCCCCTTTCGTTGCTAGACAACTCTGGATTGAAAAGGTAATATTGGGATCACAGAAAGGCACTTTTATCATCAGTGTTTCCACAAAATTTTGCATGCGGCGCATTTCGCAGTCTTCACTAGTTAGACAAAGGTTGCCTCATTTAGTTGGCGTTTAAGGCTTAGAATTTTGGAGGGCTTCAACTATGTTAAAAGCTAGAATTTTCATGGGAAGTTTCCAGAAGAAAAAGGAAGATTCAAAACATTTAGCCTGCGGCGCCTTAATTAATCTGTGCCGTCGTGTGCACAGCCGTTAGCGAAGCCGTCGCTATGCAGAAACACCGTTTTTTTGCGATTATTGTCCTGCTGGCAAAACTGGAAAGGTCTTCCCAAGATAAAAGGCTACTGATGGAGTATCCATGAACAACAACAGCTGAAAGCTCACATGGCACTTGCAAGGCTGAGTCAGAGGATAAAGGAAGGAATTCGTCAATTCGTGGGTTTGTTGTGATCATTTGTAAGCAAAACCGATGAGATAAGAATGATCATGGGTCCTTAGAACTCACGAGAATGTATTGTTCGTAAAAACTATTTATTTGTGGATTTGGCCGTGATGATGGGCCCTTTAAGGGCACTAGAGATTCATCTGTAATGAACACTCTTGAAGCACAAAGAAGATAAGCTCATTGGAACCACGAAAATGTATATTTTGCTCAAAATTAGTGTTTGTACTTTAACAAATTCACTTGTAAGCAAAACCCTTAAGGCAAAATGATGATGGGCCCTTGGGAATCATGAATATATATCGTTTGGATAAAGTATTTTTTTTTACTTTTCGGTTAAGAAACGCACTTTAAGGGTTCTAAAAATTAATTTGACTTGAAATGTATACTTTGCTTAAAAGTATTTTTTGTACTTTGTGGTTAGGATTAGTACTTTAAGGGATGGTCTGAGCCAATCGTGTCAAATTTCTAATATTCAAGCCAAGTTTCATCGCCATAGCACATCTGGAAGTACCTTAATTTGCGGTCATCGGAATTCCAAACCCCTTCCCCACCAACAGCGCCCGAATAAAGTCCGGTTTTGTCACTGATGTATCTATAGTTCTTGTCCTTGTTCTTCCCACTAAGTTTCATCCCAATCGCTCCACTCTAACCGTGTCACAAGATTCCGCCCCCCCCCCCCCCCCAAATTCATCGGATCCGGTCTGGATTTAAAATGGGACATCCGAGACACGGGGTCTTTCCAAATATCAAATTTCGTTAAAGTTCAATGGGCACATCAAACTACCCCAACCCCACTCTGTAACAACCTAGTAACAATGCGTACCACCTAGATCAGCAGCTTTTTCAACAGTTTCCTCTCTGTGATATTTCAAAGCGTAATTTTTTGGGCCAGTACATGCTCAATTTACTAGCTTGGACAAATATAAGAGTGATGTTTCTTATAATACTTAGTAAATCTTTATTTTAAGCATAAATCAGCTTGTATAATTCAGATCTGAATAGGTTATTTGTTTTTTGATGATTTGTTTTTTTGATAAGCTTATTGCATATTTGGTATATTTTATTAAGCAAGTTAATCAAGCTTCACAACAGTTTTCCACAAAGAAAACTTTTAATAGGCACTTTAAGCCATGGAATGAAACACTAGAACAATCAGGTAAACTGCATCTGCGGCTTGACTTTGGTGACATCTCAAATATATCCTTTTTTATCAAGCATTGCTGGGAGTTTTTGAATTTCCTGCCACGATATACCAGCTCCTAAGATTTGGATCGCCGAAATGCCAGAGAGGTAAAGACAAGGGATAACAAGAAAACGGCCGATTTTCGTAGCGCCTTCTATAGGAAGTCGGAGATGTTTATTTGTGAAGCATTTAACACAAAGTAAAGCATTAGAAGTGTCCATTGTGCTTTAACATCCGACCACTCGTTCAAAAGTCAACAAACCTCAAGATTCCAGATTCCCCCTCCATCCACTCTCTCACGATGGTTGGGTCGGGAACTGACTATTTCTAAGCCAGTCATGTCAAGTCTCTAATGTTCAATGATGTTTCATCATCCTAGCACATCTGGAAATACCTTCACTCGCAATAACCGTAATTCCGGACTCCCCCCCCCCCCTAATTCCATACACAGTGCCCAAATCCGATCCGGTTCTATCACTGACGTATCTAGTTCTTGTGCTTGTCCTTCCCACCAAGTTTCATCCCAATCACTCCACTCTTAGCGTGTCACAAGATTTTCGGTTACCCCCTCTGACTCCCCCCCATATTCATCGTATCCAGTCCGGACTTTATACGGGTCATCCGAGACACGAGATTTTTCCAAACATCAAGTTTCGTTAAGATCCGATCACCGGTTCCAAAGTTGTACATTCCTAAAGATTCCGGATTTCCCCTCCCTCCACTCCCCCCACGGTGGTTGGATAGGGAAGTTGACTACTTTCAGGTCGATCTGGTCGGATCCCTGACTTGCCTGCCAAGTTTCATTGTCCTAGCCCATCTGGAAGTAACTTAACTCCATATCACCGGAATTCCGCAACTCCCCTTCAACTCCCCTCACAGTGCACGAATCCGGTCTGGTTCTGTCAATGATGTACTTAGGGCATGTGCTTGTTCATCCCACCAAGTTTCATCCCCATCGCTCGACTTTAAGCGTGTCACATGATTTCCGGTTACCCCCCCCCCCCACATTCATCAGATTCGGTTCGGACTTGACATGGGACATCTGAGACATGACGTCTTTCCAAATATTAAGTTTCATTAAGTTCTGATCACCCGTTCAAAAGTTACGCATGTCACTAAATTCCGGATTCGGGCTCCCCTCCCTCCCCTTACGATGATCGGATTGGGCAAGTGACTATTTCCAAGTTAGTTTGGTCGGGTCCCTAATATGCCTGCCAAGTTTCATCGTCCTAGTACATCTGGAAGTACCCTAACTCGCAAACACCGGACTGACCGACGGACCGACGGAAAAGCGAACGGTAAACGGCACTTGGCCGGAAGGCAAGTGCCATAAAACAGAAGCGGAAAAACGTGAAAACGCGCCAATTTTTCTCTTTAGACTTGTTTGTATATACTCCGCAACTTTTTAAATTGTAAATGGCTTGCCCCCACACAAATTTGGCTAGTAAGGCCTCTGTTAATGTCCACACTAAAGTGATATTCTTTCATACTTACTACAAACTTACCAAAGTTACCACAATATGAAGCTAACAAGGAAAAGCTAATCAGAGCGAGGCAGGGGCGTGGCTATGGGGGGGGGGGGTAGCAAATTTTGCTAAAACCAACCAGGAAAATTCAGCTCAACTGGGCACTCACTCAGAAAAGCTAAATGGCGGGCTGGCAGTGCGCCCGGAAAAGTCAGTAAGGCTAGTTACTAAAGGCATCGGCTTTTCTGGGTTCTCAAGCTCTTGAGACTTAAGAAATCGCATTCTCAGTCGCATGTTTGGAGAGGCAGACTTGCTGTGGAAGGCTTTCTCGTTCTAAGGGAAGGTTTGGAAAGCGGTGAGGCCTCACGTTTCCTTTTTAGCAGCAGTAATACATTTTCCTATAGGCTACCGTAGAACCTCAAACTGTTTACATCCGGGTCCAGTTCGCAGCTGCAAGACTGGCCACAGCCCTCCCGTGATACCAGGTTCACTCTTTCTAGGAATGGGATTTTGTCTGAATTACAGTCATTCAGATACTAAACTATCTAAGTGAGACGCCCAAATAGGATCAAAGAAATGGGGTCAGCACAGGGTCACAGCAACCCCACGAGTATCACACAAATATCATCTTTGCCATAAGGCTCTGCACCAGTTTCTCCCCTGGGCCAGGATCCACACCAGTTTTCACCCCTGGGCTGGGCTTCATGAGCAATGAGAGAAGATTTAATGACGGGGTCTGATTATTGCAAAATGTCATTTGATTTTTATTTTGTGTTTTAACTCTTAATTAAGAACAACTCAACTCCATTTCTTTTTTTTTTCTGGATGATCAGTACTTCTTTTTTGGAAAGGCTGGAACTGAAGCAAATTATCCAACTTCCAGCTGAATGTCTCACAATTCCCAGACGTTCAGGGCTTCTGTATAGTCGAGCCAACCTTTCCCCAATCGAGTCACCTTTAGATTTCAAAGATCTCTTGCATCTCAGTCACAGATTCACTTTCCCTTTTTTTCCTCCATTTGCATATTTTTAGTAGCCTATCTCTCAAACGGATTGCCACTATGACACTTTCCAGATATCCGGAATCTGGGGTGTCCAACACCCCAGACTTCCCGACGTTTGTGGCCTGGCTTGACCATCCAGATCCGTCTTGATGAAAACAGCTGTCTCGAATCCGGAAGAAAAACCTAAACTTGCAAACGCCCCAGAGCGAGGCGGAGCAAGGTTTCTTTTTTTACTTTTAGCCTGAGGATGCCCCTTGCCAAGAATGGCTGAAATATCGCTCCAATAAATTCAGCAAATGCATCTGTTTAGAAAGATGCTCACCTGCTTCAGTCAAACTAAGAAATAATTACTCATTTGCTGCTTTGACAAAAAGGTGTTTCTGATTTAATTGGATTAATCCCAGCAGCAAATACTGCAGTTAACTTTAATCCTTACTCAGAGAAACTTTTTACAGTGTAGTCTCCCACTCCTGAATGCAGAACTCTTTCTTGGTCCCTTGAATGTTACATAACAAATTGTTGAGGGACTTTGTTTTGAGTTTGGATACAATATTCCTTTTCTGGCTGAGTTTTAAAAGGTTCGGAAGCGATGTTACTGATGGTATTTAAAAGTTAAGACAGATAAATACATAACAACCCTTTTTAACACTCATCTTCGGCATATTTTGGGCTATTCATTCCGATTCCAATCTTACCTGATGATAACTTGTTTAGAAATGCATGTCTCAGAGTTCCACATTTAATTCCTGCAGGCTTATGAATGCAAAAGATGCCTGTCAGTTCTCTAGCAGCAAAAGAGGCCAGCTTGGTTGCCTCCTTGACCGGACCTTCCAGCATCTTAATGACTTAGTTGAAGTACTGTCCACACTTTTCTAGATTTGAAACTCTTGGGCTTGAGCTATTCGGCGTTGCCAGTTCGGCGTTGTAAGTCGTAGTATAAAGTTGCGTTTTCATTTTTCGTCAAAAAACTGTTTCGTCAAATTTGTAGTTGGCTCTTGTTTTTTATTACTTGCATTTTATGTTTCCGAAAAGTCAAACTACGCGAAAATAGCTTTGCCAAGTTGTTCGTAGTTTGAGATACGCAGTGAAATCTTACCTGTTTGTGTCGCCAAGTGTCATTCACTCTCTAATTCCAAAATTAAAGAAAACTGGTGTTGACTCTATTACAGCAAGGCACCTACAACTTGCAGGTCCTTTAATCGAGCAACATCTAGCTCTACTGTTTCAGATGATCCTGGTTCGCGGTGTGGATCCCTATGCCGGAAACAAAGTAGGGACACGTACTAGGAAAAGTCGGAAGCCCCTCATCGCAGAAGATGATAATGGTGCAATCGCCGATTGTTAGTTACAAGTCCCTGACTTGTCTCACAGTTTGATTTTATGAAAAGGGCATCACGGCTTCGCCGCCCGTTTTTGACCAAATTTTTCGCCTTTTGCAAAAAATTTGACCGAATGCCCAAAACGTAGGAGAGGGGGGGGCACTGCCCCCCCCCCACTTCGGGACGCCCCTGCTCACCGGTGGTCTTCGGTTTTTCTTTCAAGCCGTTTTTGCCTTCGCCGGTGACTACTCACCACTGCACCAGTCTTATATCACGTTTGTATGGCACTTGCAGCCTCTGGCTCAAGTGCCATATACCGATCACAATTCCGTCTGTCCGAGTTTTTTGTCACACTTTTTCGAGTTAGGGTACTTCCAGATGTGCTTGAACAATGAAACTTGGCAGGCATATCAGGGACCCGAACAAAGTAACCTGGAAATAATCAGTTTCCCGATCCGACCATATGCGGGGGAGTGGGGGACGCTGGAAACTTGAAAATTTAGGGCATTTTGTCACACTTTTTCGAGTTAGGGTACTTCGAGATGAGCTAGGACAAGGAAACTTAGCAGGCATATCAGGATCCGACCAAACTAACCTGGAAATAATCAGTCTAATGATCCGACCATATGCGGGGGAGTGGGGGGCGCTGGAAACTTGAAAATTTAGGGCATTTTGTCGCACTTTTTCAAGTTAGGGTACTTCCAGATGAGCTAGGACAATGAAACTTGGTAGGCATATCAGGGACCCGACCAAACTAAACTGGAAATAATCAGGTTCCCAATCCGACCATATGCGGGGGATTGGGGCCTGGGGGCGCTGGAAACTTGAAAATTTAGGGCATTTTGTCACACTTTTTCAAGTTAGGGTACTTCCAGTTGCGCTAGGACCATGAAACTTGGAAGGCATATCAGAGACCCGACCAAACAAATTTAGAAATAATCAGTTTTCCGATCAGACCATTTTTTTTTTTGGGGGGGGGGGGTGCAGGGCAGGGGAATCCGGGAAATTGAGAAGTGTTGATCGGATGGTAATGAAACTTAATAACTGAATAGATTATATATCTGTCATGTGCCGAGGGGGGGGGGATTCCGGTGATCGCGAGTTAAGGTACTTCCATATGTGCTAGGACGATGAAACTTCGCTGGAATATTGGAGATTCAACAACGTTTGCTTAGAAATTGCTACTTCCCAAATCTGATTATTCCTTAAAGTACCAATCTCGACCTCAAAGTAAAAAAAAATACTTTTACGCAATATATGCATTTTCATGATGCCCTTCAGCCCATTAGCATTTTTGCCTCAAGGGTTTTGATTACAAATGAAGTTCTAGCTCAACCGCAAAGTCGAAACTTACTTTTGATCAGTCAAAACATCTTAACCCATGCAAGTGCTATACGAGCTTACAGCTCTTGTTGAACTAACCGGTGTACACTCGCCGGAACCTGCTCGGGAGTCCGGCTTCGGCGAGGAGTTAGCAAGTTTTCGTAAACTCTCTGGTGAACGAAAAAACCCGTTATAAGAGGAGAACCGGACACTGGTGACAGAAAACCCGAGACAGCCTGGAGTGCAACGAACGTAGCTAGTATAAAACTTGGTAGGTCATAAATTCACATCCAGCTAGTTGCAGGATCCAGTCTGTACCTAAAAGTCACATGTCTAGGAGCCATAATCTTTGTATCTTCGATGTTTCATCCCGATCCCTACATTTGTATGTTCAAAAATTTCAGGAAATTTCGCCGTGCTCGGATACGGTTCGGACATATTCATGGAATATCTCTGGCATCTACTCCTGCAACCCATACATTTCCAGAAAAGGACCATCAGTTCGCAACATATGATGGTCGCAAGATTCCGGACTCGCCCTCGCTTCACCCCCCCCCCCACGGTTGTTCGGACCCGGGAAACCATTTCGTCGGGTCGTTCATAAGCCTGCCGAATTTCATCGTCTTAGCTTACGTAAAAGTGTCCGAACTTGCAAAAGTGAGGCAGGACACACCGACTTTACGACTACAGGCATATTCTCGCCGTTCCGCGAGGACTCTTCGGGGAATCGAAGTACGGCGAGAATAGAGGGAGTCACTCCCGCGGACTCGACGTACGGAAAACAACGAGAACACGGGGAATGCTTCCAAAATGGATTTTGTTCGAAAAAAAAACGAAATTAGTGTGGATCCATTTTATTTTTGGTTTTGTTTACTCTGATTGTTTTTATTTCACCAACACCAGGTCCGAATCTGAAAGGGAGTCCTTTTTCATGATTTTGATGATAATTGGAGCATTCCCTGCTCGTGGGGACTCACGAGAATACGGGGAGTGACTCCCCGGGACAAACAAAAACTCGGGGACTCCTCAAGTGGAGTCCTCGCGGAACGGCAAGAATACGTCTTATATGACAAATATCGAAGGCTGCAGGTTCCACAAAAACGCCAGGGAATCGTGGGGAAAATAATTGCAAAGATTTCTAGGAAAATTGAAAAAATAACTGAAAAAGTTGCTAAAGACAGAGCAAACGCCGATAAATCGTCGGTGTGCAGGCAAACAAAATTCGGGCGCGCCGGCAAATCGTCTCCGCCACCGCCGAATAAAATTTGGCGCGGCTTCGGGGACTACTTCCGATTCTGAAAGCTGATTGTCCAACACCACGGACTTCCGGGTGTTTCCGGCCCGACTTCATCTTCCGGATCCGCCCCGACGAAAACGAATGTATGGAATTCGGAAGAAATCACAAGAGGTGATTTGCTGGACTTGGCCTGTACCTCTGGCCTACGCAGCATGAGTGATCGCGATGACATTAATTCTGCAAGCGAGCGATCCCTGGCAGAACTATACTTTACACGTGTCAAAGTTTACTGGAAATACTTGAATTAAAGAAATATCTCTTAAAAAACATAAAAGCTACCGCAAAATTAAAGCAAAAACAATTAAAGTCTCTGTGCCGTCGAAACCAAATGGCAAAAGAAGATAAGAAAAGAAAGTTTTCAATAACTAACAAAAAAATATTCCTTTGGGTCAAAATGTTTGGCAGAAATACACACTTCCGAATCACCAGAAATTACCTGATAGACAATTGAACGAAAACACGGAATTACCTAACCTATTCTGGTACCTTGAGATAACTAACTAAGAGTAAGCTCCTGTATGCGAGTCACCTCCTAAAGTGGTAAACGGCAACGAATGGAACACAAGAACGGCACTTTCCCTTACTTCCAACTTTTTCCTTTTTTTTAAGAAGCTAGACTGTAAAGCAATCGGTAACCCGACGCTGAAATGAGATACAGCCAGAGATAAATCCGCCTGGAAAAGCTGAAACGATAGTCTGTCCGGGTCTGAAAAGACATATTGGATAGTGCAAAACGGATACGTCAGCTGATTTTTATTGGCGCTATATTTATGTTTATATATTCTATATATTTTTCCCACAAGTTCGTTTTTCCAACTTGAGCGGTTTTGAGCCTGAAGAGGACCTTTGCCAAGAAGAGCCGATATAGCTCCAATAAAATTCAGCTGACGTATCCGTTTTGCACTATCAAATATGATTTGCAGTCAGCTTGGGCTGAAGGAATGTTTACTGAAAATGCAAATTTTCAAGCTGTTGGTCCGACGCCTCACTGACCTTTACAGATGTACCATCGCACCATTTCGAGGTACGACAGAAGAAACCACAAGAGTTGCGTTTTTGCAGATACCATGATATCTGTTACCACCGTAACTGGATCTGCAATAAGTCGTTTTTGCAGTTACCCTGGTATCTGATATACGGTTGCTCTGCAAAAACGACAATTGCCGAAACTGCACTTTCCGAAGTCATCCCGAAAGAAAAACAGATATTCAGTCACATCACTAAGTGCCAAACTTCTGCCACACCAATTTGACAAAAATTGATGAAGGTGAGATGACTTTTTCAAATACCACGACCAGTTACCACGGTCGGACCGTGGTATCTGGATATCTGTTACCACGATAACTGCCCAGATACCACGATAACTGCAAAAACGCCTTTTGACCGTGGTATCAGATACCACGATAACTGCAAAAACGACTTTAAACCGTGGTATCAGATACCATGGTATCTGCGAAACCGCAGCTAAGGTTAAGTAGCGGCAAAGACAAAAATATGGTTAGGATAAAACCAGCACTAAAAGCGACACAAAATGAGATATGTGATGAATTTGTACACTCGACAAATCATGAGGATTCTCCTCTCATTATTTCCTCAACTACTACCTGAATAAGCAATATCAATCCAAATTTCCCAAACAGTCCAGCATTTGCGAAACCTAACGAATCCATTAGAGCTTCTTTCTAACGAGATTCTGGGATCACTCGAACTTACAAATCTACGCTAGGATGAACAACTTATCTGAAACACATTCGATAAAGCTTTGCAGCGCTTTCCCTGGACAGGAACGAAGACGCTTTCACACTGACGCCTTGTGGCACTGCGTGTGCGTTTATCTTGCTATGCGTAAAGGTTCCGTAGCGAATCTTTCCCACCTGCGTGAGAAGCTTTTAAGCTGGATTCGTATTTACGTTCTGCTTCCTCGGTTTCTTCTGCTGGATTTCGTTTCTTTCATCATTAGTAAGTTTATCTTCCTCATTAGTAGGTTTTTCTTCAAAATCTTAAATTTTTCACTGACAACTCTGATGCGTACTCGTTCTCGTAGCTCATTGTGAAGGGCTCAACGCGTCAGTGTGAAAGCGGCTGTTAAACCACGATCATACTGAGTGATGCTTTAAAAACCTTAATCCTTTAAAGGAGGATATGCCAACAGCTTGAGCCAAGGTATATTTGAGACAACTATGGTCTGGTCACGGCGTCTCGCAAATGCCTTATTATTTGTGACAGGCGAAACAACTGTCTCTTGTCATACAAGAAGGTTCTGTTTCGTGCCTAGCTTTTTGTCCTTGTCAGCAGTCTTGTTACAGACAAAGCGCTCCAAATTTGAACAAGAGATTGCACGTGACAACTGCCTTACAGATAAGAAGCAGTTGGTGTGCCTGCTAACGAACTTTGTTTTATTTGCGACAACTGTCAACTGACAGGGCCTAAAGACCCATTCACAACGGGTTTTAGCTAATACTCGATACCAGCCAGTTCCAGAAATCGCTCTGAGACCGAGAATTAGCTGGCTTTCTGCCGTTCGCAATTGGTCTTGGTGCCAGTTTCGGATACCAGCTGGTCTAGCACCCAAGTTGAATCAGTTAAAATTTCGAGGGTACTAGCCAATCAGATTATTTTGGGGAATATTGAGAACAATTCTGATTGGCTAGTTTCGAACCAAGCCCAATAGATAAAATCACATCCACTCCTTGCTGTATTGAAAACCGAAAGTGAATTTAGGTCATTGTTCTTCGGTCTGACGTCGTTCAGCGTTAGCCAATTGGAACATAACTGAGAATTCCTCTAAGTAATGTGATTGGCTAGTATCATGAAAAGCTGAACTGATTTCAACTTGGGTGCGAGACTAGCTGGTACCCGAAACTGGCACCAGTATCGACTGCGAACGGCAGAAACCCAGCTAATTCTCGGTCTCAGAGCGATTTCCGGAACTGGCTGGTACCGAGTATTAGTTAAAACCCGTTGTGAATGGGCTTTCAAATAAAAGGCATTTGGTTATGACAAGGCCGAAAAGTGAGTCAAGACGAAACAAGTGACAATCAAATAAAACTCCTTGAGCCAAAAAAGCTGACTGGGAAACATATTCAAACAATGCATTAAGCGGATACGCCAGATACGATGCTTTGGCAGCGATATTTCGGCCCTTGTTGGCAAGGGTCCTCGTTAGGCTGCCAAAGCATCGTAGCTGACGTATCTGTTTTATGCATTGTTTGAATATCAAACAAAACGCGGCTCCCATAAGTGAGGAAAATCACAGCAGATCTCTAATCGCCACGTTCTTACCATACGAATTCTTATCTAATAATATTGTGGACTAGTTCTATGTCTTTAACCCTAGACACATGTTGGGAGCTAAAACATGTCCCGCGAATACACAACATTTTTGGGATCCCAAACGCAAGTGGAGGGATACCTATGACTCCGTAAGTTGTCCGTCTGTCTGTCAACACGATAACTCTCGAAACGGTAGAGATATTTTCTTTACACTTGGTATGAGGATCCAATGGGTCAAAGTATAGGCCAGGTTCGTAGATAAGCCCTGTAGCCCCATATTTAGGGGTGGGGGAGAGGTTTCAAATCAAGGGATGTAAAATAATGTTTTCAAAGCCTGAGATAGTAGATTTAGGCGTAAAGAGACATGGTGAATACATATCTGAAACTTATTTTCTAGCCGAACAATTAGTTCGTTTGGAATCCCGCCAAAACCGGAAAATTTGCTAAAGCTTTATTTTAGTTTTTGCCTGACAAGTGGTTCACCGGGAATCCGGCCCAAACCGGATATTTGGGAGAAGTAAGGTATCCAAATCAATTTCATCAAAGTAGATATTACGTATAGGGGTAAACTCACATGCTCAATCCATATTGTACGTCACTGCTTTGACATGTGTTACGTCATTACGATCCTCTGCTAGCCATATTATGTTGTGCTATTATGGAAATAAAGAATGTATTATATTATATTATTATATTATACCTGAACCTGGTTCTCTCAGATGACTAGCCATTGGCATTAATCTATTTTTACATTCTAACAGTAAAATGGTCAAGGAGTTTTACACCGGAGTTCATACATGACGCAATTGTCTGGATAAAATATCACATTTTTGGGATCCCATCGAAACCTTTGGTCTTGTTCTGTCAGATTTTCACGTCTACGTGGTTTAGGTCTTCGCTATCATCAGACTTCATGAGAAAGTGAGAAATGAGAAACTATTATGGCCAGAACACAAGAAAAGGAAAACTAGAGAAGAACCATGACCGAGTCTAAGGTCCAAGGAAAAGGTCCAAACGAAAAGCAAAAGGGCGAATTAAGTCGGTCAAGCATTTTAGACAAGTCTACCACAAATCTTGGGTTTCTGCACGGACAATGCCAAACGCTGGGTATATGAAACGTTTCGAATTGCTAATATCAAACGTCGGTTACCCTATGCCACGGCTGAGCACCCAACCCTGGCCTAACCCACTATAACCATATGAAAAAAAAATGACTTTGTGGTCGTATGGTAGTTGTACGAAAAAGTTGCTTGTATTGATATGCAGTAGTATGGAATATTTCGATTTAGCACGCCTCCGACTGGGTTAATCTTAAGTACTAGTATCCGATAGCACCCAATCTTGCTTTAGCAGTATCCAGTTTGCTGGTAGTAGCATGCACTGGCAGCAGTTACTACCACATGTAACTTTTTCGTACAACTCCATCAGACTAATTCTCAAAAAAATTTCATCGGGAAAGGACCTCTAACTCGTTGTTTTCTAAGCTCAACTTCACTCAAATCATCAACACCTTACTGGGGTAGGGTACCCAGCGTTTGACATTGGATAACCGGCTTTCGGCATAGCCTATTCCAAACCGTCGGACTACCCAACTTTGAAATAGCCTATCTAAAAATCAAAGTTTTGTAGTAGACCGCCTGACACGTCATTTGACAAGCATTAGGCTACACTATCATGGCAACTAGGACTCACAAATAGTAAAGTAAGCCCCTAGGATCATAGGCCTAAACCGCTAACGGCGAAAAGCCCACATCACTGCAAAAAAAAAACACAATCAAATCGTACTACCGCGTGAGGTTTGAAGCCAGGCTCCGAGTCACCGGCCTAAGGCACTGAGTTTACCAATAGCAAAATGAAGAAACGACTGCAAAAAAAAAAAAAAAGATCGGTCGAAAACGCACACATTAGCCTACACCGTATAGCAGAGCACTCGAAGTAAGTTTCACGACTAATAACCTAATCAGAGGACGCATAAGTGTGAGATGGTCTTAAGTTAGGTCCACAGGCCGGATATGGCGCTCCCCTTCCGCCAGAAAGACGTGTAAAGCTTGGTGGAGAAGCCAGACTCCCAGATCTTTTCGTTGGGTGCATCGCCAAGTAGAAACCAGGCCATGGCATTCCCCTTGCTTCGCATTTGTGAGAGCTTGAAGGCCTAGACAAAGAAGGTTGGTCATTATTATTCTAGTTTACGGCAGTACACGACGGAGACCCAAAATTTAATATTTGACGCAAACAATTGCGTCTTGTAAATATTCGGTCTTCGCCAGACTTCTTGAACACTTTCACTATTAAAATTTAAAAACAGATTAATGCCAATGGCTAGTCATCTGAAGAAACCAGTTCAGGTATGGATTCGGCATGTGTGTTTACCGCTTTACCCCACGTCTACTTTGAAGAAACCGATCGTCAAATATCCGGTTTCAGCCGGATTCCGGGTGAACTACTTGTCCGGTAAAAAACTAAAGCTCAAAAAGAATTGATAAATTTTAACTATTAACAAATTCTCCGGTTTCGGCCAGATCCCGGCCAAACTCTATGTCGGGGTAGAAAACGGTTGTCATATACGGATCAGCATGTCTTCTTGCCCCTAATCTAATATTTTATCAACCTCAATTAAAATTTTAATTTAAAAAAAAAATTCCAGTTCTAGCCGGATTCCCAGCGAACCACTTGTCCGGGTAGAAAACGATTGTCGTATACAGATTCAGTATGTCTTCTTACCCTTAAATCTAATATTTAATCAACTTCAAATAAAATTTTTACTTTTAACAAAATTGTCCGGAGAGAAAATAAGTTTCAGATATGATGATGATGATATTATTTATGATCCGTCAAAATAAATACAAGGCACAAAGACGGAATAAATAATAAAGAAAAAAGAGAAAAAGAAAAGAAAATACGAAAGAGAATTAACTGACGAAATACACACTAACTTTTACCATGCAATTAAACCAAGAGGGTTTTCCAGTCGTGATCAATATTTTGTCTATAAGTTTCTATTTGTTTCTCCACTACTGTTAGTGGATAACGAATTTAATAACGACTGGAAATTTTTTTAATTTCTCGTCCAAGGGGGTAGGCGTAATATATATTTAGCAAAACGATAGAATGTTCCTCAAGACTGACTATCTTATTGGCTTTTTAAAACGTTTGTTTTCGTGCCTTAATCCGACCCCCCCCCCCCCCTAAATATTCGGCTACAGGGCTCATCTACGAACCTGACCTGTACTTTAACCCAATGGATCCTGATACCAAGTTTGAAGAAAATATCTCTACCCCTTCGAAAGTTTTCGAGCTGACAGACGGACAGACAGACAGACGGGCCACTTTTACGAAGTCATAGGTATCCCTCCACTTACGTTTTGGGATCCCAAAAACGAAGTAATGAATGCGTAATGGTTAATACTGGTACGGTAATACAATGGTACAAGACTAGCGTAGATGAAGCATTAAATATAAGTCGGGGTGGAGGATACTCATCCAAATGCTAGAGGGACCAGTCCAGGTCCCACGGAAAATTTGGTTCTTGTTTTCTTGGGCGGACTGGGAATAAACGGGCTTGACCTTTTGGTTATTAGCGTTGCCATGATGTCAAAGTTTCAACCCTTTCACTACAGCTCCGCAAAGGCTCATTCCTGTTAAAGTAGAACTAAAAGACTAAAATATTCCGTTGTTACGCAGAATTGTTTCATGTTCCACTCATAATGTTCTTGCTTCGAAACCTCAGTCGTTACATGGAAAAGTACTCGCATTGACGTATCAGCGAGCCGAACCAATCACAGGCAGCGTTTGTTAAATGATAAATCACGTCAGAAGTTTTAGTTGATCCTGTTCTTACTGCAAACGGTTTTGCGTTTTCTTTCTTCCGGAATTTTCTAGAAAGAGCCGCAGCTGCCTGGAATCTCATTAATTCCCTAATCAAACCTATAAACGTTAGTAAAGTCGTCAAACCTAGCGCTTCAATCATAGCAGCTTCCCGCGTGAACGCTTCAGCCGGTGTCACGTTCTGAAAAACGTGTAGCGAAACGACTCCGTGAGAGCTGTTCCAAATGTCGGTGATCCTCTGGAGCTTCCGACTCTCCTACAAAGAAAAAGATTTCTAGTCGAAGCAAGCCACCGGTGTTCTCTATGCCGAACACTTCATACGACCAAAGGCGTATTCTCGTCGTTCCCTGAGGAGTCCACGGGGATCAAGGGGAACGCCGAGAACAGAGGGAGTCACTCCACGCGGATTCCGGGGACGGAAAACAGCGAGAACACGGGGAATACTTCAAAAATAGATTTTGTTCGAGAAAAATGTATGCAGTTGTAGAAATTAGTCTGGATCCACTATATTTTGGGTTTTCTTTATTCTGATTATTTTTAAGTAATTTACATTGCACAACACTGATTCCCCTCCGAATCTGAGAGGGATTCTTTTTTGATGATGGATATGATAATCGGAGCATTCCCCGTCCGTTGGAACTCGCGAGAATAGGGGAAGTGAGTGAGGGACAAACAAAAACGCAGGACTCCTCAAAATGAGTCCCCGGGAACGGCGAGAATACTCCTCAAATCTCTTCTTCTTCCAAGATCCGTCATCAAGTCAATGAGGAACTGTAAAAGAACTTCAGATTGGAACGACAATTGGAAGGTAATAGGGGAGCTAGTGGGGATCACGAATCCTACCGAGATACAAAACAATCGGGCTAGGGTAGATAGTTCATACTGGCCGTACGCCACAGGTTCAGTCCAGATCAGTGCATGGTCGGTCGTTGGTGCGAGAGGGAAGAAAAAATTCTTATCCAGGGTCTTGTAGCTCAAGCGTGAAGAAACCTACTAAAGCATGGTGTCGCAGTCACCGTGGTTCCCCCGGCTATACGGGACTGGCGGTTGAGCCAGTCGCGGGTTGTGGCAAGAAGTAATAAGCTAAAAGTAATCAAGTTGGAAGGTCCGACGCACTTCTTCAACTCGCGAAGGAGAAGCTACACGCATGCCGCTAGTTCTGCTAGCTTCCTTACAATGAGCTCCTTCAGAAATTTAAGCTTGAGTCCCGTAGGTTGAAACTGTGCATGGCTTCCGGTAAGAAAATGCTTGACCACCCTGTCCATAAGTATATACTTCTACCACCGTTCAATACTGCTCGCGAACGACCTGCAAGAGCGGCCTCAGTGGTGATCCCAAAACTCCAACACGTAAAATGTGACCATGCACGGTATGAAAAGACGTTTGTACCGTCTTTCTTTAAAATTTTTAATCTTATTTAGTATTTACTTTTATATATGACGTTGACATATTTATATATGAGTGTCTACATGTATATAGGACGATTTCGACAAATTTGGATTTCACCACGATAGTTCGAAAAGAATAAAGCGATATCTATCTATCAAAGGATTTGCACAAAAGCAGAGTACCACAGGCGTCTATTTTATATTTCAGAGCACATTATCACTCGTTCCTGGAGAGGTAGTACGACAATTTTGTCCTCTCTAGCCTTCAGCTAATTGGCAAAATACATTTTTGACAGATTAGAAATGTAACAAATCCTTGTTAAATGGGAATCCAGCGTATGTTGTTAGTCTTTGATATGAGCAAAAACTGCATTCAGTCACATCTGTACCTAATTTCGTTCGTTAATTTGGGTATTACCCACTCTTAAGTTTCATCCTGGTCACACCTTACGAAGAAATTCAAGATATCCACCATCATCACTGATAGGCAAACAAAACTAGCTTAAGTCAGTGATTGTCGTCTGTGATTGGTCCAAAGTTACGTTTCAAAATGGTGGAGATGGGTTTTTTCCATCTCGTTCATTTTTCGTTTTCATTGTCTTTTCTTCCCAATTTCGGTTTTAAGACAGTCTTATTACCGGCGTTGTTACCAGGTGTGACTATAGTGGGTTCCGAAAAAGACTAGTTCAGACCTACTTCTCAACGAGGTCAAGCACGTTAGGAAAATCAATGTCGCTGACAGTGTCGGACCTCGGATGCAATAATGACAATCAGACATCAGACTTCATTTCCTTACCTTTTTACTTGCCGTTCCATCCAGAAACTTCTTCGCTTCGTATAAATGTGCGTATGACCTGGACTTCGTCCCCTTCCCGACGTAGAAAATGGACCCGACGAAAGTCTTCCATAATTCAGCAAACTGCATATTCTCTACGACTGCCCTTAACGGTAAGTTTCGGGTAAGCCTCGGATCCAGTAGTAAGTAAGTGAAGGATTTCTTTCCTTGATTCCGGGTCAAGAAGCAGTTGTCAAAGCTTAGGATCATTTTTTGTTCAAGGAGCCTGGGAAAAAGTGTTATGAGATATTTTCATCTGCATTCATAGAAATAGACAGTAGTGGTTGGGTTGCTCGCAGAAGCATACCCACTCTAGTTCTCGATTCCGGGATTTAACATTTTTAGGGCAGCAGCTCCAATGGGCCGCTGAAAATTAAAAATCCTAAAACGTACGTGCACATCTAGCGAGTTGCCGATGATTTCCACAGGGGGTCCCGAGCCTTTCTTCATTGGGGGGAGCGAACTTGGTAAAACTGATCAAATCGGTACCTGTTTTTTACCGGTTTTTTTTCTTCTAAAACCACAGCGATTTTCTTCAAGAAAGCTAAAATTTTAAAAGTTGCATAGTATGTACAAAATCAAGTCTAAAAAGAAAATTTGGTGCGTTTTCACGCTCTTTCACTTTTTTTTTTTCAGGGATACGCCGTCACTAGCCTTTTACCTTTGGGGGACGTCCAGTTTTGCTAACGGGACTGGAAAATCTGCCGACAAAATAACGCGGTTGCTGCAAAACGGCTGTACCCAGGACAAATTAAAGCCCCGCAGTCGGATTTTTTTAATCCACCTTTTTTCTGGCAACATTTAACTACTTTCCATGCAAATTCTAGCTTTAATGTGGTTCAAGCCCCCTAAAATTCCAAGCCTCAAACGCGAAAAAATGACGCACCCTTCTTCTGAATAGTGAACTGCGAAATGCGCCGCAGGAGAAATTTTGTGGAAACACTAACGTTGAAAGTGCCTTTTTGCGATCCCAAGACTACCTACCAAACCACAGAGCTGTCTGGCGAAAAAAAGCCAACCAGGGCAAAGTAGATACAAATTACATTTATTCTGAATTTACAGCAAACAAAAGTAGACTAGTTTTCACGTCAAGAGACGTGCTTATCCTGAAGTACTGCAATCATTAGAAGTCAACGTTAAGTAATGAATGGCAACCAGCTGAAGCTACCGTTAAATGGTACAGAACAGGGACTAAATAAATGCCAGTTAAACTACCGAACTCAGTAACTGGGGGTGAACCAAATAACGAATTCGTACTACCTAACAAGTGCGCAAGCGCTCAAACGAGAAGTGTGAAAGTAAAACGTGTATCACATCTCATATACAAACAGCGTTAGAACCAGGACCTTTCATATCCCCAATAACCAAACAAGTACTGAAATAACCTAATTTAAAATCATCCCACTTTAAAAGCTTTCAATGTAAACAAACCGCATTTAGAAATCCAAAGAGATCTTGAACATCTTGCGAGTCAGTCGGACCCTTCAAAGCTCTTTTCCAATAGAAAGGTGCAATAAACCAAAATACCCCCTTCGTCACAACTTCATTAAGAACATCAGGCATATCATTCATATAGGAAAACCCTCCAGTTTCCAACTTTTCATTAAGTATTGAAGCACGTCGCGTGGTCTTATTTTGTTACACGCAAATCCACATCTATACATACATCTCTACAAGTATACACGAGTTGAACTTGAGACCTGTCATAGTCGAACTTAACTCATGGGAAATCTGGACCCAGCTGTCCATGAACGGGAGGGGGGGGGGGGGTCGGGTCCCATCAACATGCGTATCAGACCTATATATCCCAGCTTAGAGTTTGATTCCAGTCACGGGTCAAAAACTTAACTCAAGGACATTTGAGCCCACTTGCCCATGAACGTGGATGGTGGGAGGGTGGTTGAACTCCAAATATATTTCCCAACCCTAAGATCTAAATGCACAAGGAATTTCATCGCCCTATGTCCAGCTCTAGTCATGTTATGAACATTCTTGACTGGGCAATCTGGGCCCATTTGCCCCTGAACCGGGTGGGTGTGGGGGGTGGGACCCCCAAAACGCACATACTTCACCCGAATACCCACAAGTGTACCAAGTTTGAACTTGATACCTACCCTGGTTCACGAGTTATGAGCTCCACAAAAACGGTGAAAACCGAAAGCGGGAAGCTGCTACAGCGCTCGCAAAAGTGGATTGTTCATAAATGAACAATCGCTAAAAACTAACTAAACTAGCTAACAAGAATAAAACTCTTGCTAGAACAACTTAAAACAACCGAATGTGGCAAGTGAGGTAGTAGATTCGGACTAAACGAATATCCGGTGAGTTACCGAATTCAGTAACGAATCAGAACCAAATGAATCTGATCAGTCACAGAATTATGAAACGGACTGACCGAATGCGACACACCATATATGCACTTGAGAGAAGTCCAGTGAATTACCGAATTCGGTAACGAATGAGACCAAATAAACACCTTAGATCACAGAATTTACGAAGGGAAGGACCGAATGCGGTGATATCGATGCGAACCGAACAAAAGTAGGATGATTACCAAATTCGATAAAGAATGCGAACCATAAACACGTTAAATCATCCAATTAGAAAATGTGGGGACAAAAAGGTTTTCTTAAATGGGCATCACCGCTTCGCCGCGAAGCCCGTTTCCAGCGGAATTTACGCCTTCGGCGAAAATTCGACCGAATGCCCAAAACGTAGGGGGGGGGGGCTGTGCCCCCCCCCCCTGCAACGGCACAGGAACTCTCCGTCAAAACGGTCTAAAGGAAGTATCCCGGCAAAAGAGATAAAAAGCCTACAAAATTCAGCGATGAAAAAGACATCTCATCCATTTGGCAACAATCCTGGTTTCAGTTTCAGTTTCAGTTTACTTCAAATATCAACACATATCGTGGCTTGAGGCCAAATGGCGTGTTGAACACGTCAATATACATGAAGGCAAATCAATAATGTCTGTCATAATATCAAAATAAATAATTCAAACTGTATATGGCCTAACACAAAAACACAGAAGTGAGACACACACAAGAATGATTAAACCTGTGTTGAAAATATGTACAAAATTTAGGGATAAAACTATTTCGGTACCGCTCCGTACGGTAGTAGCGGGGTTCTAGCTTGGGTATTTGCTCCGCACACGCTCTTTGCGGACGCAAACGTTGAGGTTGGAAGAGAGGCGGCAGAAGGGAGCGGAAGGAGGGGTTCTGTAGGGACTTCATACCAAAATCTCTGCACAGCCTCTCCCGTCTATGATGGAGGGTCTCAAGTTTAAAACGATTTAAAAGAAAACAATAAGGCATTTTAGGTCCTCTGTATATAATTCTGAGAGCACGTTTCTGTACGCTTTCAACGGAATCTGTGTCCTCTTTTGTCAGAGCATAGTGCCAAACCGGACACGCATATTCAAGAAGACTTCGGACAAACATACAAAATAGATTGATCAATCCTTTTTCTGGAACCCCAAATTTAGTCAGGGTTTTAACTATTGACATGGATGAATTTGCTTTTTTTATCAAATTTTTTGTATTCTTCTTCCAAGTTAAATCCGAAGAGAGCGTAACTCCAAGAAGGGTAATTTGTTCAACAATTAAACCATTTTCAGGGACAGGGAAAAATTCTGGGCTACTTTTTAAAAAGGAAAAACTTACAATTGATGACTTATCTGTAGTTACAACCATATTAGCAGTTAGGGCCTCGTCGGCTATATCTTGAAGAATAGTCACTGCGTTACTTTTTAAATTTCGACCAACAACTTCAACCAAAGATAAATCGTCCACATATTTCCAAGTTGCATCAGTTCCTTTTACAATGTTGTCAATTATCATAAAAAAACACAGAGGCCCCAAAACAGTCCCTTGGGGAACACCGCAAAATATAGCACTGGGGGAACACCGCAAAATATAAACCCCCTTGTATTTAACAACTTGCTCCCTATCCGTTAAAAAAAACAACAAGAATATCTATAATGAAATGCGTTATATTTTTTTCGTGCAATTTACGAATTAAAATATTGTGATCAACAAGGTCAAAAGCTTTCTTAAAATCAACTGCAATTAAATTTATCCATTTATCAGGTACATCTAAATTCTTTAAAATAAAATCTATCAGGCTTACTAGATAATGTACAGTTGATGTTCTTGGGAGATTACCAAACTGGTTATGGTCAAGTTGGTGTAACAAATGAGCTTTCAGCCACTCAGCAACAATTGACTCGTAAATTTTGCTGAAAACAGACGTTAAAGTAATAGGTCTCACACCGGAGAAATTATTTTGTCCACCTTTTTGGGGGATAGGGGTTACAAACCCAAATTTCCAAATCTTTGGATATTGCCCCGTCGCAGTTATCGAATTAAAAAGATTGTGAAGAGGCGCCAAAAGTTCACTCGGGAAAGCTTTAATTAAATCCACGGGAATATCATGTGGTGTGACCGAAGACCTTTTTAACCGTCGAATTTTAAGTTCAATTTGATTTTTTGTAATCTCAGGCAATTCCTGAGCAGGGTGGGAGAACAACAAGGAGCATTAGAGTCAAGAGGTGGGTATGTCTGTACAATTTTTGTTAAATGTGCATTTAGTGCATTAGCCGTTACCTCGGGTGATTCATTAAGTTGAAAATCTAAACTATAGTCTGGGGCCCAAGTATCAAAATGTGAAAAGTAGCTTTCCCGTCGGGGGCAGCTGATCCGACGATGGATTCTAGGTAAATCGACCACGCTGATTTCGAATCTGAGCGGGATACTGGGATCAGACATGTGCTAAAGATGTTACGCACCAACACTCAAATTCGGATGTCTTGGCGTTCCATTTCATTTTTCTAAAGCGGAACGAAAACTATTATCAGCTAACCAGCTACGGTGATTCCAACTCTGACTAATAAATATCCTTCAGAAACAATGGAAAAGTTTATTTAGGTATGTTTATTTAAGGTGAAAGAGTACATTTATTAAAACAATATTTGCAAAAGCTGGTCCTGTCAACTTTCATATTTAATCACAAATGAGTTAGGCTTCGAAATCCTCTTCTTCCTCGTCTATTACAATGACATTGACACATTTCCCCCCGGATGCGCATAGTAAATCACGAGATCTCTTGGTTACAGCACATGAGCATTTTTGCTGCAAGATTTCTTGCAGGCACAAAAAACACCGACCACACTGTCTGGAAAAATATGGCCTATCAGTTGCCACTGCTTTTGCTCCCCCACGTATCTCATCGGCCCATCCATAGTCCAGTGGGTTCAAAGAGACAGGTATTGGGTCGTGAGATTGCGTCTACACGGAAAATTGCAAAAATGAACGCAGCCAGTGCAAAAAAAAAATGATCTGTCGGTGGGTGACAGCCACATGGGCTCCTTTTGCGTGGCAAAAGATGTATACGGAGATCATTTTTAGGCAATTCTTCAGCCGTTTCATAGTATGGCTGTCACTCTGCTTTAAAAGGACAGACAAGTTTTCTCTGATTTGTGATGTCTTGTACACACTACCATCATTTACACTTTGGTTCAATTTCCATCACAAGTTCCTCAAGCATTTATCGAGATACCTGGCCTTCTCTGCAACAAGATCACGACCCCTACATCCAGAAGCAAGAAGAATATCACGCTCAGTTAGTGCATAAGCATGTTCAATTAAAATGTTAACGCTCCTTGACGCTTCAGACTCTGGCCTCTCTTTACATTCTTTTTTCAGGTAAAAGAGGAAAGTGTCAGTATATGAAAAGTCAACACTTTGAGACCTTAACTGTAGGACCATGGGACTAGGAGTCGGTGTTGATGTCCAAGTTGCACAGTGTCAGAAGTCCCATCAGCTAACAAGACTGAGGACTCAGAAGTGGAAAAAAGCTTTTTCCTGCAAGTTTCATGCAACACACAATCACAAAAATCAGGTTTTGACATTGCAGTCATGAGCTTTTTTGCAGCAAATCACTTAGCTTGTCTAACACTTTAGCCTGTGACCAAGGAGCGATGTCAGTTGTTTGGCACAAATACGCAGAGAAAAGTCGATCAGTTTTCTCTTTTATGGGCTGTTGGCAAACAGCATCCATTTTTGGCAAACCGTAACCATCCACTGATTAAAGATTGAGAAACCCCTTGATAAACTTTTCATGATATTTGGCCTTCTCACTGCATGCCACCAAAGATTTAGGTGCTGGCAATAGCAGCACCTGCCATTGTAGTCATCAGAGGCCTATAGTGCCTGTCTCTTACTGTCTTCAATGTATCACTGAGCTTGTCCAGGACTCAAGCCTCTGATAAAGGAAGAATATCCGTGTTTGGCACAAAATAAGAAGTCAGATTTCTCCTCTTTCTTTAGGCTATTCGCAATCCGGACCTGCTTCTTGGTCAGTTGATCCATTCAATTTCCTGTAAAGAATAAAATATGTTACAACACCATAGGTACTTAGATATTATAGTATTAACAAACCTTGCAATTACAGAGGAATTTACAGTTGTTAAAACAAATATAATACAATAAAATTTGTTGATTTTTAGCTTGGCTAACTAGTGGCAAACAAAGACCATAAAATATCTCATAAGAAAAAGAAAATAAACAATACAAACACATATTAGGGACTCAACATGGTTAGCCTTTTATAATAATGGAGATTTTTGCAAGTAAACTTTATTCTGACTACCATAGTTGTGCGTAGCAGCTTCAGGGTTCTGTATTTTTCCCTGTACCCTACTAATGATCAAACCACAGGATATGAAAATATTTCTGCTGACTAGTCGGAGACTCACAGCATCTAGGTTATTCACTAAGCTACTGATTTACTGTAACCCGACTTTGCTACTGAGCTTCTCAGCCTTTTTAGCTGTTCAAATTAGTTAAGTTATCATAACAAAAAATGGAAATAGCCATGTGGCATGGCCGACAAGTGTCAGACATCCGTACAGTATGTGCAGTAAACAGGGGCGTCACAACTGTGGGGGGGGGGGGGGGGCGACCCTTCCAAATGTAAATATTCCTTCAGCCCAAGCTGACTGCGAATCATATTTGATGGTGCAAAATGGATACGTCAGCTGAATTTTCTTGGAGCTATACTTCGGCCGTTCTTGGCAAGGGCCTCTTCAGGCTCAAAACCGCTTAAGTTGGAAAAAGGAACCCTTCCCGCAAGCTCATTTTGGTTTTGAGCCTGAACAGGACCCTTGCCAAGAAGGGCTGAAATATAGCTCCAATAAAATTCAGCTGACGTATCCATTAGGCACGATCAAATATCCTCCAAATGTGTCCGGACAGTCTTTAAAAAATAACTGAGTTGGCGTGAAGCACTGCAGTTTTCCGTCAAAACAGTTTTTTTTTTTCATGAAAACAGTTATTTTTCCTGAAAATCAGTTGATTTTTTGTCAAAACAGTCATTTTTTTAAATCAGTCAATTATTTTTCAAAGCTGTCATTTTTGTTCTTGAAAACAGTTCTTCTTTCTGCAACAACAGTCAGTAAATACCTTGCCCCCCCGCCCGACAAACATTTCAGCTAGTAACGCCTCTGACAGTGACAGTAACTTAGCATAGCCTCCGGCCTCCAAAATTGCGGCTTTTATAATGGACTGACTAACAGTTATGTAACATTCACAAAAAAAAACAATACATACCACGAATAATCTTAAATTCTCGGCAGTCCAACTTATTTGCTGTTTAATCTGGGCCTATAAGCAAGTGGAGCTTTATACTACCTAAAAGGCCTTAACACACACTCAAGAACAACCACATTGCAGCTCTGCTTGAATGATTTTTACCTGTTTATTCTTCTTAATATCCTCCAATTCTCAGGTGAAATATCTTGGAATTCTTGGTTTGTAAACACTATTGCCACTTTTTCTTGTCTGGAACATGTGACTTTTGGCCGCAAAAGATTTTTTGCTTACTTTTTATATTTACTTGCAAGGAACCGGTCGTAGAATTTTGGCTTGTTCTGTCGAAGAAGTGAAAACCGTCATTAACCGCAGATTTCTGCGACAGGCGGCAACGCTGCTTCTGAAATGTTCGAATGTTTGTTTACATCTGCTTGCTTTTGATTGGTCGGAAGTTGGACCGCGGATGTAATGGCACAAACCGCAACCGCAGAATAGTTAGAGTGTAAGAGGTTAGAAAAGCATGTCCGATATACCAAAAAGCTGTATCCCGGTAACTTTCGTGAGTAACAGAACGTACGCGAGGTCCTGTGATCTCTAGAGGTGTTGCCCCAGTAAGACCCTCCACTTTTAGAAGGAGAAGACTTTCGGTTCAGTGGACCCCAGACTACTATTGCTCGCCTTACCCGTCATTTCTTTGACTTTACGAAAGAACTTCGAAGGCTTAGAATCAAGGAGGTTTGTTACTTTAGTTCCATAGTATTTCATTTGCGCGGCCTTAATTTTCTTTTTGATTTTATTGTTGAGCCTCCAGGTCCTTACAGGAATCCTTTGCTGGTGGTTCAGTCTCTGGCTCACACCTGGTGATTCGAACTGTATTAGACCCAAAAATAAAGTAACAAGACAAGCAGAAAGGCTTAAAGAAAAAAGAACACGTTCAAATACCTGTATGTGTCACTTTCTTTGGCCAATCTCCCAGGATCATTCAAAGTCCTCTGTACCTCTTTCGAATATTCCTTCTTCTTTTCTTCAGATACTAACTCCGGATTCGCTTTGAACCTTGCATACTGCTTCAGGTATACTTGCTTTGTCACCCTGTTGATTGGTCCAGGTGGACGACCGAAAGCAGTCAGTTCACGAACAAGTATCTCCGTATCCACTGAACGTATGGACTCGTCCGACTTTGGAAGAACTGGCAGTCTTCGCTCGACGAAGGACATATTCTGCTCTTCGTCGACATACACATATTCTTTGGCAAGTAAGGACTCCTCTTCTAGTGAGTGTCTGGAACTACTGGACTTTAGCATAGTCAATTGGGATTCGGACAGATTCGGATCAAAAACACACTTATTCAAAATACTGCATTCACTGGTGTTTGACGTTGTAAGACTGGGAAAGAAATCCACTCGGTTTTTGGCTTTTAGCCAGTCAGAGCTTCGACTGGCGACAGAATACTCAGGATCAGCATTAAGTGTTGACTCGCCTTCCGCTGTGAAAAACCCATCGTCTAAGCCATACCGCTCACTACTCGATACGCAGGAGAAGAAGTCGTCGCTGGACTCTTTGTTGGATGTGAGAGATTCGTTGTAGAGACTTCCAAACGAGGAGGTAGTCTTCCAGTCAGTGAAATTGTCAACAGATGGGGTCACATATCCATCTAAAATATGTAATAATAAATAATACTGAAAGGATGGGGAATCGACGAAAAATGCACTTGCGACGCCTTGCGAGAACACGCGTTTAAGCTTTCTGAAAAGGACCAAAAAGGTCACAAAAGGGACATAAGTAACCCTGAAAGGGGTTATAGCCACTGTTGCCACATATAAAACATTTAGAGAGTGAATTTTGGCCCAAAAGAGAGAGTTGAATTAAGAGTGAAAATTTGTTTACGAAAAAACGTGAAATGGTAACTTTTGGTCGAATTGACTCTGCAAAAACGACGCATCTTAATTTTATTTTCACAAAAAAAAACATGAAATAGTCACTTCTTTTCGGAATCCCTTCTGCAAAAGGGACGCATTTGGACGTAATCTCAAATAGAGTGACTTTCATGTCCTACGTAGGACAAGAGGTAAAGACCCCCAAGACTAGTTGCAAACCCAATTCCAAAACTGCAACCTGTCCAATGCACCCACGTAAGATACAGTAACAGCTTTGTTCCGGCATTTGTTAAACTGTGTAACGCTTCATCCACCATTAAAGAGCCCGCATGATTTAATGTTGGCTTATGTTTGACCGTTTAATAGAGTGTAATTAATTCTATATATTTTTTTTCCTGTTGTTTCGATGCAAACCGAAATAGCAGTTGACTCGGCAGTTACGCTTGCTTTTTCTTGTTTATATATACTGATGTGTATTTACATGTTGACGTTGGAATCAGTTAGTCGGCACACGCCGTGAGTAAGATGCTTAATGAATAAAGGATTTGATTTGAAGAGTGACAAAAACAAAATAGAGTGACAATCCATACCATCGTGCGACATGTGGCAACCCTGGTTATAGCGGATTTTTGGGGCCACAAGTCGATACTGTACTGAGCATATACACACGCTATGAATCATGCCAAGGTAACTTAAATGCATAAGGTTCCGAATAAAAGTGTAAAAAAAAGGTTGTGACCTTTTTGGTCGATTAAAGCGAGGCTTCACCTTCCAGATTTTCTTCCGGATTCCAGACAGCCGTTTTCGTCGAGACGGATCTGGAAGGTGAAGCCAGGCCAAAAACGTCTGGAAGTCCGGAGTGTTGGACACCCCAGATTCCGGATGTCTGGAAGGTACCATAGAGGCAGTTCATTCGAGAGACAGAACACATATGCAAATGTAGGAAGGAAAGGGAAAGTGATTGGTTGTGACTGGGATGCAAGAGATATTTGAAATGCGAAGGGGACATCTAGGAAATGTTGAAGAATTGCAAAATAGGATGTCATGAAAATCTGGGAGGGTTGGTTTGACCATGCGGAAGCCCCGGACGTCTGATAATCTAGAAGGTGAAGCCTGGCTTTTATAGTGAAACATAGAGGGTTTTAAGAAAAGATGCCATAAACGACCCATTTATGTGTCCAAACCGGATTCAGAAAACTGTGGGGCACACATAATCTTGTGGCAGGCCAAGGGATGAAACGAGTAGAATGACTGGGATGAAAATTAAAAGTTACAGAGGCCATATGCTGTAGATGATACAATTTTTGGTATTTCAGTCGGATGCTGCCTCGGTTGGGGAAGCTGGAGCTATAAATTTCCCAAAAATGCTCAGATTCAAGTGAAACTTTATGCATGGTAAAAGAAGATGCCCTAGATAATGCATTTTTGTGTCTGAACCGGGTTCGGCCACGCTGGGCCAAGCTCCAGAAATCTTTTGGCGGCCCTAGTGATGAACTGTGTGGAGCAACTGGGATGAAACTTGGGACATAAGGAGCTCATATTGCCAATACAACCGATTTTATGGTCCTGGTCAGATCGGATTAGTTGGGGGACGGGGGGGGGGGGGGTTGGAGGGGGTAGGAAATAATGAAACTTGATAGGCAGTATGAGAAGATGACCTAGCCAGGGGCGTCACTGGCGTCACTATGGGGAGGGGAGGGGGGACTCCGCCACAAAGGTCTTGAGAAAGTACTTTCGTTGGGAGAAGGTAGTTTGTCGGCGCGGAGCTCCGGCAAACACAGAAGAAATGAAATTGGTATGCTTTAATCGGACGTCGGCTGACTCGTCGGCACATCGGGTTCTGTTTACACGTTTCTTACCACCCATTATGTTTCACTATAATCGGTTGACCTATTCACAACCTATTCAAGGTTCCAGATTCCCCCCCCCCCCCCCCCCGCCGTACGACTCTCATGAGTGATTGAATCCGAAAAATGAAGGTTTCATACATTTCTTGTAAAACTTATTCCGTATTATTATTGTCAATACTTATATTACAGAATAAACTAGACCTACGTTGCCTGGGCAACGTGAAGTGTTGCAGCAACCTTTGTTCGACTTCGCCGACTAAAGTGTCAACCCATCGAGGTTTACAAAATGGGATGTTCCAATCAATGAAGAATATTTTTCTTCACATGGTTATGCCTCAGCGTTGAACAAAAAAAAAGAGAATATCGGAAGTAGGGACTAAATTGACTTTGCAGCCAGTTGAACTTTATCTTTTTCAATCGTAGACATCGTGACTTGTGGAAACTTAGGAACATTATCTTATATAACCTAGTTGGTATTATAAAGCTATCCCTAGCTTTTTAGTCCAAAATACCATAGATGTCACTCTACTAATTACTGCGAAACATATCGTTGTTTTGCATTATCATTTGTATCTGTTGCGTTAACAATTAATTCTAGGTTACAGTGAAAGACCATCATCAAAGACCATTCTAGCATCTTATGAAAATGACAATGCTTTAGCAACCGATTCTTGAACGACGACACGGACCAAACTTTTCGTATCATCAAAAACACCGGGAACAAAATAGGAACACATACTAGGAAAAGTCGGAAGCCCCTCATCGCCGAAGATGATTATGGTGCAATCACCGAATGTTAGTTACAAGTACCTGACTTGTCTCACAGTTGGGTTCCGCCTATTCTTTGTTTGAGTGTATACCCTACCACTAAAGTTGTCAACCCCTCAAAGACTTAGTTACAGTGATAAACCATGGAGACTAATTTTCTTACCCTCAGATTTAGAGATCAAATAAGTGTGCACCAATTTGCACTAGTTACTAGCCGCTTATGAAAGTACTAAATTGTTTCCAGTTCAAATACACCAGAAACAAATAATAGGATTAACAGGTACACCAACTAGGAAAAGTTACAAGCCCCTCATCGCCTAAAATGATTATGGTCTAACTGTCGATTTTTGCTTAGAAGTAAAAAAAAAACCCAGAAAATCCGAAGTAGGGACTAAATTGACTTTGCAGCCAGTTGAACTTTATCCTTTTCAATCGTAGACATCTTGAATCGTGAAAACATGGAACATTATTTGATATATTCTAGTTGAACGTATTATGAAGCTATCCGTAACTTTTCAGGATCAAAATACCATAGATACCACTCTGCTAATTATTTCGAAACTATGTCGTTGTTTTACATTATCATTTGTATCCGTTACGTTAACACGGTCGGAAACCTCTCACCGCCGAAGGTGATTATGGTATAACAGCCGATTGTTACTTACAAGTCCCTGACATGTCTCACAATTGGGTACCGCCTATTCTTTGTTTCAGTTTGTATCCTACCACTAAAGTTGTCAGCCCCTCAAAGACTTAATTCCATGTTACAGTGATAGAGCAAGGAGACTAGTTTTCTTACCCTCTGATTTATAGAGATAAAAAAAAATGTGCACCAATTTTCACAAGTTTCTAGCCCCTCATGAACCCGCTTCAGCAACCGATTACTTACATGCAAGTCCATCTCCCCGTGATAGACATGGTACCAAACTGTTCCCACGATCAAATACACAAGAAAGAAATAGTATGATTAATAGGTACACCAACTACCAACGTCACTAACCCCTCATCGCCCTAGACGATTATGGTCTAACAGCCGACTGTTGCTTACAGGTACCCTACATGTCTCAGGTGTGTACCTCACTACTGAACTGTTGTACTTCGAACTGTTGTATCTCAGAAGAAATTTTTGTACCAAAGAGCAGATGACATATACTCTCATTAAGGTCTATCGAATGCCGTTGAAAAAGAAATCTATCTGTATTAGTTCAAAAGTTTACTTTTTTGCCGTAGGCCAACTTTCTAATATTACCACTTAGAAAGGAGCAAAGGATAAGCTCTAATTTCTTTAGCAGTGGGATAACTTTTAAGCTCTAATTTCTTTAGCGGTCGGATAACTTTTAAAGTTTAAGAGGCCCATCTGATATCATTTCTCTTCCTCACTCCCAAGTGTAAGAAATGGAGTGATAAACTCAGCTGAAATCACGAAAAGAAATGGGTAGAAACAATAGATGGGAGCACTTTCGAACCCGTGGGAAAATGACACTTTTTTTTATTCTGTAAAAGTTTCTATTTATCACTCAAAGAAGATATATTGGCTATGGGGCCAGGAAACTGCCGCACATATTTCGCACTTATAGATTTTAATCCATCTTCAGTTTAAAGGTGCCTGTCTGCTTGCCTGCTAGAACGGAGCTTTCCACTCGAAAGCAGAAACATGGTTTGATGAAACGAAGCTTGGCTGCATACTTCATATAGTCCTCTGTGACACGGGCTATACAACTCCACTTTACTTCACACACTGTAGGCTCTGGTTCAATTACAAGCAAAACCATCCTTTTTGGCCCCAGGCAAGAGTTCTATGGAGCTTTCCAAAATGTAATGTCATATTCATCAATCTGGCCTACGTTCCACACTTTCCGTAAAAGCCGCACAGGTTGGACCCTTACCACTTTCTAAGAATAACGGCAAATCGGGGTGCTAGGAAAACAAAACAAAAAAAAACACGAAATATGCTGGTTAGATACTGGTTAGATAGTTCATGTTGTTTTGTTTAGTTCGTTTGTTGTTGTTTTTTCGTTATTTATCGTTTTGTTTCTTTCATAACACTCCTATTTTGTGTTTTACACTTTACGGGTAATAAAGTTCATTCATTCATTCAATCAAAGTGTTGCTCTCTTGCTCTCGCAACACAAATAACAGAACCATCCAGATACAAAAGAAATCTTACACGTCAAAACGTCAGTCGGGTACTATGACACGTATCATACAAGCTGACAAAAAGTTTGTTGTACTAACTGACTACCTGATCTGCATTTCCTTCTAGATTGTGTGCATGCCCGGTAGTTCCTCAACCGCTTATGATAATTAAATACCTTACCTAGGTCCCTGCAAGAAATGGTTATTCTATGTCATAACACCTTACCGTACCCACATCGTAGTTCGTAGCTAGACAAAAGTACTTACTGTGAGGGTCAAAAACTATGTTTTTTAATCATCTGGGTGAGTCATCATTTTTAATTTTTTTAACTCGTTTTCTCCTTTGTAGAGTAGATTTCTCTTAGCTGAGATAAATAAAACAAATACAACCAATACTTCATGTGTCATGCTACCCTACTCTACCCTAGCTCAGCAACTTTCTGTAGCAGGAGCAAAACTATGTAAAGTTTGAACTTTGCTTTCCAGCTGGGAAAATTACTCCATGAGACTAGGTTAAAAAGAAATAGTACTTACTGAAAACAATCTTTATTTTGTCTGTTTCTTCTTGGTCATACAAAAACTTTTGCATTTCATGAATGATGCTCCAGTCTCCAAGTTTGTAAGCCAAGGTCCATGGAGTAAGCCCTTTATTGTTTTCTATGTTCATACTGGCTCCCCAACACAGCAACAAGCGGACGACTCTAGGTAGCTTGTAAAGTACAGCAACATGAAGGGGTGTATCACCATTTAAATCATCCCTGCAATTACAGAATTAATAAATAATGGTGGGCAGGGGCGAAAACAATGGCCTAGAAATTATTACTTACCAGATCGAAGCATCCCTTAAATTAAAGCACTCATCTTAACCGCAAAGTACAAGAAATTCTATTAAGCAAAATACACATTCTAATGATTCCCATGAGCCCATGCTCATTTCTGCCTCGAGGGTTTTGCTTAGAAAGAATTTCTAGCACCCTTAAAGTGTGCATCTTAACTGAAAAGTGAAAAAAGCACTTTTGACCAAACGATAATATGCATGATCCCCAAGGGACCATGATAATTTTTGTCTCAAGGTTTTCCTTACGAGAAAATTCCTTAAATTACAAAAAATCCTTTTTCCCTCAAGGGTTTTGCTTACAGATGAATTTCTTGCGCTCTTAAAGGGTATATCAGCACAGCCAAGTGCAAAAATAAAATGCTTTTTACCAAACAGTACATTCTCAGGATTTCCAAGGGCCCATGATCATTCTTATCTCAGAGGTTTGGCGATACCGATCACTTTTCCGTCCGTCGGTCAGTCCGGTGATAGCGAGTTAGGGTACTTCCAGATGTACTAGGACAATGAAACTTCTCATTAATATTAGAGACCCGATGAAACTAACTTGGAAATAGTCACTTCCTCGATCCGACATCATGGGGGAATCCGGAATCTTGAGGTATGTATAACTTTTGAACGAGGAATCGGATCTTAATGAAACTTGCTATCTGGAAAGACAGCATGTCTAAGATGTAACACTTCAAGTCTAGGCCGGTTCCGGTGACTTTGGGAGGAGTTGGAGGGGAGAAACCGGAAATCATGTGACATGCTCAGAATGGAGGGATCGGGATGAAACTTGGTAGGAAGAACTAACACAAGCCATAGATACACAGCTGACAGGACCAGACAGGATCTGTGTACTATGGGTGGAACTGGAGGGGGGATTGACGATAAAACAACAAATTCTATTTTTTAAAATTGCCCAGAATCAAAGTTGGCCCCAGAAATTTGAAAATAACTTAAGATGAACCTTCCCAGGGCTTCCATACTGTAAAATTTATGTAGCCTACTATGAAATTCACTGGATTCAAATTCAAGCAAACATGGTAACAGAGACTAGGCCGGTCATACACATATCGCTCATACAGAACTTTTTCAATGGGGACACATTTATTTTTTTAAATCCTAGAAAAACCAAGGTTGGCCCCAGGAGAAAAATGAAAATAACTTAAATTGAACATTACAAAGGCTTCCATACTGTAAACAAATTATGTACAGTAGCGCATGGCCTACTATGAAAGTCATTGGGATGGTATCCACATGGCTAACCGAAGGAAAAGAAGAATTCAAACAGCCATTCTTGCATATACTTCAGTTCTTGCTAGAGCAGGGGCCCCCATCCAGTCTGATCCAGCCCCCATCCTAAACTGGCTATAGGCCTATGATAGGATGATATGCCTACATGAAAGATACATGATGCCCCTGGCTGCAGCAGTGCAGGGCATGGTGTATGAACACCACTCCTGTATGTTGGGGCATGCCCAGACATTGGGTTACCATGCCCAAAACTTGAGGATGTGGATATGACTGGAATAGGACTACTCAAACTTCTGCTCAACTTACACAGCATTTGGGTCAGCTCCTACAAACAGCAAAGAGGCCACAATTTTGAAGAGCCTTTTTTCCGACTGGGAACACAAAAAAGCTTTGTGCAAACTAGATGTCATTTTCAACCCAAACCTCTAACTCATCTTTTTCAGCATTTTATAAGCATTTGCAAGAAGAATGACTCATTTTTTTCAAATTGAATTATCCACGCCCACGGCTGTTTTTTAACATAGAGTTAATTATACTAAGAAGAGTGCTGAAGATTCCAGGCGCGTTTTTCAAACAAACCGTTCTCCGTTCTCTATCCCGTTCTCCTATAAGCGGTTTTTGACATGCTTGCGACATTTCTTGACACATTTGACATGGTCATCAAAGGGGAGTGGAAAAACAAGACCAAAGGTTTCGATGGGATCCCAAAAATCTAATATTTGATCCAGACAATTGCGAACGAACTACCATACTTGTCCAGAAAAAAAAAAGTTCAGAATATCTCCTTATCCGTATAAAGAACATCTAATCAACTTCAAGTAAAACTTTAACTTATAAAAAAAAATCCGGTTTCAACCGGATTCCAAACGAACTATATTTCCAGGTAAAAAAAAAGATTGTCATATACAGATTCAGCGTGTCTTCTTACCCCTAAATCTGTCATCTAATCAACTTCAAATAAAACTTTTGCTGTTAACAAATTTTCCGCTTTGGCTTGATTCCGGCCGAACAAGTTGTCCTGGTAGAAAATACTGTTCATATAATGGTTCAGCATGTCTTCTTACCCCTTAATCGAACATCTGATCAACTTCAAATAAAACTTTTACTTTTAACAGACTTTCCGGTTTTGGCCGGATTCCGGGCTAACTACTTGTCCGGCGAACAAATTTGTTTCATCATGTTCAGCATGTCTTCTTATCCCTAAATCGAACATCTAATCAACTTCAAATATAACTTTTACTTTTAACAAACTTTCTGGTTTTGGCCAGATTCCGGGCCAACTACTTGTTTGATGACAAAATGGTTTTCACCATCGTGTTCAGCATAATCGACTATCACATTATATGTTTAAAAATATTTAATTTGCCCCTTAAATTAAACCCCCTCCCTCACCCCTAAATGTAGGGCTACAGAGCCCATCTATGAACTTGACCTTACTCTTGACCCAAGAAATCCTCACACCAAGTTTCATCAAAATACCTAATTCCCTTCGAGAGTTATAGTGTGTACAGACGGACGGACGGACAGACGGACGGACGGACGAACGGACGGACGGACGAACGGACGGACAGACGGACAGTTGGACAACTTTTGTGATGTCATAGGTATCCCTCCACTTACGTTTTGGGATCCCAAAAATGGGTGACATCGTCCGCAAAATATGCTGATTTTTTAGATTACTAGCCCATTAATTTAAAATTGATGCAATAGGCGTTTCCTGTAACAACCTCAGCGGAGAACGAGATTGAAACTCATTCAACAAAAAACGTGCTTATAGGCAGAACGGAGAACGCCGTAAGGAAAATGGATTTTTACAAAAAACGCGATGGGATCCCAAAATTTGTATTATTTGCACTCGACAATTCGCTCTTGTAAATATTCGGTCTTCAACAGACTTCTTAAACATTTTTACTATTAAAATTTACAAACAGGTTAAGGCCATTGGTAATAATCGGAGAAGACCAAGTTCGTATTTGACAGTGCAAAACGGATACGCAAGCTGAATCTCACTAAGTTCAGTTATATTCAGATATCCGTTTTGCGCTGTCAAATATTCAGATATTGATTCAGCATGTGGTTTACCCTATATCCTACGTCGTATCTCCTTCCTTTCTTCTGCCCAACTTCCGGTTTCAGCCGGATTCCGGACAACCTACTTGTCTGGCAAAAAACTAAAGCTCAAAAACGAATTCAGCATGTCTCCTTACCTCATACCCAACATCTAATCAACTTCAGACTGAACTTTTACTTTTAACAAATTTTCCGGTTTCAGCTGGATTCCGAGTGATCTACACGTCTGGTGAGAAACTGATTGTCATATTCGACTTCAGCATGTCTTCTTACCCAAAAATCGAACATCTTATCAAACTTAAATAAAACTTTTACTTTTAACAAATTCTCCGGTTTTGGCCGGATTCCGGACGAACTAATTGTCAGGCGCGAAAATAAATTTCATATTTGGACTAAGCACGTCTCCTTGTCCTGTGTCGAACCTCTAATCAACTTCATATTAAACTTTTACTTTTCAAAAATTTTCCGGTTTTCGCCGGATTCCGATAGAACTATTTGTCCAGCGAGAAAATAAATTCGATATTCGAATTCATTACGTCTCCTTACTCCTATATCGACTATCTCAATAGCTTTCAAACAAAAAACTTGTGTCCCTTAATTTGAAACCCCTTCCTCACCCTCAAATATAGGGCTACAGAGCCCATCTTCGAACTTAACCTGTACTTTGACCCAAAGGATCCTCCCACCAAGTTTCATAAAAATATGTCAATCTCTTCGAGAGTTATCGTGCGGACAGACGGACAACTTTTGCGATGTCATAGGTATCCCTCCACTTACGTTTTGAGTCGAGGAAGCTGCCAAAACTGGAGTAGACGGTACCGTGAAACTATTCCTGGAACAACATTTGTAGTTGGAAATGAAATGATTGATTTCAGTAGGTTGCCTAATTCTTGAAAGCTACAGAAACTTAGGAGATTACCGGAATCACACGATGAATGTTCCGGTAAGCTATGGTGTCTGTCTGCAAGAATCACTGTGTTAAGTTGTGTGCCGCGATCATTCAGGTAAGCTGTGAGTCTACTTATCCGGTAAGCAACAAAAATCCGGTAAATTCCCTGAGTAGATTCCGGTAGATTCTCTGAGCAAAATTCCGTTAGATTCCCTGAGCAATATTTCGGTAGACAACAAATTGTAGTATATTCCATAGGGCAAAGTCCGGTAGATCCTCTGATCCAGCCTCCAGTAAATTCCCTTCGTCTAGTTCCGTTAGATTCCTTGAGCAAGATTTCGGTACATTCACTGAGCCGAATTCTGGTTGATTCCGTTGGGCAAAGTCTGGTAAATTCCCTTATCCAACATCTAGTAAATTCCCCGAGACAAGTTCCGAAGACGTCGGTAGATTCCCTGAACAACATTCCGGCAGATTCTATGAGCAAAACTCCGGTATACTCCCTGAGCGAAATTCTGGTAGATTCCAAAATTGTAGTAGATTCCGTGGGGCAGCGTCCGATAAATCCCCTGATTAAGCTTCCAGTAAATTACCAGAGTCTAGTTCCGGTAGATTCCTTGAGCAAAATTTCGGTAGATGCCCTAAGCAAAATTCCGGCAGATTCCCTGAGCAAAATTCCGGTAGGCTACCTGAGCAATAGTCCGGTAGACTCCTATCAAATTTGGACTTGCGGTGAAGCTGCGCACCAGTCCAAATTTATCGGAATTTGTTTCCACAGACTATCGGGGGGGGGGAGGAGCCCCCCCCCTCTTAGGACACTCCTGTGTAACAGTATCTCTCATTTCATGTCAAAATCAGGCTTACTTTCTTGCGGCGTACAATTTTCAGAATCCGTTAGTTTCTTTACAGAATTGATGATGAGTATTTTCCTCCAATGCGACGCTATAATGACGGGCCTGATTATTGCAAAATGTCGTTTAACTTTTATTTTGTTTTTTAACTGGAAACTTGGAACAAGTCTGCTCTGTTTCAAGTTTTTTTTTTCATTTTTCAAGTTCATTTTCATTCTGTCTGATAGGCGTACTCTCGCCGTTCCCCGCGGACTCCATTTGAGGAGTCCCTGCGTTTTTGTTTGTCCAGGGGACTCACTCCCCGTATTCATTTCCCCACGGACGGGTAATTCTCTGATTATCATCACCATCATCAAAAAGGACTCCTTTTCAGATTCGGAGGGGAATCAATTTTTGCTGGTGGTGGTGCAATGTAAAATTAGTTAAAAATAATCAGAATAAACAAAACCAAAAATAAAGTGGCTCCAGACTAATTTCGTCAACTGCACTATTTTTCGAACAAAATCCATGCTGGAAGCATTCCCCGTGTTCTCGCTGTTTCTGTCCGCGGAGTCCGCGTGGAGTGACTCCCTCTATTCTCGCCGTTCCCTTTGATTCCCCGGGGAGTCCTCGGGGAACGGCGAGAATACGCCTATAGAGTCATTAGGAACTGCCGTAGGGCGGGCGATTGCGTAAGCAAATTACTGTCGTTGCAAATCACTTTCACCTAAGTTTCTTTAAATTCGCACAGTATCCAGCATACGGTGCTGTGTTTCTTGTCTATTGTTTTTAACTGGAATGATTCTTCGTATATTTTCAGGTAGTCACCTCCCACGCCCAAGCCCTCCAAACCGCCCTGGGCTCGTAGTTCAACGCTTGCAGGTATCGCATGTTTTATCACTAGTATCACTACCTATGCGACGAAAAGCTAAAATCCCCCTCAAGTTTTGGCTAGCGACGCCCCTGGTTGCCAGTGCAATCAAAACAATCAATGAAAATAGTTATTTACATGTGCTCTTCATTGTTCCCTTCGAATTTTCGAAACGAAGAGCTGTTCTTCGAAATTCGCATATCTTCCAAGTTTTCTTAGTTCCAAACAAAAGCTCTACGTTGACGCTACCTAGCCTTTACCAAGATCAAAATCAGTCTGTATTTTCTTAGTGTAGATGGCATTTTCGTTCATTTTAACTCTATCTGAGTGATGTATATGTTCATCAACTAGAATAAAAAAGAATAGAAAAAAGAAACCAAACACTGGACCTCTTGGCTCTTAGTTCTTAGCCAGTTAGCCTAGATCAATTTTCTGACAGAGGCAGAGATGCAGGAAAATGGACCTTTGGTATGTCTGAAGAATGCCCACAACTGAATAAATTAAGCTGTTTTTTTTTCAGAGTTTAAAATTTCCCTCCACTGTCCATTTAAGCAGCTTATAAGGCGGTTTTGCTGTTCGAACACACAGGCCAAAGTCTACAGCAAAAAGCGTGCAAAAACACCTTATTAGCACATAGGCCAACTGCTACCAGACTGCTACGGCTACAGTCCACAGGAATGCAAAAATGCAGCTAATATTTTATTTATCCAATATGTAAACTATTCAATTAGTTTCAGCCTAGTATGTTTGTCATACTTGTTGGTTCCTTTAAAGCCAGATAGATTATTCTAAAGGAAAGACTTCTCTGGAAATTTGAAATCTTGTCCAAGGTTGGATACGCGTCCTGTGTCAAATCCTAGTTATTAGACCGGATAAGTTCAGATCGATAGCCTATTCGGGATTCTGTATAAATTACTGAATCACTGTTATTATACAGAATCCTCTGGTGTGAAAACTACCGAATAGTATTTGTCAACGTAATTTTGCCTTTCGGATATAATTTCGTCAAAACTGAAACTAAAGTTAAGATTTGCGATAACTACTGAATCCTGGAAACTATACCAAATATATCACCGAATCTCAGTCAGGGTACCGATTGATTTTGAACACATAGCCTGTTCAACTGTTCAAGATTCTGTCTAACTGTCGAATCTCCATAAATATACCGAATAGCTCTGGCATAAAAAGCTGATCAAATATTTTCAGTATAGTTGCTCACCAAATTCGTTACAACTACAGATTCCTGACAATTATACAGGATATAAACCATTATACCGAATAGATTTCTAGGCTACTGATAGCCTGTTGGGATTCTGTATAACTTCAGGATCATCCTAAATATACCAAAGAGTTCTGGTATCGAAAAAATACTGAACAGTTTGGTTCTGGCATCAAAAAATTACCAAATATTTTCAGTAGATTCACTCACCAAATTTGTGATAATTCCCTGACAAAGACTTCCTTGCTGGATCTCAAAAAGTTGAGGGGGGGGGGCTGCACCCACATCTTCCCACCCCAGTTCATGTTTGACAATGCAAAATGGATGTCAGCAACACTTTCTAAAATGTAAAAATTAAATATAACTGGTAAAATGTAGCTGACATATTTGTTTTGCCTTGTCAAATATAATTTGCAGTCATCTTGGGCTGAAGAAATATTTATACTCATATCCACTGACATCTACCGTGACATATATTATTTCCCACCAATCTGACAGAAAACTAGACTCTTGTGTTATTAACGATTAAAGTGTGATAACATTGTACCTTACCTTAGATGCAACAATGTAACTATTATGTTTGTACTTGGCATCAAACACAAGCAGGTTGACCAACATCAAACCAGAGACACTTCTTCCACTGGACCTAGAGTAGACAAGTCTACTGTTTGTCTCTCCCATCCTCATATCCATTTGTGAATTTTGGAATCGAGACAGTGGAGCCATATGTGGCCTGAGTTTCGACTTTAGTCTGGCCTACACCACAGAATAATAGAAAATAAAATAAAATTACCTTAGACCAATTTTTCAGATACCACATTCAATTACCACCGTCTGACCATGGTATCTGAATATTAGTTACCAGTGACTGGCCAGATACCACATAATTGCAAAAACAAAAACGTCTTTTGACAGTGGTATGAGATACCATAGTAACTGCAAAAACGACTTTAGGCCAAGGTATCAGATACAGTGGTATCTGCAAAAATCCAGCTACAAGCCAGAAACACTTCTTCCACAGGACCTAGAGTAGACAGTCTCCTGTCTGTCTCTCCCACCCTCATATCCAGCTTGTGTAGACTGGCTTAATGTATTCTTTGATTCAATTCAATTCAATTCATTTATTTGTATCCGCCAAAGCTGGCGAGTTGAAAAAAATATAATAAAATTCATACAATCGGTCTACAAACTAGTAACTAGACCATATACTTTCATAAAAACTCTACGTCATTTAAAAAACAATTAGCCTACACTATCCTAAATGAAGTCTACCTAACACTTTAAAGTCTACCTAACACTTTAAATTGGGAAAACAGAATTTTCATTCTACACTACTTCTCCCAAAATTATTCAGGATGCCAAACTAGAGCCCAATTAATAGTGCTCAGCATGAAAAGGTGGCCCATAGCAGAGCAAAATGTGCAGATCTTTGGCCTTTCTAGGCTGTTGAGGCCATAGCCGTAAGTTTGAGTTTGCACCACGTGATTCACAGCCAAATTGGGCTGAAGGAATACTTATGGATCTGTGTAGCAAAATATCATGAGGATCCACCTGGAGTATTCAAGCCTTGCAAGGAACGTGATCTTGTCAGATGTAGGTTATGTAATAATAAAAAAAAAAAATGAATTTTAGGTTTGTGGCCCACCAGCAACTGTAACATGTATTGTACCTGAAATGCTCCAAGACCTGCCATCCAGGAACAGTGAAAATTTCTCTAGGTTCAATGACGAGCCTTGGGGATCCAATGTTGGGAGGAAATTACCATTATATATTCCACTGAAGGACCACCCTGAAGAGCATGGTGAATAAACTTTGTTTCTCCATTTTGCCTGTGTTTATCTGACAGCAAATGCACACATAAATCGAGCTATAGCAGATCCAGCCTAAATTATCATTCTCATAGTTAAGTGTCGGGATTTACTTATTCTACATTGTTTAAGTGTCGGGATTTACTTATTCTATATGTTTCTAAGCTCAGCTCAGCATCACAAGCAAAGCAATACCGAGCTAATGCAGAGTGCTGATTCCTGCGAGAGAATTTAGAAAACTAGGTAAAATAAGATGTAAAATAATGCAGTTCCCATTATTGGGTATATTAGATATACCCACTTGCTGCAATAAAAGTAAAATACTGTTGTGCCAAAATAGTTTCTTAACTGCACCTTCGAACTTCGGAGTGCATGTATTATGTTTTATTGTTAATCCAAAAAAATATTAGCACTGTCTGCGCTCTAGCACAGCTTCTGTTCTTCCTAGTACTGGTTCCATACTGCACCTTTCATGTTTACTTAACATGGTAGCCAGGCCTGAAACTCCCACTGGACACGACTCACATTCTTCTCTTTCATTTGTCCCTTTAATGTAGTCATCTGTCTGGTCGGCGGCTCCGAGTCCGGAGAAGGCCGAAAAAAAGTCTTCTAATTGGCCCGAGCGTCACTGGGTTAAGGAGTCTCCCACAAACAGTTGAGTGAATTGACTAGCGGAAAACATATTGGACGACAGTTGAATTTGCCCCCGTCGTTTTATCCAGAAGATGACTAACAATTTTTTCTAGTAATTGTCACCGACAAGACAAACATCTTACTGCGGTACCTTCGACAACGGTCAGAGCGAAAGGTAAGTTTCGAAGTCTGTTCTGATTTGAAGCATGTAGTAGTTCTAGCAGTTAAAGCAAAGATCCAACGAATGGAATGTGATGGAGACCAGATCTCACTTGCACTCGTCCTACTATCAAGTTGTACTTGTTTAGGTTGTTATTTCTTTTCACAGGCCAGCGAGATCAAGAAGGTGGAGGCTACTGCTGAAGAAGACCTTGCTGCCACCCGGAATCGAAAAAGAAAAAGAGACTTATCTGACATTTGAGCCGAAATCTCGTCCTGGTTACCTACTTTTGTTATTGCAATTGCCTTTTGTAATTACACCTTTCCACAGATCGAGTCGTCTTTCTGAGCAACTTTTAATCATTTCCCGCCCACGACCGCCCAGCGCCCTGTCCCCAGTGTACGAGCCTCGTGTCTGTTGCAATAGCGCTGCTGCAGTACTTCTTCGCTTTTGCAGAATATGCGTTTTCAGATTCACTTTCTTCTGGGTTGAAGCGGCAGCGCTGCAGCATCGTGCAGGGAAGCACGGACTTGGTCGGTGAGCAAGTCCGCGATTCTCGAGAAGCGCTGCCATCTTCCTCGGAAGCGCTGCAGTGCAAAACGGGTGTAGAAAGAAGCAGTCAGAAATCGGCCGAGAAGTGGACCTGCAGCATGCAACAAAAACGAGGCTATGATATCAACCTATATTTTGTTTCTTTGGCCTTCTTTCCTTATTATGCTTTGGGCAGACGATCTGAGTCGGCCAATCGCGGACTTTAATTCCTGCCTTTGGCACCATGATCGATTCCATATAGAAAACGAGAATTTTCCAACCCAAATCTATAAAATCCGGGCGTAAAACTGAATCATCTCGCAATGGTTATTCCCTCTCGAAGGGGAGGCAATTTTTCGCGCCAAGCCAACATTGGTTTGAGCAGAAGTTGGTATAAACTGGTTGCGGAAGATCTTATGTCCCCGACGTTTCAGACCTACAGAAGGACTTCAAATGCTCTACTCTCCGACCTTTGGATCTAATTTGGGTGGTGTATTTCAAAAATTAAACATACCAAATCATATGTACTATACAGTGATAATGATAAACGGCAAAGTCAAAGCTGCCTACTGGCACCCTATATACATTTTGAGTTTCGTACTTCAAGATATACAAGATCGACCATCGACGTCTAGTTTACGAAATTGCACGTATAATTAATTGCAACTGCTTCATTTAACCAAAAACAACTTTATACAATTGGGTCTTATTTACAAGGCAATGTTGCAAAAAAAGAAAGAACAATCCAAACATATGCGCGTAATAGACACAATAATGCATTTAAATCCGAAAAAAAAAAAATCTTCGGAGTCCTTCCTCTACGGGTGACAAGTCCGTTGGTTTCTACTAGAGAACACAAACTGTGACTTGGCGAAGAAATCGAATCCGGTCACTAAAAATAAAAATAAAAAATGACTACATTCACTGAAAGAGTTCGATCTAGAAACCCCAATCAGAAGCTGAAATAGTCTCATTTTTGTGAAAATTCTCCTTCCCCTTTTTACCGCTCTCAGTGTTGAAGTTACTAGCAATTAATACTAGCTTCTGTTCCGATAGTTAGTTGCTCCACAGAAATCCGCAAGTTTGCATCAAAACATACAAGTACACATATCTTCAACACAACCTTTATTTCACAAACGACTTCGCTCAGTCGAGACCGTTTTTATGTTCCCTCCTTCGTCAACCTTTTCAACTCGCATCATTAATCGTGTATATTTATATAATCTGTGTTTTCTTGGACAAGTTCCTGAGATATTTGCACTAGTGTGTATTTATTTTTGCTAGACTTTGTATTTTCAAATTAGTGTTAATATGGACGATAAACATAAAATCAGCTTAATTGAATTGAACATATGTATGGCTTTCCGATAAAACAAGGTCCCGTAAGGATTATAACAGGACGCACTCATGCTGACTGACGAATCCGATCACTTTCTCTTCAAGTATGTAGGCTACCCCATAACCCTGGTTCGCACTGCTGGGGTTTCACTCTGAATTCTTTGCAAAACCCTGCTTCATTTTCCTGGGGTTTTACTCTGAATTTCTGGGCAACACTTCCGACGAACAGCTGCATGAACCAGAAGTTGCAGATTAATTAAAAACGCGTACGCTCACTAACTTTACTGATAGCTTTTCTTTTGGCCTACAACGAAATAACCTATTGAAAAAGATGAACTTGCTAACGTCGGCACAAGGACGATTAACGGTGTGTTCCAGCCTACTACCAAGGTGAACTACGGGTTTGTCCGTGGTTGGCCAAACAAGAGCTAGAAGCCCATATGGCACTTGCACGGCTGGGTCAGAGGATGAAGGAATTTGCCAATTCGTGGGTTTGTTGTGATCATTTGTAAGCAAAAAAGCTCGATGCAAAAAATATCAAGGGCTCACGGGGATCACGAAAATCTATATTTTGCTTAAAAGTATTTTTTTGTACTTTGCAGTTAAAGCCACAGAAAACTTGACTACGCAACTTTCGGCCATCAAACCGACCTGGGGGGCTTAGATAAAGATACAGGGACTTCTTGTCGACAGTCCGCCCCTTCTTTGTTATCTCGACCCCCCCCCCCCCTTAGTGTTCCCAAAACTAGCTGGCAGGCCCTTGCACCTTATGCACTGTAAAAGTTCGCCTTTGGCCGCGTTTCGGCCATAGTATCGGGATAGTAGTCAATAGGTCGTGCGTTCGATTCCTACTCCCGGCACACAAACCTTTTGCTTTTTTTTTCTACTAACTCAAAAGTCGAATTTTCGGAAACTGCCCAGAAACTGCAATGGTCGTAACGAGAATTTTTCTTACTCTCAATATCGACTCAGGGTACATTCTTGATCTGTCAGCTAGCTCTCCGAGTCAAGTTTTCTGTTCCTTTAAGTTGAGTACTTTAAGGGATGGTCGGATCTGAGAAATGACAATTACTAAGCCAATCTTAAAATGTTCAAGTCAAGTGTCATCGTCCTAGCAAATCTGAAAATACCTTAGTTCGCGATCACATGATATTCAGACCCCCTCTCCTCCCAACTCCCCCCACAGTGCCGAAATCCGACCCGGTTCTGTCACAGATCTATCTCAATTCAATTTAATTTCAAAATACTTTCCACGGACATGCCGAATAGCAGTATTGTGACGGTTCTTCCCACCAAGTTTCATCCTGATCGTTCCACTCTAAGCGTGTCACGAGATTTCCTGTTCTCCCCTCACCCCCCACATTCACAGGATCTGGCCCGGACTTGAAGTGGGACATCTCAGACATGAAGTATTTCCAAAAATTAAGTTTCATTAGGATCCAATCCCCTGTTCGAAAGTTATACATACCTCATGATTCAGAATTCCCCCTCCCTCCACTCCCCCCCCCCTTCGATGGTCGGATCGGGGAATTGACTATTCCTAAGTTAATCTGGTTGGGTCTCTGATACACCTGCCAAGTTTCATCGTCTCAGCCCACTTGGAAGTATCGTAATTCCGAATCATCGTAATTCCAGAATCCACCCTCAACTCCCCCACAGTCCCAAATCCGGTCCAGTTCTGTCAGTGATGTAATTGTGCTTATTCTTCCCGCCAAGTTTAATCCTGGTGGCTGCACTCTAAGCGTGTCACAAGATTTCCGGTTCACCCCCCCCCCCCCCCGCGTTCATCGGCCGACTAGAAATGAGACATCTGAGGTACTAGGTCGTTCCAAATATCAAGTTTCACTAAGATCCGATCACCGGTTCCAAAGTTATACATACCTCAAGATTCCGGATTCCTCCTCCCTCCACTTCCCTCACGGTGGTTAGATCGGGGAAGTGGCTATTTCCAAGTTAGCTGATATGCCTGCCAAGTTTCATTAGTACCCTAACTCGAGAACAGTGGGCCGACAGACAGACCGCCCGAAAAGTTATCGGTATATGGCACTTGAGCGAAGCTGGAAGTTCCACAAAAACTAGACAAGGTTGGAGCAACTATAAGCTCTACGTCACGCTCCTAGCGGTTTTGGTTGGTTTTTGCTGTATACAACGAGTTTTTTGGTCTCACCATATCCCTTGACTTCTCACTAGAACCTCCCCCCCCCCCCACTACTTTCTGGTTTGTGTAGTGAGGTAAAGCCAGACCTTGATGATTCCGAAAGTGGGTTATGTACTTTAAATGTCTACACTGTCAGAAGTTTTATAACAGATTGCGCATAACACTTTCAAGAATAACACCTTTTCACTTGGAAATAAAGTGTTATGACCAATTAAGTGTATACTATTTCGTGCCTAGATCTCCAACAACACCTTCAATAGGTAAAAACACTACACTGTCAGAAGTTACATAACGACAACAGAAGGATGCGCGGTTTCAACAGATAACACTTTGGGATGTTATCTGTTTTTTCCCGTTAGTATTTTTACCAACTGAAGGTGTTGTTGGAGATCTAGGCACGAAATAGTGTAAACTTAATTGGTCATAACACTTTATTTCTAAGTGAAAAGGTGTTATTCTTGAAAGTGTTATACGCTATCTGTTATGAAACTTCTGACAGTGTAGCTTAGCTTGGTAAGAAGATAATTATCGTTATGTTTTACAACTGTTTCCCATAACGGGTAATCAAACTCTTTGGGATTTTGTTAATACTTGGGTTTGTTTACGTAAAATGAACCTGAACTTGAACAACAGGGAGCAATCCCCAGTGAATCAAAAAAAGTATAACAGGAAAACCAGAGACCACTGGTGAGAGCACCTTATTCTAACTTCCATGCGCGAAAAATTTATACGAGAGCTTTTGGAAATATTCTGATTTTTGTGTTGACAGTAGTCAGTCGAGCTCGTAAATACTTCTTACACACCCGCAACCCAAAATATTCATTAATATTTATGAAAAATCCTATGTAAATACTTATGAAAAATCCTATGTAATGTTTTCTTGTCAGGTTGTCTGAGCTTATAATTTAAAAATCTGTGTTTTAGTACATTCTCCGAGCATAACTATTAGACGCACTTTCAGAAAATTCAACCTACGAAGCTTCAAAACGTTATATACATCGCTGGTAAGGCCTTTGGTGGAGTACAATTCTTCGGTTTGGTACCCTATGAATAAAACGGATATATTACGCATTGAGAAAGTTCAAAGACGCGCAACAAAGCTTGTACCTTATTTGAGAAATCTGTCGTATCCGCGTAGAATGAAAAGTTTAGAGTTGCCTAGCCTAGATTTCAGACGTAAACGTGCTGATTTGTTGAATGTATATAGGATAGTGCGAGGAGTTGACAATGTTAACCCTGAAGATTTATTTATTTTTTCAAATTACCCGTCAACACGTCAGCACAGATTTAAGCTTTATCAGCCAAAGCCAAACCGACGTGTTGGCATTTATAGTTTTCAAAATAGGGTTTGTAAAGATTGGAACGCACTACCAGATGAAACTGTTATGTCGGAAAACGTAGATATTTTCAAACGATCGATTGTTTCGTCAACATTTTATTCGAGTGCTTATGCAGACCCATTTTTGCCAACTTAAGTTTAATTCAGTTTATTTTTCATTGTATAGATTTATTTGTATTACTAGTGCCTTATGTTCACATTGTATGTAGTGACAAGTCTTTATGACTTACCACGTTTGGTGATAATAAATAAATAAATAAATAACGCGCTTGGGATCATGTACGAATACTCCATATGACTAAGTCCAAAACACGCCAGTGATTCTCAGGAAGAAGGAGTAAACGTGTCCGTAACGACTCAAATCCCGAGTCAGCACAGCTGTGACACCGTTTCTTCCGTTCTTCCGCAGGTACCCGGAGATTCTGCATCGGAAGCGAGAGATAGTCATCAAGAGTATATGAACGGTTCCTGTCGTAATTATTGATACAAGGTCGGAACACGCCCGGATACATACCACGTCTAGTTAACTACACCTCCCCCGGGGAAAAGCAGACCATGAACTCATAATTCAAGGTCCCTGAAGAATCTCCGACAGAAGCTGGCGCCAAGAGAAGGAGGTGCATCAGTAGGGTAGAGTCCGCGTAAGCCCCGTATTCGCTCGTAAGCACATCGGTATTGGTAGTCGTATGCAACTAGAAGAGAAAACAGTTCCAGCTCGGGTCACACGAGTGCAGCCTGGTCAATACTCTTATAATAATAATATAATTGCAATAATAAGGCTTTCGCCTCTATAAATTTCTCGGGACACTTTACACACAAAATTGAATTTCGGCCAGGTGGTAGTCGACACCTGCTTTGAATTGGTTGATATTTTCGGCATTTACAACACTTTCTGGGAGATTATTCCAACATTCTACTATTCGGTTTGTAAAGCTCCATTTTCCGATGTCTTTTCGGAACTTCTTACCACTCAGTTTCAAGTTGTGTCCTCTGAGACCGTTATGGTTGAAGGTGAAGACATCATCAGGCCTAATGTTAAACTTATGAGCGTGTTCCATCCTACTTACCGTAGTTACTACGCATGACGTCACGAATTCTGGCTTTTTGCCGTCAAGGCTGGAAACTGGAAAATTTTCTATTTTCCAGCAGGACATCATGCCAAGGGCGAATCCGACCAATCACGTTACAGAGATCCGTAGTTACTACGCTCCGGGGCGTGGTAAGCAAATAGTTACTATTAGTAACTATTTCGAGAATGTTGGAACGGTCAGCGTAGTAACTTTTGGTGAGGTTGGAACGGAAATAGTAACTAATAGTTACTATTTGTAGAAGGGTGGAACACGCTCTATATGACAAGTCCAAAACACGCCAGTGATCCTCAGGAAGAAGGAGTAAGCGTATCCGTACGACTCAAACTCGACGACTCAAATCCTGTGTCAATCAATTCCCGCTATCTTTGGGCGCAGCTTTGACACCACTTCTGCCTTTCTTCCGCTAGGTAGCCGGAGAGGCCGGAGGTTTTGCATTGGGAAGGTGAGATAGTCATCAAGAGTATTAGCACCCGTTTCTAAAGCTAAAAATAGCCGTCATCAGCCACACCGAGAAGGTGCCGAGGAGAGAAGAAATCGAGCTTTTCACAAAAATTCACGAACTACTAGCATCTTTGGATATTACAGTATAAAGGAAGAGAAATATTCCTTCAGCCCAAGCTGACTGCGAACATGAGTGCAAAACGAATACGTCAGCTGAATCTTATTTGAGCTATATTTCGGCCCTTCTTGGCAAGGGTCCTCTTCAGGCTCAAAGCCGCTCAAGTTGGAACAAGACCAAAGGTATCGATGGGATCCCATAAATGTAATATCTGATCCAGACAGTTAAATATTTATATTTTAAAATTTAGAAACAGATCAAGGCTTATAGTGGGGGTTGAGACACCTTCGAAACTTAAAAATAACAATAATGTTTTGTACATTTTCAAAAGACTGAGAAAACCAAGTACAGATATGGATTCAGCATGTGTGTTTACCCATAATCATATCTATTTTGAGGTAACCCATCGAAACTTCCTGCCTTACTTCTGCCAATTTTCCGGTTTCGGCGGAATTCCGGATCTAACTGCCCAGCGAAAAAATAAAGCTAAAAACCAATTCGGGATATCTCCGTACCCCTATATCGATCATTTAATCAACTTCACGTAAAATTTAACTTATAACAATTTTTTCGGTTTCAGCCGGATTCTGGGCAAACTATATTTCCGGGTAAAAAAGGATTATCATATATGGATTCAGCATCTCTTCTTACCTATATATCGAACGTCTAATCAACTACAAATACAACTTTTGCTTTTAACAAATTTTCCGGTTTTGGCCAGATTCCGGGTGAACTACTTGTCCGGCGAGAAAATGGTTTTCATATTCGTGTTCAACATGTCTTGTTAACCATGAATCGAACATTTAATCAGCACAAAAGTTACAAGCCCATAAGCCGCTCCGCTCAAGCTGGAAAATGAAGTTAATTTTTCAGCTTGAGCCTATTTACTTTGTCTGTCTCATTGTGGGTAGGCTACTGGTCACATGGTTATAAAAAGAGGAAAATAAACAAGTGGAGCTGGAAACGACCAACTGGACAATTCCCTACTTTAAACTTTTCGGCAGTTTCTTTTTCAAGTTCTGATGTGGACAAACTTTTCTCGATTGCTGGGGCCATCGGCCGAGCAAGAAGTGCCAAAATCGATCCCACTACACTTGAAGCTCTTCTGTTGAAGAGAGAGATGGTCCAGGGGCAAAGTAATTAGTGCGTTGTTTATTGTGGCCTATTCTTTTTTTTTTTGTCACCGGTCATTAAGAAACTTTTAACTGTTTTACCCGGATATTCGACCCGCTTTATTCAAGTCGGATTCCAATTCTCAGCCTGAAATGGTGGATTCGGATTCGTCTCAAGCCCTGGATTTGGATTCTCCTTCATGATCGGATTCGCCCATTTCTGCTTTTTTGAATTTCAGAAAACCGACTTTTTTCTTTTTTTTAAGAAAACATCAACTACTTTTGCGTAACACCGACTATTTTGAAGAAAAATCGACTGTTTTCAAGAAAAAAAATCGACAGTTATAAAAAAAAATCCCAGCGCGTCGCGCCGAGTGCCGACTGCTATTTTTCACCGACCGGCCGACAACGTTGGGGGAGGGCTCCCGCCCCTCCCCACCCTACCCCATACGTGACGCCGCTGGTTATAACAACTTGTAATAAAACATATATAGCACTTTACACAAGGGACTTGTACCGTGACCAATTATATTATTATATTAACAATATTTTACATTAATATAAATTTCCGTGACATGGGGATGTGAACTGGTTAGATGAATTTGCCTTCGGGCGGGATCACTGTTCCTACGCCGGCTTCTACCAGACTATTGTAGTGGTTTGCGAACTCGGTTCTCAAGCCCCTCGGTAGCTCAGTTGGTAGGGCGCCTGCCTTGTAAGCAGAGGGTCCTGGATTCAATTCCCGGCCGAGGAGCATTTTTATCTTTCAGTTCACTACTGATAAAACAGAACAACTCGCTTACCGAAATCCAAATTGTCTCTTCCCAAAGCGGCAACTTCGAGGAACAGTACATCGCGGTACAGACCGATCAGCCGTCCCCTCCTTCTACTTTTTTCCTCGACAAGCTTTTGTAAAGCAGCGGCCAGCTCGCCTGACTGGGCGAGAGCAAGGATTTCCGACACCAGTCTGAAAAATAAACGTTATTCATCTAACCTGATTAAATACATAAATGCCAGTGCTCTTCTCGGACCAACGCACGGAAGACGGGAGGGGAGGGGGGAATAATCCCATCTGAGGACAACACATTAGCTGTGTTTTTTGCCTTTTCTCCATAGGTCGGTTAAACCTATTTGCCGCTATTGACCGTTTTTTTGTCTCGCCGGTCGATTCGACTGAGCTCTAAAAAAACGGCTTATAAGAACAAGAGCTACGAGCTCATATGGCACTTGTACGAGTAGGCTGTACAAGAAAATAGATGAGAACGTCACAAAATACACCCGCCATCCAAAAATGCGGTTCGGAAATAGAAATAGGATATTTAGTTTCACTCATTTCTGAGCAGTTCCGGCATCGTCTCGATTGTCTGTAGCAAATGCACATGACTGTTCAAACTTTCATCCCAATAAATCCATTTGTTTGATCCCTAGACGTGCTGCACGATTTCCGGTACTCACTCTATTTCCACCTACCGTGGCCGAATCTGGTTCGGAATAAAAAAAATCGACCAACTAAAGCATCTTCGTTTATACCATCTATCAAGTTTCACTCGAATCTGAGCATTTTTGGAAAGTTCCGGTACCCGCCCCCCCCCTCCCACCAACGTTGTCGGAGCCGGTTCGGGCCCAATCTCTTAATTCCCTGTTCCTGTCCATCAAGTTTGACTGAAGTTGGAGCATAGCCTATCTGCAAGTTCCAGTACCCCCCCCCCCCTACCTTGGCCGAATCCGGCCCGAACGCCGAATAACAAATCTAGGCCGCATAAACTCGGCACTGTCGAATTGCATCTCATTCGGTCCATCCGTTTTGTTTTTGGGCATGTCAAAAGTCCTCCACCCCCAATTCCCCTAATCGTGGTCGCACATGGTTCGAACGCATGTTTTACATGTCGAGGCCATCGATTCGTATCACCCATGAAGTTTCACTCGAATCAGACCACTCGTTCGCAATTTATAGAAGTCAATTTCCATATTTCTTTTCTCTTGCTCCCCAAAAAATGCTCGGATCTAGGAATGGAAGTGTCCGGGGGTATGTTGTGTCAGGTTCTTAAGTCAAGATAATTCGGGTCGCTAATATGCATGCAAAGTTTCGTTGTCGTTTTACATCTGGAACTGTTCTAACTCACGACTACCGGAATTCCAGGAAACCCCGTCCAGCTCCCCCCACAGAGCCCTGAAACCATCTGGCTCCGTCAATTTCATCTAGGCCTAATGCTTGTTCCATCCATTAAGTTTCGTCCCAATCCCTCTGCTTTTAGAGTTTCTTGAGTTTTCCACCCCCCCCCCCATCCCCACAGGTATCGGACCCGACCCGGACGTGACACTGAACGTCCGAGGCGATAGCTCACCAGACAAGTTTCATTCAAATCCGATCACCCGTTCAAAAGTAATGCACGCCACTAGATTCCGGACTCCCCATCCACCCACTCCCCCCACGATGGTCGGGTCGGGGAAACGACTGTTCTCAAGTCAATCTGTTCGGATCCCTGACATACCTGCCAAGTTTCATCGCCCTGGGACATCAGGAAGTATGCCGAAATCGCGGGATCGCTAGAAATCCGGACCCCCACAGTGCCCTGATCCGGTCCGGTTATGTCAATGACGTGTCTAGGAACTGTGCTTGTTTTTCCCACCAAGTTTCATCCCGATCCCTCCACTTTAAGCGTTTCTTAAAATTTCCGGCTCCCTCCTCCAACTCCCCCCAGTGTCATCGGATCCGGCCCGGATTTAAAGTGAGATGTCTGAGACACGAGGTCATCCTAATTATCAATTTTCATCAAGATCCGATCACCCGTTCGCAAGCTAAAAATACCTCAAATTTTGGCTTCACCCTCCCTCCACTCCCCCCCCCCCCCCCAGATGGTCGAATCGGGGAATTGACGATTTCCTATTTAATCTGGTCGGGCCCTAGACATGCCTGTCAATTTCCATTGTCCCAGCACATCAGGAAGCACGGAACTCGCGGGATCACTACAAATTCTGACTCCCCCCCCCCAACTCCCCCAAAGTGAGCGGATCCGCTCCGGTTATATCAGTCACGTATCTAGGACTTTTGCTTGTACTTTCCACCAAGTTTCATCCGGATCCCTCCACTCTAAGTGTTTTCCAAGATTTCCGGTTTCCCCCTCCAACTCCCCCCAGTGTCACCGGATAGGGTCTGGATTTAAAATGGAGGGTCTGAGACACGAAGTCCTTCCATATATCAAGTTACATTAAGATCCGATCACCCGTTCGTAAGCTAAAATATCTAATTTTTCCTATTTTTTCCGGATTCCCCCTCCCTCCACTCCCCTCCAGATGGTCGGATCGAGGAAGCGACAATTTCTAATTTAATCTGGTCCAGTTCCTGATATGCCTGCCAAGTTTCATCGTCCTAGCTTATCTGGAAGTGCCCGAACTAGCAAAACCGGGACCGACAGACCGACTGACGGACAGAAATTACAATCGCTATATGGCACTTGAGTAGGCTCAAGCGCCATAAAAAATGGAGTATTCCCGTCGCCGGCGCCTATCTCTTCAATGAGAATTTTGAATTTCGCGCCGTGCCAACAGCGTAGGTCGGTTGGACGGTTGGACTAACCGACCGGCAAACGGAGCAAAAAAAAAACAGCTTATAACAAGAGCTACGAGCTCATATGGCACTTGTACGAGTAGGCTGTACAACAAAGTAGATGAGAACGTCACAAAATACACCCGCCATCCAAAAATGCTGTTCGGAAATAGAAATAGGATATTTGTGCTCATTTCTGAGCAGTTTCGGCATCGCCTCGATTGTCTGTAGCAAATGCACATGACTTTTCAAACTTTCATCCCAATAAATCCATTTGTTTGATCCCTAGACGTGCTACACGATTTCCGGTACTCACTCTATCTCCACCTACCGTGGCCGAATCTGGTTCGGAATAAAAAAAAATCGACCACCTAAAGCATCTTCTTTTCTACCATCCATCAAGTTTCACTCGAATCTGAGCATTTTTGGAAAGTTTCGGTACCCCCCCCCCCCTCCCACCAACGTTGTCGGAGCAGGTTCGGGCCCAATCTCGTAATTCCCTGTTCCTGTCCATCAAGTTTCACTGAAATTGGAGCATAGCCTATCTGCAAGTTTCCAGTACCCCCCCCCTACCTTGGCCGAATCCGGCCCGGACACCAAATAACAAATCTAGGCCGCATAAACTCGGCACTGTCGAATTTGTATCTCATTCGGTCCATCCGTTTGTTTTTTGTGCATGTCCAAAGTCCCCCCACCCCCAATTCCCCTAATCGTGGTCGCATATGGTCGGAACGCATGTCTTACATGTCGAGGCCATCGATTCGTATCACCCATGAAGTTTCACTCGAATCAGACCACTCGTTTGCAATTTATAGAAGTCAATTTCCACATTTCTCTTCTCTTGCACCCCAAAAAATGCTCGGATCTAGGAACGGAAGTTTCCGAGGGTATGTTGTGTCAGGTTCTTAAGTCAAGATAATTCGGGTAGCTAATGTGCCTGCAAAGTTTCGTTGTCGTTTTACATCTGGAACTATTCTAACTCACGACTACCGGAATTCCAGGAAACCCCCTCCAACTCCCCCCACAGAGCCGCGAAACCACCTGGCTCCGTCAATTTCATCTAGTCCTAATGCTTGTTCCATCCATTAAGTTTCGTCCCAATCCCTCTGCTTTTAGATTTTCTTGAGTTTTTCCACCCCCCCCCCCCCCCCATCCCCGCAGGTATCGGACCCGACCCGGACGTGACACTGAACGTCCGAGGCGATAGCTCACCAGACAAGTTTCATTCAAACCCGATCACCCGTTCAAAAGTTATGCACGCCACTAGATTCCGGACTCCCCATCCACCCACCCCCCACCCCCACGATGGTCGGGTCGGGGAAACGGCTGTTCTCAAGTCAATGTGTTCGGATCCCTGTCATACCTGCCAAGTTTCATCGCCCTAGGACATCAGGAAGTATGCCGAACTCGCGGGATCGCTAGAAATCCGGACCCCCACCCCAACTCCCCCACAGTGCCCTGATCCGGTCCGGTTATGTCAATGACTTGTCTAGGACTTGTGCTTGTTTTTCCCACCAAGTTTCATCCCGATCCCTCCACTCTAAGCGTTTCTCAAAATTTCCGGTTCCCTCCTCCAACTCCCCCCAGTGTCATCGGATCCGGCCCGGATTTAAAGTGAGTGTGGAGGTGAGAAATGTGAGGGTCTGAGACACGAAGTCCTTCCATATATCAAGTGAGAAATGGAGGGTCTGAGACACGAAGTCCTTCCATATATCAAGTTTCATTAAGATCCGATCACCCGTTCGTAAGCTAAAAATATCTCACTTTTCCTATTTTTTCCGGATTCCCCCTCCCTCCACTCCCCTCCAGATGGTCGGATCGGGGAAGCGACCATTTCTAATTTAATCTGGTCCAGTTCCTGATACGCCTGCCAAGTTTCATCGTCCTAGCTTATCTGGAAGTGCCCGAACTAGCAAAACCGGGACCGACAGACCGACTGATGGACAGAAATTACAATCGCTATATGGCACTTGAGTAAGCTCAAGTGCCATAAAAACTTAGGTCGGTTAACCGAAGGAAGAAAACGACTTATAGTGGGAAATCTTGAAGGTCGGTTAACTGGATGACGGCGGAGCTAAATTTTCAGAAAATTTCAAAAAATTGCTAAATTTTTTGAAAGAGTATTTCTGCGGTCCGTTAATACTCTCTAATGACTCAAAGTCCAAAACACGCCACTGATCCTCAGGAAGAATGAGTAAGCGTCTACGTAACGACTCAAACTCAATGACTCAAATCCCGTGTCAAGCAATCAGGGCGATCTTTGGGAGCAGCTGTGACCCCACTTCTGCCTTTCTTCCGCTAGGTAGCCGGAGAGGCTGGAGATATTGCATCGGCAAGGAGAGATAGTCTTCAAGAGTATTTGGGAACGTCTGAAATATTGAAATTGAAAAATTGAAAAATCTGAAATATTGTGATCACCCAATTTTTACATAACTTCATCCCATCATTTATTTATGGTCAGATCTTGTAAATGTATTAGTTAGTTTGTTTCGTGTCTGTGTATTTCGTAAATAATACTCTATGTACGAAGTACAGAACACACCAGTGAACCTCGGGAAGAACGAGAAACGTCGCGCGAATGATGCCTCAAATTCTGTATCAACAAATCACCGCCGCCCGTTGGGGTTAGCTGCGGTGACGCTACCGGCTCTTTCGCTAGGTACACGGCGATTCTTCATCGACACGAAGAGTTACCCTAGGAGCGTGTTCCACCCTTCTACAGATAGTAACTATGAGTTACTATTTCCGTTCCAACCTCACCAAAAGTTACTACGCTGACCATTCCAACCTTCTCGAAATAGTTACTAATAGTAGTTATTAATAGTAGCTATTTGCTTCCCACGCTCGGGAGCGCAGTAACTACGGATCTCTGTAACGTGATTGGTCGGATTCGCCCGTGGCATGATATTCTGCTGAGAAATAGACAAATCATTCCAGCCTTGACGGTAAAAAGCCAGAATTCGTGACGTCATGCGTAGTAACTACGCTAAGTAGGATGGAACACGCTCCGCACAGACGTTCACCCTGAGGCGATATCGGCCATTGCCGAGATTTTCGTCGCCAAAATCGGCGGTTTCTGTTGCTTCGTCAGGCGATTTTCAATGTTGGGAAAATTCAACTTTAATCGGGCGACAGTACGATTTTATGCACGCAACATCACCCATTTTGTATGTAAAGCGAGAAAGGGATTTTTTTCTTCAATTTTTTTGTGTGAAATTCTGTTGCCGACGAAAATTCAGTGTGAACATCCAGGCGATAAAACTCTTCCGTCGCTGCGATTGAAAAATCTAGTTCATCGCCGCGATTTGCTCTGTGTGAGCCTAGGGTCAGTCATCATGAGTATAACCGCTTGTTACTATATATCACAGAGCGACTTGACAGTAGCCATCTTGGGTTCAGGAAGTTATCTTTATAATTAAATGGAAATACTAAACCAAGAACCTATAACGAAAATACCACATCCTCGCTAAGAAACCTATCATTTGATTCCGCATCCCGGTTGCTTCTGATCTATAAAGCAAAAGCATTTAGCTGCAATTTTATTAGTTGCGTTTTTGCAGATACCATGGTATCTGATACCATGATCTAAAGTCGTTTTTGCAGCTTCGTGGTATCTGATACCACGGTTAAAAGGCGTTTTTGCTTATCTGATATTCAGATACCACGGTCCGACCGTGGTAATCATAGTATCTGAAGAAGTCATCTCACTTTCATCAACTTTTGTCAAATTGGTGAGAAAGAAGTTTGGCACTTAGTGATGTGACTGAATATCAGTTTTTCTTTTGGGGTGACTTCGAAAAGCGCAATTCCGGCAATTATCGTTTTTGCAGAGCAACAGTATATCAGATACCACGGTAACTGCAAAAGCGACTAATTGTAGATCCAGCTACCGTGGTAACAGATACCATGGTATCTGCAAAAACGCAACTATTATCATTATTATTTTAATGTATCCTGTTGAGGTGCGGGAAGAAGGTAAGGTCTGAGAGGAGATTATAACATCAGGTATTGTGGGTAAGCTCGTAGCAAGCCCTGGGCCTAAGACTTGATCATAATTTAGAACCATCGACGCAGGACTGAGGCAGTCCCGGGTTCGTAGCTCCCAGAAGATACATAGATTTAATAAGTGACGTGTTGACATATATTATACCAGTCGAGAATATATGTAAGTTTAAAGGGTCCGGTATGAGTGAATTAATGAAAGTTGCCCATCAAAACTGGCCCAAGAGAACCTAGATGGAATAAACAAAACAAAATAAATTTATTTTTGCAGAGGCACACAATTGAGAGACGTGCAAGAATGTGTCGGTTATATACATACAAGAGTCTGATTATTTGTGTGTAAGTGTGTGTGAGTTTGATAGACATGTTGTAGTTTCTTTTTATACATTACTCTTCAGTTTGAAGGATTCAAATAAATAATAATAATACACACTTGCAGAAAACTAGGGTACCACAACACTTCCGTAATTTTTCTGAAAAGTCAGTGACTAGACCCTGCCTTGTCGATTTTAGGTCTGAGTAGATAGGCATACCGATATATGTGAGGAATCCTGTGGGGGGAACATACTGGCTACCAAGAACAGACATACCACCAAGGATTTGTTACAAAATAATAAGCACCTAACTTTTACTCTCACTGAAAGTTGTCCCAAACGGACAGACTACGATCCCAATACATCTCCGAGGAGTTGCATACTTCCCCGCTGCTACATGCTACCATCTCACCTATCATAGCCTTGAGCTTAAAGAGTAAACGAAACGCCCCTCGTTTCATACGCTAGAGTGTGGTCTAGTCAAAGCAGTGTTGCCAGGCGTATGAGTATACTTCTAAGATATCGGAAAATGGCGAGGACACAACTGACACTAAGAGCGTGTTCCACCCTACTTACCGTAGTTACTACGCATGACGTCACGAATCCTGGCTTTTTGTCGTCAAGGCTGGAACGATTTTTCTATTTTCCAGCAGGATCTCACGCCAGGGGCGAATCCGACCAATCACGTTACAGAGATGCGTAGTAACTACGCTTACTATGCTCCCGAGCATGGTACTCACGCCACGGGAATCATTCTGGGTGATCATAATATTACATACGAAGAGGCTCTCATTAAACTTGACATTCCTAAATTATCTGTACGTAGAAATACTCTTTCAAACAAATTTGGATGATGACCCATCTATTCCCCCCTCCCCTCCCGTCTTCCGTGCGTCGGTCCGAGAGGAATACTGGCAATACATTTTCCCGATATCCCGCTAATTCTTCTACCCAATATTTACGTAGTTTCATTCCATCATTTATTTCTGGTAATTTCTTGTAAGTGTATTAGTTAATTTGTTTCTTGTGTGTCTGTGTATTTTGTAAATTTGTATTCCTTTTCTAGCTTTTAGCTATTCGGATTAAACTTGATTGATTGATTGATTGTAAGCAAATAGTAACTATTAGTTACTATTCCGACAAGGTTGGAACGGTCAGCGTAGTAACTTTTCGTGAGGATGGAACGGAAATAGTAACTATAGTTAGAAGGGTGGAACACGCTCTAAAGTTCGAATCCCAATTTTTCCAGCTCGAACTGAATGAGTGGAAGGGAAACCCTCACCTCGCCGATCAAAACCCAAGGTCTCCCTCGGTCCTTACGACATCTGATGCGTTTGGAAAGGCATGAAAAGCTCGTTTAAAACAAGGGATAAACTTACTGCTTCACTTCGATAAACTCCTCGTCTATCTGATCGTGGGATGTTGGAGGTACTTCGTATCGCCGCCAGAGCTGGTATAGAGGCGGGATGGACTAAAAAAGACATAATATGGAATCACAAACTTTCAGCTTACGAGTCTATGAATAAAAGCATCACAACAGGAAATATCAAAGGGTAGAAACACATGCACAATATCTCGTTCATTTTATTAACACAAAAATCAATCAATGGTCGTTCTTAAGTACAGTAGAGGTATGATTATGTGAACGTTTGCTAACAGTGAAGCCGAAGACAAAACTAAAACCCAAACCAGGCGTTTTTTCCTATAAATACTAGTAATAATCCCTCACGCTTTTGTCAATTTTGCTAATTCACCATTCAACTATGAAAGTGACTCAGCTGACACCTCTGTTTTGTTTTTTATAATTTGAAAAGTTTGCCGGGAGGAACGCACCTTCAATGGAGAAGATAGCGGTCCGAACCGTCAAATACCTTCAAAAGAGGAAGGACCTTTTTAATAAATAAAAAATCAAAGAAATTTAATTGAATTTCTGCTTCAAGTTTGTGCCAGGGTAACCCTGAAATAGTTGGCTGTTAGCTGATATCAAGTTTGTTAATTTTTTTTTTCCATTTTACTTTTTTATATGCAAGTAAGAAAGTCAAGGTAGTGGAACAGTTAAAAAAGTGTTCAAATAAGCATACCTCTACTGTAGTTTGGTCCTCACTCAATGTTGTGTAGAACCAGCTACAAATGGCCTACTAATGCCGTGTTCGAACCGCCTTACGATTACTCGATGGATAGATAAGATAAATCTTTTTATTCGCCAAAAACTGATCATGGCTCACGCCAAATTCGTTCGGCATAATCATGGATACAACTTATGAGCACACACATAATAGGCCTACGCATATACGGCTACAACGGTCATAAATAACATGATAAATTAGGCTAGCAGCTCAGCTTATGCTTCGTTATACAACTTCATTTAATTGGCTGCAACTTTTCAACCGTGTAGCTACCTTGCGAGGGAACCTTTTTGTCAGCTTTTCAGAAAGGAAAATATTTTTGTGGATCGGGTGATTCAGAGATTTGACACCAAACTCCATACAGAGTTTCAGCCTTCATTCATGTAATTAGGCGATTTCGAATTTACTTAGTAACTCTTCGTTGGACCTCTCGGCCACTTTTGACGCTATTATTAGAGCTCTTTTTTACTAGAAAGACAAACAGCCAGTACAGAGCAGGGAGATGAATAGGAGTTATTTGATTTTTAATCCCGCATTTCAACGAAACGAGAACCCGGTTTAACTAGGATAGGCTACGCCAAGATGGATATTTTTCCCAATCTTCTTTTCTCCATTTTACCACAAACTTATAAACACTTTTTTAAATATCAGTTATCTTTCTTCTCCCCCTCCCCCCCCCCCCTTTTTTTCTCTCTACCCCTAATCACAGCCCGGCTGAGATTCGCGAAGCGACTAACCTAGTCCGGGTTGCAGCGCTTCGGGTTCGGAATAGTAATATATTCCGAATCCAAACCGCAAGAACCCGTCCTTGGTTGTTAAGTATCGGAGGGTAGAGCCCGCAAACACCTACTCTTTCCCCTTCTCTCACCATTCCTCCAAACCCAAATCCGCTGCATCGCAGTTGCAATCAATTATGCTTATCCTCCCTAGAGGACACCAGCGGAACTACACTGTAATAAGTTTCTCCGAATAAGGATTAATGTTAACTGTAGCATTTGCTACTGGGAATCTTATCTCTACTGGGATAAGTAATCCGAATTAGAGACAATCTTATTTCAGGAGAGACAAGATTCATCCCAGTAGCAAATCCTGCAAGATTTTCCATTAGATGGCCACTTTTGACTCCTGTGACTATAACTGAATCAGTCCAAATAGCTTAATGTAAGTAGAGGTCGTCGAAGACAGATAGGAAGCCACAAGAGTCAACAACAAATTAACTAATTCACTTTACGGGAAACGATCTGAAAGAATCGCTGGCATGAAACAGTCTAAGAACTGAACTGAAGAATGGAAAGGAAACGTCAAAAAACCGACTGCCAGCGTTCCTCTCGGACCAACACGCTGACGACGCAAAAGATCATTTCGTCAACCGCATTGGCCTGACATATCACACAAAATCAACGAATTTCAGTATATATTTTATTTCAGTACATTCATTGGGCTTTACAAACCCCATTTTCGTTGGCTTCTTCGTTGACTTTTTTTTTCTGACGATGCAAGGGGAGGGGAAAAGAGACGGTTCATCTGCTGACAACATACCACCTTCGCTCCAAATTTTTTTGAAGGTATTTCTTCGGTCATTTCATTATGAACGCCCAAGGGCCTCTTCAGATGTAATGTTGTATTCTCCCTATATGATAGACAGAGCGATGTAACTAACCTCTTCGTGTATCCTCTGGTTGTCCCACTTGCAAACCACTGCGACGTTCCACTTCTTATCCTCTCCGTTTGTTTCTGGGTCCTTTTGTAGATGCTTCGAGCCCAGACACAGCCTCGGGAGGTGGGAGGGTAATCCGACTCGTTCGAAGTACCAAACCTACGAGGGAAACCATAGAACACCAAACTTTCTGAACTAGAAACCTCGTACGGATAGTTCGATAGATAGAAAGATTATTGTAAAAATCGACTATCGTAGTTATAAACCAAATTTGCGATTATTGTCAAACAAACAGAACAAATTGCAATATATGCATCTAATGTCAGTACGCTTAAAATAATTCACGCTTCATTAAAATATTTCACGAACTCGGGAACAAAACTTTTTGTACATCTAGCCTGCTTTCTAGGTACGGAACAGAGTTTGGGAACCCTAGAACTTACCACTGTGGTCGACTTTTAAGATTTTGATAGGGGGGAGGGAGGATTTAGAAGTGGAGAGGACGAGATGCGATGGCTGCACCGAAGTCAGCGCTTAGCTCCTTTCTGCGCTCCTGCAGTGTGTTCAGGTTAAAGTGTTTTAAAAGGTATGAGTATGGAAGCTTCGGTCCACTATGAATAATAAGACGAGCCAGCTTCTATATTCTTTCTAGTTTATCTCTTTGTTCCTGCGATAATGAAAAATACCAGACAGGTGCTATGTATTCCAGGGAAAGAAGTATAAACTCGTAGTTGGTGGGGGGGGGGATGGCTGTTTGGGGAGGTGGGAGGGAAATCCTAGTAGACTGGAACCTTTTGAAGTATGCAGCATCACACTTGGGGGGAATGGCAGGAGAGAACGGGGTAGGCAATACTAACTGCGTTAAAATCCAAATATGACGTTACGGGGATTTGATGTTCTCGGTGGAAAAGGACGGTGAGAAAAAATGAACTTGAAATCCCTAACTCTTTTGTAAGGAGGGAGTTCAGGGTGAATAGCTTTATTCTCTACCGTGATTGGTTTTGTGGGATCCCAAAACGTAAGTGGAGGGATGCCTATGACATCGCAAAAATGTCCGTCTGTCTGTGAGCACGATAACTCTCGAAGGGAAGGAGACATTTTGATGAAACTTGGTGTAGGGTTCTTTGGGTCAAGGGTAACGTCAAGTTCATAGATGGGCTTTGTAGCCCTACATTTAGGGGTAGGGGTTCAAATTAAGGAGCGAACATAATATTTTTAAACAGCTAATGTGATAGCCGATTACGGCGTAAGGAGACATGCTGAACATGATGGTGGAAACCACTTTGTCATCGGACAAGTAGTTCGCCCTGAATCCGGCCAAAACCGGAAAAATTGTTAAAAGTAAAAGTTTTATTTGAAGTTGATTAGATCTTCGATTTAGGGTAAGAGGGCATGCTGAACACGATGGTGAAAACCTTTTTTTCGCCGGACAAGCAGTTAGCCCGGAATCCGGCCTAAACCGGAAAGTCTGTTGAATGTAAAAGTTTTATTTGAAGTCGATTAGATGTTCCTTTTTAGGGGTAGGAAGACATGCTAAACACAATGGTGAACATAATTTTCTCGCCGGACAAGTAGTTCGTTCGGAATCCGGCAAAAACAGGAAAGTTGGTTAAAAGTAAAAGTTTCATCTGAAGTTGATTAAATGTTCGATTTAGGGGTAAGAACACATACTGAACACTTAGGTGAAAAGCATTTTCTAGCCGGACAACTACTTCGCCCGGAATCCGGCCAAAGCCGGAAAAATTTGTTAAAATCAAAAGTTTTATTAGAAGTTGATTAGTTGACAGACTTAGGGGTATGAAGATACGATGAGTCTGTATATGCTAATCATTTTTTACCCGGACATATAATTCGTCCGGAATCCGGTTGTAACCGAATTTTTTTTATAAGTTAAAGTTTTATTTCAAGTTGATTAGATGCTACGTTGACAATCAGTTCACTCGGAATTCGGCCAAAATCGGAAATTTGGCAGAAGTAAAGCAGGAAGTTTCGGTGAGTGTCTAGTGTCGTCAAAGTAGATATGGCTTATAGCGGTATATCTGAACTTGGTTTTCTCTGATGATTAGCCTGGCAAAGACTGGATCTGGCGAAGACAAGACTCAATTGTCTGGATCAAATATCAGATTTTTGGGATCCCATCGAAACCTTTGATCTTGTTTCACATTGAGGTGGTTTGAACGGAGATATGATACATTTCCTCCTTTTAGCGAAAGTGGTAGACGACCAGGTACAACTGGGATCATAATCCTTCGAAAACTGATCCAAGTCAGTCATTTTTTTTTTAATCCTGTTGTCAATTCTGCTGATCGTTGCATCCTGCTCCCTGTAAACCCTCATGGCATGTCTAATCTCAGAGAATCCCTTGAATGCAGACAACTCGAGGATGTATAATCAGCAAAGTTCGTAGCAAATGTTAAAAAAACGGATTATAAATGAATATAGGGTACACCAGTAATATTACAACAAACAAATCGAGTAGGTTATTCAATCTTGATGAAAAGAAATTGTCAACTATTTATGTTAAACTATAAAAAGGAAAGAGGTTCGTGGCTAGTTTACCTTTAACGACGGAGAACAGCATTATTTATTTCAGGGTTTTACCATTTGTTTCACTTTCTTGGACATTTTTTCACAGTATAGTCTCCCCTAATGTATAAGTAGTTGCATGTCGGCTTTAATGGTCGCCTGGTTTAAGAAAAATCCCACCTGATCGGTAGATCGAAAAGGATCGTTGACAACAAGGCCGAAGTAATGTCAATCAGTAGGCCGACAGCTGACTGTCTTGTTCAACATTTATACATTTAATCCGTTTAGGCTTAAGCCGCTTTCACACTGATGCGATGCGTTGCGTATACGTTTATCTTCCGTTGCGTACAGGTTGCGTAGCGTATCATTCACACCTGTGCGAGAAGTTTTCAAGCTGGATGCGTGTTTACGTTTTCTGTCTCGGTTTCTTCTGCTGAATTTTCATTTCTTTCATCGCTAGTATGTTTTCTAAATCTTTCGACGTCTCAACGCGTCAATGTGAAACCGGCTTTACAAATAATTTTACACGATTTCATACGCAGTCTCAAGTCAGCACTAGCCCCCAGCTAAAATCCCTTAACAAAAATACTGGGCTAAAAAGTAACTGGTGACAAAACAAAATCTGAGGTGCTATACTAACCATATTCCAGTATATGACGGGATGCTCGTCGACGAACTTGGACCGACATAGCGTCTCGTCTCCTTCCGTTTTTAGGACGGACTCCAGCTCACGACGGACAACTAGAGGGCTAATGAAAGGGACGCTGATGGGCGGAGACAGGCGTGGAGACGGCTACAAGGAAATTTAGCCTCAAATACGATTACAGGTGTGATTCCTTATCCTACATTTTCTTTTTCCCATCAAAGTAGTGTACTCAACTAAATTTCCTTTTCATACAAGGCAAGTAGCCTATAGGTGTTCAAACAGTTTGTGGGTCGACTGCGACTCGCAAAGAGCGTTTCCGTACTCTTTTTGTGGCCCACAAGTGTTTTTCCGGATTCAACAGTATTTTTGTGGCTCGCTTTGAGGCTCGAATTTGAGAAACAACTGCCGAGGTGATTGTCGATTATGTCGCTCGTTTCTGGCGGAAAATTCAAATTTAGCAGCAAAATAATGTTTTATAGACGTAAAACCGAGGATACTTTTTGCGCAGAATGGTAAGGAAGGAAGCCTGAAGGTCTATTTGTTAAAATTTTATCTGATTTTTATTTTTATTTTCAGAAATCTGAAATTACCGCCCTAAAAATAGTCAGAACGGCGTTTCCGTGAGTTTCAACTTGTGGCTCGACTGTGTGGCACACAAACACTAAGAAGTGTGTGGCTCACAATTGCGTCACGAAAGAACGCCATAAAGGTGATTTAAAATCGAGCAATTGGTAAACCTACCTGCTCGTCCACCTTGTCACTAGAGCTGTGCTCGATGAGTCGATTTAGGCAGTCGCTTATGCTCCTCGGACGTCGGGCGAGGGATGAGTCTGACCCAACGGACTTGGCCCCTTCACTGTCCGATCGTCGATGGCCTTTGGCAGTGTTTTCAACACTACAGAAACCAGAGTCGGTCCCTGTGAAAATTAAATATTTCTAAAAGGTCTCTTGCAACTAAAAGAGGCCTCATTGCTCTTTTAAGGTAGGTAGAGTGATGGAGAAACCTTCACTGTCCGACAGTCGATGGCATTTGGCAGGGTTTTCAACACTACGGAAACCAGAGTCGGTTCCTGTGAAAATTAAATAGCTGTAACAGGTCTCTTGAAACTAAAAGAGGCCTCATTGCTGTTTTAAGGTAGGCATTGAGTTATGGAGAAATGTTACTGGTTAGATGATTGTTCACCGGCGCCACTGACAGGCTCTTCTTTTTCATTCGACGAGGGCCATTTACCTCTTTAGTGGATTAGCAGTAAGTGTTATGTATGTACTCGGCATTTCATCGTTATTGGGTATTTCTCCGGCTCCCCTATTATACCCTCGGGCGGTACGCGGTAATTGCGAGATCTGCCAGTGTTTGATTTATTCAGTAGTCAGTGTTTGAATGGCTGTCAAACGAGCTTGTTCTGTAAACGTGTATATAGAATAAAATGTTGTAACTAAGTATGCAACAAAGTGGCGACGAGGATTCGGAGTTTCTTTAGTCAAGGACGAGAGAAACAAAGAACAATTAAGCGAAAATGAGTGCAAGTTTCGGAGTACTTAAGGAGTACGAGCCGTCATCAAGTTTTACAGAATATGTGGAAAGGCTCGAGCAGTATTTTGCAGCGAATGACATTCAGGAAGAGGTTAAAAAGAAAGCAATCTTTCTTACCTGTGTTGGCGAACGAACTTATTCGCTGATACGAAATTTGGTATCGCCAAAGAAACCAAAGGATGTGAAGATCGCGGATCTAATTGCTTTGACAATAGAACATTTATGTCCAAAGCCAATTGTGATAGCGGAACGTTTTAAGTTTCACCAGAGAAGCCAGAAGCAAGGTGAAACAGTAAATGAGTTTGCAGCCGAGTTAAAAAGCCTTGCAAAGCATTGCAACTTCGGCACATTTTTGGACGAAGCGCTACGCGACAGATTCGTGTGTGGACTGTATTCAGCTGCTTGCCAAAGAAGACTGTTATCAGAAGCTGATTTAACATTAACACGGGCAGTTGAAATAGCAAGCGGGATGGAAGCAACAGAGCTGGAAGCTGGAAATATTCACACGGGAAACGTAAATCCTGGTGGATCGATGGACGTAAATGAAGTGCGAACGAATGGTAAACAGAAATGCTTTCGATGCGGAAAGTCAAACCATTCAGCCAGTGACTGTTATTTTGCCAAAGCTGTTTGTCACAAGTGTTCGAAGCAAGGACATATATCTACGGCGTGTAGATCGAAGGACAGTGGGGAACGAGCTTCGCAAAAATACAACAACAGTCGTGGTCCGTACAAGCCAACAAAGAAGAAGGCGGATATTCGTCATGTCGAGTCTGCTCCGCCACAAGTCAGGTCAACCGAATGCCCACCCCCTAGCCAAAGTGATGATAATTGGCTAGTATACCATGTCGGTAGGGGACAGTCGGAAATTCTGGTAAACCTGGAAATAAATGGACAACAAACTAAGTTCGAGTTGGATACGGGCTGTGCCGTATCGTTGATGTCAGAAGAAAATTTCCGGAGGCTGTGCCCAACCGTTGAGCTTCGAAAGTCTCAGAAGAAATTAACGGCTTACGGTGGTCACGAAATTGAGGTATGCGGAGAAGTCGTCGTCGACGCAAGATACGAACGCCAGTCGAAGCGGTTGGAGCTGATCGTAGTGAACGGGAAAGGTCCGTCCTTATTTGGCCGTAATTGGCTTAGTGAATTTAAGCTCAATTGGTCCTCGATCAATTCTGTGCACGACAAACCAATTGAGGAACAAATTGCAAGTGAATTTGCCGATTTTTTCACTGGATCGGGAAAAATCAAAGGGGTAAAAGCAGTGTTGCGCATTAAAGTGGATGCAACCCCAAAGTTTTTCAAGCCGCGCGCAGTACCGTATGCACTGCGCGAAAAAGTGGAGCTTGAATTAGATCGGTTAGTGAAGGAAGATATTCTGGAGAAAGTCGAAAGTTCCGAGTGGGCGACGCCAATAGTGCCGATTTTAAAGCCCTGCGGTAATGTGAGAATCTGTGGTGACTACAAGGTCACAATAAACCAGTGCTTGGAAGAACCGGAGTACCCTATGCCAACGCCAGAGGAGATATTCAGCAATCTAAACGGTGGAAGTAAGTTCAGTAAACTGGATATGTCAGGTGCGGATCAAAAAATTGAACTGGACGAAGACCCTCGTGAGTATACCACTATTAATACGCATATGGGACTATTTCGGTATAAAAGGTTACCGTTTGGCGTGTCTAGCGCATGTGCTATTTTTCAGCGCGTCATGGACGAAATTTTGTCGGAAATTCCCGGCGCAGCGCATATTTTAGATGACATTATTTTGAGCGGGAAAGGTGACCGTGAGTTGCTCAAATTGTTGCGATCTGTATTACAGAAACTACGTGAGTATAACGTGAAGCTAAAGCGGGAAAAGTGTGTTTTCGTAGCGGACGTAGTTGAGTATTTCGGGTTTATTGTCAGTAAAGACGGTATTCAGCCATCACCCAAAAAGGTTGAAGCCATTTGCAAAATTGATAGCCCGCAAAACAAGGATGAGTTACGGTCATTTCTAGGCCTAATCAATTATTATCGCAAGTTTATTCCCGATATGTCCACATTGTGTTACCGTTTAAATGACCTGATGAAAGACGGTAAGGTATGGGACTGGACGATTGAGTGTGAAAGCGCTTTCAGTAAATTGAAAGAAGCGCTTGTTGGGGAAAATCTGCTTGTCCATTACGACAAGAATTTGCCGCTCATATTATGTACCGATGCATCTCCATTTGGTGTGTCTGCGATACTGTCACATGTGTATCCAGACAAATCTGAGCGCCCTATTTTATACGCGTCGCGAACATTGTCTTCTGCGGAGCGGAATTACGCGCAGATTGAACGAGAAGCGTTAGCCATAATTTTTGGGCTAAAAAAGTTTCACATTTACTTGTATGGTGGGAAATTTGTATTGTGGACGGATAACAAGCCCCTAACGTTCATATTTGGGGAGAAGACTGGAATCCCGGTGATGACAACTTCGCGTCTGCAAAGATGGGCAATTATTATGTCATCGTACCGGTATACGGTTAAGTTTAAACCGGCATCGGAAAATCTGAATGCCGACGCACTATCGCGATTATTGCCGAAGACTTCGGCGATTGCGCATCCCAATGATAGGGATGAAGCGTCCGCATTGCTAGTTCCTCAGTTGCAAAGTTTACCGGTTAGTGCTTCTGACGTCGCGTATGAAACGAAGAGTTGTCCGATTTTGAGTCGGGTGGTAGAATTTACGGTAAAAAAATGGCCCGATAGGAAAGAAATCCCTGTTGATTTGTTGCCGTTTTATCGTGTGAAAGATGAGTTGTCTATGCAGTCTGGATGTCTGTTTCGAGGCCTTAGAATAGTTGTGCCGAATATGTATCGTCAGTATGTCCTGGAAGAGTTGCATGCAGGCCATCTAGGTATGGTCAAAATGAAGTCAGTAGCTAGATTTCGTGTATGGTGGCCGAAAATCGACGAGGACATTGAAAGTTTGGTGTCTAAGTGTCTGTCTTGTCAGCTTGAGAGAAATCGTCCACATCCTGTTGTCTCACAATGGCCAAAAGCAGAGGAGCCATGGAGGCGTGTATATATTGATTATGCTGGTCCGTTTTTAGGAAGCATGTTCTTGATTGTTGTAGATTCGTGTTCTAAATGGTTGGAAGTTGTGGCTATGACCCGTACGGATTCACAGCGTACTATTGAGGTTTTGGGGTCTGTATTTTGCCGTTATGGTTGTCCCGTTGAACTGGTGAGTGACAATGGTCCCCAATTCACATCCCAAGAATTTGAAGAATTTTTGTCGAAGAATGGAGTGAAACATACGCTTACCCCTCCGTTTCACCCAAGTTCAAATGGCCAGGCGGAGAGAACCGTGCAAACAGTGAAGCAGAAACTTCGCATATTCAGCCATGATGAAACGCCAATGCACGAAAATTTGTCAAAATTCCTATTTCATTACAGGGGGTCTGTTCATAGTGCTACAGGTAGTTCGCCCGCGAAGTTATTTCTAGGTCGCGAGCTCCGCACTAGGCTAGATTTGTTGCAACCGCAGAAGGATGTGCCGGTTGCAAAGCAAGGTGATGGGAAATATAGTGTAGGTGACGCAGTGTTTACTTTAGACTATAGAAATCGCCACAGACCGCAGTGGATTCAAGGTATTATACACAAATGTGTCTCGCCGGTTATTTATCTCGTTCAAGTGAACAATATGGTATGGAAGCGCCATTTGGATCAATTGCGGCGATCTTATATTCCACTGACCAAACCTGTTGATTTTGGGTATTGGAAAGCGTCGGTTGATAGCTTACAGCCGACAGTTAAAACTCCTGGTCAAGTTCGCATGATGCCAGAGTTGCAGGTCGAACAACCTATCAGTGTGCCAATCCCAGCGCCCACTGAAATGCCAATGTTAAGTCCGGTTGTTCGTCGTTCGACAAGGTATAGGAGAGAACCTGATAGATTTCAGTCCGGAGTTTAATTTAGTGCGGGGAAGGTGTTATGTATGTACTCGGCATTTCATCGTTATTTGGTATTTCTCCGGCTCCCCTATTATACCCTCGGGCGGTACGCGGTAATTGCGAGATCTGCCAGTGTTTGATTTATTCAGTAGTCAGTGTTTGAATGGCTGTCAAACGAGCTTGTTCTGTAAACGTGTATATAGAATAAAATGTTGTAACTAAGTATGCAACAGTAAGGCTTGTCTTCGAAAGTGCTATCAGGAGACGTCACTACTGGTTTCAGTATTCTGTGTTCAGCTTAACAATCATATCCCCTGATTCGGACGACCATGACCAAGCAGTAGCGGTATACTTCTTTGAACAGTGCAGTTGTTTGCAGATAAAACAAGAACAACACAATACTTTGTTCGTCAATGAGGTTAACGCTGTGAAACGAGGCTCGAACATCGAAATTTGTCAAGGAGAACAGGGCTCCTGTCTCTCGTGCCTCCCTAGTATTTTGCGGTGGCTTTCGGCCACTTACGTAGCCCGTTTCGAGGAGCACTTACGAACTGATTCGACTGACCAGTACTTTACTTTTATTACAGCAAATACACGAAACAGCACTATTAAAAGCTCAGTAACAGTTCTAAAGGGATATATCTATTCAAATAAGCGAACCTTTCCAGTCCACGTCGGGAACCTTGGAGGCCCAATCTAGTTCTATTTACGCTGGAAGTTGCTCCCGCCAGAGCCTTAAAGGACCCCTCGTACTATTTACTCTTCAACTTACAGTACTTTAAAATATTTGAATACTTTAAAACTATGCTGTACTTTCAACAAATAACCCACAGTTTTGGCTGTTTTAGGTCTTTTCCAAGTCCCGTTCACTTGTAGCGAAAACAGGAAACAATTTACATAACTGATTTTTGGGATCCCAAAACGTTAGTGGCGGGATACCTATGACGTCGCAAAAGTTGTCCGTCTGTCCGTCTGTGCGCACTATAACTCTCGAAGGGAATAAGATATTTTGATGAAACTTGGTGTGAGGATTCTTTGGGTCAAGAGTAAGGTCAAGTTTGTAGATGGGCCATGTAGCCCTATATTTAGGGGTGGGGGAGGGGTTTTAAATTAAGGGGCAAATGAAACATCTTTAAACAGATAATGTGATAGTTGATTATGGGGTAAGAAGACATGTTGAGCACGATGGTGAAAACCATTTTGTCATGGGAAAATTCGCCCGGAATCCGGCCAAAACCGGAAAGTTTGTTAAAAGTAAAAGTTTTATTTGAAGTTGATTAGATGTTGGATTTAGGGGTAAGAAGACATGCTAAACACGATGGTGAAAACGTTTTTTTTGCCGGACAAGTAGTTAGCCCGGAATCCGGCCAACACCTGAAAGTCTGTTAAAAGTAAAAGTCTTATTTGAAGTTGATTAGATGTTCGATTTAGGGGTAGGAAGCCATGCTGAACACAGTGGTAAAAACCATTTTCTCGCCGAACAAGTAGTTCGCCCGGAATCCGGCCAAAACCGGAAAGCTTGTTAAAAGTTAGAGTTTTATTTGTAGTTGATTAGATATTCGATTTAGGGGTAAAGAGATGGTGAATCCGTGTATTACAATCATTTTTTACCCGGAAAATAGTTCGACGGGAATCCGGCCGGAGCCGGAAATTTTTTTATCGGTTGAATTTTTATTTGAAGTTGATTAGATGTTCAATATTGGGGAAAGAAGATACGCTGAGTTCGTTTTTGAGCTTTCTTTTTTCGCCGGAAAAGGCAGAAGTGGCAGGAAGTTTTCGTCAAAACAGAGATGACTTATAGAGGTAAACACACATGCTGATTCAATACCTTAACTGATTCAATCAGATGATTAATCTGTTTTTCAATTTTAATAGTAACAAGAGCTGGAAGCTCATATGGCACTTGCAAGGCTGGGTCAGATGGAAGTGATGGTCAAAAGTTTTATCCTGATCGCTCCACTCTATGCGTGTCAGAAGATGTCCGGTTCTCCCCCCCCCCCCCCTCCCCGTTCGTCAGATAAGGTCCGGACTTGAAATGGGACATGCTGAGACATGAGGTATTTCAAGATATCAAGTTTCGTTAAGATCTGATAACCCATTCGAAAGTTATGCATGCTACTAATTTCCGGATTCTGCCGTCTCTCCCTCGCCCCACGATAGTCAGATCGGGCAAGTGACTGTTTCCAAGTTAATCTGGTCGGGTCCCTGTGATGCCTGTCAAGTTTTATCGTCCTAGTCAACCTGGAAGTATATTAACTACGGATCGCCGGAATTCCGAAACTCCCTCTACCTCCCTCCACAGTGTCCGAATCCGGTCCAGTCCTGTAAGTGATGTATCTAGAGCTTGTGCTTGTTCTTCGCACCAAGTTTCATTCCGATCGCTTCAATCTGTGAGTTTCACACGATTTCCGGTTCTACACCCCGACGACCCCCCAGATTCGTCGGATCCGCCCCAGAATGAGACATTTAAGACACGAGATCTTTCCAGATATCAAGTTTCATTAAGATCCAATCACCCGTTCGAAAGTTATGCATGTCCCTATTTTCCGGATTCCGCCACCTCCCTCTCCCCCCACGATGTTCGGATCGGGCAAGTGACTATTTCCAATGATCGGGACCTTGATACGCCTGCCAACTTTTATCGTCCTAGCCCACCTGGAAGTACGTCAACTACAGATCGCCGGAATTCCGGACCCCTCCCCTCTATCTCCCCCCACAATGTCCGAATCCGGTCCAGTTCTGTCAGTGATGTATCTAGAAGTCATGAATGTCCCTATTTTCCGGATCCCACCACCTTCCCCTCCCCCCACGATGGTCGGATCAGGCAATTGACTATTTCCAAGTTAGTTTGGTCGGGTCCCTGATATGCCTGCCAAGTTTCATCGTCCTAGCATATCTGGAAGTACCCTAACTCGCAAACACCGGACTAACCGACCGATCGACCGACCGACGGAAATGTGATCGGTATATGGCACTTGGCCGGAAGCAAGTGCTATAAAAATGTTCAAGGAGTCTGGCGAAGACTATTACTGGCGAAGACAAGACCCAATTGTCTGGATCAAATATTGAATTTTTGGGGTCCCATCGAAACCTTTAGTCTTGTTCTGATGGAAAAACTCTCGCAGACAACCGTCGACAGCGTGATACACATCGAAGGTAGCAAAACACGGCAAGTGAGAAAATCAGCGTGGCTTTGTTGTACGGGTTAGAACGTACCGTACGGAACTGGGGTCTCCGGATTTAGAAGTATATGAAGTGATTATGGAAGTAGGTTGCATTAGTATTATTTGTAAGACAGGTCCTTAAAGTCAAGTGAGTGATATTTCATTCTTAACTTTTAACCTTTCGCCGTTTTTCATTTCCCCCTGAAAGCAATGTATTACTATTTATATTTTACAAAATATGCTTCTTCTTCCATTGGGTTATGCTATTTAGTTTGAACGCTATAAATTACACGCCGCTCAGCAACAGATGCAAATCCGAAAGCAGAAATACAAAGAGATTATAAGAGCAACATTTCAAAATCCAGCTGACGTAGGACAAAATGGACACGAAAAAAACATTTTCGGCAAGTATTTTGCAGTAAAAATTGCCAGGTGCGAGTTTTACTATTTTCTTCGGCGATCGTTCGAAGTTAGGGGACGTTCAAATACGCAGAACTCTACAGCACTCCCTTTAAGAGCATTTTAACGTACCTGACTGGTTGGAATTCCTCCGGCGATGACCCTTTTTGTCTGACAAACTGGTGGAACTACCCAGTGTTGAGTTTCCACGCCTTAAATGCCTCCAATCCTTGATCTGCACGCTTAAAGATGCAACAATATTCTTAGAACAATACGGGCACCTAAGTAGAAGAGAAAGATATTATATCAAGGGACCCCTCTTGCTTATTCTGCATTTTATATTATCCCTAGCATCCTTATGGAATTATAAGCTTCCGAAATACCCGCCCTTTGCCATTGTTTCGTTTTGTACCTACGATTTTTCAGAGCTTTTCAGGGACAACTCATTCACACAGAAGGACACGAGAAGCTTCAATTTGTTTTCTACTTTTGCTGGTGTCTTTGGTTCTTCGAAAACAGTTGCGAAGGTTATTTCAAATAAATTCCTGTGTTCCGTCATGACAAGAGTTACACTGTAAAAAGTTTGCAGTATTTGCTACTCGGATTCATCTTATCTCTATTTGGTATTAATCTTATCTGCGTAGAGATAAGAATAATCCGAGTAGCAAATACTGCAGTTAACTTTAATCTTTATACGGAAAAACTTTTTACAGTGTAACTGTCGAGCAAGACCCATAGCCTAATGATACAAAACTGTCTGTCTTATTCAAACATTAACAGACTATTTCCACAAAAGTTTTCAGAACTGAAGAAAAAGTGAAAACAATTATCGACTAAATTGTGTTGAAGTACAGGTATGCTTCTTTGAACACTTCTCCCCCAATGTTAGACCCATTGGATTTTTGTCCCCCCCCCCCCCCCTAGTGTAGCAATTAGAAGGAAAACAAATCCCGTGGAGTAGAACATGCTACCAATTGAGATTAGCCATGTTGTGCCTTCCCTCCATTAAATTAATTAATTAATTAATTTATTTTTTAACCCGCTAAATGAACAAAAGCGGAGTATAAACAAAAAAAGAAAAATAAATACAACAAAAACGACTAAATACACAACACAAACATTTGATTATTTAAGGAGGCGGACAAACCCATGATGAGCTGGGAGAGCCTTCACTGTCTGGGGGAGTTTATCAGCAAGCTCAACTAGCTTTCCGGTTATATCTGGAAGCCCGAAAACTGAAATAAGGTTGCGGTTCCGATACCACGGAGGCAAATACAGTAGAAAACGCGAGAACCGAAAGTAATAAGAACGTAACGACCGAATATCTTTTCGCCCGAGGATGGGATAAACACCAGAAAGAAACAAAACTGAATGATCAGTAAAAACAGAGTACAATTTAGCAAGGGACTTCCTACTGTATTTGCCCCGATTAGCGACAATTTTAGAGTAAGATACTTGGATCTTTTTCTTACAATCCGTCACAGCTTGGTCTCGGGAAGGATTTCAGATTTTTAGCAGCATACAGATTCAAATTAATCAATGGAAGCTATGACAATTTTTAAGTGACTGATTTAGTAAGATTCAGCATTAAACGTCATCATCGGGGGCACGCGTACAAGCTTACAAAATCAAGATTCCACAAGCACGTTTTTAAGTGGGGTTTTGGCAACAAAATTGTTGATCCTTGGAACAGCCTTACCGAAGATGCGGTTAATGCTGAATCGATCAATAGTTTCAAGTGCATTGTTGATGGGATTTTTAACTCAAAATACTCAAAATTTCTTAGAGTAATTTAGAGGCGAACGCCTTTTCTCTTGCTTTGAACGTGTCTGAAAGCTCCGAAACGAACGAAAATGCTGAATTGATTCAGGATTTTATGCAGCATTTTGCTTTCGGACTAACATTTTCGCTCAGTATAAAATCCATCGAAAAATTCAGCAAAGATGCTAAATTTTATGCTGAATTTTCAAGAAGAAACTGGGGAGCACGGCGATTCTCCTAGTATCTTCCTAGAATCTTTTTCAAATTGCCACACAAAATTTCGTAATGTTATCTAGGTTGAATTCCCGTCTGAGCGGCGACAAACTTTACGGAGCATACTTTGCGATAAACTTTACGAAGTCTGAGTCGTCTTTTCTATAGCTAATTCTCTTTTTCTTCTTCTTCTTCCCGATTTAAATTTCGGTATTCTAGAAGTGTCAGAGAAGGAATAAAGGAAACAGCTTTCGGACACAAATAAATAAATATGCAGCATTAAATGCAGCATTTACAGCACTAAAAAGCTTTCGGGCACGTTCTTTGTATTATGTTCATTTCAAACATTTCAAGCATAGAGGGACAGGTGCATAGAGGTACCACAGATCCGAAAGAATTCGAAAATAAAGTGGAATTAGATAATCTCTTGGTGAGCGGACAAACGCAGTAACACATTCAAGACGATTAGAAAAAAAGTCTATCGGGACGAGAATTCCTTTCATGATGAAAGGAATTCCGTTCTACTTGAAAGAAATCTGGTAGGCGGCGCTGGTAAAAAGACAAAAAGTTCCAGCTAGCTTTTAATAGCAGCAGTCTTCAATACTGATGTCATAAATGCCATCAAAATTTTTTTTTGTTAGCTGGTGGATTTATTTTTGTCAGATTTCTCGTTTGAAGAATTAATTTTTTCCCTCTACACGTGAAGTCGTGAACACATCTCGTCACCAAGATCGAACGCTGCATAAACAATAAAACGGGAAGATATATTTCGGACCTCTTCGACAGAAAAGTAGAACGGACGCCGTATAACCTGGCGGGGAAAGGGTGCTAAATAAACTGACCACCAGCGACCAGACATTAGTTGTCCACAAACCAATAACAAAATCCAATAAAACAAGACCAAAGGTTTCTATTGGATCCCACAAATTTAACATTAGAGCCAGACAATTGGGTCTTGTCCTCGCCCAATCCAGTCTTCGCCAGGCTAATCATCTGAGAAAACTAAGTCTATAAGCCATGTCTACTTTGACGATGCTGACAGAAACTACCTGCTTTACTTCTGCCAAATTTCCATTTTCGGTCGAATTCCGAGCGAACTACTAGTCCAGCAAATAAAGAAAATTCAGAAACAAATACAGCGTTTCTCCTTATCCCTATAAAGAACATACAATCAACTTCAAATAGCACTTTAACTTATCCCAAAATCATAACACCACCAGTATTCCTACAGGAAGATTGGCATCTTTGTCGCTGGACAATACGATTTAAGGTAATTTAAGGCAACAGAGGGCAAAGGAGAAAAGAATAAAAGTTGTGGGTAAAATTTGTTCTTTATTTTACTTAAAGTTAAACCGAATAGGAATGAGATCCGACAGTCTAGTTACAAGTCGCTTATTTACTTAAATAGGCCTGAAAAACTGATATAAAAGGTGTAACTCCGTTTGTCCACTACCAACAGATTATCGATTCGACCTTATTCTCGAATTCTTTCGGATCTGCGGTACCTCTATGCACCTGCCCTTCTATGCTTGAAATGTTTACCAGCTAAAAATGCTACAATGTTCGCCATTGCCGAAACGACCAGATTCCTTGCAAGACATATCTCAACATCATTTTCCTACTTTCGTCAGTGTAGCTTTTCCGGGTGCATCTTTAATCCTGGAAATGCAGGCTTTTTTGAAATTCAAATTTTCCGCGTCCGGATGAATTTTGTGTTGTCGTGAAAGCAGCACACACTCTGACCGTTATTACTAGAGCTTCGGGGGAAATACAGTATCCCTTAGATAACTAAATATTTTAGTGTGTTCGCATATCAGATGTATATAGTATGTATTTAGATGCATATAAGCTGCCTTTTCAGTTGAATTTAAATTACTGTTTACGCTCAGCACTGCTATAACTAAATATTTGCCAGGCTTAATTTCATGACGATTTTTAGCGCAATTAATAGTTAAGGTAGGCGGCATTCAAAGTAACGTACCTCTTTGGTACACTAAATAAATCTTGCATCGATATACACTTCGGTGACATTTGTCAATCCTCAGGCGCATCCATCCAAGTCTTGTAGCGACAAGCCCTGAATATTTAAACAAAAATCTTGTTGTTTTATACTATAGTGTATGATGGGTCGTACCAACGTTATAATTGCTGTTCATTTATATTTTGGTGAATAAACCTAGATTGAACAAAATTGAAAAATGTTCAAAAAAAGCATATGGTAGTATTCCCTTCATTCTTTCTAATTTTTTGCCAATTGTTCTAAGAGCGTGCTTTCACTGTTTCCATGGTCCATCTATTTTTCCCGTTCGGGGAATTCCCGACGAAGTGACTCTCGGATTCCCTTCGTCTTCCCAAGAGTCCACAAAAACAGCGAAAGTACGCTTTTAGAACAATTGGTAAAAAAAAATAGTTTCTATCCCTACCTTGTACTCAAATTTGAATCTTCAGCCGACCAACCGGCAACGATATCCTCGTCATACACGACGTTACCGCACTGATGACATTTGGAGGCTGTCGTCATGTCGATTTCAACATCAGCAGCAGCTCGGGACTCGGGAACGTGACTGCGCGCAAGAGCCGTGTCCAAGAGACTAGTAAGGGACGCCGAGGATCCTTCTAGAAAAAGAGCCAACATCGTTTGACAGTTCTGGTATCTTTCCTCAGTTTTCTGGAATCTCCTTTTCACTCCAAATTGTCTGCGGGAGTTTTCTCCCTTATGCGCATGCTTGCCGAGGACACGGAAACGTGTAGAGACACGGACAGAGCAAGCTATGAGTAGTCCAAGGATTGGTAAAGACAAGGTAAGCATTGCTATAAAACTGTATTTAAAAAAGAGATCTAATTTAACACAAGGAAGCGCATCCTGGCTACTTAATATGGTGATGAAATGCGGTACGTTGAAATGCGGTATATTGATTTCCAGAGCCCTAGAACGGCTCTAAAGAGCTTTCCAACGTTAATGTTTCCAAGGTAATACAACTCGTGTGTGGCCAAAGTTTAATGAAGGAGTCTGTAGCCAAACATTCGGACGCGCTTTGGATCGTCGCATTCGAATCCCGGTCGGAAAGCGTATTCAGAGCAAACGACTCCGGTCCTGCAAACTGATTTCCCTAATGACGACACGAATCACCACTATTAGCTTATTTTAAAAGTGTTTTGTAGTCTATTTGACGTAACTGTTTTCTCATCCGAATGGGGAACGAAGAAAGGAACCCAATACTTATTTCATTTCTATTTGTCTTGCACTGTTTTGCTTTTTTTTTTTTTTTTTTTTTTTGCTTATCCACCCATCTACTTACTACTCGTTTCTTAAAGAAGGTAAACGGTACCTACAATAGTTGCGCTTTTGCTGATACCATGGTAGCTGGACAGAAACTTCTTTCCCACCAATTTCACAAAATTCTAGGCACCTGTGTTGGGGATGATGAAAGTAAGATGACTTTTCAGATACCACGGTAACTGGCCAGACACCAGGAAAACTGCAAACAAGAGCTACGAGCTCATATGGCACTTGTTACGAGTAAGCACGGCTCGGTTATGTCAATGATATATCTAGTGTTTGCTAGGTGTCTTCCCACCAAGTTTCATCTCGATCCATCCACTCTTAGCGTTTTCCAATATTTCCGGTTCTCCCCTCCAGCTCCGCCCAAAAGTCACCGGATCCGGTCCGGATTTTAAGTGGATCGTCTGAGGCATGAGGTCTTTCCAAATATCAAGTTTCATCGAGATCCGGTCACCCGTTCAAAAGTTATAAATACCTCAAGATTCCGGATTCCCCCTCCCTCCACTCCCCCGACAGTGCCCGAATCGGCTCGGTCATGTCAATGATGTATCTAGTGTTTGCTAGGTGTCTTCCCACCAAGTTTCATAATCATAGCGTTTCCCAAGATTTCCGGTTGCCCCCTCCAGCTCCCCCAAAAGTCACCGGATCCGGTCCGGATTTTAAGTGGGTCGTCTGAGGCATGAGGCCTTTCCAAATATCAAGTTCCATCGAGATCCGATCACCCGTTCAAAAGTTATAAATACCTCAAGATTCCGGATTCCCCCTCCTTCCACTCCCCCACAGTGCCCGAATTGGCTCGGTTATGTCAATGATGTATCTAGTATTTGCTAGGTGTCTGCACACCAAGTTTCATCTCGATCCCTCCACTCATAGCGGTTCCCAAGATTTCCGGTTGCCCCATCCAGCTCCCCCCAAAAGTCACCGGATCCGGTCCGAATTTTAAGTGGGTCGTCTGAGGCATGAGGTCGTTCCAAATATCAAGTTTCATCGAGATCCGGTCACCCGTTCAAAAGTTATAAATACCTCAAGATTCCGGATTCCCCTCCCTCCACTCCCCCGACAGTGCCCGAATCGGTTCGGTCATGTCAATGATGTATCTAGTGTTTGCTAGGTGTCTTCCCACCAAGTTTCATCTCGACCCCTCCACTCATAGCATTTCCCAAGATTTCCGGTTGCCTCCTCCAGCTCCCCCCAAAAGTCACCGGATCCGGTCCAGATTATAAGTGGGTCGTCTGAGGTATGAGGTCTTTCCAAATATCAAGTTCCATCGAGATCCGATCACCCGTTCAAAAGTTATAAATACCTCGAGATTCCGGATTCCCCCTCCCTCCACTCCCCCAAAGTACCCGAATCGGCTCGGTTATGTCAATGATATATCTAGTGTTTGCTAGGTGTCTTCCCACCAAGTTTCATCTCGATCCCTCCACTCATAGCGTTTCCCAAGATTTCCGGTTGCCCCCTCCAGCTCCCCCCAAAAGTCACCGGATCCGGTCCGGATTTTAAGTAGGTCGTCTGAGGCATGAAGTCTTTCCAAATATCAAGTTCCAACGAGATCCGATCACCCGTTCAAAAGTTATAAATACCTCAAGATTCCGGATTCCCCCTCCCTCCACAGTGCCCGAATCGGCTCGGTTATGTCAATGATGTATCTAGTGTTTGCTAGGTGTCTTCCCACCAAGTTTCATCTCGATCCCTCCACTCATAGCGTTTCCCAAGATTTCCGGTTGCCCCCTCCAGCTCCCCCCAAAAGTCACCGGATCCGGTCCGGATTTTAAGTGGGTCGTCTGAGGCATGAGGTCGTTCCGAATATCAAGTTTCATCGAGATCCGATCACCCGTTCAAAAGTTAAAAATACCTCAAGATTCCGGATTCCCCCTCCCTCCACTCCCCCCACGGTGCTCGGATCGGGGAAGTGACTATTTCCAACTTAATCATTTGGGGTCCCTGATACGCCTGCCAAGTTTTATCGTTCTAGCTTATGTGGAAGTGCCCGAACTAGCAAAACCTGGACAGACCGACGGACGGACAGAAATTGCGATCGCTATATGGCACTTGGCCGAAGGGCAAGTGCCATAAAAAGCCTTTGACCTACGTCTGACGTTTTGACTGCGAAAACAACTTTAGACCGTGGTATCAGATACCATAGTATCTGCAATCCAACTAATAAATTTTGTTCTTACCATAGTCCACGTCCCTCCGAGACTCCGTGCCATCTTGCGAGTCTCTATCCGAAGCAACACTAGGCTGCGATTGGCTGAGAATGTCTGCAGAGGAGGCGCGGCGGAGCCAGTTGACACCCCAGCTGCTCCCCACTGAGTCGTTCAGCTCGTCGACTGAATTTATACTACAAAAGAACAAGAGCTGGAAGCTAATATGGCACTTGCAAGGCTGGGTCAGAAGAAAGTACAGCTGCTGCTTTTCGCAAGTCCTTCTGCTTTTTCCTGGCATGTACAGTAGAGGTAGGCTTATGTGAACAGTTACTTTAATGTGAACAGTGCAGTTTTGGGGTAAATGGTAAAATGATACCTACACAGTTGTTTTCAGATGCCCTTAATTACTTACTTTGGCTAACTGGAACTTGGCTTTAGACACAGCAAGTGCATGAAAATGGCAAAGTCCACTGTCAACAGACGTTCACATAAGCATACCTCTACCGTAGAATAATGTAAGAACAGTGTTACCAGAATATGTAGAATCGAGAAGACTGCCACTTGCGACCAAGCCCTTTGGGGCTTTCTTAGCAGGTGCTGCAAAATATTTTGTACACATGTGTAGAATAAAATTTAATCTAATCTAATCTAATATCGTTTCCGACCATCAAGAGGACAGAGCGATGCGTTAGTGGTAGTGGTTAACTTCGAACAGTGCCATTGTCATCTACTTGCTGCGGCAAAGGTCAACTAGCAGTCAGTCAAAGTAGCTAATCAAATTTTCTACGAGCTACGGTATTATTTTTTTCCTATTTTTTTTTCATTGATGTAGTTTTTTCATGAAACTGATTATTTTATTTAGAAGTTTTAATGTTATCAGATAAGTAATACTGACCTGTCGAGTTGATAGGTAGTATAACATTTTTGTTATACTTATACCTATACCTCATACTTTCGAATTATAGCTATATGCTGTTTCACTTGACACTGCAACTGACCTTGAGTTCGTCCGAGAGGGAGATCCAGTATTGATGACAGAGCCACGTAATTCGTCAATCCTCTTCGTTACTGTTTTGGCGACGTTCTTCAGACTCCCAGGACTAGAAACATTAACAGATAAGTAACTGCTTTGAAAAAAAAGAAAAAAAAAGTGCTTCACAGAGCTGACTTAGAGAATTGCTGGCGTCTTGGTTCTTTGAAACACATACGTTGGGAATGGATTAAAGAAATTCTTGCGATCAGTCATGGAAAGCTCAGTATATGTTTTCCTTTTCTTTGTCTGTACTGCACTATTTTCCTCTTCTTAAGTGCGTACATTAAATTTCATCATCATCAGGGCTGATGTGTCGAATAAAACTGACGATGAGCAAAAGTTCACTTCAGACCATAAGCTTCGTAGTTCATACCTAATTGTGTAAAAACGAAGTCTGGCAGACAAATGTTCGAATTCGTGCGTTCTCGTGTTTTCTCATCCCAAGAAAGTCAAAACCTATTTTCATGGCCCCCGTCGACTTTCCAAGGAATCCCCACATAGCTGCGACAGTACAAATGTCAGAAGCTTCACATGATTTTGCAAACTTTACTTTACGCATAAAACATTATGCATACAAAAAGAGTGTCGTGCATTAAATTCAATGTATAGCTATTCCCCCAGCTCAAGCTGACTGCGAAACTCTCGAATATCAATGAATAACGTTTGCAAAATTATGACAGATAACATCCAAGTGTTATCTATTGAACTGCGCATCCTTGTGGTAACTGTTATGAAAGTTTTGACAGTGTAGAGCATACTGTAAGCGTTGGCCTACATTCATTTATGTACTGACATTCATGTAATCAGAGTGCGGGATGTTCGACCTGCTCTAGTCAATGTACAAAAGAGCCGTATTTAGGGGTACGCACAAAGGATGCATTATTCTTGTACATCAAATCCTGTTCCTTTTTTACAAAAAAAAAAGTGCCCTGATATGTTTATTTTTTCGTTCTTTGTTTCCGATTGCAAAATAAGTAGGCTAATACATTTGTGGGCAAGGCCAGTTACTTTTATTTGTAAACTGACTGGTGTCGTCGGTGTCAAGCGGAAACCACGTATCTGGTAAAATTTGCGATTTCCACTTTTTGACACAGTTCTACTCGCCAAAAATTTTTGCGTCGAACGGTGCGTATCTTGATTGCCTCCGACTCACAGTTCGCGAGATACAACCAAGATGGAAACCACGTACCTCGGATTAACATAGGGGCTGTACTACTAACGAGAAAAAGTTATTATGTTTTTCTCACCTCCTGAAAAGTTTTGTAAAAGGGAGATACATGGTTTACGCTTGACATCGACGATGAATTGTTGTTTAAAATTGTATATTCACTCTTCATATTTTAAGGAATCAAGTAAACAATAATAATGACACTTAATACATTCTTTGCTTACTTAACGGATCGAGCGACTATGGAATATGAGTGAACGAGTACTAAAACTACTAAATCCATAGACGAATAAACGAGGAGACAAACATAGCCTAGCCAATGACTAGAAGCATTCCACTCCTTGAGGGCCGACCTGCATCCTTAAAGGACACCTGAACAATGAAACCACACTTGAACACACCATCGAGAATGCATTTACAGACACGGCCACGGAGAGCATTCTTCTCCTGAGCGTGACGTTTTCAAAATAGGGATGTTCGTTTCTGGAGGTTTGCAAATGCAGGCTCCAAGACAAAAAGCACAATTCATTCAAATCTTGTACAGCGCTGGCCGGATCGTATTGGAATTTCTTCTAGATATACGTTTGGGCTTAACTGGTAAAAAAATATTCCAGAAGAAGGGTTGATTGGAGACATTTGTTCATTTCTGAAATTGTTCGGTACTGAAACAAAGACAGATGCAAAATGGAGCAAAAATCATAGCTTGGAAACACTATTTCGTATTTGGATTGGGTTTTCTGCAGGCAATGTTAACGGAAGTCATACAGATAGGGATGATACTTGGTACTCTTCATTCAGGTGTCCTTTAAAGGACCCCTATCGCTTATTCTGCATTTTAAAATATAACTAGCTCCCATACAAAATGATAAGCTTCTAAAATCACCACCTTGCTCCACTGTCTCATTTTGGTCCTTCGAATTTTTAGCGCTTTTCTGGCCTTGCCGAGTTTTGCCCGTCAGACAACGAAACTTTTGTCGGAATCTTGAATGCCTGCTGACAAGTCTTTCTCATATAAGGATCTTAGAAGCTTCTGTTTATTACTTATGTTATTTGCTTAGTTTTCCACTTTTTAACCACGGCGCTTTCAGTTTTCAAATGTTTTGCGCCCAGCCGCCGCGTCGGAGAGCAGGAAGGCTGGATATAATCGACAAGCGCTAACAAGGAAATCGCAGGTTTCAGGTGGAAAGTAATAGTGTTTTCGAAAATGTTTTTTTCTGATCTATGTCATAGGGAAAGGATAATTTTTAGTAAGAGTTTTGCTTTAAACTGAGAGGAATACTGGAAAAGTTCTAAATCCAGAAGAGCACGACAACAAGTTTGTTTACAGTTTGTCTACATCAATATTGTCTACAGATCGATGGTTCGCCAATCATTGTAGCTTAGAGGAATGAGACAATAGGCCTGAGGTTCGATCAACATATGGTCTACTCCCCAAATAATCAATAATAATAATACTTCATGTTCTTCAATATAAAACAACACTGAACGTACCTTAAGGACTGTAGAGCGGATGTCGGATCCAGGCCTCTAATTTTTCGCAAACTAAAGCGAATGGGCGTGCTGCGGCTATAAAGCAAAAACCAACATAACTAATTAAATAACTTGCCCAAACCATGCATACAGGACATGCTTTGAAACTAAAATAACAAGCTGTCAAACTAGCTGCCTACTGCTAGAAGGGTTGGGATGGGGTGGGGGGAGATAAAGGCAGGCAAAAAGTGGCTCAGAAGTAGAGGAAAATAATAAAATAAGGATGTAAAAGAAGAACAAGAGCTGTGGGCTCATATGGCACTCGTCACGAGTAGGTGGTGTGAGAAAGAAATGGGTACCCCATTTCTTTCAGTAATTCACAGTTGGTTTCCAGTTTTAAAGTAAAAGACCCAGCTTTAATTTTGAGGGAAAAGATTACCAACTTTTATAAAAAAGGCTTCGGTACCCCTCCAAACCCAAAACCTGTACCCATTTTTTAACAAGTGATAATATAGTGCGTAAATAAGTGTAACGTAGTTGTCAAAATTGTGTGTATTTTTTATAATATTTGTGTGTCACTGAATTGACCAGATGGTTTATACATTATTTTGTACTCCTCAGTTCTGAGGGAAATAAATGAATAGGCTATATAAATAAATATAAATAAATAAATAAACGAGAAAGTAAATCTGAGCATGTTTCGGAAGTTCCAGTACTCCTCCCCACCGTGCTCGGATTCAATGCGGACCCCAAAGTATGTCATCTAAGGCACACAATGTCTCTACTCTCCAAGTTTCATTCAAATCACTCTGCTCGCTCAATCCCTATGCAAGCCACAACATTTCCAGGACTCCCCCTCCATCTCCCCCACTGTGGCCGAAAACGACCTGGACATTTAAAATTTCGCGTCTCTGACGTCTTCTCTTCCCTTTAACTCGAATCGGAGCATATCTGCAAATTTCCGGTACCCGCTTCATCCTCATCCTACCTTTTTCAGATCCGGTTCGGACACCAAATGACAAATCTAGGCCGCATAAAGTTGGTACTGTCCGCCTTGCATCCCCTTAGGCCAATCCGTTTGGTTTTGAGCATGTCACAAAGTTTCCGGACCCCCCCCCCCCCTCCACAAACCATGGCCGAATGGGTTCGGACACATGTTTTGTGTATCTCGATCATCAGTTCTTACCACCCATAAAGTTTCCCTTGAATCGAACCATTTGTACGCAACCTACGGAAGTCGGTAATTTCCGGATTCCCCCTCCCTAAACTCCCCAAAAGTTGTCGGCTCCAGGTACGGAAGTCTTCCTAGGGCAGTGGTTCCCGACCTTTTCCGTACCGCGTACCCCTAATCAAAGTTCAAAAAGATTGCGCATCCCCTTTTTCAGAACGTGAAAAAGACGATATTTATTACCATACATGATAATGCATACATGTGTAGAAATATATACAAAATCAATAAGGCAATCACACGAGGCTGCCTTGTCGTCAAAATTTTGTCGGATTTCGGATCGGCGTCATTAACGGCAATCTTTTTTACTGTCAGCCTGTTTCTGTGTATGGTTTTTATGTTCTCCGTGCTTTCATCAAGCTGAATCGTAAACTTTTTCGTTGACTCAATTTGCAACCTGAATGACAATATCACTTGCAATGTCTTCGATTCTTTTTGAAACAATATTGTTTGACACAGGCACAGATTTTATGGCAGTAGGCTAGTCTGTTTTGGAATCAACATCATTTCACTGACTTTCACTCGGGCTTGTAATCAGAGGCGTCACGCAAAGGTTGAAAACACCCGTCCCCAAAAAAGTCAGAGAGACGATTAAAAAGAAAGTCGCGATTTTTCGTAAAAGCAGTTATTTAAAAAGAAAAAAAAAACAATCGGCAAAAATGACCTGTCGGTCAGTAACAAGACCAAAGGTTTCGATGGGATCCCACAAATTTAATACTTGATCCAAACAATTGCGAAAGAACTACCATACCATAAAAAAAGAAAAAAGTTCAGAAGCGAATTCAGCGTATCTCCTCATCCGTATAAACGACATCTAATCATCTTCAAGTAAAACTTCTTATAAAAAAATCCGGTTTCAACCGGATTCCGAACAAGCTATATGTCCCGGTAAAGAAAAGGTATACAGATTCAGTGTGTCTTCTTACCCCTAAATATGTAATCTAATCAACTTCAAATAAAACTTCTGATTTCAACAAATTTCCCGGTTTCGGCCTGATTCCGGGCGAACAAGTTGTCCGGGCAGAAAATACTTTTCAAATAAGTGTTCAGCATGTCTTCTTACCTCTAAATCGAACATCTAATCAACTTCAGATAAAACTTATACTTTGAACAAACTTTCCGGTTTTGGCCCAATTCCGGGCGAACTTCTTGCCCTGTGAAAAAATGGTTTTCACATCGTTTTCAGCATGTCTTTCTACCCCTAAATCGAACATCTAGTCAACTTCAAATAAAACTTTTACTTTTAAAAGACTTTCCGGTTTTGGCCGGATTCCCGGCTAACTACTTGTCCGGCGAAAAAATGGATTTCACCATCGTGTTCAGCATGCCTTCTTACCTCTGTATCAAACATCTAATCAGCTTCAAATAAAACTGTTACTTCTAACAAAATTTTCCGGTTTTGGCCGGATTCCGAGGGAACTACTTGTCCGATGACAAAATGGCCACCGTGTTCAGCATGTCTTCTTACTCCATAATCGACTATCACATCATTTATTTAAAAATATTTCATTTGCCCCTTAATTTAAACCCCCTCCACCAACCCAAAATGTAGAGCTACAAAGCCCATCTACGAAAACGACCTTACTCTTGACCCAAAGAGTCCTCACACCAAGTTTCATCAAAATATCTCATTCCCTTCGAGAGTTATTTTGCACACAGACGGACGGACTGACGGACGGACGGACAGACGGACAACTTTTGCGATGTCATAGGTATCCCTCCACTTACGTTTTGTACTACAACAATGTACTCTCCAGCCCCCAAAAAAATGAAAAATGCTTCAGTCCGTGATAGGGTACACAAATTACACAAGCTACAGAGATGATTAAAACTCCCAGACATAGTCAACTACAGATTCGGACGCAGTGCTACCTACGTACAGCGTCAATTACCAAAACAGTGCCCAATGAAAGTCTTAGATAGACATCGCTTTTATTCTCCTCGAAGCATCATGGTAAAATCTAAATTTTTCGAAGTCGTCAATATATACACATGTGAACACTTAATAAAGAATAAAATTTTTACGAAAGATGGTAAAATAGTCTTTTCATACCGCACATGGTCTGTTGCACATTTGTCTGCATTATTTGTTGGAGTTTTGGGTGTCGGAGTTAATGTTATGCTTCATTTTCGGAACAAGATACACATCAAACAACCGAACCATGATAGAGTCACAACCTCGTTTCCGATCTTTCTCGCGTAGATGGCGCCTTTCCTATCATGTCAAAACCACGTCGAATTCACTATCTCTTCCCGATGAAAAGTTTGTAGCCTCCGTAAGAGTATGGTAGAAGTACGAAAAAGTTGCATGTAATACTATGTAATAGCAAAGAATACTATCGTTTAATGAGCATCAGACTGGTCGAATCTTATGTAGTAGTATCCAGTAGCATCCATTCTTGTCATAGTAGCATGCAGTAACACGGCAGCCTTGAAGTAGAAGCATGTAGTGGCCTCGTTAGTACTGCATGCTACTTTTTCGTACTACTTCATAATACTATTTTGAGATAAATTTTTCATCCGGTTTAGAAGCCGAAAAACCATGCCGAAGAATACCTACTCATATGATGGTAAAACCATGCAAAGCTAGCCTACCAAAGCAAAACCACGAGTGGCTTACCTAAATGGGAGTTTGAACGACGTCAAGCTCGACATGAGCGATCCTGGGGTCATCTTGAGTCGATCGGACCCTTCGAAGCTCAAATCCGAAGTTTCCGACTCGGCTTTTCCATCCCAGTTTTGGAACATAGACCTTTCAGACGTTGGACTGTGAATTTCTGCGGTAGGGGGAGAAATCACAGTGGTGACCATAGGAGAGAAGGCTCCAAGGGGGTCGTTTTCAGTGACAGCGACGCGGAGGGGTGTAGAGGGGGCGGTGCGGTCCCTGGCGGGGCTAGAATCCCTGAAAAACAAAAAAAAATGTTTTTGCTTAAATGAGTTAAACACAGTTTTTAGGTAAGTAATCTCGGGGAGAAAGAATGAAACTGAGAGCGGGTGGGGCATAGGGATTGAAAGGGGGGAGGGAGGGACAAATAAAGGTTTTTGCAACTGGGTATGAATGAGTACAAAAGACTGAACTTAATAGCTTCTTAGTTAGATTATAAAAAAAAAATCCAGGTCCTAACTTCTATATTCCTCCGGGCGGGGCCTGGAAATATGAAATCAGAGGCTTTCGAGGGTCTAGATCCCAGACATATTGCCAGAAATATGACACAAATCCATTTATGCGATAGAAACCAGAAATCCGGCAGGGTCAATTTATTCTGGAAGCTTATTTTTGTGTCATGGCGCGTGTTACTACTCCACTTCCATTATTTGCTTGAACTCACTGCTGAACCGACTTACCCAACGAGACACTCAAATTTACTCAAGCCGTTTCCAGCACGTCGGCTCCCCTCATTCTCCCCCCTTGTTACTAATTACTTTAATAACCAATACAATTCACGTTTGTTGTTCATTTGTGCCTGTTCGGTTCTTGATTTGTTTCTGTATTTTGTCTTAAGTTTTGTTGTTGATGGTATATTATTTACATGTCGTTAGTTATTAATGTGTGTTTATTTATTTTCTCTTCGTTGCTTATTATTTAGCTTTTGCTATTGTGGCAATTTTACCATTAAACCTAAACCTAATCAAAACCGACACTTCCTTCGCTGATGAGCTCTAACAGACTACTGCCAGCAGACCTCGCAGACCTCCTATACCTCACAGATAGGAACAGGGGCTAATCCTTACCTGCTGGCACTGCCATCTCGCTCCTCGCTTGAATATCGCTGCTGCGTATCAAAAACAACCTTCTGCGGAGACCTCTCGTTAGATGGCATCCCCTCGACTTTCCTCAGCTCTCCAAAACTGGCACTCGGATCTTCAGGTGAAGTTGGAGAGTCAAAAAGTGCCGGCGCACTGGCACTAGTGTGGATGATAGTTTCCGTCAGGTCCTGCGCCGCTGAAGTGCCGTTGGTAAGGTTACAATCGGGCTCTGAAAAAATTACGTTTTTATTGGAATCCTGCGAACTTGGCCTGTACTCTGGCCCATTGGATCCTAATACCAAGTATGTTAAAAAAAAAATCTGAAACTCTTCGAGATTTCTGGCTGTCCTTCTGGCGCCAACAGAAGGACAGAACGAATGATTTATTAATCCACTTCTATAAAATAGAAATAGTGAAGTACATAAAGAAAAGAAAGACAAACTTAAATTAGAATACAAATTTACACTTCGAACAAACGGACAGATTCCCATGCAGCTCGTCAAGTTCAAAGGACCCCTCTTGCCTATTATGCCTTTTATAATATACCTGCTCCCTTAGGGAATTCTAAGCTTTTAAATTCCCATCTTTCTCCACTGTTACGTTTTGTGCCTACGAATGTTTAGTGCCTTTTCGGCCGTGCCGAGTTTTCCCCCTTACAGAACACAAAGTTTGCCAGAATCTTCAACGTCCGCTGACAACTCTCTTACACACAAGGGTATGAGAATCTTCTGTTTTTGACTAATTTTATTTGCTTGGTTTTCTTACTTTTTATCCACGCGGCGCGATCAGTTTTCAAATGTTTTGCACTCAGCCGCCGCGTCGGAGTGCTAGAAGGCTGTGCAGAGTCGTCAAGCGCTAACAAGAAAATCGCTAAATTAATTTGGAAAGTAATATTTACTTTTTATTCATATATCCAATACGATTGTTATATTTGGAGTAGTTAGTTTCAGTATAAAATAAAAAAAATGCAAATTATCCCAAACAGGGGAAATGGAAAATATACAACGGCAACGGAGTCTTATGTGAAATCTAACCTTCTTAATATTATGCAAATACCTAAAGCACAGATAGGAAAATTTATGTACAAATATCTCAATTCACTTTCACCTCCTGGAATTCTAGAGCTGTATCTTTTTAAGGAATCGTCATCATATCATGGTTTTTCCGACATCTTCAGCATCAAATAGTATATTGTCTCACAAAGAAGGCATACTTCAAGAGGGGCGTTTTCAATAAGACATGCAGGAGTAGCGATATGGAATGAAATACCTCTGTATATTAGGAATGCAATAACCCTACAGTCTTTTAAACAAGAGCTGGAAGCTAATATGGCACTTGCAAGGCTGGGTCAGAGGATGAAAGTAGGAATTCTTCAGTTCGTGGGTTTGTTGTGGTGGTTTGTAAGCAAAACCCTTGAGATAATGGGTCCTTGGAAATCACAAGAACGTATCGTTTGGTAATGCATTTGGCTGTGATCATACACACTTTAGAGGCGCTAGAAATTCGTCTGTAATCAAAACTCTTGAAGCAAAAAATATGATGAGCTCATCGGGAGAATGAAATGTATAGTTTACTCAAAAGTATCATTTGTAATTAAGTTTCGCGGTCCTAGCACATCTGGAACTACCTTAACTCGTGATCACCGGAATTCCGGACCCCCCCCCCCCACCTATCTCCCCCCACAGTGCTCGAATCCGATCCAGTTCTGTCTATTCAAACAATGTTTACAACGGATACGTCAGCTATGATTTTTCATCAGCGATATTTCGGCCCTTCTTGGCAAGGGTCCTCGTCAGGCTGTCAATCTTCTTGTTCAACTTCGGGGAGGAAACAAACCTGTAATAATCAGATTATTACAGGTTTGTTTCCTTCCCCGAAGTTTGTTTCCTTCTTGGCAAGGGTCCTCGTCAGGCTGTCAATCTTCTTGTTCAACTTCGGGGAAGGAAACAAACCTGTAATAATCAGATTATTACAGGTTTGTTTCCTTCCCCGAAGTTGAACAAGAAGATTGACAGCCTGACGAGGACCCTTGCCAAGAAGGGCCGAAATATCGCTGATGAAAAATCATAGCTGACGTATCCGTTGTAAACATTGTTTGAATAAATGTTTCAAAGTCAGCTTGGGCTCAAAGAATATTTACCAGTTCTGTCACTAATGAATCTAGGCTTGTGCTTGTTCTTCCCACCAAGTTCCATCCCAATTGCTCCACTCTAAGCGTGTCACAAAATTTACGGCTCCCCCCTCTGACTCCCCCCCCCCCCCCATACAAATATCGGATCCGGTTCGGACTTCACATAGGACATCCGAGACACGAGGTCTTCGACCTCGAGAAGATCCGACCACCCCTTCCAAAGGTATACGTTACTATAGATTCCGAATTCCCCTTCCCTCCACTGCCCTCACGGTGGTCGGATGGGAGAAGTGACTATTTCCAAGTTAGTTTGGTTGGGTCCCTGGTATGCTTGCCAAGTTTCACTGTCCTAACCCACCTGGAAGTAACTTAGCTCCGTATCACCGGAATTCCGGACCCCCCCCCCCCCTCCAAAGTGCACGAATCCCGTCCGGTTCTGTCAATGATGTACCTAGGGCTTGTGCTTGTTCCTCTCACCAAGTTTCATCCCGATCCCTCCACTCTAAGCGTGTCACATGATTTCCGGTCCCCCCCCCCCGGCCACCTTCCCCCACCCACAATCGGATTCGGTCCGGACTTGAAATGGACATCTGAGACATGACGTCTTTCCAAATATCTTTCATTAAGATCCACCCGTTCGAGAGTATGCATGACACTAAATTCCGGATTCCGGCTCCCCTCCCTCCCCCCACGATGTTTGAATCGGGCAAGTGACTATTTCCAACTTATTTTGGTCGGGTCCCTAATACGCCTGCCAAGTTTCATCATCCTAGCTTATCTGGAAGTACCCTAACTCGTAAAACACCGGACTAACCGACCGACCGACCGAGAGACAGACCGACGGAAAAGTGATCGGTATATGGCACTTGGCCGTAAGGCAAGTGCCATAAAAACAACTAAAAGAGTCATTTTCAAGTAGTTGAGGAGTTGGTATGTGTAAATGTATTTAAAGTTTAACTGAACAGGCAACTTATTTTTACATCTTAGATTCAAATACATTGAATTATTACAACACCTATTGGGGATTTTCATTCTGTCCACAGTAGTCTTCAGTAAGGACGTTGGGAATGTGGACGCTTTCCCCTGGTGAATCCGTCTACAATTCGCCCGCGAAAATCACTAAACTATCACTACACAAGACACCTCACTAGCTAGCACTAGTTTTTGGCACTGCAGACTGCAGACACTTCTTTGTTCATTTAATACACAATTTATTTACTCGTTTGCTGCTGGTGTTGTTGCCAAATGTTCCAGGCACCATAGAGATATCACAAAAACGGGAAGAGCGGCAAGCACAATGGGATAACCGATTATTTGGAAATATCAGAAAAACAAACTAACGCTTTTTCATCGGGTTTTCAAGATTATTTAAGCGAACAAGTGATGGGTAACTAGACTGTCGTATCCTAGCCCTTTTCGGTTAAACTTTAAGCAATAACGTGTGTGGCCCTTTTTTAGGCGGACATGCAGTTTGTTCCAGGAAGCGTATTATTTTCTTGTGTTAATAAATAATCTGAAAATAATCTAGTATTTTCAAGAAGTTTTTTTCTGATCCTTTTCATAGTGAAAAGATCATTTCTAGTAAGACTTTAACAGTTATATTTGTTACTGAAAATTTCTTATTTTTCGGACGGAAGGGCGGAGAAGCTTCACACATTCTCAGGTATGCGTCATTAACATATTGGGACCCCAAGAAGGGCAGTCAGAACCACGTACCTAAAGTTTCGACAGTCAGGGTCTGCTCCTCATTAAAGCTTTCCTCCTGTTTCCTCTTAGCCGCTCTCTGTCTTCCAGCGGCTTTAAAAAGCGCCACTCCCAGCAAGACGTTCCTCAGTTTTGTCCAGAGGACGCTGGCAGTCGTATCCGCTTCGAGAGGCCATTCAGCTTCCAAAACCGTCCGGTGATACACACCGTACGTTACAGCATTTGGTTGGAATCCCCGTTTCCGAAGCTCAAAGAGCACGCGAACGGCAAGAGCCGGCTGAGCAAACTCGCCACACAGCTGAAAAAATTGTAAGTTAAGAGCCTACTTCCGAATCTGTACACCAGGGACGAATGAAACAAATAGTACAAGCTTTTTTTTTCAACTTCCAAAGAATCTCTGGTCTGAATATAAGGTTTAAAGCCAAGCTGACCATTCATTACGAAAGAAATATAAAACCGTGATTTTCGGGGTTTTTTTTTGCCGGAAGTGCAACCGAAATATCCGAATTTATATTTATCCCTCGCACATCATCCTAGAGGGATAATTAGCTGATCAAGAAAAAACCCCGAAAAATCACGGTTTTCTATTTCTTTAGCTCTGGTCTGATAACTGGTCCTTGCATATCTTGAACCTGTCTTTAAACCATATCGGTTGGATAGCAGCCAGATTCGTAGCCAGCTAATCCCTGTCCTCGATGCATAGCCACCTGACTCATGGGCTAGATCCGCAGCCTTCTAATACCTAAGTTAGATCCTAAGATTATACGTACGATTAAAATACAAAAAACTCTGCATAAATCGTAAAAAAATATTATGTAAATTAAGAAAAATATTATTTACTCGCATTTCAGTGTATTTCTATTAACATTTCCGATGGTAATCAATCAATCACCTTTATTCCAGTAAAAAAATACCATATCACAAAGAAAACAGGGAAAAAAGAAGAAGACAAAAAAAGAACGAACGCGGCAACAAGTGCAAATATCACATGGACAAGAAAGCAAAAATACCTAACCAGGCTCATACAACTTCTGCCAAATTGGCAGAGACAGGCGGAGCCATGGAAAACAAAGCACAAGGATGTATTCATTATCAGATTCAACTAAACGCTGTTTAAGCGAATTTTTACACGATAGGTGGAGTTGGGAGAAATTGAGTACACGGAACCATCGAAAACCTCAGTCGCGCTTGCTGATCGAGGTATCTTGTGAAGATATCGAAAAATATCATTATAAGCCACACGCACCTCACTTATCCCTTGTTTACTGTAGGAGCAAACCAACGAAAGACCAAAAATACTCGTACAGTATGAACGGAAAAAGGAAAGTTTTCACTTCTGAAGAGCAAAAAGAAAACTTTCTAAGGAGTAGGTTACCACGTGCATACACTGACCTCAGAGTATGCCTAATATGTAGAGTATGCCTAATAGGCTAAAGGACAACTCTTGGTTTATTCAAACAATGTTTACAACGGATACATCAGCTATGATTCTTCATCAGCGATATTTCGGCCCTTCTTGGCAAGGGTCCTCGTCAGGCTGTCGATCCTCTGGTTCAACTCCGGGGAAGGAAACAAACCTGTAATAATGCCAAGAAGGGCCGAAATATCGCTGAAGATTATTACAGGTTTGTTTCTTTCCCCGAAGCTGAACCAGAGGATCGACAGCCTGACGAGGACCCTTGCCAAGAAGGGCCGAAATATTGCTGATGAAGAATCATAGCTGACGTATCCGTTGTAAACATTGTTTGAATAAATGTTTCAAAGTCAGCTTGGGCTCAAAGAATATTTAACTCTTGGTTATTCTATATTATGCTCAACTCCCTTATGGAATGATAAGCTTCCAAAATCCCCCTTTTCCTCAACGTTTCATTTTTTACCTACAGCTTTTTTGCGCTTTTTCGAGCTATACCAGTCATGCACAACAAAATTCATCAAAGCCTCAAAGTCAACCGACTGCTTTTCCACACATACGGATATGAGAAGGTTCGAAGTATTGTTTCTCATCTTGGAAGACGTAGTAGAGCATCACGCATATCTTCTGTCGTTGACTTCTTCTGTTTTGCTTGATTTTTCATTTTTAACCACGGCGCATTCAGTTTTCAAACATCTTGCGTCCAGCCGCCGCGTCGAAGAGAGTGAAGGCTGGATAGAATCGACAAGCGCTAACTAGAAAATCACTAATTTCACGTGGAAGGTGATGGCATTTTCGGGAAACGATATCTCTTGAGACATTTCATCGTGGAAAGATCGTTTCTAGTAAAAGTTGTGCTGTAACGAAGAATATTGGAAAAATAAAGTGAATTAAAAAAATAATCAGGCATCGGAAAACTGCTGAGACTCTCATTCCACTGAAAGCAAGCAAAGGCAAACGTAACGAGGAATTTCACAGGTAATTCGGGCTCTCATGCAGTCAAAGTTAATGTTCGCATAACTATGATACATTAATTGTTTAGTATAAATTTATATTTAGTATAGTATAACTAAACTTTACTCTTCTCTAGTTTGACTCTTCTCAAGACGCCATCTGCATTACAGTGCGTTTGTATAGTCATTTCGTTCAGTTTCGTCGGATCATTTTCTTTCCTTTATTGTTTTTCATATACTCCGTACGCGGCACGTTCTGTGCCATTTTTACATGGATTAATAAAATTATTGATTGATTGATAGCAAATTACTCAACTTGATATGAAAAAAAAAAAAAAAAAAAAACATAACGAAGGGAAAAGTCGGGGCAGGTTGCGGGGTAGCAGCGATAAGAGGCTAAGATCCGTACCTGAATCATAACTCGGTAGCAAGTTTCATCAGGTGGATTTGACTTGAGCGCAGAGAGCCTCTGTAGTACGGCAAAGCCTTTTCGCAAGGTGCTATTCGGCGACTTCGACTGCGTTACGTACGCTGGCAGTTGAGCAAACCATAAGCTAGAAATGAGAATAAAATACAATAATAAACAAATCAACACAATCACAGCACCCGCTTAACTCCAAGCAATTTGTAGGAAAGAAATTCACAAAATCACATATTTAAGAAAGAATCTTTCATTTTAGTTCATTTTCAAGACTGAGCCTCAAGAGACCCTTGTCAAGAAGGGCCGAAATATAGCTCTAATAAAATATAGTTGACGTATACGTTTTAATTTGTCAAATATGATTCGTAGTCAGCTTGGGCTGAAGGAATATCCATCACCGAAGTACAGAACTTCAAATCGCCCAGGCATGCCGACGACAAGTATCCATCTTAGCTGTAAAGAAGAAGAGACATGTGACTCCAAAACGAAAATGCAGACAGATCTCAACGCTTTCAACGACCCAGCCCAGCAGCCAAAACAGCAGCCGTGTCCAAAATGAAATCGCAGCACCAGCTTTAACTCCAAGCAATTTTCAGGGAAGAAATTCACAAAATCAGTTATTTAAGAAAGAATCTTTGATTGTTTTTTTTCCACAAGTTCATTTTCCAGCTTGAGTGGCTTGAGCACGAAGAGGACAATTGCCAGAAGGGCCGAAATATAGCTCTGATAAAATGTAGCTGACGTATTCGTTTTGCATTGTCAAAAAATCAATATAATCATAAGCCGCGTTCGATTCATCTACGGTTATCCGACTATATTATCCCGAAATTGTCTTTAGTCGTTTTATTCACGAATAATGACGTCATTCTCAACGCAAATTTCCATTTACGTAGTGTGAATTGAACGACAACAGACGAAAGATTTTCATCATCGCTAGAATTTCGACGGAGATCATAGAACGAAAAAAAAACTTCCGTCGGGAATTTCGGATATTATCCGACGGATTCGTAGAACTACGACTACACTTTTAAATAAAACAACAAAAGCTCTACGCCGTAGTTGAATAAAATGGCATCTAGGGCTGGTCGTCGACAATAATAGAAAACTGTTGATGAATCGAACGCGGCTATATACACGAATGTTGCTTTGTATTTGGAGTACAGCCGGGTTACAGGTTGACCTGAAATGAACAGCTAGAAGTCCATCAAACACACAAGGTTATATAGACGCTTTGTAGTCAATTATTCTCCCGTAGCAAAGTCTCGCGAGTTCAAACACGGAGTCAGTGCGACCGTGGAATCATCTAGTGGAGCAATTAGGAAACACGCTTATAGGCATGCTTAAGACTGATCTTGGCAAGAAAATCAGAGAAAATGAAAAAAGTGTCGCTATGGAGGTTGCAAAAAGTAAAAAAAAAAAAAAAAAAAAGAGCAAAATATTTGGACAGCGAGCTAAACACAGCCCCAACAGCCCAAAAAACTTGTAAAGCTTATGACCTTCTTATTGCACTGAATTATATGTTTTGTAGAAGCATTCTAGGTAAAGTGTATAATGCGTTTGTTATTCACCGCATCCTTGCATTAGCACCGTTTTGGTATATTATTATATTTACTGAGTCAGATGTTAAAGCATTATGAAAGTGTTTCTATAAGTCTGCGAAATATCTGCTGAGACGCCTTGCTCAAGTAATAGCAGCGTATCAAGGAAGTATGGAGTAGCTCATCCCGTAATTGCTGTGCAGAAGCGTTAACTGCGGTATAGTCAAGACTCCGACCCAACAAGTTATGTATACAGATTACTGAAAAAGTCGAAGATAATTTGTTGTAGTTACGTTTCGTTTCCCCTTATTTTTCCTACTCCATTTAGTGTACTTGTATGTTATGATGGGTAATAAAGTGATAATAATACAAAAGTATAAACTTTTGGAGGGTTTTTTAGTTCCTAGTATTTTTTTCCAATAAACCACATATATAATCTAACAAAGCGAAAAGCCGGAAAAAATCGATTACCTGAAACATGTCGCTAGGATATGGTGTGCCGATAGCATCGGGGTATCCGAATGCTTCTTAGCAGCATTACCGAGTATCCGAAGCTCCTGTTGTGTCCTTTTCGAAAGCGGTAGTGGTGATTACTGTTTTCGTTTTCCCTATTTTGTGTACTAATAATAAAAATAATAATAATGCAAAGAAAGCGAAAAGCCAGACAAAATCGATTACCTAAAACATCTCGCTTTTCCCTTATTTTTCCTACTCTATTTTGTGTACTTGTACATTATAATGGGTAATAAATTAATAAAACTAATAATAATGCAAACAAAGCGAAAAGTCAGACAAAATCGATTACCTAAAACATACTGCTTTTCCCTTATTTTTCCGACTCCATTTTGTGTACTTGTACGTTATAAGGGGTAGTAAAATAATAAAAATAATAATAATGCAAACAAAGCGAAAAGCCAGACAAAATCGATTACCTAAAACATGTCGCTTTTTCCTTATTTTTCCCTACTCCATTTTGTGTACTTGTACGTTATAATGGGTAATAAAATACTAAAAATAATAATAATTCAATTCAATTCAATTCAATACATTTTATTCCGGTAACTAAGACCATAATTTGAGAACACACATAACGACACTAATAAAATGAAAAACAAAACAAAACCAAGACCATATTACCCTCTATCAATAGGCTCATATAACTGTTTCCATACTGGAAGTGAAAGCCGTAGGAGCGAAGTACTCAATTGACAAATAAGGGTATTGTCGCTTGCAAGAAGCCGTTTTCTCAGAGACTCACGACACAGCCAATGCAGCTCATAAAAATTCGGGACATTATGATCAGAAAACACTTCACTAGCACTTGTAAAACGAGGGAGTTTATGAAGAAATCGAAAAATATCATTGTACGCAATACGCAGCTCGCTTATTCCTTTCTTCGTAAAAGAACAAACAAGAGAGAGACCAAAAATACTTGTACAATACGACCGAAAAAGAAACGTCTTAACGTCGGGAGTACAATGGTGGAAATTCCGCAACAGCATATTTCCACGTGTATAAACCGATTTCAACGAATGACGAATGTGGGTATCATCAACAAGATGCTCATTAAACACAAACCCGAGGTATCGAAATTGTGAAACAAATGAAAGCACACTACCATTCAGAAGAATAGGCGGAATAAACGGGGCGACAGAACCCTTAGGCCTAAAACCAACACATTCAGTTTTTGCTGAGTTAAAAATGATATCATTTTCATCTGCAAACGATTGGCAAATTCGCAGTAATTTATTCAGGGCATTAGGGCATGTTGCTAGCAAAACTAGATCATCGGCATAACTAATATTATTTATGCAACAACACCCGACGTGGCAACCAATGCCACTAGCACTTAAACGTTTGTTTAGATCGTCGCAATAAACCGTAAACAAAAACGCGGAAAGCACGCCCCCTTGCCGTACTCCGTTAATAACAGAGAAAGGGGAACTTAGCTCAGACCCCCATCGTACCAAAAATCGCTGGTGCTGGAACCAATACGCAAGAACACGCAGGTAAGGTAGAGGAACACATCTTTTTCGAAGGATTAGAAGGAGCTTTCGCTGATTCACTCGATCAAATGCTTTCTTAACATCCACGAAGCAAGCAATAATGCAAACAAAGCGAAAAGCCAGACAAAATCGATTACCTAAAACATGTCGCTTTTCTCTTATTTTTCCTACTCTATTTTGTGTACTTGTACGTTATAATGGGTAATAAAATAATAAAAATAATAATAATGCAAACAAAGCGAAAAGCCAGACAAAATCGATTACCTAAAACATGTCGCTAGGATATGGCGTGCCCATAGCATCGGGATATCCGAATGCTTCTTAGCAGCTCTACCGAGTATCCGAAGCTCCTGTTGTGTCCTTTTCGAAAGGGGAGACTTCGGCCGACTGTACTTCTGCTCAAACCCTTCCTGCGTCAGCGAGGGAGGGGCCTCTCCCCCCGGACGCACAATGGACATGTTGAGGGTGGGAAATTTCTGGAAAGGAGAAACATAAACACAGTTTTTTAAAGAACACCTGAATGAAGAGTACCAAGTATCATCCCTATCAGTATAACTTCCGTTAACGTTGCCTGCAGAAAACTCAATCCGAATACGAAATAGTGTTTCCGAGCTATGATTTTTGCTCCATTTTGCATCTGTCCTTATTTCAGTAACGAGCAATTTTAGAAATTAACAAATGTCTCCAATCAACCCTTCTTCTGGAATATTCTTTAACCAGTTAAGCCCAAACGTATATCTAGAAGAAATTCCAATACGATCCGGCCAGCGCTGTACAAGATTTGAATGAATTGCGCTTTTTGTCTTGGAGTCTGCATGTGCAAACCTCCAGAAACGAACATTCCTATTTTTAAAACGTCAAGAAGAATGCTCTCCGTGGCCATGTCTGTAAATGCGTTCTCCGTGATGTGTTCAAGTATGGTTTCATTGTTCAGGTGTCCTTTAACTGTTTTTTCCCTAACCATGTTTTTTTTTTGTTCCCTTATTTTTACTTCGTCTTCGTGCCTTGTGCTATGTTGATGGGCGTAAAACAAAATCATCTTCTTCACCATCATTTTTCGACAAGGGGTTTATGATGAGGTGGTTTTCTCTGAAGATATCAAGTGAGAAAACTTTATTGGCACAATTACGAAGCACTTAGCTGTGCAAGACGCCACCAGAAATAATGAGCATGTTCCACGACGCATGACGTCACGAAAGCCGTCAAGGCTGGAACGATTTTTCTTCTTCCAGCAAAATATAATGTCACGGGCGAATCCGACCAATCACGTTACAGAGATGCGTAGTTACCACGCTTACTACACTCCCGAGCTGGTAAGCAAATAGTTACTATTTCAAGAAGGTTGGAACGGCCAGCGAAGTAACTTTTCGTGAGGTTGGAGCGGAAATAGTAATTAATAGTTACTATTGTTAGAAGGGTGGAACACGCTCTTGGAGACAATGCAGCTGGAACTGAAAGTATACAGACGCTTTCACATTGACGCGCTATACCGATGCACTGCGCTTATCTTGCGCTGCGTACAGGTAGCGTCGCGTATCTTCCACACCTGCGCGACAAGCTTTCACGCTGGATGTGTATTTAAGTAATAAACATGTTTCAGGTTTGTTTCCTTCCCCGATGCTGACCCAGAAGATTGACAGCCTGACGAGGACCCTTGCCAAGAAGGGCCGAAATATCGCTGATGAAGAATCGTAGCTAACGTATCCGGTGTAAACACTGTTTGAATACATGTTTCAAAGTCAGCTTGGGATCATGTATTTACGTTTTCCTTTCCCGGTATCTTATGCGAGTTCTCGTTTATTACATCATTACTAAGTTTTTCTTCATCCTTAATATAGGGTTTTCTCCAGTTTGTCTTTAAAAACTTCAATTTTTCACTGAAAAATCCGATGCGTATGCGTCGAGGCAACACAAAAATAGAACTTGGTTCTAATCTTGCGTTGCGTGTATTCTTGCGTTGCGTTTTATTTGTCTACGTAAGCTCTGCGTTGCGTCACCGCAAGCGCGACGCAGAGGTTGCGTAGCTTAGTGTTAAAGCCTCAAAGCGTCAGTTTGAAGCTGCTTAAGGGAGAGATTGGAATAACAGTGGAGACCCCACTGTCAGACGTGTGGTAATATCCAATGCATGGATGCGCACCCATGTGTTAAATGAAATGACGCATGCCGAAATTTTGTCGTAACCCTTTCAAGTGTCACAGCGAAAACTAACACACAGAAACGGTCAAAACAAAACCTCCGTCAAAACATTTAAGGCATGAATGACTGATCAGCAACCCATCATAAATAGCAACATACTATATGCTTATTTTGTGACTGCAATAGGCTGTATATCTACGATGTATCGAAAGATTTGATTACAGTATAGATATGTTTGTTTGAACGTTTGTTGAACTATAGACTACAGTGCCATTTTCATGCACTTGCTTTGACAAAATTTGTCAACTACCATTAGACAGAGTAGCTAATTCAGTGCCTCTGAGAACATACGAAGGTGTTAGGGACTTTTATTCTTTCAAGCCCAAAACTGCACTGTCAAAATCTAAGTACTATTAGGAACAGGAAGAGTGAACTGTTATACTACCCCCTGGTCTACACATACCCTATCAGACAGGCTGGGTCTGTCGACAGGACGGTGGGGGTTAGACCAGTGCGACACAAATTCTCAATTTCAGGGCACAGTGCTCCAACTTAACGGCATGCACTCTCATACGTTGTTGACGTGTCATAATGCATGGACACAAAAACAAATCATTTCAGATTTTCAATTAAACAGATTTGTATGGGGGAAGGGGTAGTGTGCCTTTATTCCATGGAATAGTTGAAGGTAAAAAACTGAAGGTCAATCGGCGGATCAAACAATCATAATGCCACATACCACCCCCCTAGAATACAATGTTACATCGGAACCACCCTCTACAACCGAAGAACAGAACTGATATTAAACTTTGGAAAAAAACTGTTGGCAAACGAGAACAACCGATCATTTCTCCCTCCCCCCCCCCCCCTCCTGATGCTCCGAAAAATAGCAGGACAAGACAGCAAAACAAACTAGCGCCTGCCAGAGAACGAACTTCAAGGTTCATGAACTCATGTCTGCCCTTTTTTACAGAGACTTTTAACAAAGTGAATAATTACTGTAATACATTTATTTTAATACTGTATGACCAGCGTAACTTAACCTCTTCTAACGAAGAAAGCTAAGAAGTTGGTTTGTCAATAAACGATTTGATTGATTGATTGATTGAAATCAGCAGATTCATAGATAACTTATTTTCGCTAATACATCGTTACGGCGTTTTTTGCTGACTGCCATACTCCCACTTACTAGCTTAGACAAATATAAGCGGAGCAGAGTATCTATTTTCTTACCAATTCGTTGTTATTATATAGGCTACTCCGGATTATTTGTATTGTTGACTAATATTCATATTAACGGTCTTAACTGAGGATTCCTTGTAAGCTCTGGAATCAGCTGCAAGTAGGTCGGTTATACCTGTATATTTTTGGCAGTTTTGTAACTTTACACCCTGAAAATAAAAAATTTCTTCAGTACTACAAACAACAGAAAGTTTCATCAGATAAAACTATAGAGAAATCTGCCAGCTAGAGAGACGGTTTATTGTAGCGGTCATCGCATCATCACTCAGCTCTACAAACTGATCGATTTTCGTACATGGCCGAGATTTTTTGAATTTCCGCGCCTTGCAACACCATGCTTTAAAATCGTCTCCGCCGATACGCCGAAGAGTCAATAGCTGGGGAAGTTGCGTATTACTCTTCTAGCTTTTAGCTATTCGGATTAAACTTGATTGAAAAAAAAAAAGGAAAAAAAAAAGAAGTTTGGCACTTAGTGATTTGATTGAATATCACTTTATCTTTTGGGATGACTTCGAAAAGCGCAATTTCGGCAATTGTCGTTTTTTGCAGAGCAATCGTATATCCGGTACCACGATAGCTGCGAAAACGACTAATTGCAGATCCAGTTACCGTGGTAACAGATACCATGGTATATGCAAAAACTAATGACAAGCGATAACAAGAAAACGGCTATTTTTAAAGCGCTCTCTAGTGGAAGGCAGAAGTGTGAAGCATTTTATACAAATTAAAGCATAGTTAGTGCCCGTTGTGGTTTGAGGATTTGTGTATTACTACGACGGACGGCAGTAGAACCAGAAAAATAAGGGCTTACAGTGTATGTGTATTCTGCTTCCGGTGGTAGTCCAGTTCTGTCGGGAGGGGTGAGAAAGAGAGTCCTCTCACTGGCTGGGCCATGCGAGTCCAAATCAAGAAACCGCTCCACCGATTCGGCGTCACCACAGGCTAATCTAAGAAACAAAGAATTTTAAAGATTCTACAGCGGACAGTTTACTACCAACTCTATTCCTATGGAGTGATTACAACTACTAGGACAATAACAGCCTTGAACTTCAGGCAGAGCTGGTGGCCTCGGACTGTGGACTCGTCTCGAGACGCCTTTTTTAAGGACTCGGACTCGTCTTTCACGGAGCTCTCCGTCTGCCAGAGCTATGGACTCGGACTCTGGACTCATCTCGAGACGCCTTTCTCATGGACTCGGACTTGTCTCGGACTCGGGTTGCAGGACTCGCAGCAGTTCTGACTTCAAGGCTCCATCTCCAAAATCGACGAAAGTTTGCTTTTCTAGACCGGCTATATTTGCGCTCAATCGCAGGACAGTTTTGCTTCCACTGTTTCCATCCATTCTCAATTTTGCAAATGTATTTTAGTAGCCCACAACACTTGACATAGTCAAAAAAGCAAAACGGAGTAGAAAAAGGAAAAGCGAGAACACAAACAGAAACAAAAGTAAGAAGAGAAGGAGAACAATACTATAAAAAGAACTAAAAAGAAGACGACTGTAGCACTATCGCACCATACAGGGAGTGCATGGATGATAACAGCCCTCAACGGCTCACACCCCAACATCAACTTACGTTGCCCCTTTCTAGACTGGCAATATCTGCGCTCAATCGCAGGACAGATTTGCTTCTATTATTTCCATCCTTTCCAGTTCTAATTCTGTACGCAATGACATTAAGAGCACTCCCAAATACTTTTGATGACCATCTCTCCTTGCCGACGTAAAATCTCCGGCCTCTCCGGACATCTAGCGGAAGAAAGGCAGAAGCGGTGTCACACCTGCTGCCAAAGATCGCAGTGATAGATTGACACAGGATTTGAGTCGTTGAGTTTAAGTCGCACATACACGCTTACTCCTTCTTCCTGAGGATCGCTGGCGTGTTTTGAAGTATTAGAACCCAGGCGTACGATGGGGGCAGGAGGCAATGCCGTCTTTACCCTTAAAGCAGAACTTTTACTAGAAATGATCGTTTCACAATGAAATGGATCAGAAAAACTTTTTTCGAAAATACCATTACTTTCCAGCTGAATTTAGCAATTTTCTTGTTAGCACCTGTCGACTCTCTCCAGCATTCCTGCTCTCTGACGCGGCGGCTGGATGCAAAACATTTGAAAACTGAACGCGCCGTGGTTAAAAAGACAGGCAACTAAGCAAATAAAAAAAAGTAAAACACAGAAGATTCTCATATCCTTATACGTGAAAGAGTTGTCAGTGGACGCTGAAGATTCCTACAACTTTACGTTGTTTGACAGGCAAAATTTGGTAATGCCGAAAAAGAGCTAAAAAATCGTACTCACGATACGAAACAATGGAGAAAAACAGGGATTTGAAAAGCTTATAATTTTATAAGGGAGCTAGGTATATTACAAAAGGCTGAATAAGCAAGAGAATTAACTAAACGCACGTCCTTCTGATAACCGTCATAAGGCGTATTCTCGCCGTTCCCCCAGGACTCCTCGGGGAATCGAAGGGAACGGCGAGAATAGAGGGAGTCACTCCACGCGGACTCCCCGTACAGAAACAGCGAGAACACAGGGAATGCTTCCAAAATGGATTTTGTTTGAAAAAAAAATATGCAGTTGACGAAATTAGTCTAGATCCACTTTATTTTTGGTTTTGTTTATTCTAATTGTTTTTAATTAATTTTACATTGCACCAACACAAGCAAAAAATTGATTCCCCTCCGAATCTCAAAGGGAGTCCTTTTTGATGATGGTGATGATAGTCGGAGCATTCCCCGTCCGTGGGGACTCGCGAGAATACGGGGAGTGAGTCCCCGGGACAAACAAAAACGCGGGGAATCCTCAAGTGGAGTCCTCGGGGAACGGCGAGAATACGCCTATACAACTTCACCCGGTTTGGTGGGGAAAACGCGGGCAGTTATCGGCCACTTCCGTAAGCTCAATGGAGCCGCAGAACAAGGGTCCAAATGAGCGTCCTTGTTCTTCCGTTGAAGTTCACCGTTTGCTTAATTAGTGTTTTTACAACTCCGGCGACCTTGCCCGGTCGACGTTTCTTCGACGCAAACTTCGAACTTGCTAGCTGACGAAGTTCGACGTCGAGAGTATGAACGACAGAAACCGTGACCGGCGACCAAAAACGGTAGTTAAACAAAGACCTTTGAGGTTGAAGATAACTTCAAACTTAGATAAAAAAAACGCAACTAATGTAAATAAATATAAAGCTAAAACAAGGCTGTTCGCCTCTTACTTCACTAGAAACTAACAACACGTCTTGTGACCAAATGCGACGACCTACTCTTTCTGGCCTGGGTACCAGAAATATAACTAACTTAAAGGACCTGTCTTACCTACAATACTAACGCAAACTAATTCCATAATCTCTCCATATATTTCTAAGCCCAGAGACCCCAATTTCGTACGGTACATTCTAACCCCTCTAACAGAAGCACGCTGATTTTTCAGAAAAACGCTTATGTAAATTGTTTCCCTGTTTTTGCTATAAGTCAACGGGTCTCGGTAACCTGTGGGTGCAAGTCAATTTTCCCAGTGTATGATTGCCAGTTTTCTCTCAGACCGGAGCCAAGTTGTTAAACTGAATGGTTCCGTCTCCGCAGTTGAAACAATAACTTGCGGTACCCCCCAAAGTACTAAGTTGGGTCCTCTGATTTTTCTTTGTTCTGTAAATAATGTTGCTAAAGATTTCCTTCATAGGTACAAATTTGCAGATGATCTCTCACTTCTCGTTATTTCTAAGCTTTCTTTCACACTTCCGAACAGTTCAAATCCGGTACAAGACTCCATCACTTCCCTTAAAACTCAACTGTTAAGCAAGAAAATGCAGATTAATGACAGTAAGTCTTCGGTTATGCGGTTTAGCAGACTAAGAAGAGAAACTGCTGAATATCCATCGTCATTCAGGCAGCTTGAATCCGTTAAATTGCTTGGGGTAATAATTGATGATGATCTGAAATGGTATTCTCATGTTGACAATATTATAACTTTTTAATTAAATCCCTTTCTACCCTTAAATCTTTCGGTTTGGATACTAAATTCCTCCTCTGTTATTTTAAAACTTATATCCGTCCTAATTTAGAATATGCTTCACCGGTTTGGCATTCTTCTCTTTCTGCAGAGCTCTCTGATCGCCTGGAAAATGTCCAAAAGAGAGCCATGAGAATCATTCTGGGTGATCATAACATTACATACGAAGAGGCTCTCACTAAACTTGCCATTCCTAAATTATCTGTACGTAGAAATACTCTTTCAAACAAATTTGGAGCTAAGATAACGTATTGTCCCCAGATGACCCATCTATTCCCCCCTCCCCTCCCGTCTTCCGTGCGTCGGTCCGAGAGGAATACTGGCAATAAGTTTTCCCCATATCCCGCTAATTCTTCTACCCAATTTTTACGTAGTTTCATTCCATCATTTATTTCTGGTAATTTCTTGTAAGTGTATTAGTTAAATTGTTTCTTGTGTGTCTGTGTATTTTGTAAATTTGTATTGCTTTTCTAGCTTTTAGCTATTCGGATTAAACTTGATCGATTGATTGTAAAAGCTTAAAACAGCCCAAACCATGGGTTATTTGGTGAAACCAGAGCCTAGATTTAAGGTATTCAAATATTTCAAAATACTTTAAGTTGAAGAGTAATTAGTGCGAGGGGTCCTTTAAGCTGCCTGAGAAGTTTTAAAAATATTTTGTATAGATAAGGCTTCTTTTAATCCGTAGACCGTCTCCCGCGGGACGGTCACTCGGTTCCCAAATAACAAGTTTATATAAGAGCAATTTTAAAACGACGGCACTCGCCTGCTTATGTTTTTGATAGCGCAAACCGTATACATCAGCTGAACTTTATTGGAGCAATATTTCGGCCCCCTCTTCAGGCTCAAAATCGCTCAAGTAAGAAAGACGAACTTGTGGGAAAAAATCTAGTATAAATAACTCCAATAAAATTCAACTGACGTCTCCGTTTTGCAATATCAAATATGATTCGCAGTCAGCTTGGGCTCAAGTATTATTTTTCTGTTTACGTTTATTGAACGCAGCAAAGTTCTCAGTTGGAATGTTACCGTCGACGCCGCGACGTAACCTGTATACCCTGACCAGACATTGAAGGTAGAAAACTTTTTTCGAATTATATTTTTTGGCGATTATTATTACTAACATTAATACAGTTCGAGCGGCAACCCTGCCCATCTGAGATCCACCCGGTTATAAACTTACTTATCACAGACTTCATCGAAAAATGCAAGACTAGAATCCATGTCGGACACGAAACTTCGCTCCTCAATGAACCGACTGAAAATCTGGGTTTTGACTAGATAACTGTAGAATTTGACACAGGACTTGTCCCGCGACCGAAGAAAACCTGAAAACAAAAGAGTCATCTTCAAACGCTTGGAAATACGACACGGGCTGTTGTGTACAGTACAAATTTTGTATTTCTTGTGATTCGCAGAAAGCATTAGTTGCGTTTTTGCAGATACCATGGTATCTGATACCACGGTCTAAAGTCGTTTTCGCAGTTACCGTGGTATCCATACCACGGTCAAAAGGCGTCAAAAGGTTAGCACTCAGTGATGTAACTGGATATCAGGTTTTTGTTTTTTTTTGGGGGGGGATGACTTCGGAAAGTGCAATTTCGGCAATAGTCGTTTTTCCAGAGCGACCGTGTATCAGATACCACGGTACCTAGAAAAACGACTAACTACAGATTCATTTACCGTGGTAACAGATACTATGGTATCTGCAAAAACACAACTATTAATACACGTACTCGCCGTCTTGGCTCACAGTTGTCATGTCGAGCTCGGTTGACAAGTCAGTATAATCCATTTCAGTTTGTCTGTACACTGTCAGAAGTTTCATACAGGTAACACAAGGATGCGCAGTTTCAACAGACAACACTTGGGATGTAATCTGTTGTGATTTTTAATACGTTAAAGTTCAATGGGCGGATCAAACAATCATGATACCACATTACCACCCCCTAGAAGACAATGTTATATCAGAAACCAGCAAATTCTTCGACAACTTATTTTCGCTAATATATCGTTACGCAGTTTTTATCTGACTGCCATACTCCGATTTACTGACTTTAACAAGTATAAGTGGAGTTTCTTTTTTCTTCTCTATTCGTTGTAATTATATACTCCGAATTTGTATTACTGACTAATACTCATATAAACGGTCTTAACCGAGAATTCCTTGTAAGTTCTGGAATCAGCTGCAAGTAGGTCGGTTTTATTTGTACATTTGCGGTGTTATAACTTTGCATCCAGAAAGCAAAACTTTTCTTCTGTACTAGACAAGAGAAAGTTTCATCAGATAATATAACACTGGAGCAATCTGCCAGCTACGGAGGCGGTTTGTTTTAGCAGCCATGGCACCCTCATCACTCAGCTCTAGAAAATGATTGATTTTCGTACATGGCCAAGAGGTTTTGAATTTCCGCGCCTTGCTATGCCATTCTCTGAAATCGTCTCTGAGGAGACGACGAAGAGTCAATGACAAGCGATAACAAGAAAACGGCTTATTTTTGAAGCGCTATCTAGTCGAAGTCAGAAATTTGTATGTGTGAAGCATTTTATAAAATTAAAGCATAGTTAGTGTCCACTGTGCTTAAGCATCAGATGCTCTGCATAACAAGTTGCATAACGCACACCAGGTTTTTCTGATTCACGAAATCAAATATTTAATAGTAAGCGAGAACCTTCAGTTTGTGTTTCCCACAAGTTCGTTTTTCCAACTTGAGCGGCTTTGAGCCTGAAGAGGACCCTTGCCAAGAAGGGCCGAAATATAGCTCAAATAAAAGTCAGCTGACGTATCCGTTTTGCACTATCAAATACAACATGTTTACAGGATCTAGCAAGACAGGAAATCTACAAGACCCGATTGACTGGATCAAGAAGTCCAATAAATACAGCTTTTTAGGACCCCGTCAAACCTTTGGTCTTCTTCCTATAGTGTTTCTCCATATCGCGTTGTAGTTTAGCTTGACCTATCTTCCCCTTCTAGGCCAGCAAATCCCCTGTTACCGTATTTGTAGTATCTATACAAAAAAATCAAACTTGATCTATACCTTCCATGTCAAACAGTGACCTCGAGTCCGTGGCTCCTATGTCCGGTGCTCTGGTGAGTGGCAGTAAAAAATTCCTATAACTCGTTAGCAGGCTTCCCATGAATCTCAAAAAAGCTTCCTGGATTTCCAACTCCGTCGTCAGCTGTAAACGAAGAACAAGAATAAAGTTTGAATTGGCTACATCCAGAAAGTATCGCAGGAATTGGGGCACTCATAATCAGCGTTGGGAAGTACTTCGAGTTATCCTGAAGTACAAAGTAGAGGTACTTGGGTTTTACTAAGTACAAATTTCCTGGAGTACTTAATACATAGTACTTGTTACAACCCATGCCCAACGAAAACGAACCCGAGTCAATAGGCCTACTGCCAGTGCTGGCAATTAAGAAGCCAGCTTTTACCCGAAGGTACAGAAGCCGACTTATTTCAGTCGTAAAAATTTAAAATCTTCAAGAACTCATTTCTGATTAAACTTTGCTCCAATACTGTGAATAAATAATCAAAAAAAGGGTCAGAAAAATAATAAAAAAAGGTTCATCATAAAAAGGTTTACAACAACTTACAGATTCAGAATTGTTACCAAATGCCGAACGATTCAGAGTCGTTCATTTAATTGTGTTGACATAGCCTATTATTTATTTTATTTATTTAATTCAGCCGTAGATATATACACAGAGGCCTAAAAATCGCGCATAACCACATATGTATAAAAAAAAATCAACGACAAGTTCATCGCTCCATTTTTTTCCAACAAAACTGGAGCGGTAAGATTTTGGATCAGGTTGTTATCTCACCTCAAAAGGCGGCATTTTAGCGATGAAACTGCTTTACGTTTCAGTTCGTAAAACGAAGATGTACGATTATTGGCGAACATCCCCGAGGCGCTACACCGGTGTGGGAGTCGGTGAAGTTTTCTGTAGCAGTTATTGTAAGTGACGAGGGTCACATTTATCGCACCAGCAGTGAAATTTGTACAAAGAGCGAAACAGTAAAACTGAAAACAAAAAGTACGAAACAGCCTATCACGGATAATCGCAGAACAAAACTGAAATTTTCTGGCAGCTACATTTCCTCGCACACACAGACTTTTTGTTAAATGACGCAAATGAGTAAGATCCCGCAGATCAGGCGTAAACCAGAAGCCAAGGTATTTAAACTCTGCAACAAATTTCAGGCGTGATGAACACAGCAGCACAGGAGGGACTATTTCGATTTTCAACTCTGGTGGTATAGCCAAGCATTCGGTTTTTTTGTGTTAAAAACAATATCTCTCTCCAGTGCAAATTTCTCACACACTCGAAGTAGTATACTGTCCAGCACTGTTTTTTTAGTAAAAGATAGCATGGATCAATAGACCGAGTTGTAACTGTAATAACTGTAAACATTTCTCCAAAATCTTATATATGTATCACAATGTATAGTTATTCTGTTTAGATGATGGTGTAGAAATATCCATTTTCGTCAAATTCAAAGTTCAAGTTTTTTAATTTTATACAAAAATACAAATACATATACAAGCACTGTGGAGAACAAAAATTCGAACATGCAGTGCTTGTTAAAAATGTTACTTTAATAACAACACCTACGTACCCTATAAATCTAACAAAAATAATATAAGGTAAGCTGAAAACTATGAGCGTGATCCACCCTCCTAACAATAGTAGCCTAACTGTTAGTTATTATTTTCGTCACAACCTTGTGAAAAGTTACTAGGTTCTAGCCTTCTCGAAATATTGACCAATAGTAACTATTTGCTAACCACGCACGGGAGCGTAGTAAACGTGGTAACTACGATCTCAGTGACGTGATTGGCCCGATCAGCCTCAGCTCAGGAAATGGACGCAAAAAGCCAGGGTTCGTGACGGCATGCCAAGTAACTACGGTAAAAAGGGTGGAACACGATGTCACCTGGTTGAGTTCAATTTAGTGTACATAGTGTCTAGAGAAATTTATACAGGCGACAGTCTTTTTTGCTGCAGTTATGTTATTATATAATTATTATTGATATTCCTTCAGCCCAAGCTGACTGTGAATCATATTCGACAATGCAAAATGGATACGTCAGCTACATTTTATTAGAACTATATTTTCGCCCTTCTTGGCAAGGGTCCTCTTCAGGCTCAAAACCGCTCAAGTTGGAAAAACGAACTTGTGGAAAGGAAGGACCCTTGCCAAGAAGGGCCGACATATAGCTCTAATATAATATATTTGACGTATCCGTTTTGCATTGTCAAATATTCGTATTAATATTACTATAGGTGTATTCTCGCCGTTCCCCAAGGACTCCTCGTGGACTCGAAGGGAACGGCGAGAATAGAGGGAGTCACTCCACGAGGACTCCGCCTAGGAAAACAACGAGAACACAGGGAATGCTTCTAAAATGGATTTAGTTTGAAAAAAAAAATATGCAGTTGACGAAACTGGTCTGGATCCACTTTATTTTTGGTTTTGTTTATTCTGATTATTTTTAATTAATCTTACATTGCACCAACACCAACAAAAATTCATTCTCCTCCGAATCTGAAAGGGAGTCCTTTTTGATGATGGTGATGATAATCGGAGCATTCCCCGTCTGTGGGGACTCGCGAGAATACGGGAGTGAATCCCCGGAACAAACGAAAACGCAGGGACTCCGCAAGTGGAGTCCTCGGGGAACGGCGAGAATACGCCTTATGTATTAAAACATGACGTACCTCTTTCTTCCTTCTTGTGAAATCCGAATCAAGTGCAACGTCTTCGGGCAGAGGGGTGTAGTTGTAACTCCATCCGGCTTCATATATTCTCTTTCCGATATCTCCAAGGGTGTGCCTTAATTGTCGCGTAACCCTCTTTGGAAGAAGCTTTGACGCGTTGTACTTTTTCTCGTCACACCTGAGAGACAAAACATATTAAAATGGATCCCGTAATGTTTCACACACTGTGAATGTAGCTTAGAGAATAGAGAGGTCACTTTAACCATAAGCTGCATTAAATATTCTTTGAGCCCAAGCTGACTTTGAAACATTTATTCAAACAATGTTTACAACGGATAAGTCAGCTATGATTCTTCATCAGCGATATTTCGGCCCTTCTTGGCAAGGGTCCTCGTCAGGCTGTCAATCCTCTGGTTCAACTTCGGAGAAGGAAACAAACCTGTAATCAAATTGCTGTAATCATTTGCTGTAGATAACCCTACGCTAACCCGATTTTTTACTTTTCAATTTATTCTTCCATTTATTCTAGCTGGTATTACAGGTTTGTTTCCTTCCCCGAAGTTGAACCAGAGGATTGACAGCCTGACGAGGACGCTTGCCAAGAAGGGCCGAAATATCGCTGATGAAGAATCATAGTTGACGTATCCGTTGTAAACATTGTTTGAATAAATAAGCTGCATTCCCAAGCAATACGGATAAGGTATGAATGAATGAATTTATTACATGCTTATTTCTCTTCTGCTCTTGTTGTAGATTTTGTGCACACTTTGTATTTCTTGTTAAGCGTTCATTTACCTTTTTTTCTGTTTCTACTGTGCAGAGAGGCCAGAGAGAGTACACAAAATCTACAACAAGAGCAAAAGATAATTAAACATGTAATAAATTCACTCATTCATAACTTATCCGTATTGCTTGATAATGTATCCCGATGAGTGGCTTGCTGTTGAACCCGAAGTCTTTTTCCTGGATACAGCTTCAGGGGTGTTCCAGTCCTCTCTCCACTTCTACACTCTTAAAGTCCTAATCAAGGCCAGTTTTTGAATGCCTGTGATGCTACGCCGGCCGGGCCGTATCCAGGAATTTATTCCGGGGAGGGGGGTCTCTGCGGGTAGAAGCTAGCCCATACAGAACAGTAAAACAAGATTGATCAGAGATTAAAGCCTATAAAAAAGACGAGTATATGTGTAAGTTTTGGGGGCGGGGGGAGGAAGGCCCACTTGGATATGGCCATGTTCGCTAGCGACAGGATTTCCGGCCTGACCGTTGCCCAAGGAAACGCACAAGACCTGATTGAAACATTCAAATTAATCAATGGGAGTCATGGCAATTTTGAAGTGACTGATTTAGTAAGTGTCAGCGTTTACCGCCGCCATCGGAGGCACGCGTACAAGCTTGCAAAATCAAGATTCCACAAGGATGTTTTTAAGTGGGGTTTTGGTAACAGAATTGTTGATCCTTTGAACAGCCTTACCGAAGATGCGGTTAATGCTGAATCGATCAATAATTTCAAGTGCATTGTTGACGGGATTTTTATCAGTTCGACTACTCAAATTTTTTTTAGAGTTATTTAGAGGCGAAAGCCTTTTCTCTTGCTTTGTATAATACAACATTAATAATGAGACCTCAACTCATATCATCAAAAGCTTTATCGAAGGTGAAGCGGAGGGGGGGGGGGGGGAGTCAGAACATGCATGTGCAGCTACCAAGCATCCGGGCGTTTCCATTGGCAGTGACAGAACTTTATGGGAGAAGAGCAACTCGGGAAATACGATGATTTCGAACATAATACAAAGCAAGAGAAAAGGCTTTCGAAACTACATTTTCAGAAGTCTCACAAGATTCAACACAGGGGTTTTAACGACAACAGAACAATGCAAAACCTGTAGTTAATATCAAGAAGAAATAATTTGATAGAACCTCCATCGTTGGTCTCATGAAACGACTATGGATACCCCGACAAAAGTGAGCTGAGCTAGAAGTACTTGCTCCAGCTTTGAGTTGATACCTGTCTACTTTCGTCTTCGCCATTGCTCATAGCAGAGGAATAAATGCAGGAGGCACGCTGACCGGCTCTGGAGCGCGTCCAGGGAACCAATCGGCTTTGTTACGGTGGTACCATCTGCACCCCGCACTGCTCACTTGTGCCGCCGTTATGCAGCGCTAGTCCCTTTCTGTTCGGTATATCTTTTATACTGTCGTAACTCTTTGCTACTTTATTAACTCATGTTCATGACTCATGCTTGTCATCTTCTTCTTCACTTCTTTTTCGGGTCTCGACCGGGCAACAAGCCTTTTTACATAAAGGTTGTTTTTATTTTGTAAGTACAGCTCATACCAGAGAATAAAACCTTTTGTTTATTTACGGACCTTAGGTCATTGTCATGAGTCTTGTTCAAGGCTCCTTAGAGTGGGCTGGCCTGTAGGGCCTAGTGTATGATGGGTGGTTTATAGCCTATTGTGATTCGGTACGCAAACCTTAGTGTGAATCGATCGGGGGAATCCACAATGAACCCGTGAAGTCTGCACGTGAAGTAGGCCACCAGACGCCCTAGGCTGTCCTGACTCCGATGACTGTATATATGGACATTTACCGTCTATGTCCGGCCTACTACACCCCTCGCCATAACATCAGGTTGAGAGTGCTTCTTCACATACAAATACAGTCGTCGTAATAGCTTTTACTTTGAAAGTTTCTACTACTCGGCTTCACAGCGGTATAGTATATGAGGTAACGAAACGTTATGTGCTGCGTAGACGACCTGCGCTCGCTTGCAGCGGGCAGGGTATGGGGAAATATTCGACTCCGCATGGTCGTATTACAGAGATAGGAAGATTTTATCTATCAGATTATTAGTTCTTGTTAACATCCAAAGTGCTGTCTCTTGAAACTGCGCATCCCTGTATCAAATCTTGAACTTCAGACAGTGTAGGCTTAGGTTTCTATCGGGCAAGCTTCTACTGATTGTTCACTCGTCACCTCCACTATGCTATCTTTTCCGCCTCACACCCACCTCACCCCACCCCGCCCCACCTAGTACGGAGTCGCAAGTCAAATCCAAGCAAGTTCAACTAATAGGCATCTGGCAATATAACCAAGTTTTCGAGAACCTAGATAGCAAGTCTACTAAGAAACATTCGCTTTACGGTTTGGACATGGGAGTTAGGATGTACAATGAACAATTTTCCAAAAGTAGAAAAGATGGGATCGTAGAGGAGGATTGAGAGAACAGAAATGCGGCGATCCTATCAGAATATTCCAATATTCGTCACGAAACAACGATTTCTGTGGTGCTGAGCAAATTCTTAGACAGCTGAAATTTTCAGTCGATGATTTCGGCCCAAGGCCCATGGCCAGACGGTATAACTCATAATCACAGGATTATAGCGAGATACGACTAAGCCGCAGGAAACCTACTCCGGAAATTCCCCACTTCTATTTTCCACGAAAACATAGGCGAAATCTTATAGAAGTTTCCAAGGGTTTCTGATTAAGGAATTACGCAAGCTGGTTTCTATTTGAATTCTCCCAATTATCCTGTTCCAACGGAGATCCTCTTATCCTCAACTACGATTTGTGTGGTGCTGAATAAATTCGGTGAGAATTCCGCCCAAGGCCCCTCGCTAGGCCGTTTAGTTAAAGGATCCCTCGCACTATTTACTCTTGAACTTCTACTATTTTGAAGTATTTGAATATTAATTAGACTCTGCTTTCAACAAATAACCCGCGGTTTTAGCTATTTTAAGCCATTTTCGAGACCCGTTGAGGATCCTTACTTTTGCCCAATGTGTGGACTATTGGATGAAAATATTTCCACTTAATGTGCGTATGCCCCGAGCTTTCAGATCTTCCTGGGGAAATGTTTGGTGTTTGTCATTGGGGGGAGGATTGGTTCGTAAAAGTAATGGGAAGGAAATTATTTGGTGATATTAAAAAGTTGGGAAAATTCCTTTCGGTTTCGATGAACCACAGAGAAAGGTTCCTGTAAAGGAATATGTAAAATAGTTATCATTTATTTGGTTTTTGTTTTCTATCTTTGTTTGTGTATATTTTTTCCCATGACCTCTGTGCTTTCAGTGGAATAAATCTTATCCTATTGTATCTGTAGAGAAATCAGGGAAACAATGAGCCGGTGCCAGGTACTCGTGAATCAATCCCTGGTGCACGCGAGGGGTTAGGAATTGGGTGTACCCGTTAAATCAGTACTCGAGGAGTTAGACACTTGGGAGAGCCAATCTCAGGTGCTAGGTGTATGAGCCAGTCCTAGGTGCTTGTTGAACCAATCCCAGGTATACGCGAGGGGTTACTCACTTACAAACAAAAAATCAGGGGTTAGGAACTGGGTCTTGAGGGGGATTCTCTGCGGGAATTATCGAATTTTGAACTTTATTTCCTTGACGGATAAGCTGGCAAAATTTGCAAGGTTCGGCTCCAGCGCCACCAGATCTTTTGCTCTGCATGCTGTTCGCTGGGAATGCTGCTAAAATACGAGGAATTTGGTAGAAAAACAACACCACAATTCTAAAATCCCTTTTTGGGGTCGATTAGATATGATATGTTGGAGTAGCTTACTGAGTCCTTATCTGAACTTGGTTTCCTCATTTGATTAGTTGTTTCTCCATAAGGAAAAAACTTCAAAATGGTAAATTTGTGTTGTAGGCTACATATTCAAGCGGTTGATTATGGATAAATAGCAAAAATGTTAAAGGGGTCTAGAAAAGACTTGGAAATGTACAAGATCCGATTGCCTGGATCAAGAAGTCTGATAAACATTACAATTTTTGGGATCCCATCGAAACCTTCGGTCTTGTCAGTTTTAACGGAGTAAAAGAAAAAAAAGTAAACGACGCAAATGCCAATCTGCTTTATTCCAGACTGCACGATTTCCCATGTTGGCCGCTATGGGTCTATGGATGGTCTCACGCAAATTGTCTTTTCCGCTCTCTATGGTAGAAACGAGCCAAGTAAATTGAACTGAGTGAAACATTTCCAAACTGCTTCATGTCCTTGTGGTAAAGTAGAACTCAGGCCACGCTGCTTAGGTCACGTAATTTTTCTGAATACTTACATGTAAATCTGGTTGGTGTCCAAATCCACACAGCACACGTCTGACGGGGGGTCGTAAAGATCGAAAAACCGGGAGTCTACGCCGATCAAGAAGGGTACCGGCGAGTTCAGAACATCACACAGGGCCAAGGGACACAGTGGCACGTAAGGACAGATCCACTTAAGTGGAAATATACTCTGTAAATAAAAAAGAGTGCTTAGAAACGAGGCCGCACTGAGCGAAAACACTACACAAAATCCTGTCGGCTGCTGACTTTGGTATTCAAGTATTTACTTCTGTACTAAAATCATACAACATGGAAAACTTGGTCTATTGGCCTAGAAGGAAAAGGACCTCGTGGGCCTAGCTACACTACAACTTAAAGATTAAACAGAACAGAACAAAAGAAAAAGGCAAAAAGAAAAAGAGATTTATTGAGAGAAGTGTGTACGGGTATTTTTGAAAAAAGTTTTGAAATCTGTTGATTGGTGAGGATGTTTGGGTGACTGAATGACTGGACAAATTAGGAGCCAATCAGCAGTTCAACATAGATGTACATAATTAAAATAATACAATTTAAATCACTTGATAGGTCATTTTATTTACGTCCAGTTTTTTTTAGTTTTTTTTTTAATGACGCCAAAGAGTGATGAAGCTCTACCCTAACAAATATCTATCCTCAGTAACGCAGTCAATGACTTAAGTCAAATAAAGTCAAATTCAAGCCACACAGTGTAGCTATATTTTGTTCGGTTGCTTTTGCGCACTCTAACGGCAAAACTACGTCGTCCAAGCAAGGTATTGCAACAGTTTGGCAGTACTTCCATACTTTCAAACTTGTCCATCCGATTTACCAAATTGCTAAATATCTCCTGCATTCGCCCCCATGGACCATAACTCTTTTTTGGTCCAAATATCCAGCTGGTTCTTCTAATACTAACATTCTCAATAAAAGAGTGGAGAATGTTATATCTTCCGTGAGTGAACTTAATCGCGACTGGTCTTCTATATTCCTGTGATTACGTCGATTATTTTTTTTTTCACTGTTCAATTTTCTTTTTATTTTGTCATTTTCTTTTCTTCCTTTGGTGTACTCTGTCATGAGCGCGCCCTCTCCTGTGTTTATGGCACTTACAGCCTCTGGCTCAAATGCCATAATACTGATAGCCATTCCGTCTGTCGGTCTGTCCGTTTTTTTTGTCACACTTTTACAAGTTAGGGTACTTCCAGATGTGCTTAGACACTGAAACTTGGCAGGCATATCACGGACCCGACCAAACTAACCTGGAAATAATCGGTTTCCCGATCCGACCATATGCGGGGGAGTGGAGGGCGCTGGAAACTGGAAAATTGAGGGCAGTTTGTCACACTTTTTCGAGTTAGGGTACTTCCAGATGTGCTAGGACCCTGAAACTTGGCAGGTATATCAGGGACCCGACCAAACAATATTAGAAATAATCAGTTTTCCGATCCAACCATCTCGGGGGGAGTCGAGGGCGGGGGAATGGGAAATTGAGTAGTGTGTAACTTTCGAACGGGTGATCGGATTGGAATGATACTTAATAACTGAATAGACTATATATCTCTGATGTCCCTTTTAAAGTCTTCAAGACCGGTTTCGATAGCTAGGGGGGAGTTGGGGGGGGAGTTTTAAGAAACAGTTAGAATGGAGGGATCGGAGTGAAACTTGCTGGGAAGAACAAGCATCTGCTCTAGATAAATCGTTTAGACAATTGTACTGGATCCGGACACTTGGGTGGGGGGGAGGGGGTTTCCCGGAATTCCGGTGATGGCGGTTTGGGGGATTTTCACGACGAAACTTCGCAGACATGTCAGGGACCCGATCAAACTGACTTGAAAATAAAAATTTCGTCGATCTGATAATCGTTGGGAGAGTGCAGGGAGGGGAATCCGGAATGCTGAGTCATGCGTAACTTTGGAACGAGTGATCGGATTCGAGTGAAATTCAATAACTGAACAGAGGACATTGTTCAAAATAAAACGTCTGGGCGTCTTCCCCAATAAAAATTATATATTTGGTTTTCACCATGAGACCCCGTATTGTGGGCCCTGCTTTGTCTACGTGGCTCCGACAAGGGAGTCCTAGACTTCTAAATTATATTCGAAAAACTGTTTATGGTATTGGTCACGGTACAAGTCCCTTGTAAAGCCCCATCTATATTATTAATTTCCGTGACATGGGGATGTGAACTGGTTAGATGAATTTGCCTTCGGGCGGGATCACTGTTCCTATGGCCGGCTTCTACCAGACTACTGTAGTGGTTTGAGAACTCTGTTCACAAGCCCCTCGGTAGCTCAGTGGTAGAGTTACTGCCTTGTAAGCAGAGGGTCCTGGGTTCAAATCCCGGCTGAGGAGCATTTTTGTCTATCAGTTCACTATTTACAAATGTTTCGATCTCAAGGACGCCTTCCCGATTAAAAATTATATATTTGGTTTTATTTGGTTTTCACCATGAGACCCCGTCTTGTGGGTCCTGGTTTGTCTACGTGGCTCCGACAAGGGAGTCCTAGACTTCTAAATTATACTCGAAACATTGTTTATGGTATTAGTCACGGTATAAGTCCCTTGTGTAAAGCGCCATCTATACGATGAAACTTCGCTGGAATATTAGAGATTCAACAAGATTTGCTTAGAAATTGCTACTTCCCAAATCCGATTATTCCTTAAAGTACCAATCTTGACCGCAAAGTAAGAAAAACACTTTTAAGCAAAATATTAATTCTCATGATACCCATCAGCCCATTATCATTTCTGCCTCAAGGGTTTTGCTTACAAATGAAGCTCTAGCTCCCTAAGGATGCGCATCTTAACTGCAAAGTCGAAACTTACTTTTGATCAAACAAGACATCTCAACCCATGCAAGTGCCATATGAGCTTACAGCTCTTGTTTCACAGGTTATAAATATAACTGCAATGAATTGACTAAGCTTATTTTGACGATAGTAATTAAAACGTGCAATGAAAATGTTCCACCTTTATAGTCGGCTACACATTCATCCACTTGTTATAATGAAAGTAAATTTGTTGGTTGATCAAAATTCTGGGTCATCTGGGGTTCTATTTTACATCTACCGAAAAAGTTCCAAGTAGCATACCTCTAGCCTACTATTTCCTGAAAACTGTAAAACTCCACTGGCATAGAAGCCTCAGACATACCAGTGGTCGCTTTGTTACTTAACTAACTAACAGCACGAAATAGAAAAAAACCCTAGCCTATGGTATTAACAATTAAAACAAACATAAACAAAAGCACGAAAATTCTATGATAAAAGTTTATGAGAAAATAAAACCTAAAGTTCACATTACAAGGTCTGGGATTTTAGCTTTATTTGGATGAAGATAAACGTATCAAGTATCGTTCCTTAAAGGACCGCTCGCAGTATTTACTCTTCAACTCACAGTATTTTGGAATATTTTAATACTTTAAAACTAGGCTGTGCTTTCAACCAGTTTTGGCTGTTTTAAGCCTTTTCTGAGACCCGTTAACTTAGAGCGAAAACAGGGAAACAATCTAAATATCCGGTTTTTCTGATGGAAAAACCACTCGCAGACAGCCTGATACACATCGAAGGTAGCAAAACACGGCAACTGAGAAAATCAGCGTGGTTTTATTAGAGGGTACCGTACGGCCAGAGATATGGAGTGACTATGGAAGTATAATTGCGTTAGTATTATAGGTCCTTTAAGTATATCTCGAGCAGGGCAGTTTTTTTTTTTTTTATCTAAGGATTCAGATCCATTAGCCTTCGGTTTCCGGTTTCGTCGGCACCTCAATTCCTATGACAAAAGACCCCCTCCCCCTCCCGAAAAGCCTGGCCAAGGAAAGGACTTCTTTACATAATCAGTCCATTAGCTTCCAGTTTCCGGTTGCAGATTGGCACCTAAATTCCTATGACGAAGACCCCTCCCCATCCCCCTCCCAAAAGCCTGGCAAAGAAAAGGAGTTAGGGTGGTGCTTAGTCAGTTTGATCAATACATTCAGATATGATGAACCAAAACGGAAACTCACATTGACTAAAAGGACGTGGAAACTTAGAATCGTTCTTCTCGAAAATCCCCTAACGAACTCTACGGCATATAACGTGACAAATGACAGCGGATAATCGATTTGTATTCGTGGATTCGTGTCAGACGGAATAACCAAACTAGCTAGACTAGCTTGTGCCAGAAAATCAATCAATCAATCAAGTTTAATCCAAATAGCTAAAGGCTAGAGAGGTAGAAAAAATTACGAAATACACAGATTAACTAATACACTTACAATATATCACTAGAAATAAATGATGGGATGAAACTACGTAAAAACTGGGCAGTAGAATTAGCTGGATATGGAGAAAACTGATTGCCAGTATTCATCTCCAACCGACGCACGGCAGATGGGAGGGGAGGGGGGAATAGACCCCTGGAACTTAAATCCCTACTGAGGACTGGAACAACACATTATCTTACCTCCAAATTTGTTTGAAAGAGTATTTCTGTGCTCAATTAATTTAGGAACGTCAAGTTTAATGAGAGCCCCTTCATATGAAATATTATGATCACCTAGAAAAGCTCGAAGCGTTCTCCAAGGCGCCTGCAAATTACCCTAGATCCCTACTGAGTCCATTAGTAAAGTTCTAGACTTCCCCCACAACGCAAAGTTCCCTATGCATGGGACTGTCTTTGACCTGAAGCAAAAAACCAAGCGCAATTTCAAAAAGGCCCTTAGGTCAATACGCATTAAGGGTTTGGATTTCCCGACTAATAAGAAGGATTGGGCATCGGTTTTGCGTTCTGACAAAACCACTCCTCCACTTCCGTCGCCACTTCAGATGAAGGATTGGTTGCACCACTATTCTTCTGTTTTCAGCTCTAGTGATGGCCTACTTTTACGTTTTTTTGGCGAGCGCCTTTCAAAACTTCTTCCGAACAAAATGAATCAGTCAAAAGTCTACACCGTCACCAGAGACGGAGTCATAAAAGCTATACGCCGATTGAAAATCACCTCCATTGACAGCGACGGTCTCTGCTCTAGCCACTTCAAGTTCAGCTCTCCCGAACTCATCTTCCACATACAGCTGCTATTTCAGATGATTTTGGCAACGTCTATAGTTCCAGACAGTTTTCTTTCTGGAACTATTACGTCAATTATAAAAAAAGGAAAAAATCCAAACCAGTGCAGCTCTTTCCGACCAATTACAATGTCTTGCATCTTTAGCAAAATTTTTGAATATCTTTTAGTGCCAGAAATTACGTCGAAGTGCCAGTTCGGCGACTTCGAATTTGGTTTCCAAAAAAGACTCAGTTGCAGCCATGCTCATAGAGTTCTGTCTACAATTCTCAAGGAGGCGACTGTTGGAAAATTTGCCGTTCATCTGTGTGCAATCGACATTTCTGGAGCTTTCGATAATGTAGTACATTCACAGGCTCTACTTTCTTTGTTGCGTCAGGGTGTTAATGCTTCTATTGTTTCTGTTTTAAGGTTTTGGTACCGTAACGCGATTGTTCGGGCGAAATGGTCAGGGGCGGTTTCGGAATCCATTCCTGTGAGCAAGGGGGTACCACAGGGTAGAGTCCTATCTCCCTTTGTTTTTAAAAGTGCCATTTATGGATGCCTCTCAGGTTTATTGCCAACATTTTTTCTTGGAGACCTAAGTATTAATTACATAGCTTATGCAGACGACATTCTATTAATCAGTCGAACTAAAAGTGGGTTAGAATCTAACATAAAAACGATTTGTCAGGGTCTTTCTCAAATTGGCCTTTCGGTTAACATTTCTAAATGTCAGTATCTTAAATTCAACAGCCCAAAAGATTCCGGTATTTCTTTTCAAAATGAAAAACTCCCCAATTCCCCTACCGTAAAATGGCTTGGCATGTTCATAGCACAATCTCTAAAAAAAAATTGCGATAACGCTGTTTCGGCTGTTCACGATTCCATTCATGTCGGATATGGAAAAATAGTTCCAAATAGAGGAAGGTATAACAGAAAAGCGCTTGGTAGTTTATATAATAGTTTCTGTTCTCCCTCTGTCTGCAACCTTTCCGGAATTTTTGGTATTCTGAGGCTAAAAGATTTAAAACGCATCAGAACTTATTATTTCAAGTATTGTAAATTTCTCTTGTACCTTCCTCGACGTTATAGGAATTCCCGTATAAGTGCAACTTTTTTGCCCTCTGACCCTTGTGCAAAATTATCTTCAATTGTCCAGGACCTTCAGGTTTCTGCCCTTGACCATTTCTCCGCACTCCATCTAGGAAGAAGATTTTTTAGACCCGATTAGTCCCTTTTTTTTCTTCTTTTAAATGTTTATTTTTTTATCTTGTGCATTTACTACATTATTGAAAGCTCAGTGTACTTTTTCCTCTTTTTTTTTTGTTCATACTGCACTATTTCCTCGCCTTAAGTGCGTTAATAAAATCATCATCATCATTTGAACCAGAAGACAAACGCGGCTTTTCAATGATCAGTGGTGAGGCTGGTGAACACTTTGGCTCAAACATATATGTACGAAAGAATGCCAAGCACTTCATTATCACTTTCGTCTGTCTCCCAATCGATTTCATCTGTCGCTTTATTTTTATTTTGCGCAAACCGTTTTCGTCAAGCAAAGAACACAGGCACAAGAGCATAGAGGAACTACAAATCCGACAGGGAAAGTTCACTATATGAAAACCGATTATTCGTGAATAGTGGAGCAAGGAAGTATTGCATTTTCATCGGTCCTTCAAGCCTATTTAAGTGAACTATTAGATTGTTCTAAGAAGGCCTTTTTTGGTCAAACATTAAATTACGTCATGTGCATTTCCAGTGTGTGTAGTGTTCGCAATTTCCAAGCAGTTCTTGCAGTGTAATTTCTTCTTCTTTTCTTTATTATACTCCGCCTTCACTTAGACAGAGGACAAATAAATGAATTAAGGCGTTTGGAGTCACTCCGCGCGGACTCCGCGGGCGGAAAACAACTAGAACACGGGGGTGCGTCTAAAAGAGCTTTTGTTCGAAACAAAAAAGGTAAAGTGACGGAATTAGTTTGTAACCACCTGGTCCGCTTTATTTTTCCTTCTGTTTATTCTGAGTGCTTTTACTTAATTTTACATTTTTATTATTTTTTATTAGTTTGTCACTGTCATCTGACTCACTGTCAGTTTTATCCCATAACTCAACTCAATATTATCTCAGATATTCTTATTAACCACCCCTAAGATATGTTAAAAAAAGAGGGGGTCCTTTTTTTTACAATGGTCGGACCATTTTCCGCCCGTGGGGACTCGCGGGAATACGGGGTGGGGATAAACAAAAAAGCCCTCGGCGAACGGCGAGAGAACGCCTTTGGTTTAGCTGTTATCTTACCATGGCGACAGCTTCAGCAACGCTTGTAAGGACATCTGGTCGGAGGGAGTGAAGAAGGACTTTCTGTTCCATAAGGACCAAGACCATCAACTGTAGACAATTATCAGGACCTAGGTTCATCAATAACTGCCTGAAAAAGGAAAAAAACGAAGATGACCTTGATGAAATTTGTGTTCCTGAACAAACAAAACAAGAGCTGTAAGCTCATATGGCACTTGCATGGGTTAAGATGCTTTGATTGATCTAAAGTAAGTTTCGACTTTGCGGTTGAGATGCGCACTCTAACGGATCTAGAACTTTATTTGTAAGCAATACCCTTGAGGCAAAAATGCTAATGGGCTGATGGGCATCATGAAAATGAATATATTGCTTTAAAGTATTTTTTTTTACTTTGCGGTCAAGATTGGTACTTTAAGGAATAATCGGATTTGGGAAGTAGCAATTTCTAAGCAAATGTTGTTGAATCTCCAATATTCCAGCAAATTTTCATCGTCCTAGCACATCTGGAAGTACCTGAACTCACGATCACCGGAATCAAAGACCCCCCCCCCCTCTCCAACTCCACTCACAATACCCGGAGCCAATCCGGTTCTGTAAATGATTAATCCAGAGGATATATTTGTCATTCTCAGGAAGTTCGATCCAGATCACACCAGTCTAAGCGGGTCAAGTATTTTCCCCCCAGTAATTGCCGGATTCGGTCCGGAAATGAAAAAGATCACCAGAGAAAAATGTCATCTATTCAATTATTAAATTTCACTCGAATCCGATCACCCGTTCTGAAGTTACGCACGAGTCAATATTCCAGATTCCCCTCCCTCAACTCCGCCCCCCCCCCCCAATTATCATATCGAGGATTTTTTTTTTGTTATTCCAAGTCAGTTTAACCGGGTTCCTGATATGCCTGCCAAGTTTCGTCGTGAAAATCTCCAAAAACCGGAATTCCGGGAAACCACCTCCCCCCCTCAAGTGTCCGGATCCAGTCAAATTGTGTAAAAGATTTGACGTTCTTTAATTCACCCTTTAATCAATTCACCCGCTGCTTTTGGCGGTCTAACTTTCGGATGACTACACAAAATTCTCTGCCTCGCAGTTTCGTATTCGTAAGCCTCTTTAGACATGGCTTTGCTCTTAATTACTTCTTTTGTCGCTAAAACGAGTTTTCGGGATCTTTGTTCTGAAACAACCTAAAGAAAATTTAGAGAGTGACGATGTAAGCTAAGAAAGTCGGAGTTGATCTTTGATTTCCCAAAAATTTCGACGACTTTCTTCTCTCCTTGAAGGACACCTGAGCAATGAAACCATACTTGAACACACCACGGATAATACATTTACAGACATGGCCACGGAGAGTATCTTCTCCTGAGCCTGACGTTTTCAAAAAAGGGATGTTCGTTTCTGGAGGTTTGCACATGCAGAATCCAAGGCAAAAAGCGCAATTCATTCAAATCTTGTACAGCGCTGGCCAGATCGTATTGGAATTTCTTCTAGATATACGTTTGGGCTTAACTGGTTAAAAAATATTCCAGAAGAAGGGTTGATTGGAGACATTTGTTCATTTCTAAAATTGTTCGGTACTGAAATAAGGACAGATGCAAAGCGGAGCAAAAATCATAGCTTGGAAACACTATTTCGTATTTGGATTGGGTTTTCTGCAGGCCATTTTAACGGAAGTCATACAGATAGGGATGGTACTTGGTACTCTTCATTCAGGTGTCCTTTAAGCATAGATTCCGGATTCCGTAACTTTTTCTTCCTAAGTCATGGTTTACCGTATGAAAAACGACGGATCCAACAGTTCGCGGGTTAATTTTTGAGTAGCTTTGTCCGTTCCCAAGTTTTCCGACAAATGGTGTCAATTTCAGTCACTGATTGCGATGACGACATAACGTTACTTTCTGTATCATTATCATTTAAGATTAAGTATCAATGGGATGCTTAGCATCCCAGCATCCGGGAGCATTCTTCTGCAATAGGATAGTTTTGTAGATAGGATAATGTTGTCGTAGTCTCTATGTTTGTCTGGTCTCCTTTTGTTATAGTGTTTCCTTCTTATTCTCTTTCTTTATTCCTACTCCGTCTCTACCATGTGCTTTTTGATGGGTGAAAAATAAAATTATTATTATCATTATTGATTAAACTGGTCAGTCATTGTGTATCCGAAGAAACCTCTTTTTTTAAATGTATTAGACGACTACTTTGTTTTAAATTAATTCGAAGTGCTGACAACAAATTGTATAAATACTCCCTGATCACAAGCTGACTGGGAAACATATACTGAAACAATGCATAAAACGGTTACGTCAGCTACGACGCTTTGGCAGCGACTTTTCGGCCCTTCTTGGCAATGAACTTTCCTGTCACCGCCCAAATCGAGCAGCAAAAACAGCAGCCGTATCAAAAATTAAATCTCGGCACTAGTTTTTCCCTAAAGTGGTATTTAAAAGTAATTTCTCCGAATAACTTATTGATAGTCAGTAGAAGCTTCAGTTGTTTATTGCAGGTTCGGTCCTTCCCAAACGTTTTCCCTGAAGTTCGACAGCCTGATGAGGACCCTTGCCAAGTTGTCGCTATTAAAGCATCGTAGCTGACTTGTGCATTGTTTGAAAGTAAATTATATATATATTTATTAACGACGGAACTAATATTCGGCATGTCCGCTTCCCGTTTTAAAAATAGATTGAACTGAATTGAACTTGAATCAAAAGTCAGTTCGGAGAATAATTTTTGAATAACTTTTATGCCGAACTTTCGGATGGGCGGGAGACTGTCACGGTGCCAAGTTCAGCCACTGATTCTCTTAGAGTCAGTTTGTTATCAGGCGACGTAGTTGGTAAAGGACCGTCGTCCGTCATTGTTGATTCCTAACCGCTTCATCGGTCCTCACATGCGAGATCTGAACTTCCTACGCCATTTAAATCCAAACTAATCGGCATGTGCCGTATTGGCTCTTATCTAGGCGGGTCAGGCTTTCGATTGCGGTTTCCGAGGATCTCAATTTTCACGTATTTCTTCGTCCCAAATAGAAAGGCCTATTTGTTACCACGACGAAGGCAGAACCTGTTACGACGACTGTATTCGTATGTGAAGATGCATTTTCAATATGACGTCATGGCAAGGGGTGTAGTAGGACGGACAGAAGATGGTAAATATCCAAGTATATAGTCATTGAAGTCAGGATCAGTCAGCAGAGTTGCCACATGTCGCACGATAGTGTGAATTGCCACTCTCTTTTATTTTTGTCACTCTTGTCCTACGTAGGACATAAAAATCCCTCTATTTCAGAAAATGACCAAATGTGTCATTTTTGCAGCAGGGATTCCGACCAGAAGTGACTATTTGAAATTTTGTTCATGAAAGTAAAATTAAGCTGTGTCGTTTTTACACAGGCGATTCCGACCAAAAGTGAACAATTCATGAAAATGAATATCACTCCCAATTCACTCTCTGTTTTGGGCCAAAAGTCACTCTCTAAATATGTTTGATGTGGCAACCCTGTTAGTCAGCCACAAGACCCTGATTTTTGGATACCCTATGCCGAACGTCGAGTATATCTAGCGTTTGGCATACGTTATTCCTAACACTGGGCACACTATGTCAAACGCTGTATAGTCTAACCCAATAAAATATTGATGATTTGCATGAAGCTCAGAAATCAACCAAGATCAGATCAGAACAGGTCAGGATTAGGTTACCAATAAGTATCCAGCATTTGGCATAGTCTATAAGGCGTTGAGCATGGGGTATGCCAAACGCTATCCAAACAAGAGCTGGAAGCTCATATGGCCCTTGCAAGGTTGGGTCAGATGGAAGTGACGGTCAAAAGTATTTTTTTCCCCTTTTCCGTTAAGATGCGCCAAACTTGCTAGGCTGGGTCAGAGGATGGAATTTTTTTTTTACTTTTCGTTTGAGATGCGCACTTTAAGGGTGCTAAAAATTAATTACTAAGCAAAACCCTTGAGGCAAAAACGATCATGTGCTCATGGCAATCGTGAAAAAGTAAATTTTGCTTAAAAGTGTTTTTTTGCACTTTGCGGTTAAGATGAGTTCGTTAAGGGATGGTCGGATCCTAGCCCACCTTGAAGTACATTAACTACGGATCGTCGGAATTCCGGAACCCCCTGCAACTCCCCCCCCCCCCCCCCCCCCCAGATTCATCGGATCCTGTCTGGACTTGAAATGAGACATCTGAGACACGAGATCTTTCCAGATATTAAGTTTCAATATGATCCGATCACCCGTTCGAAAGTTATGCATGTCCCTATTTTCCGGATTCCACCACCTCCCTCTCCCCCCACGATGGTCGGATCGGGCAAGTGACTATTTCCAAGTTAGTTTGGTCGGGTCCCTTATACGCCTGCCAAGTTTCATTGTCCTAGCGTATCTGGAAGTACCCTAACTCGCAAACACCGGACTAACCGACCGACCGATCGATCGTGTGTTCGCACTTTAAAGCTAAAAACAGCCGGGTTTCAAAACCCAGGGTAGTTTCAAGGAGGCTCTGATGTTAGAATGTACAAGAACTGATTGTTTATTATTTGTACGTTTATATGGCACTCGGGCCTTTTTCAAATACAATTATTATTATTATTGTAGTATTAGGATATGCTTTACAGGACAGCTCGCACTACATAGTTAGCGTTCCAGCGACTTATTATTAGTTACGATCGTTACTATTCTTGTTATTATTGCCGTTCCAGAGCCGGCCGTAATAAGTAAATTGGCTCCTCCCACTTATTATTTTCGTTCAACGACTGTTACAATCGTTACAATTTACTTATGATGGTCGCGAGCATCGTAAGTGATAATAACTATCGGTCCTGCAAGAACTCCCGTAATAGTGATGACGTATGTTCTCGTTGTTATTATTTTCGTTCCAGAGAGCGTGATAACTACGACAATACGGCGTAATCCTCTTATCATCGTAACTTGTAATAACTTCACTGGGACGCTACCATTGTGTCTCTGCTAAGACGTTCCGAGATAGTTGACTACTTTAAAACTTAGCTACGCTTACAGCAAATTACACAAGAATTCGGCATTTTTTACCCTCTTTGTTAGGTAAAAACGCGGAAAAACTGGTGTAACCGGTCTCTTTGACCAATAAGCTTTTGGGCAAGAATGACCCGGAGCCTGACACGTCATGCGAAGCGGGAAGGGATCAAACGTGGCAAGTGTGATAATCAGTGTAATGCCAATTAAAGAAATATTACACAATTATGAAGTCTAGAATCCTGAGAAAGAAATAGAAAACCGTGATTTTCGGGTTTTTTTTTTTTTTTTTTTTTTTTACTTATATTTTTTTTTTCCAAACCTTATATTAGAATCCTGAGAACAAGAATGGATAGAAATACTACTGAAGAAGAACGAATTACTATCAAAGTACGACGTGTAGTAGTGATCTCACGAGCAATATCAGCGTTTTGACTGGTTGATAATCGAAGCATTTTTGTTGAACCAACTGTTAAAGTTTCAAATGTAACTGCAGCTCCGGATAGCAACAAATCTCTTTCTCGACAGATCGAGTACCAATTTCACAACTTTGTCCCACAGCTTACCTGAAACTGGCTCCTCTCCTTGGAACTGGTAAGTCTTCTGGTTGTGAAAGAGACAGTCTGACGTCGGCGTTTAGCTGTACTAGGACGCGGGGTTGGGTGGGTGACGGGAAGGGTATCTCACATAGTACATAGCCGATAAATCTGGAAGTAAAAAAGGTAAGAAAGCTGACTAAGCCGCCAATTTGGTGCAGGGTACGGGAGGATGTTCGACGCGTCCTGCAAACAGCCTCTATCAATCGAGAGAATACAAAAGACTGTCAAAAGATGTTAATTTTAGGAAACGATAAAACCAAAAACCTGTTATCAATAAATAATAGGCAATTTTTTTGTATTGATAGTAGATCTAATTTGCAGGATAATTTGTTGTTAGGCTTTGTCAGCTGTTTATATTTTATAGCTGTGTAAGTGTGTGAGTTTGACTGATATGTTTTTGTTTGAAGTTTCATGCTTCACTCTTCAGTTTTGAAGGAACCAAATAGATAATAATAATAAGCCATTACTCAAAATAAAAGTACCCGTTCTCTCTCCCAACTAATAGGCGTCCAAATGTTGGTTTACTCTGTATTCGCTTTATCCAGTAGGCTATTCAGCGAAAATTCAGAAATTCAACCAAAGAACCTGATAACTTCGCATACAATTCCGGAACCCAAGTCGCATAAGAAGGTGATTTCTAGTGACCTGACAAATTTCGTCTGGGATACCGTATATTCAAACAATGCATAAAACAGATATGTCACTACGGTGCTTTTGCAGCGACATTTCGACCCTCTTCGCAAGGGTCCTTGCCAGGCTTCGAAGGAACTTCGTTCCCTCCCCAGCGTTGACCCTGAAGTTCGAAAGCCTAACGAGGACCCTTGCAAAGAAGGGCCGAAATATCGCTGCCAAAACATCGTAGCTGATATATCCATTTTATGCGTTTTATGCCAGTCAGCTTGGGCTCAAGGAGTATTTAGATACTCTACCGACCGTATTCACCGTCAGACGTTTTATAGCATTTAACACACGGATACTTTATTTTGCGTCAACTGTTTTATTTTTTGTTATTCTTTCTTTTTTTATTTCTTCAAACTGTTAAACGTTAACTGTTACGACAGATGCCGTGAATGTCCATGTTACGACTCTTTTAAAGACGGTCTCAAAATACGCTGTCTGTGCCTAAACCCAATATTACTCTCTATTTGTCGACACCTCCGACTTCTCCTTGCAGCAACTTGTCACCGAGGGGTTAACCAATCCCCGGCACCGACCAAATTCAGCTGTGCCGACACTGATGCCGTCCATAGGGTGCTCTCGTTTCTAAACATGCTGATTTTAGCGTTCTAACATGTGACAACCAGCTGGGCACCGCGGCACCGGGCACTTGATGTACACTAAAATCGAGAGTGGACAACCCAGAGTAAAAGGTAAGAGTAAAGGTAAACGTATCGGCACTAGCCTTGACAGGTCAAGCTGGAGGTGCTGATCTCCGACTCTCGGCCCTCAGCCAGGAAGTGCAATGTGGGGTTGGGGGCCAGCCATCATGTGCTTTCACACACCCTTCCTGTCACCTTCCCCGGATTTCTCCAGGTACCCATTTGAAGCTGGGTGGACTTTGGCTTGTCTTACAGGGTTACGCCACTAACCCCCGTCCCAAACCAAACAGTAGGCACTACCGAAACTCGAACAAGCGACCCTTCACTTGCGAGTCCGGCGCGCTAACCACTCGGCCACGGACGGATGAGAGACGGACCAGAGTGGGCAACCCCTTGTCACAATATTATGACAAAATTGCGAGTACATTAGCTTACTGAAAGGACCTGTCTTGAGTATAATGCTAATGCAACCTACTTCCATAGTCACTCTAAATATTTCTAAGCCCGGAGACCCCAATCTCGTACGCTGCATTCCAACGCCTCTAACAAAACCACGTTGATTTTCTCACTTGCTGTGTTTTGCTACCTTCATGTGTGTCACGCTGTCGACGGTTGTCTGCGAGACGTTTTTCCATCAGAAAAACCGGTTATGTAAATTGTTCCCTGTTTTTGCTACAAGTCAATGGGTCTCGAAAAAGGCATAAAACAGCCAAAACCGTGGGTTGTTTGTTGAAAGCACAGCATAGTTTTAAAGTATTCAAATATTCTAAAATACCTAAGTTGAAGAGTAAATAGTGCGAGGGGTCCTTTCCGTTGTCAGTTGCACAGTCTCTACCCTTCCTAGTCGCTTGTCATTCCTTTTTTGAACGAATACCATATCGGGATACCTAAATCTCGTCCATGAGTAGTAAGAATAAAATCTCGGACAAAATGTGAATAACTAGCACACACATCACATACGTGTGATGTGACCTGTTATACATGAACCTGTAAACAAGTAATCCTTGCTTAACGATTAACTGAAAAGGCAGCTTGTTTTGGGGATCCCAAAATGTAAGAGGAGGGATACATATGACATCGCAAAAGTTGTCCGTCCGTCCGTCTGAAAGCACGATAACTCTCGAAGGGAATGAGATATTTTGACGAAACTTGGTGTGAGGATTCTTTGGGTCAAGGGAAAGGTTGAATTCGTAGGCGGGCTATGTAGCCCTACATTTCTGGGGTGGGGAAGGGGTTTCAAATTAAGGGGCAAACAAAATATTTTTAAACAGCCAATAAGATAGTGGATTGAGGGGTAAGAAGACATGCTGAAGACGATTATGAAAACCATTTTCTCGACGGACAAATAGTTCGCTCAGAATCCGGCTAAAACCGGAAAGTCTGTTAAAAGTAAAGTTTTATTTGATGTTGATTAGATTTTGGTTTTAAGGGTAAGAAAACATGCTAGACACTTCCGTGAAAATCATTTTCTACCCGGGCAAGTAGTTCGCCCGGAATCCGGCCAAAACCGGAAAATGTGTTAAAAGCAAAAGTTTTCTTTATAGTTGGTTAAATTTCCGATTTAGGGGTAAGAAGAGATTGTGAATCCGCATATGACAATACTTTTTTACCCGGACATATAGTTCACCCGGGATCGGTCTGAAACCGGAAAATTTATTATAAGTTACAATTTTATCGGAAGTTGATTAGATGTTCGATGTAGGGGTAAGGAAATGCGCTGAATTCGTTTTTTAGCTGTATTTTTTCGCGGGAGAAGTAGTTCCGGAATTCGGCCGAAACCGGAAAATTGGCAGACGTAAGGCAGGAAGTTTCGATCTGTCCCAAATGTTGGATCCATATCAGAACTTGGTTTTCTCAGATGATCAGATATTTGCCCTTAATCTGTTTCTGAATTGTAACAGTAAAAACCTTCAAGGAGTCTGGCGAAGACTGGATCTGCCGAAGACAAGACCCAATTGTCTGGATCGAATACTAAATTTTGCCTTGTTACATCTGATATTTGGATACACTGAAACATTTTGACCTATCTAAGAGATTCTGGATTTTTCTACCCAAGGCTCTAGTAAAGACGTTCAGAATGAACGCTGCTTGCACGACCGTCCAAAAGTACTCCAGACTTGAAAGATTTTGAATTTGAAAACAAGCCTGCATAGACGCTAAGCGCAAGGCAATGGCTTACCTTTGTTGGCAAATATTTCAAGCGTAGGGGGACAAGCACATTGTGGTATCACAAATCCAACAGGGTAAGCTCATTTGATGAACGACTATCTGTGGATAACGGACAAACGAAGCGACTCATTTTTACTGGATTTTCAGGCCTATTTAAGTGAATAAGTGATGTGTTACTAGACTCTTGGGTCTTAGCCCTTTTCGGGTAAACTTTAAAGTGTGGATGTTTTCTTTTATTTTTGTTTTCTGTTTCAATCGAAATGGGTTGCTATTCGGGACAGGAACGCTTGTCGCTTGATGGTGACGCATAACAGAGGGCGGACTTAAGTAGGCCTAAAGCAAAAGCTGATGACTAGGGAACTAAGTCCATGTTTGTATCCGGACCTTTCGCGAAACTTAACTCAGAAGGGTCATAAATAAGATTAATAAAACGTCGAGATTTCACTTGTTATTAAAGTACAAAGAGCGGACCAAACTAAAATGATGTCAAATTATCGCCCTCTAGAACATCATATTACGTAGAAATCAGCCGATCCCTAGACAATTTATTTTCGTCAGTATGTAGTTTACTGCCTTCCGTCCTCCAACTTACTAGGTTTGACAGATATAAGCAAAAGTATCTGTATTATTGGCAAATACGTATATTGATAGCATCGTGCCTTCTATTACTTCACATCCAAAAATAGAAAAAATTATTTGGTCTACAAACTATAGAAGTTTATTCAGATGGAATTTTAGCAGGTTTATTTTAGCAGCCAAAACACTCTTTATCACTCAGCTACATGGAATGCCTGTTTCTTATACGATGCGTGGCCTATAGTTTTTATGGCACTTGCCTTCCGGCCAAGTGCCATATACCGATGACATTTCCGTCAGTCGGTCGGTAGGTCGTTCGGTTACTCCGGTGTTTGTGAGTTAGGGTACTTCCAGATATGCTAGGACGATGAAACTTGGCAGGCATATCAGGGACCCGACCAAACTAGCTTGGAAATAGTCACTGCCTGATCCGACCATCGTGGGGGGAAGGACAGGTGGTGGAATCCGGAAAATAGGGACATTCATAACTTTCGAACGGGTGATGGGATCATAATGAAACTTAATATCTGGAAAGATCTCGTGTCTCAGATGTCTCATTTCGAGTCCGGACCGGATCCGATGAATCTTGGGGGGAGTAGGAGGGGGTGGGGTCCAGAATTCCGGCAATCCGTAGTTAATATACTTCCAGGTTGGCTAGGACGATATAACTTGGCAGGCATCTCAGGGACACGACCAAATTAACTTGGAAAAAGTCATTTGCCCGATCTGACTATCATGGGGGGAGGGGGAGACGGCAGAATCTGAAAATTAGTAGCATGCATAACTTTCGAATGGGTTATCAGATCTTAGCGAAACTTGATATCTTGAAAGACCTCATGTCTGAGCATGTTCCATTTCAAGTCCGGACCGGATCCGACGAACTGGGAGGGGGGGGGGGGGGGGTCGGAGGGGAGAACCAGACATCTTGTGACACGCATAGAGTGGAGCGATCAGCATGAAACTTTTTAGCATCACTTCCATCTGACCCATCCTTGCAAGTGCCATATGAGCTTCCAGCTCTTGTTAAATTTCCGCGCCTTGCCAGTGCAATCTCCGAAATCGTCTCCACAGAGACGCCTAAGGGGTAGTGACAAGAGACAACAAGAAAACGCCTTATTTTCGAAGCACCTTTTCGAGAAGTCAATATCTTTTATATTATGTTTTATTTATTTTTTCTTTTTTTTTTTAAATATATTAGATGTAGTTTTTATGTCATTATTTATTGAATAATTTCAAGTTAAAAGGTGGTCAGAAGATACAGCCACCCACAGGATTTTTGTCTTTTATGTGGTTGTTTTTTTGAATAATGTAGTTGTGTTTTTTTGGTGAAGTAAAAAAATATCTGAAAAAAATAAAAATATCTGTGAAGCATTTTATGAAAAACAAAGCATAATCTGTGTCCATTGCACTTTCAGGTAGGCGCATAGCCTTTCTATCTGTTCCTTCATAGCTCGTCATTTCGGCAAAAATAAAAGTATTCAATATTATTATAAATAAATATTATCGGCATCCATCATAAAATGTTACACAAGGGTGCGCATGCGTTTGTTGGATGTTATGAAACTTCCGGCAACAGTAATATATCAGCATCTGTATATGATACCATAAATGTAGACTGTCATTCGTCCTTTCTTTGGGGTTGAATCACCACCATAGTCTGTCACTGTGAGTCACCTGCCCAAACAAACAAAGGTTGCTACGGGTATACAGTTGCTACGGGTACATAGGACAAATATCAGGTATAACATAGTACCGATCACTGTGGACAACAAACAAAATACGTAACACCTGCCACGGAAACCGTAGCTTGTCGGAAGCAGGTGAACTGCTGTGTTACTAATCGGTCAGACTAATCTCTCAGGACCATGCGAGTACTAGTGTAAAGAAACAAAATACAAGTAAATATTCCGTGACGCAGGTCAGGTAACACAAAACTGTCAGAAGTTGGAAAACAGGTCAGATATAGACAAAATTCCATTGAGAATTCGTAGAACTTCTTCGAAGGACCGGTCTTGCGTTTCACTATTTTCACACATCAAGTGGCTGCTTATGTCGTCTACTGATCTCTGAAATATTCCCCTTTACAAAAATCCTTGTGAATCAGTTTGTTTGTATGTTTCGGTTTTCAGCGCTAGCCGAGATTATCCAGGTTTGCCAGACAATAACTATGTATTTGTGTTGCGATAGCAGCACTTTGGTTTTGTCGTGTTTTTTTCCTAGTACACCGATTTGCGCTTATTCTTAGAAATTGGTAAGGGTCTAACCTGTGTGGTTTTTACGGAAGTGTGGACCTTAGGCCCGATTGATGAATAAGACATTTTGGAAAGCTCCGTAGAACTCCTGCCTGGGGCCAAAAAGGGTGAGAGAGAGAGAGAGAAATTTATTGAATAAATAATAAAGCACTTCCGTGTACCCCCCCCCCCCCCAAGAAGTAACCTAGTCCTAGAGGGCGGCAAAAAAATAAAAACTGCATTAATGTAGAACAACTACTGAAGAAAGAGTCAACTTCAATTGTCCAAATTGAGACCACAAACCAAATCACAAAAAATATGTAACGGAAATACGTAATTGAACCAGAGCCTACAGTGTGTGAAGAAAAGTGGAGCTGTATAGCCTATGTCAGAGAGGACTATCTGAAGTTATGCAGCCAGGTTTTCCTTTCATCAACCATTTTTCTACTTTCGAGTGGAAAGCTCCGTTCTAGCAGGCAAGCAGACAGGCACCAGTTTTAAACTGAAGGTGGAGTAAAATCTATAAGTTGCGAAATATGTGCGGCAGTTCCCCGGTCCCAGAGCCAATATATCTTCTTTGGGTGATAAATATAAAAATTTACAGAATAAAAAAAGTGTAATTTTCCCACGGGTCCGAAAGTGCTGCCATCTATTGTTTCTACCTATATCTGTTCGTGGTTTCAGCTGAGTTTATCATTCCATTTGTTACACTTGGGAGTGAAGAACAGAAATGCTATCAGATGGGCCTCTTAAACTTTAAAAGTTCTCTCACTGCTAAAAAAATTAGAACCCATCCTTTGCTCCTTTCTACGTGGTGATATTAGTAAGTTGGACTACGGCAAGAAAGTCAACTTTTGAACTAATACAGATAGAATTTTTGTTTTCAACGGCATTCGATAGACTTTGATGAGCTGATCAAAGTGTATGTCATCTGTTTTTTGGTACAAAAAGTCCTTCATGAGATACAGTACAACAGTTCTAAAGTTTGCAGGGGTTGACAACTTCAGTAGTGAGGTACACACTGAAACCATAAATAGACCGATCCCAATCGTGATACTTGTAAGCAACAATCGGCTGTTAGACCATACATCTTAGGCGATGAGGGTTAGCAACGTTGGTAGTTGGTGTACCTATCAATCCTATTATTTCTTTCTGGTGTATTTTATCGTGGTAACAATTTGGTACCATGTCTATCACGGGGAGATGGACTTGTAAGTAAGAATAGGTTGCTAGAAGGGGCCCAAAAGGGGCTAGAAACTTGTGAAAATTGGTGCACAATTTCTGTATCTATATAAATCAGAGGGTGACAAAACTAGTCTCCTTGGTCTATCGCTGTAACATGAAATTAAGTCTTTGAGGGATTGACAACTTTAGTGGTACAGTACAAACTCAAACAAAGAACACGCGGAACCCAATTGTGAGACATGTCAGGGACTTGTAAAGTAACAATCGGCTCTTATCCCATAATCATCTTCGGCGGTGAGAGGTTTCCGACCGTGTTAACGCAACGGATAATAGTTGTGTTTTCGCAGAGACCATGGTATCTGATACCACGGTCTAAAGTCGTTTTTTCAGTTATCGTGGTATCTGATACCCCGGTCAAAAGGCGTTGTTGCAGTTATCGTGGTATCTGGCTAGTTATCGTGGTATCAGATATTCAGATACTACGGTCCGACCGTGGTAACTGGTCGTGGTATCTGAAAAGTCATCTCATTTACGTCAAATTTCGTCAGATTGGTAAGAAAGTAGTTTAGCACTTACTGATGTAACTGGATATCTGTTTTTCTTTTGGGATGACTTCGAAAAGTGCAATTTCGGTAATAGTCGTTTTTGCAAAGCACCGTGTACCAGATACCACGATAACTGCAACAAGACCGAAGGTTTCGATGGGATCCCAAAAATTCAGTATCTGATCCAGACAACTGGGTCTTGTCTTAGCCAGATCCAGTCATCGCCAGACTCCTTGAACATTTTTAAAATTAAAATTCAGAAACAGATTAAGGCCAAATAGCTAGTCATCCGAGAAAACCAAGTTCAGATATGGATTCAGCATGTGTGTTTACCCCTATATGTCATATCTGTTTTGACGAAAACTTCCTGCCACTTCTGCCAATTTCCTGGCTTCGGCCGAACTCCAGAACTACTTGTCCGGCGAAAATAGAAAGCTCAAAAACGAACTCAGGGTATCTTCTTTCCCCAATAATGAACATCTAATCAACTTCAAATAAAAATTTAACTTATAACAAATTTTCCGACTCCAGCCCGATTCCGGTCGAACTAAATTTCCGGGTAAAATATGATTGTCTAACACGGATTCAGCATCTCTCCTTACCCTTAAATCGGTTATCTAATCAACTAGAAATAATACTTAAGCTTCTAACAATTTAGAAACTACATGTCCAGGTAGAAAATTTGTTCACATAAGTGTTTGGCATGTCTTCTTGCCCTAAATCGAACATCTAATCAACTCCAAATAAAACTTTTACTTTAACAAACTTTCCGGTTTGGGCCCGATTCCGGGCGAACTACTTGTCCGTCGAGAAAATGGTTTTCACCATCGTCCTCAGCATGTCTTCCTAACCCTAAATCGAACATTTAATCAACTTCAAATAAAACTTTTACTTTTAACAAACTTTCCGGTTTTGGCCGGATTCCGGGCGAACTTGACCGATGACAAAATGTTTTTCACCATCGTGTTCAGCATGTCTTCTTACCCCATAGTCGACTATCAAATTAGCTGTTTCAAAATATTTTGTTTGCCCCTAAATCTAAACCCCCTCCCCCACCCCTAAATGTAGGGCTACAAAGCCCATCTACGAACTTGACTGGTCTGACGACCCAACGAATCCTCACACCAAGTTTCATCAAAATATCTCATTCCCTTCGAGAGTTACTGTGCTTACAGACGGACAGACGGACGGACGGACAACTTTTGCGATGTCATAGGTATCCCTCCACTAACGTTTTGGGATCCCAAAAACTGCCTTATTGGTGCATAACTTATCGCTCAGAGTGTTTGACTTCTTCCAGGATCGAAACTGCGCATCGCGAAATGTCCAAGAGTCCAAGACGGACACCTTTTGCGATGTCATAGGTATCCCTCCACTTACGTTTTGGGATCCCAAAAACGACTTATTGCAAATCCAATTACCGTGGTAACAGATACCATGGTATCAGCAAAAACACGACTAATGTAAAACAACTACATAGTTTCGAAATAATTAGCAGAGTGGCATCTATGGTAATTTGATCCTGAATAGTTACGGATAGCTTTATAATACGAACTAGATTTTATAAGATACCGTTCCAAGTTTTCACGAGTCACGATGTCTACGATTGAAAAGGATAAAGTTCAACTGGCTGCAATGACAATTTAGTCCCTACTTAGGATTTCCTGCTGTTTTTGGGATCCCAAACGTAAGTTGAGGGATACCTATGACATCGCAAAGTTGTCAGTCTGTCCGTCTGTTAGCACGATAACTCTCGAAGGGGTTGAGATATTTGGTTCAAATTGGCACGATGACTCTTTGGGTCAGAGTACAGGTCAAGTTCGAAGATGGGCTCAGTAGCTCTATATTTAGGGGTGGGGGAGGGGTTTCAAATTAAGGGGCGAACAAAAATATTTTTAATAGCTATTAAGATAATTGATTTGGGGTAAGGAGACATGCTGAACCCGAATATGAAAGTTATTTTCTTGCCGGACAAGTAGTTCACCCAGAATCCGGTGAAACCGGACACATAATTTGTCGACCAGTTTTCGGCTATAGCAGTCCTATCCCATTTATTACCAAACTAGTATAGCTCTAAGCCTGGATGCCGGCATTCATTTGTTTATCCTGTGTGATGTCGGAGAGATCTGGCGTAATCGAAGGTCGAACGGATTGATATAGCGAGGATATTCAAGCGAGGATGTTGTTCAATAAGGATTGACTGGTAAAGTACAGGTCAAGTTCATAGATGGGTCCTTTGGTACTATCTTTAGAGGCAGAGGAGGGGTTTGGAATTTACGGTAAAACATGGATGTTTTATAAGCTAATAAGATATTAACTGAGGGGGTAAGGAGGTCCGCTGAATCCATACCTGAACTTAGTTTTCTTGCTGGACAAATGGTTCATCACGAATTCGGCTGATACTGGAAATTTGGTTGAAGCTCAAAGTTGTTTCTGAAGCCGATTATAAGAGATTCGGTATCAAGGCAAGGAGACATGCTGAATACATTTTAGAACTGTATTTTAACAGTAAAAATATTCAAGGAACCTGACAAAGACTGAATGGCGAAGACACGACCCAATCGTTTGAATCAAATGTTAGATTTTTGGGATCCCATCGAAACCATTGGTCTTGTTTTTACTTGTAAGCAAAAATCGACTGTTAGACCAGAATCATTTTCGGCGATGAAGGGCTTGTAACTTTTGCTAGTTGGTGTACCTATTAATCCTATTATTTGTTTCTGGTGTCATTAAACTGAAAACAATTTAGTACTATGTCTATCACGGGGAGATGGATTTGTAGGAATCGGTTGCTAGAAGGGGTTCATAAGGGGCTAGAAACTAGTGCAAATTGGTGCACATTTGTATGATCTCTATAAATCTGAGGGTAAGAAAATTAGTCTCCATGGTCTATCACTGTAACTTTGAATTAAGTCTTTGAGGGGTTGACAACTTTAGTGGTAGGGTAAACACTCAAACAAAGAATAAACGGAACCAAACTGTGAGAAAAGTCAGGGACTTGTAACCAACGGCGATTACACCATAATCATCTTCCGGGCTAATCATCTTCCAGGACTTTTCCTAGTACGTGTACCTTTTTTGTTTCCGGTGTTTTTTATGGCACTTGCCCTTCGGCCAAGTGCCATATAGCGATCGCAATTTCTGTCCGTCCGTCGGTCTGTCGGTCTGTCGGTCTGTCGGTCTGTCGGTCTGTCGGTCTGTCGGTCTGTCGGTCTGTCCAGGTTTTGCTAGTTCGGGCACTTCCACATAAGCTAGGATGATAAAACTTGGCAGGCATATCAGGGACCCCAAATGATTAAGTTGGAAATAGTCACTTCCCCGATCCGAGCACCGTGGGGGGAGTGGAGGGAGGGGGAATCCGGAATCTTGAGGTATTTTTAACTTTTGAACGGGTGATCGGATCTCGATGAAACTTGATATTTGGAACGACCTCATGTCTCAGACGACCCACTTAAAATCCGGACCGGATCCGGTGACTTTTGGGGGGAGCTGGAGGGGGCAACCGGAAATCTTGGGAAACGCTATGAGTGGAGGGATCGAGATGAAACTTGGTGGGAAGACACCTAGCAAACACTAGATACATCGTTGACATAACCGAGCCGATTCGGGCACTGTGGGGGGGAGTGGAGGGAGGGGGAATCCGGAATCTTGAGGTATTTATAACTTTTGGACGGGTGATCGGATCTCGATGGAACTTGATATTTGGAAAGACCTCATGCCTCAGACGACCTACTTAAAATCCGGACCGGATCCGGTGACTTTTGGGGGGAGCTGGAGGGGGCAACCGGAAATCTTGGGAAACGCTATGAGTGGAGGGATCGAGATGAAACTTGGTGGGAAGACACCTAGCAAACACTAGATACATCACTGACATAACCGAGCCGATTCGGGTACTGTGGGGGGAGTAGAGGGAGGGGGAATCCGGAATCTTGAGGTATTTAAAACTTTTGAACGGGTGATCGGATCTCGATGGAACTTGATATTTGGAAAGACCTCATGCCTCAGACGACCTACTTAAAATCCGGACCGGATCCGGTGACTTTTGGGGGGAGCTGGAGGGGGCAACCGGAAATCTTGGGAAACGCTATGAGTGGAGGGATCGAGATGAAACTTGATGGGAAGACACCTAGCAAACACTAGATACATCATTGACATAACCGAGCCGATTCGGGTACTGTGGGGGGAGTAGAGGGAGGGGGAATCCGGAATCTTGAGGTATTTATAACTTTTGAACGGGTGATCGGATCTCGATGGAACTTGATATTTGGAAAGACCTCATCCCTCAGACGACCCACTTAAAATCTGGACCGGATCCGGTGACTTTTTGGGGGGAGCTGGAGGGGGCAACCGGAAATCTTGGGAAACGCTATGAGTGGAGGGATCGAGATGAAACTTTGTGGGAAGACACCTAGCAAACACTAGATACATCGTTGACATAACCGAGCCGATTCGGGCACTGTGGGGGGAGTAGAGGGAGGGGGAATCCGGAATCTTGAGGTATTTATAACTTTTGAACGGGGGATCGGATCTCGATGGAACTTGATATTTGGAAAGACCTCATCCCTCAGACGACCCACTTAAAATCTGGACCGGATCCGGTGACTTTTGGGGGGAGCTGGAGGGGGCAACCGGAAATCTTGGGAAACGCTATGAGTGGAGGGATCGAGATGAAACTTGGTGGGAAGACACCTAGCAAACACTAGATACATCATTGACATAACCGAGCCGATTCGGGTACTGTGGGGGGAGTAGAGGGAGGGGGAATCCGGAATCTTGAGGTATTTATAACTTTTGAACGGGTGATCGGATCTCGATGGAACTTGATATTTGGAAAGACCTCATCCCTCAGACGACCCACTTAAAATCTGGACCGGATCCGGTGACTTTTGGGGGGAGCTGGAGGGGGCAACCGGAAATCTTTGGAAACGCTATGAGTGGAGGGATCGAGATGAAACTTGGTGGGAAGACACCTAGCAAACACTAGATACATCATTGACATAACCGAGCCGATTCGGGCACTGTCGGGGGAGTGGAGGGAGGGGGAATCCGGAATCTTGAGGTATTTATAACTTTTAAACGGGTGACCGGATCTCGATGAAACTTGATATTTCGAAAGACCTCATGCCTCAGACGACCCACTTAAAATCCGGACCGGATCCGGTGACTTTTGGGGGGAGCTGGAGGGGAGAACCGGAAATATTGGAAAACGCTATGAGTGGAGGGATCGAGATGAAACTTGGTGGGAAGACACCTAGCAAACACTAGATATATCATTGACATAACCGAGCCGTGCCTACTCGTAACAAGTGCCATATGAGCTCGTAGCTCTTGTTATGATATGTCGTCGTTCAAGAATCAGTTGCTAAGCATTGCCATTGTCATGAGATGATAGAATAGCCTATGGTGATGGTCTTTCACTGTAACCTAGAATTAAGTGTTAACGCAACGGATACAAATGATAATGTAAAACAACGATATATGTTACGCAATAATTAGTAGAGGTATTTTGGTATTGTTGGTCAAGAGGTATTTTTGTCTATGTTCCAAGTTTCCACAAATCACGATGTCTACGATTGAAAAGGATAAAGTTCAACTTGCTGCAAAGTCAATTTAGTCCCTGGTTCCGATATTCCTTTTTTTTTTTTTTTTTCAACGCTGAGGGATAGCCATGTGATTACAGATTGTGCCATCAGTTCAGAAAAAATATACTTCACGGATTGGAAGATACCATTTTGAAAACCTCGATGGGTTGACAAATGCAGCATTTAACCGTTAGCGAATAAACAGAACCCAAGTGTTGCTCTCGCAACATTTTAGTCGGCGAAGCCGAACAAAGGTTGCTGCAACAATTCACGTTGCCCAGGCAACGTAGGTCTAGTTGTCTCTAATATGAGTGAGCAGGCGGTGCCAAAGATGGATTCGGTCCCGAGCGCGCCTCTCGATTTCTATGACTTTCAGCAATTTAACCACGGCACGAATTTATTTTAATTTTTTGACACAAACAAGATACGGGAAATCATGATTACATAAAACGGAAAACCGACTTGTGACGTCAGGTATGACGCTCTCACTAAAGGAATTGCTCCACGTGAGTTCAGTAACGACTAATGCGGTTGATCAGCTTATCATCGTGGTTGATTACTTCATGCTTACTCGCAATTCGGCGGCTTTTCGTGTTCACCGTATTAATTAACTGCTAATTTTTGGTAATAGTGTTCCACCGCCACCGCGGTCTATCGCCACCATACGTTTACCGCCACCTCTTAATTCAGGTAGCCCAGGTAGACTGTGCAGGTAGTTTCAGATTTTATTCATTAAATGCGAAAAGGGCGTTGACCGCAATCCAGGAAATCTTACGTCCCCAAGAGGATTAGTTCGTCCAGAGGGTGGGGTCAGATCTTGTCAGACCTAATACTTTGAAAGGGTGTCAAGCACCAACCGGGTTAAGTATCAGGGCGATTAAGGGATTATCAGTCACCAACAGGTCTACAAGTAACTATAATAAGAGTAACTATAACTGCAAAACCCCAACTGAGTTACAAGAGAAATAATCATCGAAATAATCGAAAAATGCTTGAAAGATAGCTGTAAGGCTCGGGCCGTTTTACTTGGGAACGGAGAGTTCATCGTTACTAAGCCCCATGCGCCCATAATCAGATCCTTCAAACTTCTTTAATTGGACACACGTACCAAATGTGTCAAAATTTGACACATTTCTTTAATAGGACATAAAATAAATAATCGTTTGAAACATTAAGCTCAGTATTCGTATTAACTAGGATTAACGCAGAGTTAGCGTTGGTGGTGGTAAACACCCTCTTCGCATTTAAGGATTTAGATCTAGAATTACCTTGAACTAGCTACCTGCACTAGTGAGTTGGCGGTGAACATACGGTGGCGGTGGACCTACCAAATATTCGACATTTCCTCTGACCCAACTAATCCTCTTGATGATGTAAGATTTCCTGGTTGGCGATAAACATATGATGGCGGTTGGACACCCACTTCAATTTTTCAGCCTAGGAGGTATTGGTGGCCAGCATTTCCAGTTTCATCATTTTTGCAATCTTTGTTTCTGTTTAATTCCTACTTTGCATGACTATGTAAACGCGTGATTGTCTAAGTATGTCTGACAAGAGAACAAATATTTGTTTTTTTGTAATATCGTACGAAATGTTTGCTTGAAGCAGAAACTGAATCCTGGCCAGAACAACAAATCACGAAAGAAATCGAAATTTGATCCAACGCTCATACGTTCGTGTTCGAGCGTAGCGAGTCCCCTATTTTCATATCGAACTGAGAACTGGTTCAATTTTGCCCTGCCTCAAATCTGAACTTTTCGGTTCCTCATTCTATAATAATACAATGCAAGAGAAAAGGCTTTCGCCTCTAAATAACTCTAAGAAATTTTGAGTAGTCGAACTGATCAGAGTTAAAAATCTCATCAACAATGCACTTAAAACTATTGATCGATTCAGCATTAACCGCATCTTCGGTAAGGCTGTTCCAAGGATCAACAATTCGGTTGCCAAAACCCCACTTAAACAAGAGCTACGAGTTCATATGGCACTTGTACGAGTAGGCTGTACAAGAAAGTAGATGAGAACGTCACAAAATGCACCCGCCATCCAAAAATGCGGTTCGGAAATAGAAATAGGATATTTAGTTTCACTCATTTCTGAGCAGTTCCGGCATCGTCTCGATTGTCTGTAGCAAATGCACATGACTGTTCAAACTTTCATCCCAATAAATCCATTTGTTTGATCCCTAGACGTACTACACGATTTCCGGTACTCACTCTATCTCCACCTACCGTGGCCGAATCTGGTTGGGAATAAAAAAAATCGACCACCTAAAGCATCTTCGTTTATACCATCGATCAAGTTTCACTCGAATCTGAGCATTTTTGGAAAGTTCCGGTACCCCCCCCCCCCCTCCCACCAACGTTGTCGGAGCCGGTTCGGGCCCAATCTCTTAATTCCCTGTTCCTGTCCATCAAGTTTGACTGAAATTGGAGCATAGCCTATCTGCAAGTTTCCAGTACCCCCCCCCCCCCCCTACCTTGGCCGAATCCGGCCCGGACGCCAAATAACAAATCTAGGCCGCATAAACTCGGCACTGTCGAATTGCATCTCATTCGGTCCATCCGTTTGGTTTTTGTGCATGTCAAAAGTCCCCCCACCCCCAATTCCCCTAATCGTGGTCGCATATGGTTCGAACGCATGTTTTACATGTCGAGGCCATCGATTCGTATCACCCATGAAGTTTCACTCGAATCAGACCACTCGTTCGCAATTTATAAAAGTCAATTTCCATATTTCTCTTCTCTTGCTCCCCAAAAAATGCTCGGATCCAGGAACGGAAGTTTCCGGAGGTATGTTGTGTCAGGTTCTTAAGTCAAGATAATTCGGGTCGCTAATATGCCTGCAAAGTTTCGTTGTCGTTTTACATCTGGAATTATTCTAACTCACGACTACCGGAATTCCAGGAAACCCCCTCCAACTCCACCCACAGAGCCCCGAAACCATCGGGCTCCGTCAACTTCATCTAGGCCTAATGCTTGTTCCATCCATTAGGTTTTGTCCCAATCCCTCTGCTGTTAGAGTTTCTTGAGTTTTCCATCCCCCCCCCAACCCCACAGGTATCGGACCCGACCCGGACCTGACACTGAACGTCCGAGGCGATAGCTCACCAGACAAGTTTCATTCAAATCCGATCACCCGTTCAAAAGTTATGCACGCCACTAGATTCCGGACTCCCCATCTACCCACTCCCCCCACGATGGTCGGGTCGGGGAAACGACTGTTCTCAAGTCAATCTGTTCGGATCCCTGACATACCAGCCAAGTTTCATCACCCTAGGACATCAGGAAGTATGCCGAACTCGCGGGATCGCTAGAAATCCGGACCCCCACCCCAACTCCCCCACAGTGCCCTGATCCGGTCCGGTTATGTCAATGACGTGTCTAGGACCTGTGCTTGTTTTTCCCACCAAGTTTCATCCCGATCCCTCCACTTTAAGCGTTTCTCAAAATTTCCGGTTCCCTCCTCCAACTCCCCCCAGTGTCATCGGATCCGGCCCGGATTTAAAGTGAGATGTCTGAGACACGAGATCATCCTAAATATCAATTTTCATCAAGATCCGATCACCCGTTCGCAAGCTAAAAATACCTCAAATTTTGGCTTCACCCTCCCTCCACTCCCCCCCCCCCCCCCAGATGGTCGAATCGGGGAATTGACGATTTCCTATTTAATTTGGTCGGGTCCCAGACATACCTGTAAATTTCCATCGTCCCAGCACATCAGGAAGCACGGAACTCGCGGGATCACTACAAATTCGGACTTCTCCCCCCCCAACTCCCCCAAAGTGAGCGGAACCGTTCCGGTTATATCAGTCACGTATCTAGGACTTGTGCTTGTACTTTCCACCAAGTTTCATCCGGATCCCTCCACTCTAAGTGTTTTCCAAGATTTCCGGTTTCCCCCTCCTACTCCCCCCAGTGTTACCGGATCCGGTCCGGATTTAAAATGGAGGGTCTGAGACACGAAGTCCTTCCATATATCAAGTTTCATTAAGATCCGATCACCCGTTCGTAAGCTAAAAATATCTCATTTTTCCTATTTTTTCCGGATTCCCCCTCCCTCCACTCCCCTCTAGATGGTCGGATCGAGGAAGCGACAATTTCTAATTTAATCTGGTCCAGTTCCTGATATGCCTGCCAAGTTTCATCGTCCTAGCTTATCTGGAAGTGCCTGAACTAGCAAAACCGGGACCGACAGACCGACAGACCGACTGACGGACAGAAATTACAATCGCTATATGGCACTTGAGTAAGCTCAAGTGCCATAGAAACTACTCTGCTACAGACTCAAAACAGAGTCGGAACTTCGCAAAATAACGCTGTTCCAGTAGAAACTCTGATTCCAGTAGAAAAACTGAGACAATGCTCCGACCTGCAGTAAGAGAGTAAATAGACATGAAAATGCTGATATCGACACACTACAACATATCCTATTTCAGCTAAGAAGTATCAGCCCGAACTGCCCAAAGACATCGCAACTCAAGTAAAGAACTGATGATTCCCAACTCCATCAGCTCAACGACATTCCCGAATATTATTATTTTTATTAACTTTTTAATTCAGCTTTCGCCATAAACTAACATACAAACAACAAACAAAAAACAACAACACTATGGTACAACATCAATGTATCTCCAGCAGATGCCTCCAGACTAGTAGGTTGTAGAAAATGGGGTTTGCTGCCAGGATGATCAGACAGTTCTCCGACCGCCATAACCTTACAACCAAAGATGACCGGGCTTTACGAGCAAGTTCAGCAAAACTGCAGCAATGGTTCTGGACAAATGCCTGACTTATGCTCTCTCGAGCCGGCAGACGAATCAGACGCCTAAATATTCTCTTGTAACAAGCCTCCAGATTACAGTACGACCTGTTAGTACAACGATAACATAAAGCTAGCGCAAAAAACTGATAGCAATAAGTTTTAAACAGCCTAATCTTAATTGCACTGTTTACAAAACCATAGCAGCATAGCCAACGAATATCTGAAAATATACGTGGTCCAGCAAAAGCCAACTACTGTTGAAGAAGCTGCGAAAGCTGCAGATGAGTATCTCCTCACTCGTAAAACACTGGGAAAAGATGACTTCAGCAAGAAACAACGTCACAGCCGTCCAACTTCTCCAACACTGGGGAAACATACTTCAGACGCTACACCAGTCTCATCTTCAGGCACCAGCCCCAACCGTTCTTTTGGAGAGAACTATCTGCAGTGGAATGCAACTACTGCCATAAGAAAGGACACATGGTCCGAAACTGTCCCAACAAGTCCGGAGTGAAGAGAGACACCCCAGACCCGCATCGCTCAGCACAGTACAACAAATATGGTCGCCCTAAAGGACCGGCAAGTAGTTCAACTACCAGCTTTAGTGGCCTGGCCAGAGGTCCCGAAAAAAATAGCTCGTCACTCAAGAAAAACCGCGAAATCCTGGGTAGGATGAAGGTAAGCCAGTTAAGATGATTCTTGACAGTGGCAGTGACGTGAGCTTAGTCCGAGCTGATCTTGTCGACCCGAAAAATGTGAATCCGGAAGGTAGATGCATATTTCCATATTAAAACGTTCCCTCTCTTACAAACACTGTGCGCAAGGTCACGGAGGTGAGTATCATCCTTCAAATTCTCATTGACGAAGAAACCTAAATATCTACATTCAGTAACGTGGCATGGATGGAGCGCCAACTCTACAAGCCCTAATCAACCCAGAATGAGAACAAAATCTACCAGTAGAGGCGACGATACTGCCGTATTAAAAAGAAAGGGACCGACGACGAGATTATCATCGATGCCTTCTCGAGGGTCGCTGTCACTACCGCAACACGTCAGTTCGCATAAACGTCAGTTCGCCTAAACGAAAAATCCGACAGTTCGTCAACACGTCAGTTCCCCTACACGTCACTTCCACTACACGTCAGTTCGCCTACACGTCAGTTCGCCTAAACGTCAGTTGCACTACACGTCAGTTCGCCTACGGTCAGTTGACATAAACGTCAGTTGAAATAAAACGTCAGTTCTGTCACCGTCAGTTCACCTATTTTAGAAATCCGTCAGTTCGTCTACACGTCAGTTCAGCTACACGTCAGTTCCTCTACACGTCAGTTCGCTTACCGTCAGTTGACATAAACGTCAGTTGACATAAACGTCAGTTGACATAAACGTCAGTTGACATAAACGTCAGTTGACATAAACGTCAGTTGACATAAACGTCACTTCGCCTACAAAATCCGTCACCACCCCCAGAGATTCAGACCCGCCTATTAGTTCGAAGTCGACTGGGTCACCGAAAGCAATTAAGCAGAGGGAATAAAACCCAGGGGATTAATAAAAAGAAGCCGACATTTGCGCATATTGATGAGGGTAAAATTAGTTAAGAATCACCGGGAGCTTGCAATCAGATGCGGCAGACGGGGCTAGTCAAACGGAAACTGAAAAACGTGAGGTGAACGTATAATTAAACACAAATAAGGGCTTAACAACCATCGCAAGGTGAAGGACCAAAATGTGCCAGTGATTCTCAATCTTTTCCGAAAGGGTACCGGAGACAGTGAGGGACAAACTCTTTTCTCTTGGCTCTTGGCCAGTGCTTCCTCTATTGTCTTCAAACAAGACCAAAGGTTTCGACGGGATCCCATAAATTTCATATCTGATCCAGACAGTTGGATCTTGTAGATAAATATCCGGTCTTCGCCAACCAATTTTAACTGGAATTTAGAAACAGACTAAGGTCAATGGCTAATCATTTGAGAAAACTAAGTTCAGACATGGATTCAGCGTGCGAGTTTACTCCTATAAGTCGTATATACTTTGACGAAATTGATCAAAACTTCCAGCTGCCTTACTGCTCACATATTTTCCGGTTTCTGCCTGGTTCTTGGCGAGCTTCTTGTCCGTTATGTACTATATACTACCTTACAATATACTACAGATAAAACTTTAACTTTTAACGAATCTTCAGATTTTGGCCGGAGCCCGAACTATTTTTCCTGCGTGGAATATTGACACATAAGTTCAGCATGCCTCCTTACCACTACACCCATCCTCTAATCAACTTCAGATAAAACGTTTACTTTTTCAAAACTTTACTTTTTCAGCCGGATTCCGGGAGAACTATATGTCCGGGTAGAAAATAATTGCCATATGCGGTACTGCGGATGCAGCATATCTTCTTAAGCCTGAATCGAACATCTAATCAAGCTCAAATACAACTTTTACGTTATACAAATTTTCCGGTTTGGGCCGGATCCCAGGCGAACTACTTGTCCGGCGAAAAAAAAGTTATTTAATACGTGTTCAGTGTGTCTTCTTACCCCTAAATTGAACCTCTAATCTACTTCAGATTAAACATTTCTTTTTCAGAAATTTTCCTGTTTTTGCCGGTTTCACGGTGAACTGCTTGTCCGGCGAGAAAATAATTTTCATATTCGGATTCAGCATGCCTCCTTATGTCTGAATCGATTATCTTATTAGATTCTAAAATATTTTTTCGTCCCTTAATATGACCCCCTCCCGACCCCTAAATATAGGGCTACAGACCCCATCTTCGAAATTGACCTGTACTTTGACCCTAAGATTCTTTATGCCAAATTTGAACGAAATATCTCAATCCCTTCGAGAGTTATCGTGCTAACAGAGGAGAGACGGCCAACTCTTACGAAATCATAGGTACGGGATCCCAAAAAGTAGTAGCCCTCCAAAATAGTAGATAAAACTAGAATTTTCTGTTAATTGATAGCAATGCAATCACCAGTCCCATTCACAAGTTAGTTCTTAATGAGCCTTTTACTTTCAAGCTCCCCCTTCAGAATAAATTAAAAAAGTAAAAAAAATATATTTCTGTCTGCTAAAATAAAGTTTCTAATATAGAGCCACACTATCCACATTAGAGCCTAACATCAATAAATTTTCTCCCCAGAAATAGCTATTATTCTAATAATTCCGAAAAATTCATAAACAAAAAAACAAGAGCTGTAAGCTCATATGGCACTTGCAGGGGTTAGGATATATTTTTCATCAAAAGAACTTTGCAGTTAAGATTCGCGCTGTAAGGGGGCTAGAACTTCATTTGTAAGCAAAACCCTTTAGGCAAAAATGATACTTGGCTGATGGGGACCATGAACATACATATTTTGCTTAAAAGTATTTTTCTTACTTTGCGGTCAAGGTTGGTACGGTAATAATCGGATTTGGGAAGTAGCTATTTATAAGCAAATCTTGTTGAATATCTAATATTCCAGCCAAGTTTCGTCGTCCTAGCTCATCTGGAAGTACCTTAACTCGCGATCACCGGAATCCCAGACCCCCCCCCCCCCTCCAACTCCACCCACAATACCCGGAGCCAATCCGGTTCTGTAAATGATGCCCAGAGCATCTGTTTGTTATTCTACAATGTTCGATCCCGATCACACCAGTCTAAGCGGGTCTAGTATTCCCCCCCCCCCCTCAACAGTTGTCGGATCCGATCCGGAAATGACGAAGATCACCACAGGGATATGTCCTCTGTTCATTTATTAAATTTCACTCGAATCCGATCGCCCGTTCCAAAGTTGCGCATGACTCAATATTCAGGATTTCCCTCCCTCCACTCCCCCATAAGATTATCATATCGAAGATTTTTTTTTTTATTTCCAAGTCAGTTTGAACGGGTCCCTGATATGCCTGCCAAGTTACGTCATGAAAATCCCCAAAAACTGGAATTCCGGGAAACCCCCTACACCCCCACCCCCCAAGTGTCCGGATCCAGTCCAACTGTGTAAAAGATTAACCTGGAGCAGATGTTTGTTCTTCCCAGTAAGTTTCACTCCGATCCATCCATTCTAACCGTTTCTCGAGATTTTCGGTCTCCCCCCCCCCAACTCCCCCCTAGCTATCGAATCTGGTCAAGACTTTAAACGGGACATCAGATATATATAATCTATTCAGTTACTAAGTTTCATTCCAAATCCGATCACCCGTTCGGAAGTTACACACTGCTCAATTTCCCGGATTCCCCCGCCCCCCCCCCCCCCCCCCCGAGATGGGCGGATCGGAAAACTGATTATTTCTAAGTTTGTTTGGTCGGGTCCCTGATATGCCTGCCAAGTTTCATGGTCCTAGCACATCTGGAAGTACCCTAACTCGAAAAAGTGTGACAAACTGCCCTCAATTTTCAAGTTCGTACCGCCCTCCACTCCCCCACTATGGTCGGATTGGGAAACTGATTATTTCCAGGTTAGTTTGGTTGGGTTGCTGATATGCCTGCCAAGTTTCATTGTCCTAGTACATCGGGAAGTACCCTAATTCGAAAAAATGTGACAAAAAAAAACGGACGCGACCGACACACCGACGGACGGAGTTGTGATCGGTATATGGCACTTGAGCCAGAGGCTGCAAGTGCCATGAAAAAAAAATATTCCTTGAGCCCAAGTTGACTTTGAAAAATATATTCAAATAATGCATACAACGGGTACGTCTGCTACGATTCATTGGCAGGGATGAACATTGACAGCCTGACGAGGACCCTAGCCAAGAAGGGCCAAATATCGCTGCCAAAGCATCGTAGCTGACGTACCCGCTGTATGCATTATTTACAAAAAAAAAAAATCGAAAATGAATATTTGTCTACTTAAATACAGACAGTTTTAACACAGAGTGAACCAGAATGTTTTAAAACTTTATACCGCAGTCAAAAATTTCGAAAATCAGACTCCTTCATGGTAAAAATCGACCAGATTACTTTCCAAACAACAGTGTGTCGCAGACAAAATTTTTTAAGATGTATGTGTTTTCTGTAAAAAGCCTAAGTCGCTTACTTACCCGATCCGACCATCGTGGGGAACTCGAGAACAGTGGACCGACCGACCAAAAAGTGATCGGTATATGGCACTTGAGCGGAGCTGCAAGTACCATATAAATCTAATTGTGTTTTAGTTGCCCAGCAATTAGTACTTATATCTTGAAGTTGTAATCTAGCTCTCTTCAAAATACATTTATCAGAACCGACTGTCCTTATTCGCCTCCCTGACCCCAGCTTAGCGAAGCTATCAATTACAATGAGAGTTTTCCCTGGTGTCTACCAACCGTATTCTTTCTTTCGTAACGTGAACCAAAACTGTCAGAATTGACGAGAGGCTCCTGACTTAATTTTTGACCTCATTAAAAGTGAATTGTCGGCTTCTCTTATTAATCCCCTGGGCGAGCTTCCGTAACTATCCCGTCGACAACAACATGTGAGCAAACTTCCGGAAAGTGTGTGTGAACTGACGTTTATTCCAACTGACGTTTATACCAACTGACGTTTATGCCAACTGACGTTTATGCCAACTGACGTTTATACCAACTGACGCTTATGTGAAGTGACGGTAGGCGAACTGACGGTATGCGAACTGACGTGTAGCTGAACTGTCGGATTTTAGGATTAGGTGAACTGACGTTTAGGTCTACTGACGTTTATGTCAACTGACAGTAGGCGAACTGACGTTTGGTCAACTGACGTGTAGGGCAACTGACGTGTTGGCCAACTGACGTGTTGGCCAACTGACGTGTTGGCCAACTGACGTGTTGATCAACTGACGGATTTTTGGGGGTCAACTGACGTGTAGTCGAACTGTCGGAAAATGTTGGCGTACTGACGGAATTCTGTGGCGAACTGACGTTTATGTCAACTGACGTGTTGCGGTACTGACGGGACCCCCTTCTCGAGGTTCAATGATCGTATTCAACTCCCGGATCGAAATCCTTTCGTAATCGTAAATTGGTTCAGAACTTTTATGTTCAGGATAGTATCAATACACTCTTTCGTTCGCATTCAAATCTATTTACCCTTCAAAAACATCCTGCCATCTCAGCCCACGAAGTTATTAGCCAGTTTTTCATTCCTGATTCCTGAGTCTATTTAGTGTGTTTTTAAACTATATGAAAATAATGCAGTCATGATTATTTACATTGTTTTGTTTAGTATTTTAATGTGTATTTTGTTTTGTGTATTTTACTCATGCTCCACTGTTATACACAAAGCGGGTCACAAATAAATAAACAAAAATAGAGGCAACGATACTGCCGCATTAAATAGAAAGGGACCGACAACGAGATTATAATCAATTCCTTCTCGAAGTGCAATGATCGCATTCAACTACCGGATAGTGAGTTGTCAGTCGCAAAAAGCGAACACGATGGGTAGTTGACAATACATAGAGCAAGCGAATATCCGGAAAAGAAATTCGATATTGACTAGCCTAATACACAAATACAAACAATAACAGTAACAGAACGAATATCAGCTATTCACCTGGAAAACGAAAAAGATCGGAATAGACCTTATCCCAGATGACTAATGGTAACTGCATAAAAGGGGTACTCACTCCCTCGTGAGTACCCCTGTAGTGCCCGCAATAACTATTTACAACCCGGATCCCCGGATCCTGCGAACTACCTCTTGTAGCATCAGAAGCACCACAACTGCTGGCAGCAAAATAAAAAGGTATCAGCATCAGCCTATACAGGCTTAGCTGGCGGTTCTTATCTCCTATTCTCAGCTAGGAAGTGCAATGGGCGGTTGGTCGCCAGCCATCCTGGTACTTTCGCACACCCTTCCTGTCACCTTCCCCAGAATTTCCCCATGTGCCCATCTGAAGCTGGGTGGACTTTGGCTTGTCGTACAGGGATACGCCACAAACTCCCGCCCCAAACCAAACTGTAAGCACACTCGAGACTCGATCCAGCGAACGAACTCCGCGACATGGCTTGCCCGTGTCCAAAACTGTGCAAACGCAGTTTTGTCTTCCGAAGTCGACTGCCGTTAAGTTAACGTTAACTTCACTAAAATTAATAAAAAGTCCAGGTCTCCCCCCCCCCCTCCCCCTAATGACCGCTATATGGCACTTCGGCCAATGACTGCGACTGACATATAAAGCTACCTACCTTTCAATAGGAATTTCATGCGGACCCGTTCTCGACATTTTTTGTAAATGTCGTAAAAACCGCTCAAACGTGTCGAAAAACGGCCACGAGGAGAGGAGACAAAGGGCTTTGTTCATCCTGATGTTCTTTTTGCAGTCATTCCCAAGGTTCAAAGCCTGGACCTGTTCCTCAGATAATTCGCTTATGTCACATGGCTCGTAGAACGAAATGGCAGAGCCGTAGACCTTAAAGAAAACAGTACTGTTTATGTTTGTATGACCAGTTTTTGCTTCGTTTCTGAATGTTCCGGGCAGGTGATACACAATTGGACACAGGTAGCATTAAAATAATGCTATTGTAGGCGTATCACATGTCCCATGGCAAGTGGAAGACATCTTACATTATACGACCATTGTATGTGGGAATGGAATCATAATTATCAGAGATTTCTTAACAGATAACATAAGGATGCGCAGTTTCACTTGGGATGCAATCTGTTGTGATTTTGAAAACATTATGCATAGCAAGCATTGCCAGGAAGAGCCGAAAAAGCATGATCTGACTTTTTTGTTTGTCGTTATGATATTGGAGAAGTCAACAGATGCTTTTTCGGCTCTTTCGGCAATGCTTGGCATGCCTTGGCCTTTTCCCAGGTCCAGGTGTGTTTTATATCTTTTATTTTACGTACTTCGCTTTTGAAATGCCGGGTAAGAAATAAATTACTTACTTACTTACTGACTTGTCCCAAAAACTCGGCAAAATTCAGACAACCGGTTTTACTCATCTACAGAATGATACGAGAACACTCATCGGGAGCATAATGCGCATTGAAAATATTGAACCGTGGCAAGTACAAAGATTAGTGAGGTATCGTTAGCTGGCTTAAAATGTAACATAACAAATTTGGGTCTCCGAGCGAAGAATTACAGTTCCGGAAGTATGTTGCATTAACATTATAGACACGATCGGGTCCTTTACAGCTTAGTTCCAACTTCCCTATTATTTACTTTATAACTGGACGGGAAAACTTAAAGATCGTGGCGAATGGGGTGACGGATCGAAAAATCAGGCGATAAATCTGAATCTACCGGCCTGGGGAACAGGAATCGAAGTAACAAACATTACAAATAATGGTACAGAACATGCAATGAGCTCAAGGCCTGCGGTTGCTTAGCCATTCAGCGCACAACCACCGCGTGCTAGACTACAGATAGCAATCACGCGTAGGTATGAGTCATTTCATGATGCAGGAGCTTGCGCAGATCAGTTATAATCGCCTCAACTCGACTGCCATTTACGGAAAATGAATTCAATAACAGAACGCCGGTTCTCGCGTCCGGAAAGTTGATCAATGGTGGTTAAATTCTGACAAGAACAGGGAAGGAGGTACGTACGCGAACTTTTAAGGCAGATTTCTTTTTGCGAATGAGATAATGGATCTTTGAAAGAGGTTCGACCTTGAGTCGATATAGAGGAATAATGGAAACGAAATGGACATAATATAGATGGCACTTTACACAAGAGACTTGTACCGTGACCAATACCATACATTTTCCGTGTTCCGTATTTCCGTGACACGGTGATGTGAACTGAATAGATAAATTTGCCTTCAGGCGGGATCACTGTTGCTATGGCCGGCTTCTACCAGGCTATTGTAGTGGTTTGCGAACTCTGTTCACAAGCCCCTCGGTAGCTCAGTTGGTAGAGCGTCTATCTTGTAAACAGAGGGCCTGGGTTCAAATCCCGGCTGAGGAGCATTTTTGTCTATCAGTTCACTACTTATAAAACGAAATGGACATAGACACTATTGCGCCGGCTTATTCTCTGGAATTCGCAAACATCAATCCCGATGAAAAATTTATCTCAAAATAGTACTATGAAGTAGTACGAAAAAGTATGCAGTACTAACTGACGCTACTACATGCTTCTACTTCAAGGCTACCGTGTTATTTCATACTACTATATGCTACTATTAGCAAGACTGGATGCTACTATGGCAAGACAGGATGCTACTGGATACTACTACATAAGATTGGAGCAGTCTGAGGCACATTAAATGATAGTATTCTTTGCTATTACACAGTATTACATGCAACTTTTTCGTACTAATGCCATACTACTACGCAGGCTACAAATTTTTCATCGGGATGCAAGTCTGCAACCTGAGTGGGAGGATGTTCCGGCGGCAACCCACCAGAAAAAAGACTAGTGACAATTCGTGGGCGCCGTGAAGTTAAACTGTTTATAACTCCGAAGTTTGAGCTGGTTCGAGCAACAAGTTTTTCGTAATTCGATTTTTATTGAAATTTCTATATGAACGGACGTTTCTAACAAAAGATAATGAGAATATTTTTTTACTGGAATTTTCGTTCTGACACAAGAGCTATATAAGAGTGAAAATGGCCTTGAAATATCCACATCGACATGAATATCGAAAGTGAAAATGTCAAAACTAACAAAAAACGAAATATCGGTTTGCACTCGCACAGATACACTAGGGTTGCGTTCGCATTCCAAGAAGTTATCATAAGTTATGATAATAATAGGAGGAGCCAGCTCTTTATTATAGTAGTTCCAAAATACGGTTTAGGCTATTACAACTACTCTTACTGAAATAACTAATTAAACTGAACATATTATTAACTGTTACTCAGCTATGTCAGATTGTTCTAGACATATAGTTCTGTTTGGTATGTTACGGCGATATTTCGTTCATTCTTGACCATGGACTTCTTCAGGTCCTAGTTACTAAGTATGGTCTTGCAACCCAGGAGTTCTTAAGAACCATTAGAAGCGCCATGAAACATGATTCGCAGTCAACTTGAGCTGAAAGAAAACTTAAAGTTCAATGGGTGAATCGAACAATCATGATGCCACATTACACCCCCTAGAAATCAACAGATTCCTCGACAACTTATTTTCGCTAATATATTGTTACGCCGTTTTTTGCTTACTGCCATTCTCCGATTTATTAGCTTCATAAGCGGAGTTTCTCATTTCTTATCCATTCTTTGTTATTATGTACTCCGGATTATTTGTATTGCTGACAAATATACATATTAACGGTGTTAACTGAGAATTCCTTGTAAGCTATAGAATTAGCAGCAAGTAAGTCGGTTATATGTGTATATTTTTGGCAGTGTTGTAATTCTACATCCAGAAAGCAAAACTTTTCTTCGGTACTACAAACAACAGAAAGTTTTATCAGATAACCCTGGAGCAATCTGTCGGCTACAGAGACGGTTTATTTTAGCAGCCAGGGCACTCGCGTCACTCACATCTACAAAACGATTGATTTTCGTACATGGCCGAGAGTTTTTGAATTTCCGCGCCTTGCAGTACCATGCTCTGAAATCGTCTCCGCCGATACGCAGAAGAGTCAATGCAAGCGATAAAAGAAAACGGCTTATTTGTGAAGCGCTATCTAGCGGAAGTAAGAAATGTGTATGTCTGAAGCATTTTATAAAAATTAAAGCATAGTTAGAGCCCATTGTGCTTTAAGGATACCTCGCATTCAAGATAGTCATTCTTTCTCCTTCAGTAGTATTTCCATATTCTCGTTCCCGAGATTCTTCACTTCATAAGTGCATCCTATCTCCTATTAATAATACACCGGTTATAAGGCTTGCCCCCTTCATTCTCTTGATGTGACGTATCATGCAGCCGATCATTGTTTCCGAGGAGCTTATTACTCCCGAGTCCGGTCATGCAAATTTTGCCGATATTGTCATCCTAGGCAAGGGATATGGAAAGAGGCTAAAAACAGCCGTAGCCGTGTGTAATTTTCTGTAAGCATAGCTTAGTTGTAAAATGGTCAACTATTTCAAAACATTTGAGCAGAAACACTATGTATAGACCTACTGTCAGTAGTTTCATAACAGATAACATCAGGATGCGCAGTTTCAACAGACCCAACTTTGTGTGTAATCTGTCGGAATTCTGAAAACGTTGTGCATTAAATATTATGCATAACAAGTATTGCTGGGAATAGCCGAAAAAGCGTCTGCTCATCTTTCCGACTTCATGAAGACAAATAAAAAAGTCAGCAAATACTTTTTTGGCGGTTTTTCGGCTCTTCGCGGCAATGCTTGTTATGCATCACATTTAAAGTTTAACCGAAAAGGGAAGACACGGGAGTCTTGTTACCCCTCACGTATTCATTTAAAGAGGCTTGAAGAACCGATAAAAAATGCGTTACTTCGTTGCTGCGCTATTCACGAATAATCAATTTTCAAATAGTGGATTTTCCCTGTCAGATTTGTGGTACTATATTCAAACAATGTTTACAACGGATATACGTCAGCTTCGATTCTTCATCAGCGATAGTTCGGCCCTTCTTGGCAAGGGTCCTCGTCAGGCTGTCAATCTTCTGGGTCATCGTCGGGGAAGGAAACACACCTATAATAATTACAGGTTTGTTTCCTTCCCCGACGCTGACGCAGCTTAAAGAGTATTTATTTGTGGTACTACCTGTGTCGCATGCTTGACGAAAAAATCTGTAATTTTTTCTTTTTCAGGCACTAAGCAATGTTCATCAAGCTTATCACCACCCACTGAAAAGCCGCGTTTGTGTCCAGATTCAAATATTCCGCGTCGATTCCGCGTCATAGTAGAATTTACGCTCTGGGGACAGCCGCGGATATCCTGAACCTCACTACGAGAGCAGATAGTGGAAAATAAAAAAAATCTCTTAGCAGATCTAAATAACTCAGTGTATTCAACTAAATGATACAAATATAAGTTTGCTTTTCAGTTAAACTTTAAAGCATAACATTTTCAAAATCCCAACAGATTCCATCTCAAGTGTTGCCTGTTGAAACCGCTCATCCTTGTGTTATCTATTATGAAACTTCCGACAGTGTCGACGTGTCCTTTAGAGCGTGTTCCGCCCTACTTACCATGGTTACTACGCATGACGTCACGAATTCTGGCTTTTTGCCGTAAAAGCTGGAACGACTTTTCTATTTTCCACGAGGGTACTGTGCCACGGGCGAATCCGACCAATCACGTTACAGAGATGCGTAGTTACTACGCTCCCGAGCATGGTAAGCAAATAGTAACTATTAGTTGCTATCCCGAGAAGGTTGGAACGGTCAGCGTAGTAACTTTTCGTGAGGATGGAACGGAAATAGTAACTAATAGTGACTACTGTTACACTGTAAAATGTTTCTCCGAATAAGGATGCAGTATTTACTACTGGGATTAATTTTATCTCTATTGGGATAAAATTAATCCGAATTAGGGATAATCTTATCTCAATAAAGACAAGATCAATCCCAGTAGCAAATACTGCGAGATTTTTGTTTTACAGTGTAGAAGGGTGGAACACGCTCTTAATATTCGAAGTTAACGACTGATCATTAAACCGACTTACCTTCTCCGCTGCATCACTAACGGTCAAGACGAACGTGGAAAAAACAGGCTTAGGATCCGTGGCAGCTACAGGCCAAGCTTCTATCGTCGCTCCCATGGGAAGACAGAACAGAGGAACAGAGGGGGGCAAAGGAAAGCGAAGACTGTCCTTCAGGGGGAAGCGGGAGAGAAGCTCTGAAAAGGAAATCGGTCAGAGCATGCACCCTCAGAGACTTTAGTTGCGTTTTTGCAGATACCATGGTATCTGTTATCACGGTAACTGAATCTGTAAATAGTCGTTTTTTGCAGTTAACTGAATCTGTAAATAGTCGTTTTTTGCAGTTACCATGGTATCTGATACTAGGGTTGCTCTGCAGAAACAACAATTGCCGGATTTGCGCTTTTAGAAATCATCCAAAAAGAAATACTGATATCCACTGACCTCTAGAGTGACATAACTTCTTTCCCAACAACTTGACAAAAACTACACTCATCTGTTAGTAATAAATGAAAGTGAGATAAATTTTTCAGACACCACGATTCTTTGCCAGATACCACGGTAACTGCAGACACGCCTTTTAACCGTGATATCATATACCACGGTAACTGCGAAAACAACTTTAAACCATGGTATCAGATACAATGGTTTCGTATTATGGTATCAGATACAATGGTATCTGCAATATCACAACTTCTGATAAAACATAACACAAATTTACACATCCTTGTGTTAAATGTTATTCGGATATATCTGTTTTGAGCCTTTTAAGTGTTATGTTTCGAGACGAAAACTTCTGTTATGACCCTTTTCTCGAAAAAAATAACACTTAAAGTGTCATAATTTTCTGACAGTATGGTCAGCACAGAACAGTAGCGTCAGCAAAGAAAAGCTGCGAGCTTCTCTATATAGCTATATACCTTTTCTATACAGCTTTCTAAATACTTCATATATATTTTCCAATTTCTACATATTTTTATAGCTTTCTATACAGCTTATTTTTGTTTCTATCACTTAATAAATTCATTCATATAGCTTTTGTATGATAGCGTTCCAGTGAGTTATTACAAGTTATGATGATAAGGGGACGGGCGAGGTTATTATTGTGATGGTTATAACCCTAGGTTCCCACAGAGCAAATCGCGGCGATGAACGAGATTTTTCAATCGCAGGGACAAAGATTTTTATCGCCTAAATGTTCACACTGAATTTTCGTCGGCAACAGAATTTAACCGCGAAAAATAATTACAATAATTAAAAATAACCCTTAAAATAATTTAAATAATTAAAATAATAAAAAATAATTAATTTTTCTAAAAGTGAATCATCAAAAGAGTCCCGGTCGTCCATGGTGCTGTTGCGTGCATAAAATCGTACTGTCGCCCGATTAAAGTTGAATTTTCCCAACATTGAAAATCGCCTGACGAAGCAACAGAAATCGCCGAATTGGCGAGGAAAATCGCGGTGATGGCCGATATGACCTCAGTATGAACGTCTGTGTGAACCTAGGGTAACGCTCTCTGGAACGAAGATAATAACAAGGCGGACATACGTCATCACTTTTACGGGAGTTCCTGCGGAACCGATAGTTTTTATCGCTTATGATGCTTAGGACTATCATAAGTAAGTTATATTTGCGGTGCAAAACAGATAAGTCAGCTACATATTATTAGAGCTATATTTCTGCTGAAGAAACATCTATTACAAAAGTACGGAACTTAAAATCGCCCATACATGCCGCCGAAAAGTACCATATCCATCTTAGCTGGAAAGAAGAAGAGACAGACTACTCCAAAACCAAAATGCAGAAAAATCTCTACCCTTTCGACGACCCAATCGAACAGCAAAAATAGCAGCCGTGTAACCAGAATGTATCACAGCACCAGCTTTAACTCTAACCAATTTTCAGAGAAGAAGTTCACAAAATCGGATATTTAAGGAAGAATCTTAAATCGTTTTTCCACAAGTTCATTTTCCAGCTTGAGCCTGAAGCATCAGCCCTTGCCAAGATACTTGATACTTATTTTATTTAAGGAGGGCCTAAATATAGCTCTAATAAAATGTCGCTGACTTATCCGTCTTGCACCGTCAAAAATATGATTCGCAATAAAGTAAGTAAGTAAGGTTTATTAGACCGAAACTTGCTAGCTAGCTAATTTGATTGTCCTAACAAAAATTTCATTCTTTTAAACACTCGCGAGCTACATAAATACTAAATACTACAAATACTAATGTTACACTGACATTTTATTCAACATGTTAACGGGAAATGGCACACATATGTTACTATGTCTCTTTGTTTTGATTTTAACCGTTTTTGGGATCCCAAAACGTAAGTGGACAGATACCTATGACATCGCAAAAGTTGTCCGTTTGTCTGTCCGCACGATAACTAATCAAAGCTATTTAGATAGCTGATTTGGGGGTAAGGAGACATGCTGAATTCGAATATGAGATTTATTTTCTCGCCGGACAAATAGTTCACCCGGAATCCGGCGAAAACCAGAAAGTTTGTGAAAAGTAAAAGTTTTATATGAAGTTGATTAGAGGTTCTATTTAAGGACAAGGAGAGGTGGTGAGTCCGAATATGAAATTTATTTTCTCGCCGGACAATTAGTTCGGCCGGAATCCGGCCAAAACCGGAGAACTTGTTAAAAGTAAACGTTGTATTTAAATTTGATAAGATGTTCGAATTGCGGGTAAGAAAACATGGTGAATTCGCACATGACAATCATTTTATCACCGGATGTATAGATGGCTCGGAATCCGGCTGAAAACGGAAAATTTGTTAAAAGTAAAAGTTTAATCTGAAGTTGATTAGAGGTTGGATGTAGGGGTAAGGAGACATACTGAATTCGTTTTTAAGCTTTAGTTTTTTGCCAGACAAGTAGTTTGTCCGGAATCCGGCCAAAACCGGAAACTCGGACAGAAGTAAGGAAGGAAGAAGATACAACGTAGGCTATAGGGTAAACCATATGCTGAATCCATATCTGAAGATTTGACAGCGCAAAACGGATATCTGAATAAATCTGAACTTGTTTAACTTCAGCTGGCGTATTCGGTTTGCACTGTCAAATACGAACTTGGTCTTCTCCAATTATTACCATTGGCCTTAACCTGTTTGCAAATGTTAAAAGTAAAAATGCCTAAGAAGTCTGTTGAAGACCGAATATCTACTAGACCGAATTGCCGGGAGCAAATATTAAAACTTTAAGGATCCCATCGAAACCTTTGGTCTTGTTAGTTTCAGCTGCGAACGCGTCCGACTGTTTATTGGTGCATCAGGTGGGAGGATAGTTCGGTGTTGTACAGATGCAAGGATTTTACACCCAAACTTATGAATTAGTATGTTACGACGTTCATGCAGTGAGGGGAGGGATAATCCTTCGCAGTTCGCAATCAGCCCGCTGATCATAAGTAAATCATAAGTAAATTGTAAAGATCATAACAGTCGTGTTTTTTTTTATTGTTGGTTTCGCTGGACGTGTCACCGGGTAGTGTTGGGGATCGGATGTTGACGGAAGAACACGCATATTTCCATTAGTATAAACGGCATGTACTGACTTATAAATTTGTATCCAGTTAAAGAAGTACTTCCATCCCGTGCATTGCGAATTTGTCTTCTCAGACGGGCTATGGACCTTTTGTTATTTAGTTTATTATTAAAAAGAACCTGAGCCTTGAACGAAAATAATAAGAGAAGCAGCTTATTTATTTATTACGGCGGTCTATAGAACTTTAATAATAACAAGAATAGTACGATCCGTAATTAATAACAAGTCGCTAGAACGCTACCTGTATATCACCTACTGTAGAAAGGTTTGTACAAGAATCGATCACCCGGTCGGAACTTAGGGTCCACAGTACCGTATTCCCCCCTTCCTCTATGAATGGTGGTATCCGGAAAGTTTTCAAAAATATCCGGTCGTGAGACTATGTCTACCAAAGTTTCAGCTTCCTAGATTACATGGAAGTGACTAGCAAAAGCCGGACGGACAGACCCAAGCCTGGCAGACGGACGGACAGACACTGCGAACAGTGTTTCTACGGATCTTCCAAGCAAAATTCCCTAGCTTGTGTCCACCTACCTAAATGAATCGACCCTAAACTAAACCCCAGCTTGGTAGTCCTAGCAAAGGAGGAAATTTAACAAGAGCTTCGAGCTCATATGGCACTTGTTACGAGTAGGCTGTACAAGACAGTAGATGAGAACGTCACAAAACACACCCGCCTTCCAAAAATGCGGTTCGGAAACAGAAATAGGATATTTAGTTTCACTCACTTCTGAGCAGTTCCGGCATCGTCTCGATTATCTGTAGCAAATGCACATAACTGTTCAGAATTTCAGCCCAATAAAACCACTTGTTTGATCCCTAGACGTGCTACACAATTTCCGGTACTCCCTCTACCTCCCCCTGCCGTGGCCGAATCTGGTTCGGACTAAAAAAAATGGACCATTTAAATCATCTTCTTTTATACCATCCATCAAGTTTCACTCGAATCTGAGCGTTTTTGGAAAATTCCGGCACCCCCCCCCCTCCCACCAACGTTGTCGGATCCGGTTCGGGCCAAAAATATGTCATCTAGGGTATGTGCTCTCTCTATACTCCATGTTTCATTTAAACTGATGCACTCGTTTGACCCCTATGCGAGCCTCAAAGTTTCCAGCAATCTCCATCCAACTCCCCCTACTGTGGCCGAACTGGACTTGGAAAAAATAAACGTCGTATCTCTTAATTCCTTGTTCCCGTCCATCAAGTTTTGCTGAAATGGGAGCATAGCCGATCTGGAAGTTTCCAGTATCCCCCCCCCCTCCTACCTTGGCCGAACCCGGCCCGGACTAAGTCCATCTGTTTGGCTTTTGTACATGTCCCCCCCCCATTCCTCCAACGGTGGTCGCATATAGTTCGATCACATGTTTTACATGTCGACGCCATCGATTCGTATCACCCATTAAGTTTTACTCGAACCAGACCACTCCTTCGCAATTTATAGAAGTCAATTTCCATATTTCTCTTCTCTTGCTCCCTCGAAAATGCTCGGATAGGAACGGAAGTTTCCGGGGGTATGTTGTGTCAGGTTCTTAACTCAATTAATTCGGGTTGCTAATATGCCTGCAAAGTTTTGTTGTCTTTTTACATCTGAAACTACTCTAACTCACGACTACCGGAATTCCAGGAAACCCCCTCCACCTCCCCCAACAGAGCCCCAAAACCATCTGGCACCGTCAATTTCATCTAGGCCTAATGCTTGTTCTCTCCATTAAGTTCCGTCCCAATCCATCTGCTTTTAGAGTTTCTTGAGTTCCCCCCCCCCCCCCATCCCCACAGGTATCGGATCCGACCCGGACTTGACACTGAACGTCCGAGGCGATAGCTCACCAGACAAGTTTCATTCAAATCCGATCACCCGTCTAAAAGTTATGCACGCGACTAGATTCCTGACTCCCCTCATCCACTCCCCCCACGATGGTCGGATCGGGGAAAGGGCTGTTCTCAAGTCAATCTGTTCGGATCCTTGACATATCTGCCAAGTTTCATCGCCCTAGCACATCAGGAAGTATGCCAAACTCACGGGATCGCTAGAAATCCGGACCTCCACCCCAACTCCCCCACAGTGCCCCGATCCGGTCCGGTTATGTCAATGACGTATCTAGGACTTGTGCTTGTTCTTTCCACCAAGATTCGTCCCGATCCCTCCATTCTAAGCGTTTCTCAAGATATCCGGTTCCCTCCTCCAACTCCCCAATGTCATCGGATCCGGTCCGGATTTAAAGTGGGACGTCTGAGACAAGAGGTCATCCTAAATATCAACTTTCATCAAGATCCGATCACTCGTTAGCAAGTTAAAAATACCTCACATTTTGGCTTCCCCCTCCCTCCACTCCCCCTCCAGATGGTCAGATCGGGGAAGTGATTATTTCCTATTTAATTTGGTCGGGTCCCTGACTTGCCTGCCAATTTTCATCGTCCCACCGAACTCGCGGGATCACTAGAAATTCCCCCCCCCCTCAACTCCCCCTAAGTGAGCGGATCCGTTCCGGGTATATTAGTCACGTATCTAGGACGTGTGCTTGTACTTTCCACCAAGTTTCATCCGGATCTCTCCACTCTAAGTGTTTTCCAAGATTTCCGGTCTCCCCCTTCAACTCCCCCCAATGTCACCGGATCCGGTCTGGATTTACAATGGAGGGTCTGAGACACGATGTCCTTCCATGTATCAAGTTTCATTAAGATCCGATCACCCGTTCGTAAGCTAAAAATATCTCAATCCGGATTCCCCCTCCCTCCACTCCCCTCCAGATGGTCGGATCGGGGAAGCGACTATTTATAATTTAATCTGGTCCAGTCCCTGGCATGCCTGCCAAGCTTTATCATCCTAGCTTACCTGGAAGTGCCCGAACTAGCAAAACCGGGACCGACAGACCCACTGACGGACAGAAATTACAATCGCTATATGGCACTTGGCCGAAGGGCAAGTGCCATAAAAATGGGTAGGTTATCTTTCGCAGGCACAAAACGATGGGCGGTATCTAAAGCTAATCTACCGTGACGTGTCTTACTTACCAGGTTGGTAAGCTAGCAAATCAGCTTTATTCATGGACTTTTTGTAGCATAAATAAACATCGGAGCCAAGCTGCAAAGAAAAATATGTCTGAGCTCGGAAGTAAAATCCATAATATAAAATGAAAATTAAAATTTCGAATCTCAACTAAATCCGCCGATGTCTCCTACAAATTTATCTTCTCGACTAAATGAGTCAAGTTATGCTGTTATTAGAAAACGCAGGTGGAACAGGCCTACAGCAAAGGCCTAACTGTGTGAATCCGCCATTGAAAAGGCTCCCGTTTTTAAAACTATGAAATCGGCAATACCCTCCCCCCCCCCCTCTCACGAAAAATCATGTCGGAAAATCGACAGTGTTTGTCGGTACGCGGATTCGGTTTTCTGCACCAGCAAGAGCTCTGACAAACACTTTCCTCATAGAGCTCTGTTGGGAAGTCATGAAACTTGTTGTAGGGAAATCTGCAGTGTCTGTCGGTGCACTGATTCCGTTTTTAGTACCGACAAGAGCTCTTTAGGCAAACCAGGAGACTTCTTGTTTGGAAACCTGCAGCGTTTGTTTGTGCGATGATGGTAAGCGGATTCCGTTTTCAGTAGGCTACTGGCAAGAACTCTGGTAAAAACTTTCCTCGTACTGCTTCTAATTTCGACAGAAGCACCGACAGGGCTTCTTGTTTTTTTTGTGCGGAGATAATACCGACAAAAGTCTTGTCGGGAAGTCAAGCCGATAATCGGATCGAGATCCTGATATCGGTCATTTTTCATTTTTCGAAACGGTTACCGGCAAAGGTATTATCGGTAAAATGGGAACTCTCTTTTTCGGTCTATTTACATATAAATCTTCAAGCAGTGAAGTAGCCTGTTGCAGTGCCTATCACTACTTTTCTGGTTTGCAAGACTGTTGACTGCACAGTATGTGTTCCTGGTTCCATGTGATAACCGTTGGTGACAGGAAGTGAATGAGAAATTCATTAACTTTCACCAGAAAACCATCTGAACTGATCTGTTACAATTTGTTATTACAACGGTTGTAAGATGGGTTGGCGGGGAACGTGCGCCGAACGTACTTTTACGAAATTGATCAAAACTTCCTTCGTTACTTCTGCCAAATTTCCGCTTTCAGCCGGATTTCGGACAAACTACTAGTCTGGCAAAAATTAAAGCTCAAAAAGTGCTACGAGCTCATATGGCACTTGTCACGAGTAGTTGGTGTGAAAAACGATAAAGTAAATCCAAGCATTTTCCCTGAAATACCGGTACCCTCCCCCCCCCCACACCGTGCCGTACCCAACCCGAACCCTAAAATATGTCATCTAAGGCATATCTCTCTATTTTCCAAGTTTCATTCAAATCACTCCACTCGTTCAATCCCTACGTGAGCAACAACATTTCCAGGACTCCCCCTCCATCTCCCCCCCCCCCCCTCCTGTCCCAAGGTTTATTTTCTGTATTTTATTTCCTGTTTAGCGAAGATTACTAGTCAAATGCTCACAGCATATCCAATGCATGTCCTTCATGTCTATACATATTTCAAAAGTTAAGGGAGGGGAACTTACCATTCCTTTATTCAGGTTCTTATCAATCATGCAGAAGGAGTGCGGCGGCTTGTCCCCCTTGCTTGTCACAACCACGCAAATCTCACTGACAACTAGGGCATTAGGGGGGGCATTGGGCCTCGCCCTTCTGTATGTTAGAAATGTTCGAGCCCCGGCGTTGTTCACATTTGCAGGCCGGCCGTAAGGTGTGGTAAGGAGGACTTCAGAATCGGCCATGACTCGCTCCTTACCCTCATACAGGACGCTAGAACAAAACGATGTAGGCTTAAAGGACCCGTCGTACCTATCGTGCGTGAAGTCAATGGGTCTGGGAAAAGGTTCGGCTTAAAACAGTTAAAGTTGTTGATAATGTGTTAAAAGCAGAGCTTAGTTTTACAGAATTCAGATTTGCAGGCCTCGGTCCTTACCCTCATACAGCAGGCTAGGCTTAAAGGACCCGTCGTACCTATAGTGCCAATGCGACCTGCTTCCGGATTGCAGTCATTAATTGTTAAACCTGAAGACCTAAATTTCATATGTTAGATTCTAAACCCACTAACGACACCATACTTACCTTTGCACTTGCCACGATTAAGCACATTAGGCTCCCAACGAGTGTTCCCGTATCATGCTACTTATAGCCTACATAAAACCGGTTATCTTAATCTTGCCGACTTTTTCCTAGAAGTCAATGGGTCTGGGAAAAGGCTTAAAACAGTTAAAGTCGTGGATAATGTGTTAAAGGTTAACAGAACCTCCCTCCACCGAGGTCAAATCAGTTCGGGACCCTAAAAGGATCCTGTAGAATGTATGACCTCTGTACCTTTCAAGTCTAATGTGCACAACTCTACTCATTTCATCCATGTGCTTGCCAAAACTTGTGCCGAATCGCCCCCTAACTCCCCCAACGAGTCGAATTCGGTCAAGTTTCTGAACGCTGTCCGAGTTTTCGATGGTGTGGTCATCATCCGAATTTTCTGCAGTTGTTTCGCTTCTTGTCGGTGTGTCATTTGTGACTGCGTAATCCTTTGTTATCCCACTAAACACATATGTAGGCCAAGTCGGGCGTCCTAGTCTTATATTTTTTACTTCAAGTGCCCCCAATGAACTTGTACAAGTCTCAAGTTAATCGCCTCTCTTGTTCCTTTTTCTCATTTTCCTGTCACGATTGAATTGTACTAAGCAACTGACTGATGGCAACATACCTTATTATTGGAAGTCCTTTCAGTTATTTGTTTTATAATCCGGCATAATAATCTGTTTTCATGATCTCCCCTCTTGACCCCCTGTGAATGGCCTCTGCTGTCCCAATGGTGTTACAGATCTTGACGCATCCTTGCGATAATAGCCCATGCTACGGAAACGATACGAGAAAATTCCAAAATCCATTCTAAACATTTTGTCGCTCATTCTGTGGGCTATCAGAAGATACCAATTTACCGTGACAGTGTTTACCCAAGTCGCGGACAGTTTGTTGCGGACAAGACACTTTTTTTCTTATTTCTAGCCTACCTGGCGGACGATATGTCGGCTTAGAAAACTGCTCTAAACATTTTGTAGCCCGTAAAATTTTGTACAAAATGGGTATCTTGGAGTTTTTCCGCCACAGTCCGTTTGGCTAGACAAATTGAAACAGATATGTCCAGTTAACATGGGAAATGCGCATACCTGCTCATTACGAATTTTAAAGTACCGTTCCCCCTTAAGTTTTAGTCGCTAGTGCTACGTTTTCTCGTTCTTCTCGAGGATCGCTGGCGTGTTTTGGACTTAGTCATATAGTGTATTCACTGCCTGTATTACAATTATTCGTCTCGGAAAGCACAGAAGCTTTCACCCAGAATTTGGCCAATTCCTATAACCCATCACTATCAAACACTACAAATAAACTCTTAGCATTTCGCCTATAAAGAGCCAAACGTGGACAATTAGGACTTTGAATGTGGAAAAATCAGAACAAATTAGAACTTAGACAACAAATTTAAGCTGCGAAAACGCATGGCACCCTAGGAGGAAGTGAGCCTAATTTCCTACGACGTTTGGATTTCAAAGCTACTTTCTCTACAACCCAACTCTAAATCTACAATCTTTTCGCGATAAAATGGTTCAGAAGTACTTATCCTTTTTTGAAAATACCAATACTTTCCCCGTGGAATTAGCTATTTTCTTGTCGGCACTATCTAAATTTCCCGCGTTTTCGATCTAAATTTCCCGCGTTTTCGATCCAAAGTTAGAACCCAAGATAGACCTATTCCTATTGGCATGGCCTACCAAGTCTTCCAAAGTGAAAATTTTTAAGTTTCTCGTACCCATTTTTTACTGACAAACCGGACTCGGCCGAAAAAGCACCAAAACTCAAAGGTCCAAAACGATACAGTGGCACAGTTCGGGGATTTCTGGAGCTTAAAATTCCATACGGGGAGCAAGGGATAATGTAACCAGCAGAATCAATACGGGATTACGGGGGTCCCTCAAATCCTAGAATCTACATACGAGATTACTTACCCAATATCAGTGATGGGAGGACTGTCTCTACCTCTTTTAAAGCAAAGGTAGCATTCGGGACTTCGAAGGCTACCATAGTTCAAGTCCGCTGTCAAGCCTAAAAATAAATAAATAATTTGTAGCAGCTCTTAGAAATCATAAAACAAAACCTAGGGCATGTTCAAACCACCACACTTCCTTCAAGGATCCACTGGCCACTGCCATTCCAACATACACGAGGGATACCCAGGTTGGAACAGCGGTCGTAAGTAAGCTAAGTCAAAAAGAGATTTAAAGTTCAATGGGTGGATCAAACAATCACGGTAATACATTACCACCCCCCTAGAATACAATGTTATATCAAAAATCGGCAGATTCATTGACAATTTATTTTCACTGATATATCGTTACGCCGTTTTTTGCTATCTGTCATACTCCAATTTACTAGCGTCGACAAATATAAGCGGAGTTTCTTTTTTCTTATCTATTCGTCATTATTATGTAGCCTACTCCGGATTATTTGTATTGTTGACAAATATTCATATTACCGGTGTAAACTGAGAAATCCTTGTAAGCTCTAGAATCAGCTGCAAGTAGGTCGGTTATATTTGTAGCCTACATTTTTGGACGTGTTGTAACTTTATATCCAGAAAGCAAAACTTTTCTTCGGTACTACAACAAGAGCTGTAAGCTAATACGGCACTTGCATGCGTTCAGATGTTTTGATTGATCAAACGTAAGTTTCGACTTTGCGGTTGAGATGCACACTCTAACGGAGCTAGAACTTCATTTGTAAGCAAAACCCTTGAGGCAAAAATGATAATGGGCTGATCATGAAAATGCATATGTTGCTTAAAAGTATTTTTATTATTGTGCGGTCAAGATTGGTACTTTAAGGAATAATCGGATTTGGGAAGTAGCGATTTCTAAGCAGATGTTGTTGAATCTCCAATATTCCAACGAAGTGTCATCGTCCTAGCACATCTAGAAGTACCTCAACTAGCGATCACCGGAATCCCAACCCCCCCCCCCCTCAAGTGTCCGGATCCAGTCAAATTGTGTAAAAGATTTACATGGAGCAGATGTTTGTTCTTCCCAGCAATTTTCACTCCGATCCCTCCATTCTAACCGTTTCTCGAGATTTCCGCCCCCCCCCCCCAACTCCCCCACGGTGCCCGTAGCCAATCCGATTCAGTAAATGATTTGCCTAGAGCATCTGTTTGTTCTTCCCACAAAGTTCCATCCCGATCTCCCCATTCTAAGCGGGTCACGTATTTTCCGCCCCTCGCCCCCCCCCCCCCCCAATAGTTGCCGGATCCGGTCCGGATATGAAAAAGATCATCAGAGAAATGTCCTCTGTTCAATTCTTAAATTTCACTCGGATCCGATCACTCGTTCCAAAGTTACGCCTGACTGAATATTCCGGATTCCCCTCCCTCCACTCCCCCCACCATTGAGTTCCCTTCTTGACTATGATAGCTTGTGTAAATAAATGATTCTAGATTCTGAATTCTACATTATCAGATCGACAAATTTTTTATTTTGAAGTCAGTTCGATCGGATCCCTGATATGCCTGCCGAGTTTCATCGTGAAAATCCCCAAAACCGCCATCACCGGAATTCCGGGAAACACCCTCCCCCCCCCCCCCCTAAGTGTCCGGATCCAATAGAACTGTCTAAACGATTTATCTAGAGCAGATGCTTGTTCTTCCCAGCAAGTTTCACTCCGATCCCTCCATTCTAACCGTTTCTTGAAATTTCCGGTCTCCCCCCCAATTCCCCCCTGGCTACCGAATCCGGTCAAAACTTTTTATTATTTCTAAGTTTGTTTGGTCGGGTCTCTGATATGCCTGCCAAGTTTCATGGTCCTAGCACATCTGGAAGTACCCTAACTCTTTTCAAGTTTCCAGCGCCCTCCACTCCCCCGCATACGGTCAGATCGGGAAACTGATTATTTCCAGGTTAGTTTGGTCGGGTCCCTGATATGCCCTCCAAGTTTCATTGTCCTAGAACATCTGAAAGTACCCTAACTAGAAAAAGTGGGACAAAAAACTCGGACCGACCGACAGACGGAATTGTGATCGGTGTATGGCACTTGAGCCAGAGGCTGCAAGTGCCATAAAAACAGAAAGTTTCATCGGATAACACTGGAGCAATCTGCCAGCTAAGACGATTTATTTTAGCAGCCATGGCACTCTCATGACTCAGTTCTACACAAGGATTGATTTTCGTACATGCCCGAAAGTTTTTATGGCACTTGCCTTCCGGCCAAGTGCCATATGCCGATCACTTTTACGTCGGTCTGTCGGTCGGTTAGTCCGGTGTTTGCGAGTTAGGGTACTTCCAGATAAGCTAGGCGATGAAACTTGGCAGGCATATTAGGACCCGACCAAACTAAGTTGGAAATAGTCACTTGCCAGCTCCGACCATCGTGGGGGGAGGGAGGGGAGACGGAATCCGGAATTTAGTGGCATGCACAACTTTCGAAAGGGTGATCAGATCTTAAAGAAATTTGATATTTAGAAAGACGTCATGTCTCAGATGTTCCATTTCAAGTCCGGACCGAATCCGATTAATGTGTGGGGGGAAGGCAGGGGGGGGGGGGGCGAAAATCATGTGACACGCTTAGAGTGGAGGGATCGGGATGAACTTTGGTGGGAGGAACAACCACAAGCCCTAGGTACACCATTGACAGACCCGGACCGGATTGTGCACTGTGGGGAGAGTTGGAGGGGGGGGGGGGGTCCGGAATTCCGTTGATACGGAGTTGAGATACTTCCAGGTGGATTAGGACAGTGAAACTTTGCAGGCAAACTAGAGACCCGACCAGAGTACCGATAACCTAGAAATAGACAAATTCCCAATCCGACCATTGTGGGGGGAGTGGAGGGAGGGGGAATCCCGAATCTTGAGATATGTATAACTTCGGAAGCGGTGATCGGATCATAATGAAACTTGATATGAAACTGAGTCAGAGGTCTCAGATTTCCCGATTCAAGTCCGAACCGGATTCGATGAAGGTGGGGGGGGGGTCGAGGGGGAGCCAAAAACCTTGTGACACGCTTGGAGTGGAGCGATCGAAATGAAACTTGGTGGGAGGAACAAGCACCAGCACTATGTACATCAGTCAGAGAACCGGACCAGATTCGGGCACTGTGGGGAGTTAGAGGGGGAGGGGCGGAATTCCAGTGATCACAAGTTAAGGTACTTTCAGACGTGCAAGGACGATGAAACTAGGCTTGAACATTAGAGACTTGGCATGCTCGGCTTGGATATGGTCGGTTCCCTGACTCGACCATCGTGGGGGGAGTGGAGGGAGGGAGAACCCTGATTCTTGAGGTATGTACAACTTTTGAACAGGTGATCGGATCTTAATGAAACTTGGTATTTGGAAAGACCCATGTCTCAAATGACCTATTTGAGGTCCGGATGTAATCCGAAGAATGTTGGTTCGGATGGGGTGGAGGGGAGAACCGGAAATCTTGTGACACGCTTAGAGTGGAGCGATTGGGATAAAACTGGGTTGGAAGTGCAAGCACAACCGTAGATACGTCAGTGATAGAAACGGAACGGGTTTGAGCACAGTTGGAGGGGGTCTGGAATTCCGGTGATCGCAAATTAAGGTACTTTCAGATCTGCTAGAAATGCTAGAATGATGAAACTTGGCTTGGAAATTAGACACTTGACAATATATACATTTTCGAGATTCCTATAAGTCCATGATCATTTTTGCCTCAACGGTTTTGCTTACAACTGAATTCCCGTTCAAATATATTATACAACAGCAAATGGTTAACTTAATTAAATATTCCATAAGCCCAAGCTGACTGCAAATCATAATCTGACTGCGAATCTGCTTTTGTACGTAACTATAATACCAACCGACCCATCACACTGACAAAGACGACTCTTCATTCACATAACAGTACGAGAACTTGAATACATGCTAACAAGCTTGGAAGTGCCATATGAGCTTATAGCTCTTGTTGAATTTCCGCGCCTTGCATTACCGTGCTCTGAAATCGTGTCAGCCGAGACCCCGAAGAGTCAATGACAAGCGATAACAAGAAAACGGCTTAATTTTGAAGCGCTATCTAGTGGAAGTCAAAAATCTGTATGTGTGAAGCATTTTATTAAAATTAAAGCATAGTTAATGCCCATTGTGCTTTAATATGAACAAAAAAATACTCCGAAGATTAAAGCACAAGCTGCAGAAGATAAAATCCCAACATTTTAACGCCTGTGACTTCTGTCTGCTGGGTTTCTCAATGATTACAAATCCAATCTGTCTCGACTATTTTCAGGCTCTTTCAGTCCCCTTGGTTTTACGAGAAACAAGGAAAAACTTGCAGAACTGGTATTCCTGACCAATAAGCTCCTCAAAAGCATAGGGGGACCTCGAAAAGAGTCAAACACGTCAAATTAAAAAAGAGCTGTATTTCAGCTAAGCATGGCATAAGCATTCAGCCTAGCATGTGTTTCAGCTAACGGTCGCAGAAGGTCCGGACATACAAATGAAAAATCTACGACATGTGGTCTCACCAGCTAACAAGTTCGGATGCGATCTCGGGTTTGACAGTAAAAATGTCACAAGATATCCAGGAACACTCCTCCAACTTACCCCACAGTTCCCGGATCCCGTCCCGATCTATCCCCTCCAAGCGAGCCTCAAGATTTCCGGTACCCCCCCCCCCCCCCATCTGATTACTCGTTCGAGAGTTTTGCATGCCACAAGATTTCCGGAATGGAGCCTATCTGTCGAAACACCACTTAGTCAGCAAAAGTTAATTCTCTTTTAGGCTCAAATTTGATTAAAGTGTGATGATAATGGAAGACTCGTCCAAAGGAAAAGCCCAATAGGTGCTGTTCCTGTCATATTGTTCAAAGATTACTGGCTCTGGTCCCTCGGCTTCAATCAGGAACACTCCATATTTTGCATAACAGAACCGATTACGCAATCAGATACAACATTCTATGATCCTGGACTTTCTCAGGAGAGACGCATCATGCAGTATGGCCCCTTCTAGGTGGTAACATACCAGACTCAACTCGTAATCTTCGAATGACAATTGTAAGAGCGCTTACGAAGCTTCGGCTAGTATTAGAGGTTTGGCTTGTCTCTCAGACAGCCAGCCAAACTTCTAGAAAAAAGGGAAGCTACCCTAGCCCGTAGGCCTATTCTGAGTCGCCAACGTTTTTCAAAAACATCACTCTGCTTTCATAAAGAACAAGACCAAAGGTTTCGATGGGATCCCAAAATTTAATATTTGCTCCCAGTTTGCTCCCGACAATTCGGTCTTGTAGAGATTCGGTCTTCAACAGACTTCTTAAACATTTTTACTTTTAAAATTTACAAACAGGTTAAGGCCAATGGTAATAATCGGAAAAGACCAAGTTCGTATTTGACAGTGCAAACCGGATACGCCAGATAAATTTCAAAGAGTTCAGATATATTCAGATATCCGTTTTGCACTGTCAAATATTCAAATATGGATTCAACATATGGTTTACCCTATAGCCTACGTCGTATCTCCTTCCTTACTTACTTCTGCCCAACTCCCGGTTTCGGCCGGATTCCGGACAAACTAGCCTACTTATCTGGCAAAAAACTAAAGCTCAAAAATAAATTCAGCGTGTCTCCTTACCCCTACATCCAACCTCTAATCAACTTCAGATTAAACTTTTACTTTTAACAAATTCTCCGGTTTTGGCCGGATTCCGGACGATCTCAATTCCAGACGAACTAATTGTCCGGGAAGAAAATAAATTTCATATCGGACTATTTGTCCGATATAAATTTCACGTCTCTTTGCCCCTAAATCGAACCTCCAATCAACTTCATATTAAACTTTAACTTTTCACAAATTTTCCGTTTTTCGCCGGATTCCGGGTGAACTATTTGTCCGGCGAGAAAATAAATTTCAATTCGAATTCAGCGTGTCTGCTTACCCCTAAATCAACTATTTCAATAGCTTTCAAAACATACTTGTTTTGCCCCTTAATTTGAAACCACTCCCCTACCCTCAAATATGGGGCTACTGAGCCCATCTTCGAACTTGACCTATACCGTACTTTGACCAAAAGGTTGACCCAAAGGATCCTCCCACCAAGTTTCATCAAAATATCTCAATCCCCTCGCGAGTTATCGTGCGGACAGACGGACAACTTTTGCGATGTGATAGGTATCCCTTCACTTACGTTTTGGGATCCCAAAAACAAATCAAGAACTTTCTTTTACAATATCAAAAGGAACAAAGGTATGTTCGCGCTTGTACCATCTGATTTCAACTTCAAGTGGGAGGTAAGGAGGCCAAATGCAGTATTTTTTTTCAAAACATCTGCTTTTTTTTTAAAATGATGTTTTCTTATTTATTTCACTTTCCCGATGTTCACTCACAAGCTTTTAAAACCACTCTTCAGTTTCAGGGCTGCAAAAACTTCATAGCCTATCCTCCTGCCCTGCCCTTTTTACTGATTCCACATTTAATCAAGAAACACACTTAAGCCAACAAGAAAAACATCAGGTAGCCTAACTTGACATGCCTCATATGGGAATTCAACGTTCAAGCTAAGTCAACTTACTCCTACATATAGCCTACTTTACTTTGTTTGCAGCACGGAATTAAAGTTTGATATCTGAACACTTCGTCTAGGCAAGACAACCTCCACATTTTGCCACGCGGCTCTCCCCTAGATTTGAGCATTAAATGCAAGAGAAAAGCTAACAGACTGATAATTTCTTCTATGGATTGTAAGTGCAGACATGGTACACCAAGACAATAAGATGGCTTGCTTGGCTGCTTCAATTCATCTTTGACTTATTTTTCCGCAAACCAGGATGGTCGGTTCCAGAGAGGAACTTCAGGAAGCTGAGTCCTCATTTTCTGAGAAAAAATAGCTACAGTGTAGGACACTTCAAACAGCTACAGCTTAATTAAATAGTAGTTGCGTTTTTTGTCTCTGGTTCCTGTTCCGTGTTCTGTGTTCACAGTTGTTTGGTCTGGGTACAAAATGGTGTTTTGCTTACGCTGTTCTGTGTTTTGTCCCTGTTCTGACGAAAACACGAACATTTAGGATCCTGAGCATGTCTTCAGCGGAAAATCTGTTAAATTGCAAATTGTATTCCAAAATGACCATACTTTATGATCCAGCTTTATCCTCCAGACTTCTGCGATTCTTTCTTTTCTATATGTGAATCTCTCTGCAATTTTCTATCTGAACAGTGATAAAACATGCTAGGAGAGCAAGGTCCGTTTTTGGCAAAACAGACAGGGGAAAAGAGAACAGGGAACACAGAACAGCGTACAAAAACGGGAAAATGAGAAACAGCGAGTTCCGTGTTTTGACAAAAACGGGAACAATTCAAAACAGCAAACAAAAAACCCAACTAGTGACGTACCTGATGGGGTATACTCAATGCATGTGAATCCTTTTGGTATTCCTTCTCCAAGTGCTGGGAAGATGATGCATATATCCGTAATAGGAGCTGAATCATGTACTTTCATTGAGCTTCCTTCAAATGAGATTTCTTTCACTGGTTCCTTCTTATCACCCAAACCAGCCACCACAAAATAATCAGCCACTTTCTGCTCCTGCATACTTGATTACTACTTTCTCACGTATCACTTGGTATCCAATTCACAAACACATGAGGAAACAAGAAGGATGCCCTGTGCAGGGCTGCGAAAACACAACTGACAATGATGTCAGAAGGGAGGGTAAGTGTAATTCACCATCGGTCTCAGCCAGTTGAAAGACTGAAGAGTAATGAATATAAAGCCAGCTGCAACACACAGGAATATCAACATGCAGCAAAACCTGAAAAAACACAACCTATCATATGCTAAATTCCGTTTGGTTTTCTAGCTACCTGAGAGAAAAACAATGACAGAGGGCAATGTTGTAACATCAAAGACTACAAGACATGGAGGTCAGATTAAGATATGTTCAAACATTGCTTCTCAGAACTATTGTGGAACTGTTCTAAATTGGGAGTCCTGATCCTGAACTGCAAATTTTGTTCCCTATTAAAGCTGTTTGGAGAGAAGAAGATAAAAAAAAATCTTCTACCTTGTTTCTATCATGTCTTCTATCTCATTTATCACCCAGTTTTAGCTGTGTTTTTGTTTTTCTTCAATTTTCTGTTGACGGCCATCTAACAGCTTTATTACGAAAAAAAATTCCAAAGCAAATTCCAAATTTCCTATTTGCTGGAGTCTGGCTGAAGGCAGATTATGTGACGCTGACACTAGGGATCTGAAATACTATTACATTGGCTTTACTCTCCATTTGGACTGGAAAATTTATATAACACACTCTTGTGGCCAACCTAATCTACTCTGATTTCAGGTTTCCCTTCACTGTTCAAGACTTAAATACAGTGCCTATTTGGCACTGCCTTCACCTATTTACAGTGCCTTCACTGTTCAAGACTTAAATACAGTGCCTATTTTTACATAAAAGGCTAAAAGTTGCATGTTTGTGTCTTAGCTATGTATCTCAGCACTTTTTGGCTGGTTAGGATACAAGAGCAGGATCTGTATTGGATATGTTGGCATGGCAACAGTCAACGATCATGAACAAAGAATAAGACTGAAATATAGATGGATAGGTACAGTGGTGCATGTGGTATCAAAATATTTACTGGGAAACGACTGCTATCACTTTAAACAGACTATTATATGCTTAATTCAACAAAGGAGAGATAGACTTCCTTCAACATGGAAACTTCGGAAGGTAACTTGTAAAGGTTAAATGGTACAAATTGACCCAATACTACCCTAGGATCAGCCCAGAAGTGTGTAGTACATGCAATACAGTATTAAGCTCTACATGCAATATAACTAATTGAGAACTGTTTAAAGCAAAGGAAATCCTCAGCTAGCAGATCCCAGCCTGACTGGATAAACTAGAGAAAAAGACAATAGCAAAAAAAGGGACAATCCTCTGCAAATTCCGCAAAAATTATTAACACAATACTGTTCGGTTCCAGAATGTTCATCCACTGTATTTTTAAAAGTGTTGACTGATTGGCTGGTAATTGGCTGGTGATCGCTGGAATTCGTGCCTCTGATGCTGTTGGGATTAAGAAGAGTGGAAAGTTTGCCTGCAAGCCAACTCTAGAACTGTAGGCTCCACTGCAAATGTTGACGACATGTCTCTGCTGTGGCTCTACTGTGTAGTACAGGATGGGTACCTGACCTCGTTTTTACACTACCTTATTTTTTGCTGCAAAAATGTTAAAATGAAATGTACATGCTGTCCTTACAGTCAAGAGGCAAAATCTGACTTTTTTTTAACAGTCATGTGTCCAAATTATTCAAATTATGTGCCTTATCTTTTTTGAAGCTGCTTTGAAAAGGGATTTTTTGGCTATTGACTTTTCTAATTAAACCTTTTTCATCATTTTGTAGTCCATCCAAGTCCATCCAGGTACAGGAGGGGTGCCCAACCTCAGATAAGATTTCAAATTTCCAGAGAAGTTTTTTCTTCAGAATAATCTATTTGGTGTAAAAAGGAACCAACAAATATGACAAACATACTACAGTAGACTGAAGCTAATTGAATGGTTTACATATTGGGTAAGTAAATATTGCTTCAACATTTCCAGCTAAACACATTATTCTTTTCAGACAAGAACCCTTCATTCTAACCTTACCTGGAATGCCTTACAAAAAAGGTAGAGATAGCAAAGTCAATAATAGCCAGAAAATCCCTTTTCAAAGCAGCTTCAAAACCAAGAAAACGCACAGAATTTGAATATATTTTCACAGATGACATTGAAAAAAGTCATATTTTGCATCTCGACTGTAGCATGTACATGTCATTTTAAGATTTTGGAGGCGAAAATTGAGGTAGTGTATAGCAAGGTCAGGTACCCCTCCTCAGGGACATCACAACTGGGGGGGGGGGCAATGCTGTCAGCCGGTCAGTAAAAAAGTAACCGCATTGGTGGGAAGCGCCACGATTTTTCTTCAGATTTTTCATGAAAACAGTAGTTTTTTCTGAAAATTTGTCAATTTTTCGCCTAAATAGTCATTTTTTCTGAAAATTGGTCAATTTTCTTCAAAATAGTCATTTATAATGAAAATCAGTTGATTTTTTTTGAAAAATGCCATTTTTGTTGTTGAAAACAGTAGTTTTTTTCTGCAGCAAAAACCTGTACAAATTACTAGCCAGTCGCTAAATGCCTCGTTCCCCCCAAACATTTTGGCTAGTAATGCCTCTGCCCCTCCTGTGCTGCTCCTGTGAGGTTAGAATGAAGCCAAAGGCCAAAGGGATCTTGTCTGAAAAGAAAATTGAGGAAATATTTATTTATCCAATATGTAAACCATTCAATTAGCTCCAATCTAGTATGTTTTGTCATATGAAGCCAGGCAGATTAAGGAAGAAGGAAATACTTCTCTGGAAATTCGAAATCTTGTCTTAGGTTGTTCTGAAGGAAAGACTTTTGAATTTGATTTGAAATCTTATCTTGAGTTGGACACCCCTCCCGTAAATTGCACTGCATAGAAAGCAGTCATGCAACTACATACAGGATTCTATTCGACTTTGCATATCATCACCTCTTACCTCTGTTCTGATTCAGTGCACCATCACACTTGGTGCAACAAAACAAAAACAAAAACTTTAGCCAACCTCAGCCAAGTGATGAATACGGTAAAAGCAGTGTTGCCGAATGCTTAAACTTAGATGTTAATGGTAAATCTAGAAAAGTGTCACAAAAAGATATCAGAAAAGAAAATGTGAACCCAGAAAGGCTAAAGAAGACAAAACCAGTCAAAAATTAGAAAACTGCCTTTCCTTTCCATTCCTTGTACAGTAATTTTGTCTATCGCGGTGAACCACAGTTGGACTTCATCCAGACTTCATCAGTATTTGATAGCATTGACTTTTTTGGATTTCTTGGGCCAGCCCCTGACTGAGGTTAAGAGCGTGTTCCACCCTACTTACCGTAGTTACTACACATGACGTCACGGATCCTAGCTTTGTGCCGTAAAGGCTGGAACGATTTTTCTATTTTCCAGCAGGATCTCACGCCAGAGGCGAATCCGACCAATCACGTTACAGAGATGCGTAGTAACTACGCTTACTACGCTCCCGAGCATGGTAAGCAAATAGTAACTATTAGTTACTATTCCGACGAGGTTGGAACGGTCAGCGTAGTAACTTTTTGTGAGGATGGAACGGAAATAGTAACTAATAGTAACTATTGTTAGAAGGGTGGAACATGCTCTAAATTTGTGAATTCCCGTTTCTTCTGTGCTTGTCAGATGACTCCCTAATCGGATTGCTCCCTGTTCTCCGCTTGAAAATATTTTAGTGATACTTACATACTTTCGGAGGGGAATCAATTTTTGCTGGTTTTGGTGCAATGTAAAATTAATTTAAAACAATCAGAATCTGTAGGCGTGGAGTGACTCCCTCTATTCTCGCCGTTTCCTTCGATTCCCCGAGTAGTACTGGGAACGGCGAGAATACGCCTCAAGCCCCGAAGCCGCGCCGAAAGTCGGCGGTGCGCCACCGAAAATAACTTAGCGGGCCGCCACCAAAAATATCTCGTCGCGCCGCCGTTGGGGTGGGCAGCGGCGTCCCGCCGTTAAATTTATGCCGCCGAATCTGTTTAGATGAAACGTTCAATTTTTTTTTCTATTGAGCTTTACCTTCCAAAGGCTCCAAGTTGTTTGTTGGGATCCCAAAACGTAAGTGGAGGGATACCTATGACATCGCAAAAGTTGTCTGTCCGTCCGTCTGTAGGTACGATAACTCTTGAAGGGAATGAGATATTTTGATGAAACTTTGTGTGAGGGTTCTTTGTGTCAAGAGTAAGGTCGAGTTCGTACTTCGTAGATGGACTCTGTAGCCCTACGTTTAGGGGTGGGGTTTAAATTAAGGGGCAAGCAAAATATTTTTAAACAGCTAACGGGATAGTCGATTATCAAGTTAGAAGACATGCTGAACACGAATATGAAAACCATTTTCTCGCCGGACAAGTAGTTCGCCCGGAATCCGGCCAAAACCGGACAATTTGTTAAAAGCAAAAGTTTTTGTTAGAAGTTGATTAGATGTTCGATTTAGGGGTAGAAAGAAATACTGAACACGATTAATAAAACCATTTTCTCGTTAGACAAGTAGTTCGCCTGGAATCCGGCCGAATCCCAAAATTTATTAAAAGCAAAAGTCTTATTTGTAGTTGATTAGATTCCAATTTAGGGGTAAGAGGAGATGCTGAATCAATCAATATATGACAATCGTTTTTTTTTTACCCGGACGCAAAGTTCGCCCGGAATCCGGCTGAAACCGGAAAATTTGTCATGAGTCAAGTCTTGTTGGAAGTGGATTATATGTTCGATAATTCGTTTTTAAGCTTTGTTGTTATGTTGGATTGAGAGCTTGAGCTTGAGATCGCCCTGTACCTAGCGGAAGAGTCGGAAGCGGTATCACAGCTGCTCCCAAACATCGCCGTTATTGGTTAAGACAGGAAATGGTTGAGTTTGAGTCGTTAGTGCTACGTTTTCTCATTCTTCCCGAGGATCACTGGCGTGTTTTGGACTTAGTACATAGAATATTTGGGTGCGACGGCAGTACCTGAAGGACACCGTACCTTACAAAAGTATTTCCTTCTTTTTTGTTTTAATAACCAAGGACTGGAAGTAAATTTGATGGCTAGATGACACCTTTACATGCTATGACAGTTTTGTTTTACAGAGCGACGTGAGTCGATTCCTTGGGACTGGTCGTGCGTTAGCAATTAGAGGAGAATCCAGATTGGGCATTGTCGGACCGAAGTCTTTATCATGAATCTGCTCGAATCCCGATTCGCCCCCTTCCGGTTCCCTCTTCCTGACTTGTTATTTGTTTCGTAACGTTCATAGAATCTTGAACATTCGCTATAACTGGTAAGCTAAGCATCTTCCTAGAAACAAGAACAAATAATCACAGGAACCCAACCTGTAATATATTAATATATTCTCGATATCCTGCCCGACAAAATAGCTATATCGCAGTAGAGCTTCGAAGAAGAAATTTCCTTGCAAACAAGGTCTGAGTCGTTCTTTACAGCTGATTGGTTGTCTATCACTGTGAAGTCACGTCTAACTCGCCGCAGACTGGTTTCTCCACACCTGCTACAATTTTCATCTGGTATGCGCAGCGGTGAAGAAGGAGTAGACGGGTATTGGGGATTGCCCAGCAACTTATTTCAGCGGGTCAGCAGGCCTCCTACTCTGTTTCATGTACCTTTAGCTCTACTCAGTTTTGTTGCGGTATCCATAGTCGCTGTATGGGACCAAAGACGGAGGTTCTACTGGATTATTTGTTCTTGCTACAAATGACCCTTGCTAGCAACAAGATGCCTGTTGACGTCACCAGTGCTCACGGACTGGGAGGAAGAGCACTACCCACGGTTGCCACATCAAAAATATTTAGAATGACTTTTGGTCCAAAACAGAGAGTGAAGTTTACTTTCATGAAATGTTCACTTTTGGTCGGAATCGCCTCTGTAAAAATGACACATCTTAATCTTAATTTCATGAAAGAAAAATTTGAAATAGTCAGTTCTGGTCTGAATCCCTGCTGCAAAAATTACACATTTGGTCATTTTCTAAGTATAGAGTGATTTTTATCTCCTACGTAGGACAAGAGTGACAATATATAGAGTGATTTTTATCTCCTACGTAGTACAAGAGTGACAAAAACAAACTAGAGTTACAATTCACACTATCGTGCGACATGTGACAACCCTGGCACTACCACGGGGTCTTTCTATCTCTCCATTTCCTTCAAGCCGAAAATTCGGTTTAAACTTCCATGCCGTCAAGACAATAAGGTTTGTGTGGTAAGCGTTTATATGGGAAGTGGGACCGGATCCGATGTAGAATCCTAGGAAAGAGCGTTGGGTCCCTATCCGGATTTAAAACTACGCCTTAATTCGTCCAGGCAATGATTCACCCAGTTCCGCATTCAAGTAATTTGAATAGTGTCTAGGCTGTTACGGTGGTGCCATCTGCACCCCGCACTGCTAACTTATGCCGCCGCTAGGCAGCGCTACTCCCTTTCCGTTCAGAATGTTTAATCTATTATAGTGTCGTGACTCCTTATTATTTTATTAACTCATCCGGCGAGGACGACTCATCTTCTTCCGCACTGCTTTTCCAGGGTCTCGACCCTCGACCGGGAACAACCCTTTTTACTAAGGTTGTTCATATTATTTTACAAGTACCACAGAATAAAACCTTCTGTTTATTTACGGATCTTAGGTCATCATTATCATTGTTATGAGTCTTGTTTAAAGCTCCTTAGAATGGGCTGGCCTGCAAGGCCTAGTGTATGATTGGTGGTTTATAGCCTATTGTGGTTCGGTACGTAAACCTTAGTGTGAATCGACCGTGGGAATCCACAATGAACCCGTGAAGTCTGCACTTGTAGTAGGCCACCAGACGCCCTAGGCTGTCCTGACTCCGGTTACTGTATCCAAGGACATAATCTATGTCCGGCCTACTACACCCCTCGCAATAACATCAGAGCCTCGTTTTTGTTGCAATAGCGCTGCCGCATCGCTGCTGCAGCACTTCTTTGCTTTTGCACAATATGCGTTTTTGGATTCACTTTCTTCTTGGTTGAAGCGGCAGCGCTGCAGCATCTTGCAGGGAAGCACGGACTTGGTCGGTGAGCAAGTCCGCGATTCTCGAGAAGCGCTGTCGTCTTCCTCGGAAGCGCTGCAGTGCAAAAATGGATGTAGAAAGAATCAGTCCGGAATCGGCCGAGAAGCGGACCTGCAGCATGCAACAAAAACGAGGCTCAGGTTGAGAGTGCTTCTTCACATACAAATACAGTTGTCGTAATAAGGCTACTTTAAAAGTAGTAATACCGTCGACGGTGACGTCAACTGAAATCGCAGTTTATTTTGCTCAAAATGAAATTCCGCAAATGAAGTACGACGATTTATATTCAGATTTTCCGTTTACAACTAAAACAAAATTATAGAAAAGTTAATTCGCTGGCGGAGATAAAAATCGCGCGTTTTTTTTAGCTTCTAGCTCGTATACCGTACTGCACCTTGTCTGGCGAGCTCATCCGCTCTCTCATTTCCATGGATGCCTTTGTGACCGGGAACGTAGTTCTGCAAGAGAAAATACAATATGATGCCACAAATCGTCCGAACATGTTCTGCAAAATTCCCGTGTAAGCAGAAATACTCGTGAGGCCTTTTTCCGCTACACAGTTGTGGGCCACACACTTCTGAGTGTTCGTCGCGGAAACACGATTGTGTGCCACACAGTCGAGCCACAAGTTGAAACTCGCGGAAACGCCGTTTTGTCTATTTTTTGGCGGTAATTTTAAATATCTGAAAATAAAAACCAAATTCATTGTAAAATATCAATAAATAGAACTTCTGGCTTATTTCCTTACCATTCTGTGCAAAAAGCATCCTCAGTTTGAAGTCTCTATGCTTAAAAAAGTAGTTATTTTTATTGTTTAGAAACTATTTTGCTGCTTAATGTGAATTTCCCGCCAGAATCGAGCCACAAAATCGACAATCACCTCGCCAGTTGTTTGTCGAATTTGAGCCACAAAGCGAGCCATGAAAATCCTGTTGGTCGCGGAAACACACTTGTGGGCCGCAAGAAAGACCGCGGAAACACTCTTTTCGAGCCACAGTCGATCCACAAACTGTTTGTGGGAGCACGGAAAAACGCCTTTGATGACTAAAGTGAGTCCTGCACTGGCAATGATTAGTCCGTGGCAACCGTCCTCGTTCGGAGCCGCAACTGCCAAAATTGCCACTTACGACGCGTTATGATCGCTTCCAACAGCTTACGATTGCCGTTCTAACTGACTTTCTAATTTACAGTAAAAACATTTATAAGTATGTCCTTTCTTTCTTTAAACTTGAATTGACGTTGGGTTTAATTTACCGTCGGTCCCTCTCTGCCTTTATTTTCGTCATCCTTGAATGTTAGAATCTCACCACACCATATAGTAGCTCTCATCTCGTTTGTTGTCATCTCAAAGTGTTCACCTCTTTCTCTTTATTTTGAACCGCGCGCACTTTCTTGACGTGAAGAAAGGCGGTCAGAAGAACCAGCGCAATAATTACTCTTTGGTCGGGATTGACATCGGGTAGGCTCCACCCAAGGTTAAATCAGAATCACAAAAAAACTACTCCACTTGATTCAAGTCTTCTCAATTCTCCCCCATGTAGCGTTTACACGGACAAGAAATTCAGTCGAGTAGAAAGGAATTCGTAGGATTCCATTCGTGAAGACGACTAGAAAAAAGTCTAGCGAGACGAGAAGTCCGATCTACTTGAAAGGAATCTCGCCGGCGGCACTAGTAGTCTAGCTAGCTTTGAGGGCAGCAGTCATCAGTACTGATGTCAAAATTGCTATCAAAATTTTTTTTTGTTGGCTAGTGAATTTATTTTTGTCAGATTTTCTGGTTCCAACGAATATTTTTTTTCCTCTGCGTGTAAACATAATCTTGTCACCAATACCCGACTCTGATGAAGTTTTCCTGATTCTAATTCGTTTAATTCAATGTTATCTTTTTACAAAAATAGTGGTGGATCGTCATACATGGTCAACATAGTCATAACTAATCACATATATGTTACATTTTAAAATACAATCCTATAAAAAACATAATTACGAGCATGTCAGTTTAAATTCAGTTCATTCATTTAAATTCATTTAAACTCCTCTACTTGTAAACGCTCCATAGTTTATTCTTGGTCTGGGCCTGGGAGCGGCCCGCTAGAGAAACGACTGGCAAGTGGCAAAACCAAGGTCTAAAAGTAAGTTACAGTGACAAAAAACACCTTACCCAACTGACTTGCACTGACTTCATTGCCAGATCTAAAACTTTGAAATCATCTTCGTTCTTCACGGGGTCACCAGACGCAAGCTTCCAACCCCTTCGCTTCCAACCTCCAATCCACTGAGTAGCAGCACTGATAACAAACTTGGAATCCGTGTGAATGAGAAGTTTTTCTATGCCACAGGCTGACGCCACTTCAATAGCATTTATGGCAGCTTGGATTTCAGCTGTGTTGTTCGTCGGGCGGCCAACGACCGGCTCAGAGACGTTGAGAGGGTGATTTTCGTTGAACCATACGCCAATTCCTGAAAAGGTGGCTAAGTAGCTTCAATCTGGAGGTTCCAACGTTTCCCAAACTCGATGACTTGTATTGCATCCTATCCCACGAAAACGGATATTCCTACTCGATCATAAATGTCAATCAATCAATCAATCAAGGTATTTCGCAAAAAATCCGTCTACATTTGGACAGTAGCTAGTATACTTCCTATTTAAGATGCAACAACGTCGAACAAAGCTATGGTGCATTTTATAACTGGAAATTCTCTCTAGAACTTTTCTATTCTTGAACAAAACAAGAGCTACGAGCTCATATGGCACTTGTTACGAGTAGGCACGGCTCGGTTATGTCAACGATATATCTAGTGTTTGCTACGTGTCTTCCCACCAAGTTTCATCTCGATCCCTCCACTCATAGCGTTTTCCAATATTTCCGGTTCTCCCCTCCAGCCCCCCCCAAAAGTCACCGGATCCGGTCCGGATTTTAAGTGGGTCGTCTGAGGCATGAGGTCTTTCCAAATATCAAGTTTCATCGAGATCCGGTCACCCGTTCAAAAGCTATAAATACCTCAAGATTCCGGATTCCCCCTCCCTCCACTCCCCCGACAGTGCCCGAATCGGCTCGGTCATGTCAATGATGTATCTAGTGTTTGCTAGGTGTCTTCCCACCAAGTTTCATCTCGATCCCTCCACTCATAGCGTTTCCCAAGATTTCCGGTTAACCCCTCCAGCTCCCCCAAAAGTCACCGGATCCGGTCCGGATTTTAAGTGGGTCGTCTGAGGCATGAGGCCTTTCCAAATATCAAGTTCCATCGAGATCCGATCACCCGTTCAAAAGTTATAAATACCTCAAGATTCCGGATTCCCCCTCCCTCCACTCCCCCCACAGTGCCCGAATTGGCTCGGTTATGTCAATGATGTATCTTCACGCCAAGTTTCATCTCGATCCCTCCACTCACAGCGTTTCCCAAGATTTCCGGTTGCCCCCTCCAGCTCCCCCCAAAAGTCACCGGATCCGGTCCGGATTTTAAGTGGGTCGTCTGAGGCATGAGGTCGTTCCAAATATCAAGTTTCATCGAGATCCGGCCACCCGTTAAAAAGTTATAAATACCTCAAGATTCCGGATTCCCCTCCATCCACTCCCCCGACAGTGCCCGAATCGGCTCGGTCATGTCAATGATGTATCTAGTGTTTACTAGGTGTCTTCCCACCAAGTTCCATCTCGACCCCTCCACTCATAGCGTTTCCCAAGATTTCCGGTTGCCTCCTCCAGCTCCCCCCAAAAGTCACCGGATCCTGTCCGGATTTTAAGTGGGTCGTCTGAGGCATGAGGTCTTTCCAAATACCAAGTTCCATCGAGATCCGATCACCCGTTCAAAAGTTATAAATACCTCAAGATTCCGGATTCCCCCTCCCTCCACTCCCCCCCACAGTACCCGAATCGGCTCGGTTATGTCAATGATGTATCTAGTGTTTGCTAGGTGTCTTCCCACCAAGTTTCATCTCGATCCCTCCACTCATAGCGTTTCCCAAGATTTCCGGTTGCACCCTCCAGCTCCCCCCAAAAGTCACCGGATCCGGTCCGGATTTTAAGTACGTCGTCTGAGGCATGAGGCCTTTCCAAATATCAAGTTCCATCGAGATCCGATCACCCGTTCAAAAGTTATAAATACCTCAAGGTTCCGGATTCCCCCTCCCTCCACTCCCCCCCACAGTGCCCGAATCGGCTCGGTTATGTCAATGATGTATCTAGTGTTTGCTAGGTGTCTTCCCACCAAGTTTCATCTCGATCCCTCCACTCATAGCGTTTCCCAAGATTTCCGGTTGCCCCCTCAAGCTCCCCCCCAAAAGTCACCGGATCCGGTCCGGATTTTAAGTGGGTCGTCTGAGGCTTGAGGTCGTTCCAAATATCAAGTTTCATCGAGATCCGATCACCCGTTCAAAAGTTATAAATACCTCAAGATTCCGGATTCCCCCTCCCTCCACTCCCCCCACAGTACCCGAATCGGCTCGGTTATGTCAATGATGTATCTAGTGTTTGCTAAGTGTCTTCCCATCAAGTTTCATCTCGATCCCTCCACTCATAGCGTTTCCCAAGATTTCCGGTTGCCCCCTCCAGCTCCCCCCAAAAGTCACCGGATCCGGTCTGGATTTTAAGTACGTCGTCTGAGGCATAAGGTCTTTCCAAATATCAAGTTCCATCGAGATCCGATCACCCGTTCAAAAGCTATAAATACCTCAAGGTTCCGGATTCCCCCTCCCTCCACTCCCCCCCACAGTGCCCGAATCGGCTCGGTTATGTCAATGAAGTATCTAGTGTTTGCTAGGTGTCTTCCCACCAAGTTTCATCTCGATCCCTCCACTCATAGTGTTTCCCAAGATTTCCGGTTGCCCCCTCCAGCTCCCCCCAAAAGTCACCGGATCCGGTCCGGATTTTAAGTGGGTCGTCTGAGGCATGAGGTCGTTCCAAATATCAAGTTTCATCGAGATCCGATCACCCGTTCAAAAGTTAAAAATACCTCAAGATTCCGGATTCCCCCTCCCTCCACTCCCCCCACGGTGCTCGGATCGGGGAAGTGACTATTTCCAACTTAATCATTTGGGGTCCCTGATACGCTTGCCAAGTTTTATCGTCCTAGCTTATCTGGAAGTGCCCGAACTAGCAAAACCTGGACAGACCGACAGACCGACGGACGGACAGAAATTGCGATCGCTATATGGCACTTGGCCGAAGGGCAAGTGCCATAAAAATGCTTAGTTTTTACATAGAAGCTCCCAAAGCCTACCTAAACAACAGACAGTACCCCTTTTCTCAAAAGTGATTAATTACAGACATCGACAATTTTAAGCTATTTTTTTTTCAAACTCGACTTACAGGGCTGCTAAACGTGTAAAATGATTGACTTGTGGTTAACTGTTAATTTATAAATTTGTACTCTTTGGTTTGAAGTTAGCTTTAATCCTTTAAAGTTTAACTGAAAAGGGCAGAGAAGGGACAGTCTGGCGACCCCTCACTTATTCACTTAGAGAGGCTTGAAGACCCGATGAAAATGCGTTACTTGGTTGCTCCACTATTCACGAATAACCAATTTTTAAATAGTGGAATTTCCCTGTCAGATTTGTGGTACTACCTGTGCCGCATGCTTGACGAAAAAGATTTATGACATTTTTTTGTTCAGGCACTAAGCAGTCTTCGCCAAGCTTATCACCGCCCACTGAAAAGCCGCGTCTGTGTGCCAATTCAAATATTGCGCGTCATAGTGGAATTTACGCTGTGGGGACAGCGGTAGATACTCTGAACCTCACTACGAGAGCAGATAGTGGAAAATCAAAAAATCTCTTAGCAGAATCCAAATAACTCAGTGTATTCAACTGAATGATACAAAAATAAGTTTGCTTTTCAGTTAAACTTTAAATTATTAAAAAAATAATCCTTAAATTTGTAGTCTTTGGTCTGCAGTTAACTTTAATCCTTTCTCGGAGAAACTTTTTACAGTGTAGGAGAACAAAGAAACTTATTCTTCGTTAGGCTTATGGCGCAGATGTAGATTAGGTTGCCAAAAATGAAACCGTGAATATCAGCCGCGTTAAGCCAGCCTCGTACCTGCCTTTGCCGCAGCTCTTCCATTTGACTCACAGGCACCGTCTGTATACACATGAACAAAACCCTCTTTATCAGTCACAAAGTCTTTCGGGTCATAATCTTCTCTGCTTCTCTTCCGGCTGAAATTCTGCTGAAACTCGAGACTCGCAGCACTTGCATTTCCACTGTTTGCTTGACTTTTCAATGATTTAGTCACTGTAGTAGTAACTCCTTTTATGGCCGGACCAGCAGTGCTTGGTCTGATGGCAGTAAAGCTTGATCCAGAACGGTTTTGTTTTATGAAGGCTTCAGCTTCGTCTTTCGTGTTGAATTTCTTGTATCGAGCATTTTGGTAGCCATTTACTTCAGCTTTGCATTCGTCCCTGAAAGTTGAACTTAGAGATCAATCAATCAATCAAGTTTATTCCAAATAGCTAAAATCTAGAAGTGGAAGACAAATTTACAAAATATACACAGACACGAAACAAATTAACTAATATACTTACAAGATTCTACCAGAAATGAATGATGGGATGAAACTACGTAAAAATTGGGCAGAAGAATTAGCAGGATATGGATACAATTGATAGCCAGTATTCCTCTCAGACCGACGCACGGAAGACGGGAACAGTCTGGGGACAACAAATTATCTTAGCTCCAAACTTATTTGAAAGAATATTTCTACGTTCTGTTAATTTAGGAACGTCAAGTTTAATGAGAGCTTCTTCGTATGAAATATTATGATCACCCAGAATGATTCTCACTGCTCTCTTTTGGACATTTTCCAGGCGATCCGAGAGCTCTGCAGAAAGAGAAGAATGCCAAACCGGTGAATCATATTCTAAATGAGGACGATGCAGGAGCAGGTTCACCCTGAGCGCGTTCCACCCTACTTACTATAGTACTACGCTTGACGTCACGAATTTTGGCTTTTTGCCGTCAAGGCTGGAACGATTTTTCAATTTTCCAGTAGAATATCCTGCCACGAGCGAATCCGACCAATCACGTTACAGAGATGCGTAGTTACCACGCTTACTACGGCCCCGAGCAAGGCAAGCAAATGGTTACGATTAGTTACTATTTCGAGAAGGTTGCAACGGTCAGCGTAGTAAATTTTCACGAGGTTGGAACGAAAATAGTAACTAATAGTTACTATTGTTAGAAGGGTGGAACACGCTCCCTGATTTCGTGGTCAAGCATTCTGTATTATCTCAGCTTTTGTTTAAAGCAAGTCACTCAAAACTGATCTTGATTTAATAATACCTCGTTTATTTCCGTAATAGCATTGACAACTGCTAGCTGCGGATCGTCAACATAACAGATTACGAATCACGGATGATAGATATCCTGACAGTCAAAATGACGAATAAAATAAGGCACAAACGAACATAAATACCTTTCAGTTGGGTTTATGGGGGGGCTAAAGAAACCGTGGCTTGTCAATGTTAGCTAGTCTTCACCACCTTGTGTTCGGTCTGGTCTGATCTGGAGTCTCGAAGTCTGGGAAAATAGTCCGATGGTGGTCAGTAGTTAAACATTTTTTTCCAAAGCTCGTCGTCAGTTGATGTCTCCTATCCGCAAGGGTCGGCAACTGAAGATTGACTAGAGCATCCTCATTGGAAACATAATCCGGACCAAGCATCACTTTGCACGACCTCTTTTGGATAGACTCGAGTCTTTCTGTCTGTTCTAATGTCAGTCCGGGAAGCCATACGCATATTCCACGCACGGACGAATGCATGTACAGTAGATTTTTTCAAAACTCGAGGAGGGATAGCAAATCGGCGAAGGGCGGCAAAAGATTTTAACAGTGGGGCAGATCTTGCAATGATGGAATCAACATATTCCATATTTGGTGGTCCTAAATTAAATAGTTGGCTGAAATCTTTTTCGGCGTTCTTTACGCTCTTCATGTTTACGCTTAAAAGAAACAGCTGATGAGATTCGAAGAAGCTGATTTCCTTCTTTATGCTAGAAAAAAACTGAAAAAATTGGCTCTTAGGAGATATTTAGTTCTGTATTTATCATTCCTATTCGACTATTTTAGATTCGAAAAACGAAACCAAGGTCATCTAAAATTTAGAGGTGTGTTCAAAGGATCATACCTCTACTGTACTTACCATGTCTGGTAAACTCCAGGTTTTTTACCCCTCGCAACTGCATAAAATGGCATGGCCTGGACTGAGAGAACCCGGAGTAAGCCAGCTATTCTATTGTTTGATAGAAACTGGAGAAATCGTGGTATCTGGAAGTAAATTGGTACTACCTTGAAAATCGGTAAGCTTTATGACCACAGTCACAGCATTGGTATTTTTGAACCTTGGTAGTCCATCTGCTGATTCTACAATCTAAAGCCGGTCCAAATTATCATCCAAAAAGGACTTTTACCACGTTCTGAAGAACGGATCTTCCAGATATATTTAGAACAGGCAAAGTTTACAGCCTATGCCTTGGACACATACAATATATCAATTGTGTTCGACCTTTCTTTGCAGCGGCCCTATTCACGTCACAGGCTAACTAACAATCTAAACCAGTAATAACCAACTGTAAGTAAATAAACCAAATCCTAGCTAACATTCTAAAATACTGAAAAATAAAGTTTCACCAGACGGATTCGCAGTCAGAATCTGAATCTGAACTTTATTACCTTTTAACTGCTGCGTTAAATCAGAACCCCTAGCCTAAAGAGCAAGGTATACATTCAGAATCTTCCAACTTGTTGCCTGGTTGGTTGCTGGTTGACATCAACCAAGTTTTTTGCCAGATACCTTTACAGGGAGCTCCCAATCATAGCCATATCAAACCATTAAATTCATCTATGAACCATAGCCATGGCACAAGGCTATCAGTACAGAGATACCTGTTTGTAAAAGTGGACAGCTTACTCTGTCGAGAGGTGTCCAGTGAGGAACTGGCTTTTGGTCTATAAGCTATTTCAATGTTACCAGTCAGACTTCACTTTAACCAAAGACAGTAAAAGACACTATTATTGTCTTTGACTTTAACAACTAACCTATTGTAATTTTGACAGGCTAAAATCTGAAAGACCAAAGTTAGGCAGATCCAGATCCCATGGGAGTAGAACAGGTAGCCGCATTGCTGCCCCCATGAATCATGTCTGCGACCTATCGGGCTACAAAACCTGGTTTAAACGACTTCTTCGGGGTCTGGCTTCGACTGAAGCTGTGCAGAGACAAAATTTAAAATAAAATTTAAACGACTCGGATTATTTTTTATTAAAATGAATGTCCGGGACCTCGGCGAGGCCAAAATAAACGACTGATACAACTTAGCAAAAGGCCAAAATAAACGACTGATACGACTTAACAGAAGGCAGGGGGGGGGGGGGGGGTGAGTCACCCCCCCCCCCTCACCCCCCCTTCGGGCCACCCCTGCCTGAAATGATTACAAGAAATGAGAAGAAGGTTAAAGTAGCAAAACTGGCATAGAGAGACACAAAAAACATGATTTTTTTGTATAAGTAAGTTAATTTATAATTATGCTCTGTAGTATCTGTACAGACAATGAACTTTTTTTTACCATACTTCCTCCATTTTCTTCAATCACAGCCTGTGGGGTTGAGAGAATCTCCCTTTCCTACAGCATACTTTGTACAAATACAGCCATTGTGACCAAATTAATTGATATCAAAATTTCATCCACTTACTTCTATTTCTTCTTTGAAGAATTGCCTGGTGCAAAACTAAGTTGAAAAGACACAAAAACATGCAATGGAAAACCGTTGGTGCAAATTGTCACACTCAAGCTATTTGAGTTAACCTGGTAGCTTAATTTCTGGTTATTTCTTGTAAGTGTATTAGTTAAATTGTTTCTTGTGTGTCTGTGTATTTTGTAAATTTTTATTCCTTTTCTAGCTTTTAGCTATTCGGATTAAACTTGATTGGTTGTTTAAAAAAAACCATAAAAACTGCAAAATGTGCAAAAGAAAACTAGAAACGGAAGCTCAGGCAAAAACAATTTGGCCATGGTCAGCAGGTGCTTAGTAGAAAGACATTAGGTAATGCTGCAACTTCGTTCAACGAGAAAGGAAAACATATTGTGTCATAGAGAATATCTACAGCTTCTAAAATAAGACCCAATTTCACCTATTTAAAAAGTATTGAGGCTGAAAAGAAACTGGGAATTGCATGTATATACTTGCATGAGGGGTGATGCATAGCAAGGTATCATCATCATGATCATTTTATTTATAGCCCATCACTGAACAAAACTGGGCGAGGCCCAGAAAAGACACAAAAACATGCAATGGAAAACCGTTGGTGCAAATTGTCACACTCAAGCTATTTGAGTTAACCTGGTAGCTTAACTTCTGGTAATTTCTTGTAAGTGTATTAGTTAAATTGTTTCTTGTGTGTCTGTGTATTTTGTAAATTTGTATTCCTTTTCTAGCTTTTAGCTATTCGGATTAAACTTGATTGGTTGTTTTAAAAAAAAACATAAAAACCGCAAAATGTGCAAAAGAAAACTAGAAACAGAAGCTCAGGCAAAATCAATTTGGCCATGGTCAGCAGGTGCTTAGTAGAAAGACATTAGGTAATGCTGCAACTTCGTTCAACGAGAAAGGAAAACATATTGTGTCATAGAGAATATCTACAGCTTCTAAAATAAGACCCAATTTCACCTATTTAATAAGTATTGAGGCTGAAAAGAAACTGGGAATTGCATGTATATACTTGCATGAGGGGTGATGCATAGCAAGGTACCATCATCATGATCATTTTATTTATAACCCATCACTGAACAAAACTGGGCGAGGCCCAGAAAAGACGTAGTAAAAAACAAGAAAAACGAAAAAAGTCAGTATCACGTACAGGATACATCAGTATCATGTATCCTGTACATGATACTGATGTTGATGACGTAACATGAAGTCTTTTTCTCATACCCATCCAGGTATAGTTGCTTTTTGCTCAAACTGACATCGTGTTGATTTTGACATTAGTCAGCCTATGTTAGAAGATTAGATTAGTGCTAACTAGTGTTGAGTGACTGTACAGTAGCTGTTATCCCAGTAAGCCTAATGACTCATACTTCTCAGATATACAGGAGGGGTCACTGACCACACATTTCACAACCACAAACTTGCTGCAAGAATTTTAAAATGAAATTTCCATGCAGTCCTGACTTGGTCCTGACAGTCAGGAACCGAAACCTGACTATTTTCAACACTTATGAGTCCCAATATATCCATTTCTTTGTTTTTTAACCTGCTAAAAAAATGGATTTTCTGGTTATTGACTTTGGTAACTCTATTTTCTTCATCACTTTGCAAATCACTGCAAAGAATTCGGGCTCAGGTGAGAATGAGATGATTCTGTCTGAAAATATGTTTAGGCTAATAGAAAAATTTAGGAGAATTTATTCTTCCAGCATGTAAACCAGTGTATAAGCTTCAACCAGGTATTTGTGTCGTGTTTTTAGTTTCTTTTTAAGCCAGACACATCTTTGTAAAGCAAAAGGAAAAACTTTTCTGGGATGAAGATCTGGAGAAAAAAAATTGTCTGAGGTTGGATCTTAGTAGGTTGGATCCTTAGTAGCCTTATTCTCATTTTCTACAGGTCACAGCTCTGGGACCTTTGTGCACAAGTGTAGTCCTTTCACCCCCGTCAAATTTGTATTTTCAGAGGTTCATTATTCCTGCGACTTCTTTAGGATCTGAATCATTTTAGTATAGATCGGCAGAGGCATCATGACTAGGGGGGGGGGAGGGGGGGATCCCCCCCCCTCAACCGTTGGACAGTCTGTACAAAATTCCGAGTAGGGGCGAAGTCGCATGATTTTTCGTCAAAACAGTAGATTTTTTCATGAAAACAATTGGTTTTTTGTCCAAATAGTCGGTTTTTCGGAAAGCAGTCGATTTTTTTCAAAAATGTCATTTTTATTGTTGAAACACAGTCGTTTTTTCTGCAGAAAAAGTTGGTAAAAATTACCAGCCAGTCGGTAAATGCCTTGTCCCCCCCCCACATTTTGGCTAGTAACGCCTCTCTAGACCGGCCTTTCAATATGCAAAGGAAGATGCATATTGATGATCGAATCAAATTTCTCATGGTATCTTTAGTCTTTGGCAATTGATCTTCAGCTTCTTGGTTTCTCATTTCTGGTGTACTTGGCCCAAGTGTGTTGGGCAGTTTCAACTGCCACCGAACAGACTGTACGCAATGGTGAATAGTGTAGATTCCATTTGAACAGACTGAATTCAGCAAAAGGCTCCCTGATTTGAATCTGTATTAGTACCATACAGAATCTTCCTTTGAACCGAAAGGCCACATTTATCATCGGATTCAAAATTCACGCTCTATGCACGAAGAACAGCGTTGACGTGCCCAAAGAATTCGTTTTTGGTACGATGTTTACATTTTTTGCTACGAAACCAATCTGTAGCTCTCCCGCAGGAAGAAAAGATTTGTCACAAGAATTAATAAATATATGTTTTAAAAGTCTCTCTCCAATATCGTGAGTAATCGACCTTTGATAATAAGTTTGTCGTTGTCGTGTATGATGAGAAATACCGGAAAATTCAGTTTGGTCATTTCGCTGAAATATTTCGTTTAAGCTGAGGCTTAACCATAGAAGGAAGGAAAGGCTTGCTCTCGTTTAACTTCGGACAGTGCAATTTTTCATTTACGGCAGGACTTATGTACCTCACCGGTAGTTAAGTAGTGCCTTAATGATTATTGCCTTTAATGCTAATCATTTCTGCCAAAGCATTGTATCTGACATCTGTTTTATGCATTATTTGAATATACTAATCAGTTCCTCTTTGCTGGACATGTTTCCCTCTTTTCTGTTGCAAATTTAAGAATTGTGATCAGCTAAGAAAAAAGTGACAGATTTTATCTGTGTTTTAGATCATTGGCTTCATCCTTGGTTTTGTTTCTCCTTGTAGATAATGAAATACAGTCTACCACAAATCCCTGATTTTGGGATACCGTATGCCAGACACTGGGTATATCTAGCATGTGGCATAGCCTATGCCTCACGCTGGATGCCCTATGCCAAACGCTGGGTACCTGTTGGTAATCTAACCCTGACCTACCCCAATATAAAGGAGTGCTGATTGGTTGATTTTTTAGCTTCACTCAAATCATCAATATTTACTAGTTTACAGTATCCACCACCTGGCATAGTGTATCCAGAGTTAGGCATAGGGTATCCAAAAATCAGGGGTTTGTGGTTGACTGATGAAATAGGACTGCTAACTAAAGGTTTTATTTTCATCCAAGAGCTGTGTGATCAAAATTATGAAACCAAAACAGAGAGGCAGGCTATTTGATTAACGTAAAACCATAGCTCCAGTCTGGTATGAAAAGGTTCAGAATAAAGTGATCAGCTAAGTGCAAAATTTTCTAAAGAGTAACAGTTGGTGGCTGCAGTTTATCCTTTACAGCCAGAGGCGTTACTAGCCAAAATGTTTGGGGGGGGGGACGAGGAATTTACCGACTGGCTGAAAACTTTACCAACTTTTTCTGCAGAAAAAACCACTGTTTTCAACAATAAAAATACCATTATTGAAAAAAAATCGACTGATTTCCAGAAATATCTACTTATTTTCATAAAAACCGACTATTTTGACGAAAAATCGACCAATTTTCAGAAAAACCGACTATCGCCGGTGAAAAAAATCAACTGTTTTGACGAAAAATCGCGGCGCTTCGCACCGACTCGGTTATTTTTACCGACTGGCCGACGGCATTGGGGGGGGGCGTCCCCCCCCCCTCCCCCCCCCCAGTCGTGACGCCCCTGTTTACAGCAGTTAAATTAATGTTCCCAGCAAGTCTGCAAGACATTTGCTTAGTTTTATTATTATCATATTAGGTAGTCCTGCACAGAAAATCATACCTCTAGTCACAGGAGTTATTAATTGCATTTATTGCCACAAGAGACCTCTATTAAGTCCTCTGTCCTTTCTGCTAGTTTGGCCGTTTTCCTGTTAAGGCGGATCTTGGTGCATTCCCTTGAGCAGATTGGTTAACTCATTGTGGAGTTGCCAGTCTCCTTTTCCGCAGGCCTGAGCAGAAAGGAGAAAGGCCGTGGTTAAAAAATGGTAAAACGAGCAATGACAAGTAACTGTGTGGTGCCAATAATGGGCAAACAAACCAAGGCCTTGGTAGATAGGTGACAACAAAGGGGACTTTCGTCTTGGGTTATCTAATTTCAAAATTGTTGGAAGTAAATTTCTGTTGAGTACAAACTAGTTCCTAGGTAAGGCAGCCACAAAAAGCCCTACTGGCAGCAGTGCAGATTTGCAGATTTTTCTAGAATGAAAAATGAATTGCTGGGAATTTATCATATTTTTTTGGGATACCAAAATGTAACTGGAGGGATACTGATGACATCACAAAAGTTGTCAGTCCGTCTATAAGCACAATAACTCTCAAAGGGGTTGAGATCTTTTGTTCGAGTTTGGCACAATGACTCTTTGGGTGGGTCAAAGTACAGGCCAAGTTCAAAGATATATAGCTCTATAGCTCTATATTTAGGAGTGGAGGAGGGGTTGCAAATTAAGGGGCAAACAAAATATTTTTTAAAAGCTATTGAGATAGTTGATTTAGGGGTAAGAAGACATGCTGAATCCAAACATGTAACTTATTTTCTTGCGGGATAAGTAGTTCACCTGGAATCTGGCAAAAACTGGACATTAAATTTGTCGACCAGTTATCGGCTATAGCAGTCCCACCCCTTTATTCTCAAGCTAATGTACTTCTGCACCTGGATGCTGGCATTCATTTGTTTATTCTGGAGGCAGAGAAGGGTTTTAGAATTTACTGTAAAACATGTATGTCTTATAAGCTAATTAGATATTCATTGATGGGGTAAGAAGGCAGGGGCATCACAGCTGGGAGGGGGGCCCCCCTCCCTCAATGCTGTCGGCCGGTAGGTAAAAAAATAACCCGAGTCTACGCGAAGCGCTGCAACTTCAATCAAAACAGTTGATTTTTTCATGAAAATTGTCCGTTTTTCTGAAAAATTGTATTTTTTGTCAAAATAGTCGGTTTATCTGAAAATCTGTGAAATTTGTGTGTGTTGGAAACGGTCGTTTTTTCTGCAGAAAAAGTTGGTAAAAAAATTTCTTGTCGGTAAATAGCTCGTTCTTCAAACTTAAGCACCATATTCCCAGTTTCTCTTATAATGTATGGTCATCTGCTCCCAATGAAAAAAAAATTAACCCCCGCCATGCATTTGGACCAATGTCCCTGTGTGACATAATCATTCTCAGAATATTTTTTGGTGCCAAATTGCACGAGTCTTGAACATGTGATGGCATGCTCCCTTTGTAATTAGTAGTCAAGAATTGTAATAATCTGGCTGGTTTAAAAAGGAACCAACAAATACGACAAAGGTACTAGATTGAAGATAATTCAATGGTTTGCATATGGGATAAATAAGTATTGCTTCAGTATTTCTAGTTAAACATATTTTTCTTTTCAAACAAGATCACCTCATTCTAACCTTTGCTTGAATTCATTGCCGTGGCTTACAAAATGATGAAACGGTAGAATTACCAAGTGAATATCAAGAAAATCCCCTTTCAAAGCAGCTTCAAATCAAAGAAAATGCACAGAATCTGAATACTCTTGGACATATGACTGTTAAAGAAGTCATATTTCCCTTTTGCCTTTAGGGCAGCATGTACATTATTTTTGACATTTTCACAGCAACATTCGCAGTAGTGTAAAATCTGGGTCAGGGATGAAGGATACTTGTACTGTACTTGTAAACATATCACTGTGAAAGTTTTCTGCCTCTTAATTTTTAATTTTCTCTCTTCGCTGCAGTTCTTGTAGTCTAGGATAGGAACTTTTGCTGCCTCAAGTTCACTCAAGAGTGGGTTTGAAAGAAATGAGAAGACACGTTTTTGAGATCAAAATGTATTATTTAATGCTGACTTTGAATTGCTAGTTCGCTTTTACTAGTGTCACCTTTTGGTCACATTCGGATGCTGTCTGAAGTCAAAGTGGTGTCCTAAAACAGCCCTGCCATCTTCTCGTACTGAGGTTTGCTTCTCTGAACAAGTAGGAAGTATCTCAGATAAATGAGTATCCAGCCAGTACTTTTTCAGTACTCTTGGCTATTTAAATTTGGAAAATGTTCATGGATGAACTTTCAATAGGAAATATTGAAGACAGAACTGCTACTTGCTCAGTTGAAGAACTCCCAATGTCCTACTTAGGACTGACAAAAGATGGATAGAGCTATTATATATTTTGAATCACAACTATAATTAATGAGAGTTTTGAGACTGAAGTGAGAAGTTTAGTCATTATAAAAATACAGAGTTGACAGTAGGGACTGATAGTTTCTTAAAGTACTCTCCTGCATCAAGCTGACAGGAATCTGGATGTTTTCTGTATTTTTAATAGCCAAATGATTTGGTATCTTCAGTATCCATTTGAAGCTACTTCTAATATCGTTCATGTCTACTAATTTAAGACAGATAACTTTAAATCATAGGAGGAAATAATTTTGTGAATATAGGCGTTCTAGATGCTATTTGCTCTAGGAAAATCAACCAAAGATCAATCGTGTCTCTTGAATTGTCATTGCTCCTTTTGAACAGAGAATAAGTGTTGGAGGCAGTGAAAAGAAAAGTAATGTGTGTTTAAGTGTAAATTGAAGTAAACAGCTTGGCACATCTATTTCTTCCTTTGCAGCAGAGAATGGTGACTGGTTCGAAGATTGTCAAGCCTCTTGGGGAGAAAGCTGATGAGTTTGAGACTGTTATTGGACAGGCTCTTCTCGAGTTGGAGCTTAACTCTGACCTTAAGGCTCAGTTGAGAGAACTTCACATTACTGCTGCCAGGGAAGTTGATGTTGGAGCTGGAAAGAAGGTAATATTCTTGTGCTATTAAATAACTGGTTTGGTGTTTCAGTTGTTCTCTTTCTTGCCACCATCGCAAAAAAATGACAATATATACTAAAATATGCCTAGAAGTAGAAGTGGAAAAAATATAAGCGTAAAAATATGAGTGGAATATGTTATATATGTGCATGTGAAGTACAAAGCTGTGAATCCTACCCATCATCTTCAACTTGGTTTCCAAGTTCTTTCAAAACACTTGAATTCCAGGAGTCTGTCATGTTCTCTCACATCCAAATTGTTGGTTCTCAGAGATACGTGATAGATTTGATTGAGTGTCTTGTCTGAAATTACAGTTCTTGAAAAATTATCTGGCTTGTAGAATTTGTTCTTTAGCTGTGTGCAAGAAAAAAGAAAAGTCAAAGAAAATTGGCAAAAACTTCTAAGTAGTTGACTGCACGAAACAGATGCGCCAGATTGTTTTATTCCAGCGATATTTTCTCTGTATTTAGCAAGGGCCCTCTTAAAGTTTAACTGGAAAGCCAACTTATTTTTTGTCATTTAATTCAGTACACTGAATTATTTGGATTCTGCAAAGGGATTTTTTCATTTTCCACTGTATGCTCTAGTTATGACGTCAGAATATCTGCAGCTGTCATATGCAGCCGTCCCCATAGCATAAATTCTACTATGTCGCGGGAGATTTTAGTCTCAACACAAAAAATTGGCTTTTCAGTCCGCAGTGGTGAAATCGGTGAAGATTGCTTTGTGCCTGAATCTTTCAGGTAAGGCATACAGTAAAAAGCGCATAGAGGTACCACAAATCACACGGAAATTCCACTATTTGAAAATCAATTATTCGTGAATAGTGGAACAATGAAGTAACACATTTTTCAGTGGGCCTTTCAGCCAATTGAAGTGAATAAGTGATGGGTAACTAGACTGTACTATCCCACTTGGTTGAACCTTAAGGCTAAAATCCAGAAAAGTGAACATGTGATCGAGACCACACATTTTGTGATCAAAACTTCATTACATCGGATTGCTCTATGTTTTAATGATAACTTCTTTAATAACTTAGTCTACATAGCTTACCTGTATGTAAATTTACATCAATGAATAAATTCCCAACTGAAAAACTGTTCTTTACTGAACAAGTATTCCAAAAAAGAGTATTCCGAAGTATTCCGAAAAAGTTGTGTGTGGATCAATGAAAGATTCAGAAGATCCAGTGTTTGATATCCAGGAACATGTAATAATAATAATAATATTTATTTATTACCCACTAACATCAAAAAGATTAATAGTGGAGTATAAACTTGAAGAAGGAAAAAGAAAAAACTGAAAAAGACGTAAAATAACAACTAAAGTCGACAAAACATTAATCAAACTAACGGATCAAACCATGGTGAGGCGACAAATGCCGATACGCTGTTTCTTAAGGGATAAGTAAATGGTTTAACTGTCATGCTGGTTATTTTGCTGAATGGGACGCATAATTTACTGAATTTGTTCTTAGGCTGTCATCATCTTCGTGCCAGTGCCTCAACTCAAGGCTTTCCAGAAGATCCAGTCTCGCCTGGTTCGCGAGCTAGAAAAGAAATTCAGTGGCAAGCATGTTGTCTTTATTGCACAGAGGCGAATCCTGCCAAAGCAGACTCGCAAGGCAAAGGCACAGAAGCAGAAGAGGCCCAGAAGGTGAGATTCAGTTCTTAATGAGTTCCGTCAGGCTGTACATTTTTTTGTTTTACCTAAGTAGGATTTGCTGTTCTGGCTTTTGTGATAATAATCTGAGGGTTTTCGCGAGATTTTCAATTACTTTACGGCACGCGAAGCGCATCGCGACAACTGCAGAAGCGATTCCTGGTATCACTTTCAGTTTTCCCACTGGACTGATCGCGAAAACGCATGGAAAGTCGATGTCGTCGAGAAAATGTTGAACTACAAACCTTTTAGAATAAATATAATTCACTAGATGTTTCTTTGATTCTAATGTATTCCATCGAAGTCGTCTTTAATAACGCTTGCCGTTTTGCCATTTTTATTTATTTATTAGTGATACTTGCCCTTCCTTCCTCCAACTTGAATTGGCGTTGGGTCCAACTTGTTGTCGGTCCCTTTCTCCCTTTTATTTCATAATGCTTGCACGACTTTGATCATCTGGCCGCACAGTAGCTCCTCGTCTCGGTATCTTCAAACTGTTGGTGGCTGCGATTTGTTGGAGGGAGATTGGCAATTTAAGACAGTGGCAGGTTCTTCGGAGTTTTTGGGTCGATAAGGTGTTTGCTCGCTTTGAGACGGTAGAAAAGGCAGGTTTTGCACTGTTCTTTTCCACACTTTTAAAATTCCCGCCGAAGCATTCAACTTTCAGTGGAGCTTTCCGCTAACCTTGTGGAATCACTTTTCGGGAAAGCTGCTTTGGTTTTCAAAGCGCGAAAACCGGGTGGAACGTTTGGCAACTCTCCAAAGTAACGCACAAACTATTGGATAGTGATTACAACTTCGCTTTCCAGCTCGCGAAAACCCTCTTAATACCGGTCACTAGGCTAGGGAATACCAGCATAACTTGTTTGTTTTGAATGACTAGACTAATCAAAAACGAAACAAGAAAAATCCTGTTGAACGAATTCTGCATTGTTTAATAATAATTTATTTTTAACGCACAAATCGTACAAGACGAAAATAGTGGAGTACAAAAGAATATATGAAGACATAATTAGGCAAAACACAACACATACAAACAAAATCTACTTAAAGAGTCAAACAGACGAATAAGCCCATGAGAGGGCGACAGACGCGCAGACGCCGTTTCGGACAGTTTTCTGTGGAGAACAGACAATTTCTTCGTGATAACGGGTAGCGAGTAATTACTAATAATTTTACAATTTCTTTGCCAAGGAGGGAGAAATAGAAGAAATTTACAAAAGAAAAATAAGAATATTATCCAGAAGTCATTACTTCTTGGTGTCATCCTGATTATAATTTGTATATTTTTATATTTAATTTGTATATTTTCTTATAGCCGAACCTTGACCGCTGTCCATGAGGCTATCTTGGAAGATCTTGTTCACCCCGCTGAGATTGTCGGCAAGAGGATCCGAGTGAAGTTGGATGCATCTAGGATCATGAAGGTCCACTTGGACAAGGCACAGCAGACAAACATTGAACACAAAGTAAGTCATTTAATACCTTTATTTCTGGCGACCTTAAGCCCCGTTCACAAGCATGCCCAGCCAAGCAGAGATGCTGAGACGTAGCCAGGCACCGACTTCTAGAGCCTGGAACTCCGTGTCTGGCCCAAAATCTCTGCCTAGGCATTGGTGTGAACGGTGATGAGTATAAAGCGGCCATATACTCGACCCACAAGTTGAACCTAGCGGAAATGTTTTTTTGTATGTGTTTAGTGGCGGTATGTTCAAAGCCTGAAGTAAAATGAAATGCATTCCACCCTTCTATCAATAGTTACTATTTCCGTTCCATCCACACGAAAAGTTACTACGCCGACCGTTCCAACCTTGTCGGAATAGTAACTAATAGTTACTATTTGCTTACCATGCTCGGGAGCGTAGTAAGCGTAGTTACTACGCATCTCTGTAACGTGATTGGTCGGATTCGCCCCTGGCGTCAGATCCTGCTAGAAAATAGAAAAATCGTTCCAGCCTTGACGGCAAAAAGCCAGAATTCGTGACGTCATGCGTAGTAACTACGGTAAGTAGGGTGGAACACGCTCTTCAGTAAATAAAAATAAGGCTTCCGCCCCTACCATTGCGTACTAGGAAGTCTACCAGTTTCATTTCTATCTTTTCAATGAAAGTCGCGTTTTTGTCCAAAAGAGCTCAAAGGCCTCTCGTCCCAAGTCCTCTATCCTTTCTGCTAATTTGACCGTTCTTGGCAGAGAGAAGTCAGGCGCCGTTCTTCTGAGCAGATTGGTCAACTTATCTTTTTGTTGTGAATCTTCTTTTCTGCAGGCCGGGGTAAAGAAGGAAGGGCTTGGCCCATAAACGGTAAAAAGAGCAGTGAGATAGGAGGGGACAAAAAACGCCAGTGGTGTAGCACATTATGTAACTTGCAATTGAACAGTAGGTGCCACGCAGTCAAGCCACAAGTTGAAACTCGCGGAAACGTCATTTTGTATGATTTTCATATAAGTATGTTCAAAGCCCTTAAATCAGGGACCCACAATTTCCTGTAATGACTCGCCATTCAGGGGCTTGTCATTTCCTATGCTTCTATGTTGCTATGTTGCCCGAGCCTCACCTAGTTTCAAAAAATTCCGCTTCGGTCGAACCGGCGTTCTTGCTCAGATAGACAAAATTGCCAGCATGCCTCCAGGTACCTAAGTAAGGGCAAAAGACCCAGGATACTCTTCCATTACAGAGAAATATTCCTAGTTCAGCACAACAGCTGCAAAACATTTTGTCTATCTGGATAGTCGGGTATTTTATCCCCGTGGGTATTTCTCGAACTATCTGACGCTCGGTCAAGAGCGCATTAGAAATCTCTTATTGACAAGCCCCCTGAATGGCGAGTCATTACAGGAAATTGATGGGTCCCTGCTTAAATTAAAAAAAAATCCAGATAAAATTCAAATTCGTCCGTTCTTGTGTACGATAAAGTATCATTTCTATCTGTTCGACAATGTTGCTTAGCCGTAAACAAGATAATGAGCAAGTGAGAGCCACAACTACGCTCCCGAGCGTGGTCAGGAAATAGTTACCATTTTGAGAAGCTTGGAACGGTCAGCGTTGTAACTCATCACGAGGTTGAAAAGAAAATAGTAACTAATAGTTACCATCGTTCGAAGGGTGGAACACGCTCACATATTCATCGGTATTCTTTTTTTTTAAGCATATCTAACTTATGATTCTGTTTTATAGGTGGAGACCTTCGCTGCCGTGTACAAGAAGCTGACAGGAAAGGATGTGACCTTTGAGTTCCCAGAGCCGTACTTGTAAGCGGAGGAATGAAATAAAGAACCTTCCACCGTTCAAATACCTTTAGTTAGTCATGGTCCTACCTAGTTCAGCTAATTATTCCGTATATTGTCCGATCCGGACCCTTCTTAGAGCGTTGCACCCTTATAACAATAATAACTATTAGTTACTATTTTGGTTCCAACCTCGTAGAAAGTTACTACGCTGACCGTTCCAACCTTCTCAAAATAGTAACTATTTGCTTACCACGGCCGGGAGCGTAGTTAGAGTGTAACTACGATCTCTGTGACGCGACTGGCACGATGAGCCTGTGGCACGACGTTTAACCGATAGTAGGATAAGCGCTCAAACGCGGAGTGTTAACGTAAAATTCACTTCTTATATACAAACAGCGTTAGAACAAAGACATTACACATCCCCAATAACCAAACAAGTATTGAAATAACCTAATTTGAATCATTCCACTTTAAAAGTGTTTCATGTAAACAAATCTCATCACATGCAGGAGAAATGAAAATCTTTCAAGAACACTTTCAATTTCACTACCGAAGACTATACTTTGTTCACTACTGTATGTCAGGCTAGCCAGTCTGACCCTTTACACCTCGTTTCAATTAGCAAGGTAATAACAAGTGCAATAAACCAAGTTGTATAAGCCTAATACCCCTTCGTCACACCTTTCATTAAGAGCTGCATATTATGGATCATAGGACAAAGTGGTCGAATTTAAGGGTCGTGGTCTTACTTGTTGCCGAACACGATGATGGAAACCATTTACTCGTCGGACAACTAGTTCGCCCGGAATCCGGCCAAACCGGAAAATTTGTTCAAAGCGAAAGATTATTTGAAATTGATTAGATGACAGATTTAGGACTAAGAAAAGGCGCCGAGTCTGTATATGACTAAAAACATTTATCCGGACATATAATTCGTCCGGAATCCGGTTGAAACAGGAAAAATTTTACAAGTTAAACTCTTATATGAAGTTGATTAGATGTTCTGTGTAGGGATAAGGAGATATGTTGAATTCGTTTCTGAATTGTTCTTTTTTTGCTTCGCTCGGAATTCGGCCGAAACCGGAAATTTGGCACAAGTAAAGCAAGAAGTTTCGGTCAGTATAGTCAAAATAGAAATGGCTGATAGAGCTATATCTGAGTTTGGTTTTCTCAGATAATTAGCGTGGCGAAGACGAGACCCGATTTCTGGATCAAGGATTAGATTTTTGGGATCCCATCGAAACCTTATGTCTTGTTATTACTGAGCAGGATAAAACAAAATCTTGCTCAGACAACGTAGTTAGTACTTATTGGGAAAACATACCACTGTTCCTATCCTGACGTGCAAATCATACAAGAATTACTCCCTACTGATCGGCCATCTTCCACCGACATGTGGCGTTGAAATGGATGCAAGGGGATCACGATTCGATTTAACGTATCACTACGACTCCCGAGCCGAACAGCCCGTGGAAAACTGGCGCGTATGGCACTAGCTGCGAGCAAAATCCCTGATCACAAGCCAGCCATAACTACGAGCAAGACCTGTCTGTGTGAAACTAAACCGGATGTTTGATTACAGTCACGGGTCAAAAACAGAACTCATGGGCAATATGGGCCCACTTGCCCATGAACGTGGAGGGTGCTTCAACCTTCAACTCCACATATATGTTCCCAGCCGTAAGAGTTGAAAGCACAAGGAATGTTATCGCCCTATCTCCAGTGATCGTCAAGTTAAAAACATTAAAAAAAAAGGCAACGTGGGCCCAAGTGCCCTTGAACCGAGTTGGAGTGGGGTTTGGGATTCCCAAAAAGAGACCCCAATGCTCACAAGCCTACCAAGTTCCAACTTGATTCCTGTCACGAACTTTACGGTGGATGGGGGAATTGCAACTTTAAAAGTAATTTTCCAACCCTAGGATCTACAAGTACAAGGAATTTCATCGTCCTATGTCCACTCCGGTCAATTTATGAGCATTATTCACTGGGCCTATTTGCCCCTGAACTGGGTGGGCGAGGGCCGAGGGGGTGGTATACACAAAAGGCACGACTAGACCACAAGTGTACCAAGTTTGAACTTGATACATACATGGAGAGGGGTAACTAAAAATCGACTGATTTTCAGAGAAACGTATGTTTTCATGAAAAAATCAACTGTTCTGACAGAAAAATCGCCCGCTTCGCGCCGACTTCTTTGTTTTTCTACCGACTGTCCGACAACATTGGGGAGGGGGGCGTCCTCCCCCCCCCCCCTAGTTGTGACGCCCCTGGGTACATGCACTGGTTCACGAGTTACGAGCTCCACAAAAAACAAGACCAAAGATGTCGATGTGATCCCAAAAATCTAATATTTGATTCAGACAATCGAGTCTTGTCTTCGCCAGATCCAGTCTTGGACAGGCTAATCATCAGAGAAAACCAAGTTCAGATATACCTCTATAAGCCATATCTATTTTGACGATACTGACCGAGACTTCCTGCCGATTTCCGACCAAACTACTAGTCCAGCAAAAAAAAAATCAGAAATAAAACCAGCGTATCTCCTTATCCCTATAAAGAACATCTAATCAACTTTGAATAAGAGTTTGACTTAAAAAAAATCCGGTTACAACCGGATTCCGGAATAATTATATGTCCGAGTAAAAAACCATTGTCATATACCGACTCAGCCTCTCTTCTTACCCCTTAATCTGTCATCTAATCGAACTTTTGCTTTTAACAAATTTTCCGGTTTTGGCGAATTCCGGGCGAACTAGTTGTCCCGCGAGAAAATGATTTTCAACATGGTGTTCGGCATGTCTTTTTACCCATAAATTAAACATTTAATCAGCTTCAAATTAAACTTTTACTTTTAACCAACTTCCCGTTTTTCGCCGGATTTCCGACTAACTATATGTTCGGCGAAAAAATTGTTTTCACTATCATGTTCACCATGTCATGTTACCACTAAATCGGCCATTTAATCAACTTCAAATAAAACTTTTACATTTAACCAATTTTCCGTTTTTGCCGGATTCCGGACGAACTACTTGTCCGGCGTGAAAATGGTTTTCGCTATCGTGCTCAGCATGTCTTCTTACCCTCTTATTTTGTTTGTCCCTTAATTTGAACCCCTACCCCTAAATATGGAGCTGCATAGCCCATCTACGAACTTGAACTTACCCTTGACACAATGAATCCTCACACCAAGTTTCATCAAAATATCTCATTGCCTTCAAGAGTTATCGTGCTTACAGACGGACGGAAGGACATTTTTGCGATGTCGTAGGTATCCCACCACTTCCAGTTTGGGATCCAAAAAAGAACAGCACCCAGCTAAAGCTACCGCAAATGGTAAAGAACGAGAGCTAAATGAATGCCACTTAAAAATTACAAGACTCAGTAACTGGATTGAAGCAAATAATGAATTCGTAGCATACTGAACAAGACCAAAGGTGTCGATGGAATCCCAAAAATCTAAGATTTGATCCAGACAATTCGGTCTTGTCTTCGCCAGGCTAATCATCAGAGAGAACCGAGTTCAGATATTCTATCTACCTATCTATACCTCTATAAGCCATATCTACTTTGACGATATTGACCGAAACTTCCTGCTTTACTACTGCCAAATTTGCGGTTTCGCCCGAATTCCGAGCGAACTACTAGTCCAGCAAAAAAAGAAAAATTCAGAGACGAAGCCGGCGTATCTCCTTATCCCTATAAAGAAATCTAATCAACTTTATATAAAATTTTGACTTAAAAAAAATGTGGGTACAACCGGATTCCGGACTAATTATATGTCCGGGTAAAATGATCATTATATACAGACTCAGCGTCTTTTCTTACCCCTAAATATATCATCTAATCAACTTCAGATAAAGCTTTTACTTTTAACATATTTTCAGGTTTCGGCCGGATTACAGGCGAACTAGTTGTCCGGCGATAAAATGGTTTTCACCATCGGGTTCAGCATGTCTTCTTACCCATAAATCAAACATTTAATCAACTTCAAATGAAACTGTTACTTTTAACCAACTTTCCGGTTTTGGCCGGATTCCGGACGAACTGCTTATCCGGCGACAAAATGATTTTCACCATCATGCTCAGCATGTCTTCTTACCTCATAATCGACTCACATCGATCACATTAGCTGTTTAAAAATATTTTGTTTGTCCCTTTAATTGAACCCCCTCCCCCACCCCCTAATATAGGGCTACAGAGCCCATCTACGAACTCGACCTTACCCTTGACCCAAACAATCCTCATACCAAGTTTCATCAAAATATCTCATTCCCTTCGAGAGTTATCGTGCTTACAGACAGACGGACGGACAACTTTTGCGATGTCATAGGTATCCCTCCACTTACGTTTTGGGGGATAACTAACTAAACAAGACCAAAGGTTTCGATGGGATCCCAAAAATCTAATATTTGATCCAGACAATTGCGAATGAACTACCATACTTGTTCAGAAAAAAAAGGTCAGAAACGAATTCAGCGTATCACCTTATCCGTATAAAGAACATCTAATCAACTTCAAGTAAAAGTTCAACTTATAATCCGGTTTCAACCGGATTCCAAACGAACTATATGTCCAGGTAAAAAAAAAGATTGTCATATACAGATTCAGCGTGTTTTTTTTACCCCTAAATCTGTCATCTAATCAACTTCAAATAAAATTTTTGCTTTTAACAAATTTTCCGGTTTGGCCTGATTCCGGCCGAACAAGTTGTCCTGGTAGAAAATACTGTTCCCAGAAGGGTTCAGCATCTCTTCTTACCCCTTAATCGAACATCTAATCAACTTAAAACAAAACTTTTACTTTGAACAAACTTTCCGATTTTGGCCGGATTCCGGGCTAACTACTTGTCCGGCGAACAAATGTGTTTCACCATCATCTTCAGCATGTCTTCTTATCCCCAAATCGAACATCTAATCAACTTCAAATACAACTTTTACTTTTAACAGACTTTCCGGTTTTGGCCGGATTCCAGGGTATCTACTTGTCCGGCGAACAAATGTGTTTCACCATCATGTTCAGCATGTCTTCTTATCCCTAAATCGAACATCTAATCAACTTCAAATAAAACTTTTACTTTTAACAAACTTTCCGGTTTTGGCCGGTTTCCGGGCGAACTGCCTGTCCGATGACAAAATGATTTTCACCATCGTGTTCAGCATGTCTTTTTACCTCATAATCGACTATCACATTATATTTTAAAAATATTTCATTTGCCCCTTAAATTAAACCCCCTCCCCCACCCCTAGATGTAGGGCTACAGAGCCCATCTACGAACTTGACCTTACTCTTGACCCAAACAATCCTCACACCAAGTTTCATCAAAATATCTCATTCCCTTCGAGAGTTATAGTGCCTACAGACGGACAGACCGACAACTTTTGTGATGTCATAGGTATCCCTCCACTTACGTTTTGAGATCCCAAAAAAACAAGGAACAGACCGAGAGCGGTATAACAACCGAATTTCGTAATGGAATAAAACTCTTGTTAAAACGACCTAAAAGAACCGAATTCGGCAAGTCTAGTAATAGAAACGGACTAAAGAAAAATCCGGTGAATTACCGTATTCGGTAACGAATCAGGACCAAATGAATCTCACCGAACTTAATTATAAAATGGACTGACCAAATGCGACCAAATAAAATGGTTAAATCACCGAATTGACGCAGGACCGAATGCGGCGAAATCGATGCGGACTGAACAAAAGTTGGATGAATTATCGTATTCGGTTACGAAACAATAGCGAAGAAACACAGCATCGCATGCTCGAAACTATGCGAAATTACAGAAACTTAAGGTGAACGTCATTTGTAATAACAGGAATGTGCTAGTGCAATAGCCCGCTTCACAGCAGTCCCTAATGACTGTATACCAGACATAATGAAAATGACCGCCGCATGCGAATTTTTGGGTCTAGGCTATGACTTCTTCTGGGCAAACATTACTTACGCCAATAAAATCTAGATTGTAAGATGACCCAAGCCCCGAAACTCCATATCTAAAATAATGAGGCGAGCTTCCAGTAAATAGAGCCTACTACAAAAGGCGCCGCCGGCATTTTTTTTTGTGAAATCCTGTATGATCAGAATACGTCTTTTCGGATCCAAAATGAAATTAAGGCCACTGAGCACAGACCTGCCCGTCTGTCTATGTCCATGACCAATCCAGAAAGTGTGAGAGCTTTTAGCTGGAAGTACGGAATGTGCTTCAGATTGACCCTTTCCGATAAAGAAGTATTGATCATCCGTAAAAAAAAAGTCAAACAGAGCAGACTTGTTCTGAGTTTCCAGTTAAAAAACAAAATAAAAATCAAATGATATGTTGCAACAATCAGGCCCGTCGTTACACCGTTGCCATTGCTCATGAAGCCGATTTATTTTTAAACTAACTAACTAACTAAAAACTAACAAATTCTTAAAACTGTACGCCCAAAAAAATGGCCTGATTTTTACATGAAATTAAGAGATACTGGTGCACAACAGATTGTGTTAAAATTGTCAATCTAGCAAGCTCGAAACATGCGGCTGATAAACCTATTCCTGAAGTCTCAAACGCTCGAGAACTCAGAACGGCCTAGGGTCCGAGGTGGATGTCAACTCAGTTTCTTGGTAACCCTGAACTAGCCTTACTAACTTTTTTGGGCGCGCTGCCAGCCCCCCTTTGAGCTTTCCTAGGTGAGCACCCGTTTAGCTGCACTTCTGTGTTCGGGCGCTCTGCGAGCGTCCAGTTTAGCTATTTTGGGGGGCAACCAGATTAGCTTAATTTATTTGGTCGGGCGTACTGCGAGCGCCCAGATTATCTTTTTTCTTTCTTCGAGGGGGGGGGGGGTACCCCTACCCATAGCAACGCCCCTGATCATGGGGTATGAAAGGATGGGGAACCCAGGATCTAGAGGCACGCAGAACTTTCGAATGGCTTATCGGATGTAAACAGGACTTGAAAAGTGGCAAGACCTCATGTCTCAGACTTTCCATTTCAATTCCGGACAAATTCCGATGACAATGTGCGGAGCGCGATGGGGCCACCAATCTCGTGAAATCCCTCCCAACTACTTCGTGGTGTGATCCAGTCGGGTCACTGAATTATCACAGCTGGAGCATTTGTTCCTACCATCGACTGAGTCATACGCGAATCGGAAGCAGAGTACGACCAAACAGAAAACTTTCCTTCAGAAACAGTTGTCAATGAGTGGAAAAATATTTCAGATTTACTACATCAACCCGTCTTCTCAAGAAAGAAATATCGGGAGATATTCGACTTTGAAAACTGCAGTTAAACCTTGTCTGACAAACATGCTGACTGTTCTTACAAGTGCCATATCAGCTTTCAGCTCTTGTTTTTTTTCACAAATAATCAGAACAAAACCACGAAAAGGCAAATTTCATCCTCTGAATCAGCCTTACAAGTGCCTTATGAGCTTCTAGCTCTTGTTTTTTTTTTAAATCGTGACAACACTTTTAATACTCTAAGAAAAAATTCCCAATTTTCCCAACACTTCCAATACTCCGAGAAATAGAAATACACTCTTGCCTAAAACGGTTAAGGCACGAAACGAACGAGTTTACTTAACTGACTAGACTATAACCGAAAGCAAATCAAATCGAGCATTGCTAACTCCCAATAACGTACTAAAGCCAAAACAAATCAGGTCACCTTAAAATAAGTAGAGGTCATCAGCAAGTCAGATCCTTTTTATCAATTGCTACCTCAGCACCTGCCTCGCTATGTGGCAGATTAGCACAAATTTGAGAACATTTTTCGCGCCGTTTATCAATCGTCTGCTTTTTTAAGGAATGAGCGGGAAACTCTGATTTCGTTATCGTCCAGAACCCCACTTGGGAGCTCAGGTCAGCAGTGGCGGAGCAGAGTATTTCGTTCCTATTTTTTTTTTCAACCAGGAAACGACGTGCTGATCTCTTTGCCTATCCTGTACTGTAACTTTGATTGCCGGCGGCACTGATAAGAATCCTGGGATCAAGTTTACAACCCTGCTAACATGACAAAGGTGACAGCCCTTCGAGAGCGGGGGTCTGGCCGGCAGTCCCGAAGAAAGGCTCGTTGCTAATTAGTAACCTGGTCTGAGAGATCTGGTAGTACAGGCGGGATCAGCAGAAGCATTAGTTTAACTATCTTAAAGAGATTTGACTTGCTGATGAGTAACAACGAATACATATAAACAATTATACAGAGCAGAGAAAAACGTCACGGGACTCCAGGAATTTCATCTGACCACGTTCCTTGTATATTCTTGCCCGTATATACCAGTCAACTGTTTTACCAATAGTCATGTTTCCAGCGGTGGTGGTGAATGGTTTTAATCGTGGTATGATTGCTAGTGTCCGTGTGTGCTATTTTAAAAACTGTAAATTTTTTCTCGGATCTTTGCTAGAAATACACCTATAATTAATTCCCTTTCAGTTAAAGATCCTGCCCTGGCAATTCAGCAGAAATTTGATAATTTTGTAGCTAAAGCTAGTAATATTCTGACTCTGAAGAATCTGTTTCCGTTTTTCGCTAAAAAGCTAATAGTTAATTAAGTAAGCACAGTGCTTTGTTTAATGTACGTCAATTGTTATTTATTGTATGAAAGTTATTTGTAACAGTGTTTTTTAAATTTATTTTAGTACTCCTCATTATATATTCTTTGAGGGAAATAAATAAATGAATGAATGAATGAATACTACCCGCACAGGGACTGTCCTTCGAAGCACTGACATGTTCCGCTCACTACAGAGTCGTGTTTTATGGAAGAGCCTCCCTCACATCTCGAATCGAAACTTCAGTCCGTATCACAATAACATGTGTTGTAACCTCTAAGGATACGTCGCACTTACATTAGTAATTCATTCCACTTCGTAGAATCCGTCCATGGCGTCCATTCTCGTTCCCGAAATTCTACACTTCATCCAAGCATTACACTGGTTATAACGCTTGCCTCGTTTGTACTCTTTACGTGATGTATCGGGCTCTCTATCACCGTTTCCGAGAAGCTTATTTATTTGACGAGACTGTCGTCCAAAGCATGGGACATGAAACGAGTCGAAGAAAAATAATAGCTCATCTCAGAACATAATAGCAGAAAGACTACGTAGTACGAGGTGTCCTTTAACGATCTAGCCTACACCGACAGCAAACCTGAGCGGTATACGTGGTTTTAAGTATTTTAACTCTCCTTAATCTTTAATTCTACATTCCACATCTTTTTCCCAACTTTACCCGTGTTGTGCCAGCAGAGCCGTCACGTATGGAAGGGGGGGGGGGGAGGCGCCCTCCCCCCGAATGTTGTCAGCCAGTCCGCAAAAATTAACAATGTTAAACCAGGGCTAGTTAGATTGGTAACAAACGAGCCCATGTCCATTAACTCAATTTTTGCTATGAAGTGTTCCAGCAAGCATCATAATAACAGTAACAATTCTTGAGAATGTTCCGCATACCTGACCGGCACTTAAAAATTCCTGTATTATCAAGCTTGCTTGCGAATGTCGACGTAAATAAACATGAGCTTTACTTTGGCTCCAAGCTACAGTCTAAAACCAAGAACAAATTAGCGCCAGAACCTCTGTCTCCCTATCTCTGTAATACGACCAAGCGGAGTCGAATAGATCCCTATACCCTGCCCGATGCAAACGACATCACGGCCAAATGCATACATAAAATAGATTTTACGAACAATACATTCTCGTGATTTCCAAGGACCCATGATCGTTCTTATCTCAATGATTTTGCTTACATATGATCACAACAAATCCACGCATTGACGAGTTCATACTTTAATCCTCTGACCCAGCCTTGCAAGTGCCATATCAGCTTCCAGCTCTTGTTTTTTCAGTAAATGAGTTAATTTGTTCACTGAGGTAATCGAAATGTGTTGGAAAACTGATGGAAAAGGTCAGGGAAAATCACCAAAAAAGGTCAGGGAAAAACGTGGAAGAGCAAGCGCACGAACCCTGTCCTGCTTTTCTACGTATTCTTATGTTATTTTGTGTTATTAGTTTCTTTATCTTTTATTGTATTTATTTTTAATGTGAAAGATTGTTAGACTTATGCATGATGAGGACCGGAGGGTAGGAGCTACACGGAACACCACAATTCGTTACCTCTACAAACAGCTATATCGCAGTAGAGCCCCGGAGAAGAAATATCGAGAGTAAAAGCCAATTGGTTATCTAGTGGGTCAGCGCGCCTCCTGCACTGGTTTCTCTGGTATGCATATAAGGTTTGAAGCCAAGCTGACCATTCATTTCAAATAAGATAGAAAAAACGAGATTTTCGGGGTTTTTTTTTCTTGATCAGCTTAGATTGAGTTCTGTGGAAGGTTTTATTGAAAGTGTTCAAGCCTATTATGGATTTTTGGAGTGGGCCGTTTTCTGGGTGAGAGCTTCTGCGCTTTCCCAGACGGATGGTAAATTGTAAATATACACAGAATTCAGAACTGTAAATAATCACCGATTTGTACATTTACACTCCGAACACGCACATTTTATCTTTCGTTATTTTATTTTTATCAGCATGTCGTTCTGTCCGCATCTTTCTTCTGTTTTTTAGTTACATGTCGTCTTACTGTCTGTTGGTTCTGCATCGTTTTCCTGTTGTGATTGTGTTGGATTTAATGATTTAATTTTTTTTTTTTCGCTGAGGACGGTTTGCCGCAAGTGCAACCGAAATATCCGAAATTGTATTTATCCCTCGCACATCATCTTGGAGGGGTAACTAGCTGATCAAGAAAAAAACCCGAAACTCTCGTTTTTTCTATCTTATCTCTGGTATGCGCAATGGCGAAGAGGGATGTAGACGGGTATCAACTCAAAGCTAGAGTATGTACCTCTACCTCAGCTCGGTTTTGTCGGGACGGGGTATCCACAGTCGCTGCATGGGACCAAAGATGGAGTTTCTACTGGATTACTTGTTCTTGCTAAAACCCAGATACAAGGCTGAAGAGAGCTATAAAACAAGAGCTACGAGCTCATATGGCACTTGTTACGAGTAAGCACGGCTCGGTTATATCAATGATATATCTAGTGTTTGCTAGGTGTCTTCCCACCAAGTTTCATCTCGATCCATCGCACTCTTAGCGTTTTCCAATATTTCCGGTTCTCCCTCCAGCTCCGCCCAAAAGTCACCGGATCCGGTCCGGATTTTAAGTGGGTCGTCTGAGGCATGAGGTCTTTCCAAATATCAAGTTTCATCGAGATCCGGTCACCCGTTCAAAAGTTATAAATACCTCAAGATTCCGGATTCCCCCTCCCTCCACTCCCCCAACAGTGCCCGAATCGGCTCGGTCATGTCAATGATGTATCTAGTGTTTGCTAGGTGTCTTCCCACCAAGTTTCATCTCGATCCCTCCACTCATAGCGTTTCCCAAGATTTCCGGTTGCCCCCTCCAGCTCCCCCAAAAGTCACCGGATCCGGTCCGGATTTTAAGTGGGTCGTCTGAGGCATGAGGTCTTTCCAAATATCAAGTTGCATCGAAATCCGATCACCCGTTCAAAAGTTATAAATACCTCAAGATTCCGGATTCCCCCTCCTTCCACTCCCCCCACAGTGCCCGAATTGGCTCGGTTATGTCAATGATGTATCTAGTATTTGCTAGGTGTCTGCACACCAAGTTTCATCTCGATCCCTCCACTCATAGCGGTTCCCAAGATTTCCGGTTGCCCCCTCCAGCTCCCACCAAAAGTCACCGGATCCGGTCCGAATTTTAAGTGGGTCGTCTGAGACTTGAGGTCGTTCCAAATATCAAGTTTCATCGAGATCCGGTCACCCGTTCAAAAGTTATAAATACCTCAAGATTCCGGATTCCCCCTCCCTCCACTCCCCCGACAGTGCCCGAATCGGTTCGGTCATGTCAATGATGTATCTAGTGTTTGCTAGGTGTCTTCCCACCAAGTTTCATCTCGACCCCTCCACTCATAGCATTTCCCAAGATTTCCGGTTGCCTCCTCCAGCTCCCCCCAAAAGTCACCGGATCCGGTCCAGATTATAAGTGGGTCGTCTGAGGTCTTTCCAAATATCAAGTTCCATCGAGATCCGATCACACGTTCAAAAGTTATAAATACCTCAAGATTCCGGATTCCCCCTCCCTCCACTCCCCCCACAGTACCCGAATCTGCTCGGTTATGTCAATGATGTATCTAGTGTTTGCTAGGTGTCTTCCCACCAAGTTTCATCTCGATCCCTCCACTCATAGCGTTTCCCAAGATTTCCGGTTGCCCCCTCCAGCTCCCCCCAAAAGTCACCGGATCCGGTCCGGATTTTAAGTAGGTCGTCTGAGGCATGAGGTCTTTCCAAATATCAAGTTCCAACGAGATCCGATCACCCGTTCAAAAGTTATAAATACCTCAAGATTCCGGATTCCCCCTCCCTCCACTCCCCCCACAGTGCCCGAATCGGCTCGGTTATGTCAATGATGTATCTAGTGTTTGCTAGGTGTCTTCCCACCAAGTTTCATCTCGATCCCTCCACTCATAGCGTTTCCCAAGATTTCCGGTTGCCCCCTCCAGCTCCCCCCAAAAGTCACCGGATCCGGTCCGGATTTTAAGTGGGTCGTCTGAGGCATGAGGTCGTTCCAAATATCAAGTTTCATCGAGATCCGATCACCCGTTTAAAAGTTAAAAATACCTCAAGATTCCGGATTCCCCCTCCCTCCACTCCCCCCACGGTGCTCGGATCGGGGAAGTGACTATTTCCAACTTAATCATTTGGGGTCCCTGATATGCCTGCCAAGTTTTATCGTTCTAGCTTATGTGGAAGTGCCCGAACTAGCAAAACCTGGACAGACCGACAGACCGACGGACGGACAGAAATTGCGATCGCTATATGGCACTTGGCCGAAGGGCAAGTGCCATAAAAATAGGACAGTTCTGAGTTGTGAGCCTACAATAATCCAAGCGGTAATGCAAAAAGTTCAGACCACAGAAAGGTAAACGTGAAAGGATCTCCGAGCCAACAATACCAAATCCGGATTCCGGTTTCGTCGAACTACATGAACTGGCATAATGCAAAGGTTGCGAAATTCGATACGGAGGTACGTCAGCATAAGCAATTATATATCATGTTAGGTTCAGACTCTTGTTCCCACTACCCAAATTTATTAGAAAATCTGATCCACTATGAAGGACCTTTCGGCAGATCTTCTACTGTATTTGGAATCAAATCGAGTTTTATATTTCCTAGCGAGACAAAAGCTCTGGCAAGATATCTTCTGAAATCATGGTTATTTTGAGAGGATAGAATGGAAAATCAGATTTGTTTTATGTTCTCACCTGTGTATTAATAGAGAGAAAAGCTGACCTGTCTTCTGGCCAGATTTTAGGTCTATTCGGAAGAAACATAAGAACCGTTTCTTATGACCAGAATCACCAAGAACAGGCTGACGCTTCATCATACTTTTTCCAAAACAAAAAATTAAGTGCTTGCACCCTTTAGTAAAGTCTCACGCTCTCAAGTAATATACCAACGAGGTCACTGGTAAACAAAAAATTCCCTGATATCGGGCCTAAGACTCGTGTTAATATTTTTCAATATAATCTCCGTACTCCTTATTTGACACACCAAACCAAGACTGACATCAAAGAATTCAATACTGGCGGCCTCTTTAGCGGGCAAGCTCCATTTCACAGGTTTGTCAAGCGAGTGTTTATGTGACCTGTTCCCTCTAGCATAGGTTGATCATTTATTGGTGGAAGCCTCGGCCTTATCTGCCAGACAGTCGGCTCCGATTTTCAAATCCCTCACGAACATTAGGAAGGTTCCGAAACACACGGATCACACGGCTATTAACTCCTGCTTTGCTTCCAGCCCACTCAGCGGCACCGGGTTATCCACAACACTTGATTGGATACTCACTCCAGCCACTGACACACTGCCACCAGCAACTGGCAAACTGCCACCAGCAACTGGCACACTGCCACCAGCAACTGGCACACTGCCACCAACAATTGGCACACTATCACCAACATTAGCCGCACTACTCAATCTCGGCCCTCGTTGACTTGACACAGACGCAACATTACCACTGCCAGCCAAGTAGTTCACTGCATGACTATACCCCGCCACCTGGGGCGGTGGTGCTAAACCGCCTGGTGCAACACCATTATGTGGTGTCACAGACGCTTTTGGTGGTCTCTTCCCAAGGATCCGGATGTAATTCGCGGGTATAAGACCCGTCTTCACTCCATCGGCTGAACCAAGTAGCCAACCTCGAACGCGAGGTTGAAGTTCTTTTGGCGCCAATATGAGCTGTTGACCGGCCTTGAAGCTTAGCTCTTTGTCGGTGGCAGGCCTGAAGTCATAATCAGCCACTGCAAGGTAGTGCTCCGTTTGTTCCTTCGCCCATTGCTTGTCGTCTAGAACGAATAAACTATTATGAGCGTGTTCCACGCTTCTAACAGTAGTGACTACTAGTTGCTATTTTTGTTCCAACCCCGTAAAAGTTATTACGCTGACCGTTCCAACCTTCTTAAATTAGTAACTAACAGTAACTATTTGATTACCATGCTCTGGAGCGTCAAGTCATTGTATTATGGGACATTTTTCCAATCGTAAACAACTGAAAACAATTTATACTCGTAAAAAAACAATTGTTTACGATCGTTACCAATTGTTTTCAATTGCTTACGATTGGAAAAATGTCCCATAATACAATCACTTGAATACTTCCATACGTATCGTGATTGGTCAGATTCTCCCGTGGCATGATGTTCTACTGGTAAATAGAAAGCCAGAATTCTTGACGTCATGCGTAGTAACTACTGTAAGTAGGGTGAAACACGCTCTATGTCACCCTTTCAATAATCGGCCGAATCAGAACACGCCGCTAGTTTATGGACGTTTTGGCAGAAACTTTTACGTTTTAATACGATTCGTTTTACAAAAACCGGCAGTGGTCTTACAATACCACACTCCACTTCTTCACACAACACTGTTTCTGTTTACTTAATCTTTAGATTGCTGTGCTGGTAAAATGATTATGATGTAGGCTAGTGCTTTGTCGTCTAATTTATTTATTACTGTCTACTCCTCAGTGTACTTCAAGGGAAAATAGACAATAATAATAATAATTTGCTGTAAACGTTCAGCCCAGATAAATAATTCGGCCGGATCTTGTAGAAACCGAAAAGTTGAGAGTGGAACAAATTTGCTGGTGCAACCGACTGAAGGCATGTAGAATAGTGTACCACAATATGTAGAATAGAGAAGACTGTCGCCTGCGGCCAACAAGCCCTTTGGAGCCTTCTTAGCAGGTGCGGCAAATGTTTTTTATACATGTGTAAAATAAAATTTAATCTAATCTAAAAAAAAAAATCCAAGGGTGGATATAGGGGTAAATGCAACACGTAGAATTGGGCTTTTGTAGCAAAAGAGGGGTCGAGATATGCTACAATCGTTCGGCTGGAACCATGGGGAAACCAAAAAGTTTAACAAGAAAGAAAATACACAAATCAAACATATTTCTTGTCCGCATCTTGATAATAAAATATCTGGTTGGTGGATTTGTTTTGCCACGCAGGATGGATCGCTGAAATCCGGTGACAATCGGAAATTAGCGTACGACCTCACTAAGTGATCGAAATGCTCGGAGGGTCGCTGTAAGGTCAAAAGAACATAGATGACAAGCGATGCTGCTATTTTCTTTGCCTGAAAGAGCAGTAGGATAGTTGGCCAAATCAATTCAAATCAATTACCAAATCGTTTCTTCAAATCAAATCGTTTACCGATAAACAAACTTCGTAGCTTTCTTCTGAAGAAAATGCTAACTTACGCTGGCCATTGCAGTAAATAACCTGGGTAAAATAGCACACTGAAACGGAACATACAGCTAGTTTCAGTCCAGGAAGGATAGTTCTGAAGAAATCCGTAGTAACGGCCTACTAAGTTGCCTGGATATCGCTCAGCTTTATGAAGTAGCGAAATTCCACGAATCTGGTTTCTGATTACATTTCCTCTTTCTTTATTAGGGGGGGGGGGTAGAGGGTTCGACATAAATCACTTCAAGAAGCCTCCCCCCCCCCAGGATCCTCCAGCTGTTTCCCCTTACCGAACTGAAACCTATTTGATAGCCCTGAGGCTTATCCGTACCTTTTTCTTCGTCAACAGTTAAGCTCTTTAATATCCTCCAGATCAGATACGGGGCTGCTGATATGATGGCAAAGAACATCAAAATCGGCCAGGAAGATTTTGTCTTCTTTATGTCTGTTTCAGTAAGCACTGCTCCACCTGCAGCCTGCGCAAACGCAGCTCTCCATGCTTCTCTTGAAGGGTTTTCCTTTTCAAAACCTATAAAAAGATCATTTTAAATTCAAATTCGTTATTTCCACGATATCTTTTAACAAAAATAGTGGTGGATCGTCATACATGGAGCGTGTTCCATCCTACTTACCTTAGTTAATACGCATGACGTCACGAATTCTGGCTTTTTCCGTCAAGGCTGGAACGATTTTTCTATTTTCCCACAGAATATCATGCCCCGGGCGAATCCGACCAATCACGATTGAGAGATCCGTAGTTACTACGCTCCCGAGCGTGGTAAGCAAATAGTTACTATTTCGAGACGGCTGGAACGGTCAGCATAGTAACTTTTGGTGAGGTTGGAACAGAAATAGTAACTAATAGTTACTATTGGTACGAGGGTGGAACACGCTCACGGTAAACATACATTAGCCTAATATCAAGGTATTATGGACCATGTCCGCGTTCGATTAAGTCCTCCTTGTCTCGGTACTGGCTTCCTGTTACTGCCTTGTCAAGGTCTATAGCCGTTTTATTCAGCCTCGCCAGGTGAATGACTCAGCGGATATGTATCACAAATGAAGCCCAGTTGAGAAATCCACCTGACATGCCGAGACTGCTCCCAGATCAAGTCATCGTTCGTCGCGTCTTGTCTGACAGGCGATCACAACTGTCAGAGTGTCAGCTGACGAAGCAAATAAAACGGTCGAACGCGGCTTATACAGAGTTGACGCGTGGGCTCCCCGAGTGTTTTGCACTAAGAGTATATAGAACAAGAGTAGAACACGTTTTGCGAATTTGGCGTGTTCCTGACCCAATTACAGCTATAGATCAGAGGCAAGCAAATTATAATGTTTAATTAAGTCTGGTTTATTTCTCTATGATTTTTATCTTATCTTAATACTCGATATAGGTCCCTTTTTTGCCACTTGCACATGAAAATAAAAATAAATTACCCAGCTTGAATATGGACAAATACAACCAGAGTAAGCCTGCATATTTATTTGGTAACTTACCTATCAGATAGAGCAGTTTCTTCAATGCCCACTTTACAGTCTTCGTAATGGCAAGGGCAGACAGGACAGCACTGAAATTATTCTTCATTCTCGTAAAATTCTCTGCAACTCCAAGCACAGCCCGGAAAGAGCTATAAACAGCCCCTAAAGTTGAATCGAGCATCATACTAATAGAGGAAAATGCTCGTACCACTGACTCAATTGACTGGAAGGCGGCTTGCGAGCTCTCCTCAGCTGCTGCTATGAACCTGTTCTCTGGTTCGTACCCTCCAACTGCTCCACCATACCTATGTCCATACTGGTTCCCATACCCTGAATACACTCCAGACACGTATGAGCTACCATACCCTCCGTATGAAGGGTAAGATGGGTAACCGCCATAAGCAGATGTGTATGGAGAAGTTACTCCATGGGACTGTGGAGATTGGTAAGTCCGGGGTGGTACAGGTGGTGCTCCTCTTCCTCCCCCATTCATTTCAACACCTCCCATTGGATAGTTATACTGGAAACCTCCAGAGCTCACCCTACAAAAAGGAACAGTAACAGCTACCTTACAGAATTCTAATTTTTTGTATGCTAGGTTAAGCGTTTAGCACATCAAAACTTTAGAGACTAGACAAATTCCTGGTATCTGATTGAGAGGGTTAAGGCTGGGAATGTAGTCAGAACCAGTCTACCACAAGCCCCTGATTTTGAGATAGCCTATGCCGGGTATATCTAGCGTTTACTGGGACCCAATAAAATATTTTTGATTTAAATGAAGCTCAGAAATCAACCAATCAGAATTCACCTGTAGTGAGATAGGTCAAGGTTAGGGTACCAAGAGCTATCCAGCGTTTGGCATAGGTTATCCAAAAATCAAGGATTTGTGGTTGACTGGTTAGAACTGCAGCTGCACAAATAGAAGGACATCAAATTATGGTTCTATTAACCCCTAGACATACATCTCTGATTCTGTGAAATCTTTTGTACAGTTCATCTACATCCTCTCTCAAGGAAAACAGAGAAAGAAACCAACAATCATTCCTTGATCTCTTTGAAACTTGGAAAAAATCGCTGGATACCTTTTGCATTTTTACAACCAATTCACAAAGCTATGCCTGCCCCCGTGTGGCGGTCTTTTGTGCGGCCCACAAGTGTTTCCACGACCAACAAGATTTCCGTGGCTCGCTTTGTGGCTCAAATTCGACAAAAAATTGGCGAGGTGATTTTCAATTTTGTGGCTCAATTCTGGCGGGAAAATCAAACTAAGCAGCAAAATAGTGTCTTAAACAATAAAGTTAACTGCTTTTTCAAGTATATAGACTTCAAACTAGGGATGCTTTTTGTACAGAATGGTAAGGAAATAAGCCTGGAGTTCTATTTATTGAGATTTACATGAATTTTATTTTTACTGTCAGATATTTGAAATTACCGCCAAAAATATAGAAAAAACGGCGTTTCCGCGAGCTTCAACTAGTGGCTCGACAGTGTGGCACACAATCGTGTTTCCGTGACAAACACTCAGAAGTGTGTGGCCCACAATGTGTCGCGGAAAAAGGCCTTAGGTAACTTGAACAGTGCAATTTTGGGCTAGTTGGTAAAATCAGCCATTCAGGTGTTTTTGGAGCCCTCAATTAGCTACTTTGTCTGACTGGTAGTTGACTTTGGTCACAGCAACTGGATTAAAATGGCATTGCTCAAAGATAACTTACATAAGATACATACATATACTGTAGCCTACGTCAAACACCTATTTTGCAGACTCCAAGTGACAGGGTCAGGCTGGGGTAACCTAACCCAATAAACACTGACAATTTGAACAAAATTCAGAAAACAACCATTTCAAATTAATTTTAGGAGGGTTAAGCTGAGGTAAGGGTGAGTATTTTGCATAACCTGACTGGCCTAGTTTCTTCAATATCCATAGCAGAAAAATCTGTAGGTATAACCAACATTTGGCATAAAAATCAGGCATTTGACATTTATGGTAGACAAATTTCTAGGTTTAGGCTGTTTGGTAAGATGATATTTTCTATTTGTTTTCTTCTTTATCAATGGCTGTCTCTTTCCATTTTCATTTTCTTTCTCAAATTAACCAGCATTGAGTTCAATTTAAGTCCTTCATGTCTTTTTGTTATTGCCTTGTGAACGACTCTGGCTGCAAACAAGTCTGAGAAACGAAATGCAGTCAATAAGTCAACAATGACAAGGTTGAGACTTGTTCCTATATCAAGTCTTGCCTCACCTCTACACCTCTACAAATCAAGCTGAAAAAACTCTTTGAGGTTATAGTAAGAAGATTCCAAAGCCATTTGCTCCAGGACCCGAAACCACTTCTTCTCAACTATGGTGGTGCAAACCTGGAACACCTTGTCAGAGGACACAGTCAGTGCACCGCCGGTGGATTCAAATCCAAGCTTGACAATGAGTGGGAAGCCAAACCCTAGAAATACGAGTGGGAAGCCCCGGAATCCTGTACCAGACACTAACCAAAAGAAAGTCCCCACATCATGTGTGACTAACATCACCCAAACCAGCGACAACCACAGGAAGACCATCCACCTTTGTCGCTGGACAGCGCTGGAAAATGTGATTTAAGGTAATCATATCATCATCATTTATTGTGTCTTGTTTGATAGCGGGATGATTATTTCACCTTAAAGCAGGCTGACATGGCAAATAAACTGGCATTAAGGTAACACAGATAATTAAAAGGTGTTGTCTAAATCTCAGCTGGTTATCCGAGAACTGTGACATCACATCTAGTTACATGAAAAATTTATATTGTCATATTTCAATTTCCAAACCTAATTGATTTTCCCTAGAATGGTTCATAGATATAAATGCTACCAGCACCTTGCTGGTCGGTTCAGGTCGGTTAGCTCTATACATGTAGAGATTGTAGATACAAACACATGTTGAAACATATATTCAAATAATGCATATAACGGATATGACAGCTATGATGCTTTAGCAGAGCTGCTAAATCATAGCTGATGTATCCATTATATACATTATTAGCAGCTGTTAAAGCTTGTTAAAGCCTGGTTAAAGCATCATAGCTGATTCATGATGTCCTTCACTTGTTCACAAGTCTCGTGTGATTAGCTGAGATTTTAGTCTAGACCAAATAAAATGGCATTTGGTTGAAAAACTGATATAGGACCAAGACAAGCTTGAATCAAATGCAACTTTCTTCCTCAAAATCAGCAGAATGAAAGACTGGGCCTGGGGACAACTTTGGGGATGCTATGCTGTCCTGTTAATTTACCAAGGCTCTTACGCATTGGCAGCAAGATTTATTCCTTCATGGTGCTGCATGCTCTTTTGGCTGCTGACACCACCTGTACTCAAGCTGCCAAAACTAAAGACAGATCAAATCAGGAACAAATCCCAATTTGGATGAAATGAAAGCGTTTCGTCTTTGAATTTAGCAGTAAGTAACTCCTGCTTTGTTCGTAGGGTGTGACTTGTGGAATTACTAGCTACTGTCAAATGTTACTAAACTCAAACTAAACTACTGAAAAAATAGAAAAAATATACTGATTGTAGCACATAGAATAAGAAAAATTCAGATAAGTAGATGCTATATCTTTTTATTTTTTTTATACCCCTAGAAAATTCTCACCCTTCTTTTTCAAATGCCGTTATTATCTAGATTCTAGTAATTTTGTTATGCTTCCGCAGCGTCGTTGGCAAAATGTTCGAAACATGTAAACGTTAGTTTCCCAGCTGAGAGCCTGAGAAGATGAAGACTTGCTGCTAAGGCAGAAATGATTTTAGAAGCAAGGAGCACACTTGCTGAAAGGCTGGATATTTTTCTGGTACGCTTTTTAGTTCTGAAAAATTCCTTTATCTCATAACTTTCCTTTTTTTCCAGATTCCGAGCAAGATACTTTTCCGTTGAGAAATACAGAAGTTCAGACCTGTATTAAGCATGTCCCTATAAACCCCTGATTTTTGAATACCATGTTCCAAAAGCTGGGTATATCAGGGTATATCTAGCAGAAGACAGTTGGGCACCCGCCTTTTTGGAGGATTCCCCTGCTCAAGGGAATCTCCTACTCTGCTCCTACTCAGGTGAAAAAGAATCTGCTGTTTGTTCTGATTTTTGGCGTGAAAGAGACCAGTGAAGCCAGAATTTCTTTGTTTTAATATTTCAGTTCTAGAGACACTAGGAAACTCTGTCTTGCTTCACCCCTCCTCACCCTCCACCCTAACTCTAGAAATTCTGTAAAATATGCCAGAAAACAGAAAAGTTACATTTTTTTTTGTTTACCTGGCATCCAAGAGATTTTCTTGATGCCAGTGTGCATGACTGCCTTTATAGCAAAACTTCAGAAGCCTATTCCTCACCTTATAACTACTTCCTTCCTTTATTCTTGGAACTCAACAACTTTTGTCCAAGTGCTTTCACCTGGTGTGGAGAAAACACCAAAGCAGGACAAATCACTCTGCCAGTAGGTAACCTATCACCTGAGAGAAAGATTTCTCTTTGACAGGTGGTATCACTTCTGGTGTTGGATTCGCTTGTCTAGTAGAATTCACCTAGGCTATTTGGTGTAGAGCTGCAACATGTGAACATCACTGCAGAAGTGGTCCATTTCACAGAACCAACCGAACTGGTGGTTCCAGACCAGAACCGGTGCTTCAGACCAACAGACGCCTCAAATAGAAGAAGAAACATGTTTGTAAATTCAAAATAAAATAAAACTTAATTTAGTTTCTGCTCAAAGCTTATGCCAGGAAAGCCTGAAATAGTTGGCTATTAGCTGATATTAAGTTGTTTTTTTTCTTTCCATTTGACTGTTTTGTAGCAAGTATCAAAGCCAGGGTTGTGAAACGCTTAGAGAAGTGTTCAAATAAGCATATCTCTTACTGTAATTGTCTTTTATCTTGAATATTACTGGATGAGAATGGCACCAGTCATAGACCAGTCAAGACAAATTCAGAAGTTTAACTGAAGTCCAAAAGGTAAAGAAGCCTATGTCCACTGTGTAAGAGAGGTTACTTACTTTAAATTACATAACCTTATAATTGTTTTCTTCCTTTTTCTAAGAATATTAATTTAAAATTAATTAAATTTGTAATTAAAATCAATTAAATATTAATTAAAAAAGAAAGGTAAGACATATTTTCCAAATTACAAAAGATACTCTGGTATCTGGACCAAAACTTTGTCTCTGTCGTGTGGCCTTTGGCCCTAGTCTCAGATAGATGATCTAAGAGAACTTCGGAGACAAGGACCTGTCAGGAACCATTATGATATGTCAGTGGGTAACAACAAGTATATGAATATGGCACAGTAAAAATGAATGAATGAATGAATATATTTATTACCCATCTTTACATAAAAATGTCACTGATGGAGTATAAGAAAAGAAAAATAAACAAAAAGGAAAAATGAAAAGGAAAAAAGAAATGAGCAACACACAAAATACAATTTTAAATTGGCACTACATAATGCAAACAAGAGAGACAGAAAAAAATATTAATAACCACTTAACTTCTGCTTAATTGCTGGATAGAGGCTATTTAGAGGGTCGAGGGATTTCAGAAATCGAGCACGACGCTCTAAAGCAGCCACAATCGGATCTTTAACTCCATGATTTCTTGTAACGCGTCGATTACGAGACCACAGATGCAGCCCAAGCAGGAATTTAGCATATTTGAAAAATGTACTTCTAATAGTCCTAACATCAGATGTGTTGAAAAGTTTCCAGAAAGGTGCTAGTGCAAGTGCATGCGGTAATGCAAGAGCATTATACAGCTGCGCTAGCACCAGTCTGTTGTAACGCGCTTTCGAGGCGGCAATCATACCATATGCTTTTCTGACTTTGGCGGAAAAATGCGCGATTAGGCCGGAACGTGTAGATCGCAGGTCTTTACCGATCGGCAACCCGAGGTTCGGAAGGGATTAGCACTAAGTCCCCTAACTTCACCTTAATCGAAGAACAATCACACTTTCTACAGTTAAAAATAATTACATCACTTTTACTAGGGTTAAAAGCGAGTCCTATGGCCGCATACGAACGACTAAGTAAACTGAAATTCTCTTCAATACGGGAGATCGAACGGCTGAGTACGTCATCTGCATAATTCAAAAGCGACAGATCAAGCCCACGGAAAATAAAGCTCGATTTCGCTTGTTTTTGCGCTTCAATTACGCTATTATTGTACAAAGGGGGGGATGAAAGGGCACCTTGTCTAATACCCTAAAAAATTATATAGTATCCACAGAAGCACACCTGTACAGTATGTTTGTTTTTTCCAACTGACTTACCATTCTTATTTTGCTTCAGGTATCTGTACATTCATCATCTGACTGGTTGAACCGACACGTGGGTACCTTCTTTGATCGTCTTCATGGACATAGAGCTCCCAGCTTTGGGACAGATGGATATCAATATGCTGTCAGAGCTCTCAACCGACTTTCATATCGTCTGAAGGACTTCCTGTCTCACGCTCAGTACAATCTAAAAAATACTGACTTTGCAGAGCTGGTTGCAAGGGTGGATTTTTTTCTAAGGTCGAAATGTGAGATTTGTTTTTTCAGTTACTCTTTTATTTTTGGCTGTGTGGCGTGTAGCGGAAAAGCATGATAATACTGGCGACTGGTTTCTGGTCTTTGAATACCTAGTCTTTTTTGAAGCCGATACTCAGTTTGTAGGTCAATAACTAAAGCACATATATTTCGTACCTACCTACATTGGAGTTAGGTTAATACACTAAACATTGAACTTGTTTCTTAGCTCGCGACTCCACTGACCCACTGGTTGAACTGGGACGGCCCAGGTGGAACTGAGCTGGCTTCCCAACTGAGAAACACGTTCTTTTATCCGGTCCCCAACTTCGCTTACAGTGTATCAACCAATACGGTTGCCTTCTTTTCCGTCTTATTCGAATGTCAATCTAGCCTCTAAGGTTGGTGACTTGGTGACCGGCGGGGTCAGTTTGTCTTGGGTCCTATTTTCTCAACTGGGGAAAGGTAATAATCTTTTTGAGTCTGGAGAAAAGCGCGGGTGTTACAGTCAGTCGGAGGATAAAGAAAGCTGATGAGATACCTTGTTTAGTAAGTTTTTGTTCGAAATAATTGATTATCATGACTCTATCCTCACATCTAGCATACAGCAGTAGAAGGATAAAACACTAGAAGGTTAATGGTATGAGGTGCATAGCATTCAGTGAAAGTGTAAATGCCCAAAGCAGCGAGTCAAAATATGTACCCTAGGAAAAGTCCGAACTAGAAATTTTAAATTAACGCTAACTGGTATTCCTGTCATTGTGATCTTCATCAGTACTACGACGACTTCGTTCCTCTTTGTGGCCTAGCCTTTTGCAATTACCTAGACCGGGAGCGGACCTGAACCAGCTCCTGTACTAGACATGTCCCTAAATTAGTGCCTCCTTTGTCTCCGTTGCCCCGCTAAATGTTGCCCGCTCGTTGCTTAAGCCAGTACATTATCCCTTCACTCTTGTTCTAATCATAATCTTCGTCAGTATTACAGATAGTGTCTCTCGGAAGAACCAACGGCAGTTGGCTTTGTGTCTCATAATTGATTGATGGGGAAAAGCCAACTTAACAAAAGCTAGAAGCTCATATGGCACTTTTAAAGTTGGGTCGGAGGATGGCTGTGGGAATTTGTCAACCCTTTTAGATCATGAAAATGTATTATTTTGCTAAAAGTTTTTTTTTTTCACTTTGTGGTTAAGATGCGCACTTTAAGGCGACTAGGAATTCATTTGTAAGCAAAGCCCTTGAAACAGAAATGATAAACATCATAGGCATGTAAAATTCAAAGTTATCATGTTTCATTATCATCTGATCACCGTTCGAAAGTTATGCATGCCTCAAGTTTCCGGATTTTCCCTTCCTCCATTCCCCGTCCACGATGGTCGGACCTGGAAAGCGACTGTCTCTAGGTCAGTCTTGTTGGGTCTCTAATGTGCCCGAAAAGTTGCATCGTTCTAGCGCATCTCGAAGTACCTTAACTCGTAATCACCGGAATTCCGGACCCCCCTCCAACTCCCCCACAGTGCCCGGATCCAGTCCGGTTCTGTCAAGGATGTATCTAGGGCTCGTTCTTGTTCTTCCTACCAAGTTTCATCCCGATCCCTCCACCTTGAGCGAGTCACAAGATTTCCGGTTCTCCCCTCGAACTCTCCCAAAGTCACCGGATCAGGTCCGGACTTGAAATAAGACTTCCAAGACATGATGCCTTTCCAAACAACAAGTTTCATAAAGATCCGATCACCCGTTCTAAAGTTATACGTACATCCAGGTTCCGGATTCCCCCTCCCTCCACTCCCCTCACGATGGTCAGATTATGGACGCTACTGTTCTTAAGTAATCGGTCGAGTCCCTGATGTGCCTGCCAAGTTTCATCTTTCTAGCACATCTGGAATTACCGTAACTAGGAATCAGCGGAATTCCGGATCCCCACCTCCGTCTCCCCCACAGTTCACGGATCCTGGACGGAGCTTTCAACTGCGTATCTGGGGCTTGTACTTGTTCTTCCCACCACGTTTCATGCCGATTCCTCCAACCTGAGCGTGTCATACGATTTCTGGTTTCCTCCTCCGAAAGTCTCCGCATCCGATCCGGAGTTGAAGCATGACGTCTGAGACACGAGGTTGTTCTAAATATCAAGTTTCATTAAGATCCGATCCCCCGTTCAAAAGTTATAAATACCTCAAGATTCCGGATTCCCCCTCACTCCACTCCCCCACGATGGTCGGATCGGGGAAGTGACTATTTCCAAGTTAGTTTGGTCGGGTCACTAATATGCCTGCCAAGTTTCGTCGTCCTAGCACATCTGGAAGTACCCTAACTCCCGATCACCGGACTGACCGCACACCGACCGACCGACCGACTGAAAAATGAGCGGTATATGGCACTTTTCCGGAAAGCAAGTGCCATAACAAGCGCCAGAAGCTCATATGGCACTTATAAAGTTGAGTCAGAGGGTGACAGTGGGAATTTGTCAACTCGTGGGTTAATTGTAATCCTTTGCAAGCAAAATCCTTGCCCTTGAGGCACGAGTGTTCATAGGCCCTTGTGGATCATGAAAATGTATCGTTTAGTCGAAAGTTCTGTTTCCACTTTGCTATGATGATTAGCACTTTAAGGGCGCTATAAATTGATTTGTAAGCAAAATTCTTGAAGAAAAGTTATCATGGGACCTTTGGATCATGGACATTTATCGTTTAGTCAATACTATTTTTTTACGCGTTGCAGTTATGATGTGTACTTTAAAGTTTAACTGAAAAGCAAACTTATGTCTGTGTCATTTTAGTGAAGACACTAAACTATTTGGATTCTGTAGCGGGATTTTTTAATTTTCCACGATCTGCTCTAGTTATGACGTTCAGAATATCTGCTCCCTCCATTCTCCCACTCCCCAGGATGGTCGGATATGAGCAGCGACTATTTCCAAGTCAATCTTATCAGGTCTCTAACACGCCAGCCAAGTTTTTTCCTTCCAGAACATTTCACGATCACCGGGTTCGGACTTCCCTCCAACTCCCCCCACAGTTCCCGGATCCGGTCCGGTTCTGTAAACAGTGTATCTAGGGCTTGGGCTTGTTCTTCGCATAAAATTTCATCCCGATCCCTCCACCCGAGCGTGTCACAAGATTTCCGATTCCCCCCTCCAGCTCCCCCAAAGTCATCGGATCCCGTCTGGACTTAAAATGGGGCTTCTGAGACACGAGATCTTTCCAGATATCAAGTTTCATAAAGATCCGATCACCCGTTCGAAAGTCATACATACCTCAAGATTCCGGATTCCCCCTCCTCCACTCGCCCGATGATGGTCCGATCGGGGAAACGACTATTCTTCTGCCAATTATGTCGGCTCTCTGTTATGCCTGCCAAGTTTCATCGTCGTGGCACATCTGGAAATACCCTATCTCGGGATCACGGGAATTCTGAAACCCCCCTCCAACTCCCCCACAGTGCACCGATCCTGTCCGGTCTTGTCAATTATTTATCTAGCGCTTGTGCTTGTTCTTACCACTAAGTTTCATCTCGAGCCTTGCACTCTGAACGTGTCACACGATTTCTGGTTCTCCCTTCGATCTCCCCCCGACCCAAAATTACCGGATCCCATCAGGATTTAAAATGGGACTTCTGAGACACGGAGTCTTGCCAACAGGGGCGTCGCAAGGGGGGGGGGGTGCAGCCCCCCCCCCCACACCTTTTTGAGATTCTGTAAAATTTTGGGCCGGAGGCCCAAAGTTTTACTAAAATTGTTCGGTATTTTTTCAATTTACGGGGATTCCTTAGTTATACAGATCCTAAATAGGCTATCTGTACAAATCTCTTCGGTGTAATGATCGGGATTCGGTATAATTGCCAGTATTCGGTAGTTATCACGAATTTGGTGAGAGAATTTACTGAAATCATTTGGTAATTATTCGATGCCGGAACTATTCGGTATATTTATCGAGATTCCGTAGTTACACAAACTCCCGAATAAGCTATTGGTTCAAAATTATTCGGTATCATGATTGGGATTCGGTAATTTATTAAGTATAATTTCCAGTTAGGAAGTTAACCACGAATCCTGACTTCGTTCCAGTTTCGCCGAAAGTATACCGAATATGAATATTGTTTGGTAGCCTTTCGATACCTAAACAATTCGGTATAATAACCGGGATACGGTGGTTATACAGAATCCACGCTATCGGTCTAAACTTATTCGGTATAATAACTGTGATTCGGTAACTTATTCGTTGTAATTGCCAGGATTCGGAAGTTACCACGAACCTCGAAACTCAGAAGAGGTCGAGTGAAGCACTGGTCGCAGACAAAAGGGATGATCTTTGATATCATCGCTAGTCCTTACTTTTATTTTGGATCCCAAAAAGAATATCTAATCATAAATATTTCGAAAATTCCGCCTGCAGCACTTTTCGTATTATTCTCTATTTTGTGGAAGGGCGCGTCATTTGACGGGGGTTTTAAGCCAGTTTTAAGATTGAGATTTCGAAACATTAAAAGCTATACTTTGGATGGAAATTAAATTTGGCAGGAAAAAGCAAAAAAAAATTCGCCTACGGCACTCACTTCATGTTATCATAGGTAGTATATTGACTAGACTACAGTTGCTGCTGCTGCCGGAACGCCGCTCCATCCGTTTTCTGGAACTTCTTAGAGTCTCAGTATTTCATCAACGGTAAATGGTATAATTTGTAAGAGAAGCAGTTTAATTTTAGCCTACAAAAACAAAAGATAATGGATTTCGAAAATTTTCGCCTGCGGCGCTCGATTTAATTTTCTATTGGCTATAATAGATAGTAGCTGTTACTGCAATCATGCCCGGCAACATATTCTCCATGTGGGCTTCGCCAAAACACCGCCTAATAGTTGGCTTATCGTCGTTCATGCTACCTTTTATTGTTACTCTTCCTACGTAATTTTTTCTGTTCAATAATTTAAAGCTCGAATTCTTAGTTCTAGGATTCGGTAAAATTTTTGAAAGATTCGGTAAAATTTTGGCTCTGCACCCCCCACCGAAAATGCACTTGCGACGCCCCTGCTTGCCAAATATCAAAATCCCCCCCCCCCCCCCCCACCCAAAATGACCGTATCCCATCAGGATTTGAAATGGGACTTCTGAGACACGGAGTCTTGCCAAATATCAAGCTTCATTAAGATCCGTCTTCCCTTCAAAAGTTATGTGTACCTCAAGATTTCCGATTCCCCTTCCCTCCACTCCCCCCACGACGTTCGGATTTAGGAAGTGAGTATTTCCAAGTTAGTTTGATTGGGTCCCTGACATGCCTGCCAAGTTTCGTCGTCTTAGCGCATCTGGTAGTACCCTAACTCGGAAAACAGTTGACTGACCGACTGACCGACAGACCGACGGAAAAGTTATCTGTATATGGCACTTGGCCGGAAGGCAAGTGCCATAAAAACAAAAATTAAAACTGAATAGCCCTAGTATACGTCCGTAACCATGCAAAAGTGGACCCTACTTCTTCACTTATTATTAATATTCTTTATTTTTGTAGTGACTCAGCCAAACATATTATGCTTTGCTGGTGGAGTGGTAACAGGAATCATTATCGGATATAGCTTCGGGGCTCTGTACAGACGTGTTGAAATGCAAAGTAGGATGCGAGCTCTTGTTTGTACCAACTATAGTGGCATAGAGGTAAGAAAAAAATATATTTTTCAGGAGAAAAAAAAACTAAAGATTGCTGAATTTGTTTTTAGTAGCCTTTAAAAATTGTCATCGAGGTTACAGGAAAAAGTAAGAAAATGACTGTGGTTAGAAAGAAGTGAAATTAGTGCCAGTCAGAATTGAGCAATACGCCGTCCCAAAATATCCTTTACGTACACCGTACACGTAGTCTAGCACAAATATTATAGTTTTATAGTTCATAGACGTCAGAATCCCCAGGGAAGACCCCAGTATCATCTACCCGCCCTATGTGGCTATAATCAGTTAGTGTAGAAAAGTCAAATAGAAAAAGATGTCGCCTAGGTACGCACCTAATTGACCTTGCCGGGGAACAAATGTCAATTGAATGGTTAAGGTTTCCTACCGCCCATCATACAAATGAGTGAATCGGTCAGTGCCCTAAGGAACTCATTAGACAGCTTCTAACCGGAACAGTTTTCAGGACCATTGTTTTCATACTATTAAAGAGGCCAGTGGCGTTTTAGCGGGTTGTAATATAGCAAGTTCGGATCGCATCGTGCTACTTGGGAATTTGGCATCTAATCAATCGCCTGTGTGATTTTGGGTGAAACTTTTTCAGCCTCAACACTTATGAATGTGCCATATAGCTCTGGTGAACGCACTAAGTTATAGTAATTAAAGGAGTTATTTGCATTGACGACGTTTGTCGAAACGATATTGATATGATGTGAAAGAAAATTCAAATCAAGCTTTCTTAAACTGTTTCTGCTGTACCTACGCACAGAAGTGAGTGTCGTCTCCATTTAGCGGTCGACGTACACACTAGACTACTAGTAGATAATTGCGATAGGAGCCATGGATATTCGGCCGCCTTTTGTCTAGAGAACCGGCACTGTATTGAACTAACGTAAGTAAAGTAATTTATTTTTAACCCGTGATTTTGGAAAGCAGAAGTACAGGAAATCAAAGAAAGAAATAGAAAACAAATTCAAATCACACAAGAAGACACAACTTTTTAATCTTCGCCCAGGTGACAGGGTAGAAGGCCTATTACTATATGTAGTAGGCAGTTACTGCACGTATTCCGCAACTGAGTTTCAGGCCAATTGTGAATTTCACACCAGATGCTGATTTACTCAGTTTTCCACCAGCACCACATTTTGCTGCTTTAAGCTGGCTGCCTAGAGAACGGTTGGTCCTTAGAACAGCCTGACCGAAGATATGATTTTAACGCTGAATTGATAATAATTTCAGCTGTTTATAGATAATATATTTAACTCTGCTCAGATGACTACCCCCGTTTTCTCGAGCTATGCAGAGCCGAAGAAAACTTTTTCTATCTTTTTCCTTTCTTTCTCGTTCTTTGTTTCCCTTATTTGTCTTTCTTTTTCATTTATAGTTGAAATGATTGGGGTTTTTTTCGTCTCCTCCCTTTTCTATCTCTATATATATATAAGTGTATTTAAAAGCCAGTGGTCATATACACAACTACAAACAAAAAGAAACAAAAAAGAAACCAATAGTTGCGTTTTGCAGATACCATGGTATCTGATACCACGGTGTAAAGTCGTTTTTGCAGTTATCGTGGTATCTTTCAAAAGGTGTTTTTTCAGTTATCGTGGTATCTGGCCAGTTATCGTGGTATCAGATATTCAGATACTACGGTCAGACCGTGGTAACTGGTCGTGGTATCTGAAAAGTCATCTCACTTTCATCAAATTTAGATCGGTCAGAAAGACGTTTAGCACTTAGTGGTGTAACTGGATATCTGTTTTTATGGCACTTGCCCTTCGGCCAAGTGCCATATAGCGATTGTAATTTCTGTCCGTCAGTCGGGGGGGGGGGGGGGGGAAGTCACAATTTCTAGTGATCCCGCGAGTTCGGTGCTTCCTGATGTGCTGGGACGATGAAAATTGGCAGGCTTGTCAGGGACCTGACGCGATTAAATAAGAAATAATCACTTCCCCGATCCGACCGTCTGCGGGGGAGAGTGGAGGGAGGGGGAAGCCAAAATTTTAGTATTTTTAAATTGCGAACGAGTGATGGGATGTTGATGAAAGTTGATATTTAGGGTGACCCCGTGTCTTAGACGTCCCGCTTTAAATCTGGACCGGATCCGATGAAACTGGGGGGAGTTGAAGGAGGGAACCGGAAATCTTGAGAAACTCTTAGAATGGAGGGATCGGGATGAAACTTGGTGGGAAGAACAAGCACAAGTCCCAGATATGTCATTCACATAACCGGACCGGATCCGGGCATTGTGGGGGAGTTTGGGGGAGGGTCCGGATTTCTAGCAATCCCGCGAGTTCGGCATACTTCCTGATGTGCTAGGAAGATGAAAATTGGTAGGTATGTCAGGGATCCGAACAGATTGACCTGAGAACAGCCGTTTCCCCGATCTGACCATGGTGGGGGAAGGGGATAGATGGGGAGTCTGGAATCTAGTGGCGTTCATAACTTTTGATCGGGTGATAGTATTTGAATGAAACTTGTCTGGTGGAAAGAGCTATCGCCTCGGATGTTCAGTCTTAAGTCCGGATTGGGTCCGATATCGGTGGGGGATGGGGCGGGGGAGGGACCGGAAAACTCAAGAAACGCTTAAAGCAGAGGGATTGGGACGGAACTTAATGGAGAGAACAAGCATTAGGCCTAAATACAAAATCGACGGAGCCAGATGGTTTCGGGACTCTGTGGGGGGAGTTAGAGGGGGATTACTGGAATTCCGGTAGTCGCGAGTTAGAATAGCTCCAGATGTACCAAGACAATGAAACTTTGCAGGCATATTAGCGACCTGACTTAATTGACTTAAGAACCTGGCACAACGTACCCCCGGAAACATCCGTTCCTAGATCCGAGCATTTTTGGGGGAGCAAGGGAAGATGGAAATTGACTTCTTTAAATTGCGAACGAGCGGTCTGATTCGAGTGAAACTTAATGGTTGATAAGAATCGATGGCTTAGACATGTAAAACATGCGTTAGAACTGTATGCGACCACGGTTGGGGGAATTGGGGGGGGGGAGAGAACTTTTGACGTGCACAGAAACCAAACGGATGGACCGAATGAGATGCAAGCTCGACTTATGCGGCCTAGATTTGTTATTTGGCGTCCGGGCCGGATTCGGCCAAGGTAGGGGGGGGGGGAGAGGGTACTGGAGACTTGCAGATAGGCTGTGCTCCAATTTCAGTAAAACTTGATGGACAGGAAGAGGGAATTAAGAGATACGACGATTATGTTTTCAAGTCCTGTTCGGCCACAGTGGGGGGAGTCGGAGGGAGATTGCCGGAAACTTTGAGACTCGCATAGGGGTAAACGAGTGCATCAGTTCTAGTGAAAGATGGAACGTAGAGAGAGTATATACCCTAGAGGACATATTTTAGGCCAGAACCGGATCCAACAACGTTGGCGGGGGGAGGAGGGTACCGGAATTTTCCAAAGATGCTCAGAATCGAGTGAAACTTGATAGATGGTAATAAAAGAAGATGCTTTAGATGATCCATCTTCGAGTCCGAACCAGATTCTGCCACGGTAGTGGGAGATAGAGGGAGTACCGGAAATCGTGTAGCACGTCTAGGGATCAAACGAGTGGATTTATTGGGCTGAAACTTGGAAGTTTGAACAGTCATGTGCATTTGCTACAGATAATCGAGACGATGCTGGAACTGCTCAGAAGTGAGTGAAGCTAAATATCCTATTTCTGTTTCCGAACCGCACTTTTGGATGGTGGGTGTATTTTGTGACGTTTTCATCTACTTTCTTGTACGGCCTACTCGTAACAAGTGCCATATGAGCTCGTAGCTCTTGTTCTTTTGTGATGACTTCGAAAAGTGCAATTTCGGCAATAGTCGTTTTTGCAGAGCACCGTGTATCAGATACCACGATAACTGCTACAACGACTAATTGCAGGTCCAGTTACTGTGGTAACAGATACCATGGTATCAGCAAAAACGCAACTAATAACACTCAACAGGTTCAAGTCGCTGCCTTCCGCGCCTCCAAGCCTTTCTTTATAAAATAACATATCTCAATAATTAAATCTCTCGGAATAGTCCCCAAAATACCAGGGAGCAGCGGTACACCCCCTCGAAAAACCCTCATATTCACCAAACTTTGGCAACTATTCAGAAAATGGTCCAGCCCATCCCCAACCTCCCCATAAAGGGGGAAAACACACGTACCTCCCGAGCCACCATCAACACAATATAGAGTATTCAGTTAGTTGATTATGTTTGTTGTTTAATAAGTATCGGTATTCCCCCGCCCTAGCCAAGCACCCCTTTTGTGCTCTCCTGGCAGGAATGTTAATTGTGTTTTTTTTTTGTCTTTAAATATAGTCTAATGAAACCGAACTGAAACTGAAGCCTTTTTTCTCCAGTATATTATACTTATTATTAGGAGTAATTTGCCCTTTCTGTAAAGTAGCCGAAGGTCACCGCAGTCGCCATGCGGTAGAGAGTAGAGAGATTGGGTTGCTGAAAATAAAATACGAAACTAAACCACTTTTCTTGCTTTCTATGATTATTTCTTCTAGGCAGTAGCTTTCGTGGACGACTTTCCAGTTAAAAGCAAGTGTGCAAAACGTGAGGTCATGATCCAGGTCAAAGCTGCTGGTATAGACACCCTGGACATAAAAATAGCTAGTGGGTTTGGAAGAGTCTGGAGAAAGTTCTTACGAGGGAAGAGGAAGGTAATGTGTTTCTTCTTATTAATTTGATTTCACTTCGGAGCGGTCAATCAATCGATCAATCAATAAGTATATTTCACCTAATGAGCGTGTTCCATCTTACTTACCGTGACGTCACGATTTCTGGCTTTTTGCCGTCAAGGCTGGAACCACTTTTCTATTTTCCAGCAGAATATTATGCCTCGGGCGAATCCGACCAATCACGCTACAGAGATCTTTAGTTACTACGCTCCCGAGCGTGGTAAGCAAATACCACGCTTGCTTGAAGTTTTCTATTCCAAGTGTTGATTCTATTCGGTGGTTGGGTATTACCATTACTAAAAATATTCGTTCTTTCCGATCCCGGACGGTTTCCGATTGTAGACTAAAAATTCAACTGGGTTATTCGAAAATTGTTGCTAACAGGGGGAAATACAATCGGAAAGCTCTTGGCAAACTATACTCTTCCTTCTGTGACCATTCTATTCTTTTTTTATCTGGTGTCTATCCTGTTTTAAAGAAAAAGGATATTAAAGCTATGCGATCCTGTTATTTTCGTTTTTGTAAATTTCTTCTTTTTCTCCCTCCTTGGCAAAGAAATTCCAAAATTATTAGTAAGTACTCGCTACCGGATATCACGGAGAAACTGTCTGTTCTCCACAGAAAACTGTCCGAAACGGCGTACGCGCGTCTGTCGCCCTCTCATGGGCTTATTCGTCTGTTTGATTCTTAAGTAGATTTTGTTTGTATGTGTAGTGTTTTGTAATTATGTCTTTATTTATTCTTTTGTACTCCACTGTTTTCGTCTTGTACGATTTGTGGGTTAGAAATAAATTATTATTATTATTATTATAGTTACCATTTCGAGAAGGTTGGAACGGATAGCGTAGTAACTTTTGGTGAGGTTGGAACGGAAATAGTAACTAGTAGTTACTATTTGTAGCAGGGTGGAACAGGCTCAATATTTCTGTAGAACAAAAATAGCCTTGTACCGTACCTCAAAACAAAATGGTTTGAAAAATAAATAGAAGAACGGTTAATTCAAAAATAAACTAAGTGTCAAACACTGCTTTGTTATAATTAGATACGAAATATGGTACAAAGGATTTTAAAAAACGCTGAGAAGACTTGAAATCAGGTTCACCAAGGAGTTGTTTCTTCGCTACTTTTCTTGCTTGCCGTGTGTCGACGGTTGGTTCAGGGGTGTAAAAAGGCGGTAGGATGTCGCGATGGTCTGGAGACAGAACGAGGGAATATCCAAATGTGATGGTGAGATCGTGTCTCGTTTGGTCGAGTGTTTCTAGCTTTAGAGTCTGCAGGCTAGTGTTGTAATCAACGTACATATGACCGAGTACAATGCGGCAAGCTCTCTTCTGAAGGTCCAGTAGATCTTTGTTGCTACTTAGGTTATAATGGAGTAAGGAGTAAATATTAAAGTACCCCTCTTGCTTATTCTGTCTTTTATAATATACTTAGCTCTCTTATGGAATAATAAGCTTCTGAAATCCCCACATTTCTCAGTTGTTTCGTTTTGTCCCTACAAATTTTAGCGCTTTTTCGGCCGTGCCGAGATTTAAGTTTGCCGAAAACTTCAACGAACTCTTTCACATATAGGACATGAGAATCTTCTGTTTTTTACTGTTTTTATTCGCTTAGTTTTCCCACTTTTTAACCACGGCGTGTTCAGTTGTCAAATGTTTTGCGCCCGGATGCCGTGTCGGAGAGCAGGAAGGCTGGATAGAGTCGACAAGCGCTAACAAGAAGATCGCTAAATATAGGTGGAAAGTAATCGTATTTTCAAACACATTTTATTTAGTATTATTTAGTAGGTGCTTCTAGTAAAAGTTTTGGTTAAAAATAAAAACCTACCTACCTACCTAAAAATGGCTGACGTCTCTTACGGGTCTGGAATAACACTGGATAACACTCGTTATCCAGCGATTTGTTGTTGGTTTCTGAAGATAGTGCTGAGGCAGTGGATTCGGAAAGATAATTCAAGTCGTTGACCACTCAAGGCCTCTACATTGTACGTCTACAACACTTCTCATCATACATTCTTCAGCGTTCATAGTCACTCTAAACTACCTCAGACGGTAGTGCCTTCCAGAAGTCCAACAATTTGTGTTAGAAAGTGACCTTTTGTTTCTTTTTTCTGTGGCCAGTTTGTCCCACACTAGTTCAGTAAAGGTATGCTTCTTATTGAACTTCAATTAACTTTTAAAAGTGCTGTTTGGGCTTAGTGTTAAAATAAATACCCAAAACGCTAAGTAGGTGTTCGTAGGAGCTCTTAATTAGCTATTTTGGCCGGGAACCCGTCACTACGTCCACCCGTCATTTCGTCCACCCGTCACTTCACCTAAAAAATCCGTCAGTTCGCCCACTTTTTCCGACAGTTCGCCTAAACGTTAGTTCGTCCACTTTTTCCGACAGCTCACCCACCCGTTACTACGTCCACCCGTCAGAACGCCCACCCGTCACTACGCCCACCCGTCACTACGTCCACCCGTCACTACGTCTACCCGTCACTACGCCCACCCGTCGGATTTCGGAAGTGGGGTTAGTGACAGCGACCCATTTTGGCCGATTGGTAGTTGACTTACGTTCGCAGCGAAATTGTACCTTACATTGTAAATCAAATTGTACCTTATCTTACCTTACCTTACTACCAATAGAGGCGATTACAGCGGTAATCTGCCCTATCTAAAAGAAAAACGGAAAGGGACCGACGACAACGTTGGACCCAGTGGCTCGACATTGTTGGATTCGATCAACTGTAATCTCATTATTTGTCATTTGAGATTTGATACTGTTTTTTTTTTTTTTTCAGGGGTCCAAGGACGAGTATCCCTTTCCTCTCGGTAGGGATTGCAGTGGTGTTGTAGTTGAAATTGGCTCGTCGGTGACAAATTTGGAAGTTGGGGACTGCGTATGGGCCGCTGTACCTTTCTGGCATCCAGGTAATCTCACGCCCTTCAATTAAACAAAGTTTGTAGAAAAAAATTCGAAATCTCCTATCCTCGTTCTTTCAAGGATATTGAACGATAGCAGAGCAAAATGACACTAGGAAGTAGCGCCAAGACTTGACAAAATTTACACACACCTGAATAGCAGCGATACTATCACCACTAGCGATAGAGAACGTACCTACTGAACCTCATTCAGTCGTTTACTAGCACTGGCTCCGATAACTTCATATTCTGAACATTGCAAAAAAATTATACAGCCTCCATTGTTTCCTTGGTGTCTGCAGAGCGCTCCTTTGCTTTACTAGAAATGTCTAAACCCGCAAGTTTGTCTCGCTTTAAATGCCACAAGCGCAGTGGGCGGTGCTACGAGTATGGTCCGTTTGCAAGCATGGAGAGCATGGGTCTTGGCGTTACTCTCTAGTGTTATTTTGCTCTGAGCGATAGCGAGTTTGAAATCATTTCGAGCTGGACTTGAAGGAACTTTGGTCGCACAATTGAAAACAAATTCCTTCGAAAACTGGACGAATTTTCGGCGTATATAGTTTCAGGCGAACTGCATACTCGACTTTTTGGTTATGAAGAGTAACGCTTATTTTTCGCATTTTCTTACAATCACAATAATTTAATAATTATTAATAATTTAATTTCAGCGCGTGCTCCCGCTTTTTCTTCCGGTTGTTTTTCCAGTAACCTAGGCTTGATGCGGACCCAAACCAGCTCCTATAATAATAATAATATATTTTTGACCTGCTACAAAAAATAAAGCGGAGGAATCAAATAAAAGAAATAAAACAAACACTTCACAAAAGAAAAAGAAAAATAAAGTAAAGCAGACGAGAGAGGCCACTTTGGGCGGGCAGATACTTCTAAGTTGACTGGAGTAATTTCCCAGCAAGCTCCGTAAGTTTCGCCCGATATCCGTTAAACTGTAAACAGATATGAGGTTCCGGTCTCTGTACCATGGAGGCAGATACATTAGAAAGCGGGAAAACCGGAAATAATAAAAACGAACAATACGATAAATATGCCTGCACATGTTTTTAAACACAGCCTCCTTCAGGCTCCCTTACAAGTTACAAGAGAAGCTTTATCCGCTCAGTGTTGAGCGGAAAGCGGCATTAGTTATATGCGACGGAAAGTTATAGGCGACGCTCTGCTAACTCATCGGCGTTTGCTCTATTCTTAGCATTTGTTTAGTTATTTTTAAATTTTCCAACAGTTTTTTCAGTTTTTCCCCCACAAATGGTACTTGCATTCTTCGGTCCAAGTGCCATATAGCGATCGGAATGGCGGTCCTTCTGTCTCACTTTTGGGCACCTCCACATAAGCTAAGGTGAAAACTTTGACAGGCGGAAGTACCCGACTGAATGCTCAGCGAAACCATGTTTTCGCGGATAGTAACCGATGACTCGTGTGGGGGTGGAGTGGAGGTAGGAGGAATACGGAAACCTGTGACCCAAGTGACCCGATTCGAAGGCGCAGAGAGATATTCCGTTGATATTTCGGAACCGCATCCGACCACAGGGGGAGGGAGGGGGAATCAGAATCCGACATCGGTGCCAATTTTCCGGGAGTACTCCGATTCGAGGGAAACTTGGTGGTTGAGAAAAACAAATGCCCTAGCTAGGAAATTTATTTTCCGAGTCACAGCTGACTGTGTTGGGGGTAGAAGAGAGGCCCGGACAACGTTTAACATCCGCAGGTACCACCTAGATCGTCTAAAAGTCAGGGGTTCTTTCTAAACATGTTATTTTGAGGTTCAGACCGGATCCGGCCACGTTGGGAGAGTTTCGTGTCACCGACAAATGTTTTGATGTTCTCCAATTCTCGGGAAACTTATACGTTAGTAAATGCCATAGATGCAACATTTGCGCGTCCGAATATGCTGATGCTGATGGGACAGAGGGGAAGGCTCTGACGATGCGTAGGGACCTAACGGATGGAGGGATTGGGATGAAATTTGGACCGCATAAAGGTAATGGATCCAAGATTCAGAAGGGCTTCCGTTCGATTGACTCGGTGGGTGATAGGAGCAAATGCCTTAGATTTGATATTTATGTGTCCGAATCGCATGTGGACAGGGTGGGGGGGGGGGGGGGCTGCAGGGGCTTCCGGAAATTTGGTGATACGTATAGGAACCTAAAGAAGAGAGTAAGAAACTTGGACGGTACAAAGTTACGGACTTGGATGTGCCATTTGAGGTCAAATGACGCTTTAGGTCATTTAATCACCAGAAACGGAGTAGGTCTCAAGTGACTCAAGTAACTTTACGTGACAAACCAGCTGGATTATTTGACACTGTACAAGTCCCTTGTATAAGATTTCATTCACATAATATCTACCTAATCACGTGAAATGGGGATGTGAAGTGCTCAGATAGATTTGTCCGTGGCGGGATCAACGATTTTTTGTAATGTTAATTTTTAGGTTATTTGTATTTTATTAATCGTAGTCTAGCATGTTATTGACCATATTTATCATAAGACGTCGGTATAAATGTCACAAAATTGTATATATTTGTAGATTGTTCTGTTATGACGTTATGTTTTGACGTAAAAACAACCCATCGGCTTGTCCGTTATCTGTTTTTTAGATTATATTGAATTGAATTGAATTCTACGGCCTGCTTTTTCCTCATAGTTGCAGCGGTTTGTGAACAATGTTCAAAAGCCCCTCTGTGCCTCGGTTGTAGAGCGGTGGCCTTGAAAGCCGAAGGTTCTGGGTTCAAATTCTGTCTGAGGAGCATTTTTGTCTTTCAAACGGACACGACCACTGTGGGAGGGATGAAAGATGACCGAACTTTCTCTTAGGTTTTATGTGCAAATGCTCTAGATGTAACATTTATGTGTCTGAATCAGATAGAACCTTAAGGGAGGATCTTGTCGAGGGGTACAGAAAGAGCTCATAGTGCATTTGCAATAGTAGGTAGCATATCTTTTAGCTAAGGGCCGCATGCGGTCCGGCCAGAAGGTTTAGGACATGTGCTGTCGCCAGTTTGCAAGTTCCTCGGGACTCGATTACGCGTACGAAAGTTCTGCATATTACAAATGACAAGATATCCAGGAACCTCTCGCCAACTGTCCCTTGAGGCCATGAATGAATGAATTTGTTCCCAATAAAGCCCAAGGGCCATGGCGGGAAACATAACGCAATAACAAAAAATAAAATATCATACACTCCGAAAACAAACCAAAAAGGAGTTACGGGAAAAGGCGGCTCGTAAAAAAAATTGGACCCTCGGTCCCCCGCTAGTCCTAGGTCAAACTAGAACCGGGTTCGCGCCTGTATAATGACCAGGAGACCACCACTGTGTAATGGGAACCTTTTGCTATGACGTCATCTCCCAACTCCAAGCACTGATATCCTCACTTTAGCGATAAGGAATACATATTTAGGTATTCAAAATTACAGATTTTCAATCAATCAAGTTTAATCCGAATAGCTAAAAGCTAGAAAAGAATACAAATTTACAAAATACACAGACACACAAGAAACAAATTAATTAATACACTACGAAACTACGTAAAAATTGGGTAGAAGAATTAGCGGGGTATGGGGAAAACTGATTGCCAGTATTCCTCTCGGACCGACGCACGGAAGACGGGAGGGGAGGGGGGAATAGAATGGCCATCTGGGGAGAACCCGTTATCTTAGCTTCAAATTTGTTTGAAAGAGTATTTCTACGTACAGATAATTTAGGAACGTCAAGTTTAATGAGAGCCTCTTCGTATGTAATATTATGATCACCCAGAATGATTCTCATGGCTCTCTTTTGGACATTTTCCAGGCGATCAGAGAGCTCTGCATTTAGGGCCTTCTACCGTTCGTGATGTACGCGGGTCACAGGACCCCGGATTCCCCCTCCCTCCACCCCCACACGGATGATCGGATCTGGAAAATAAGGTTTCATTGAGTATCGGTCGGGTCATATATGAATGCCAAGTTTTATAGTCCTAGCTTATATGCCGGAACTAGCAAAGTGAGACATAGGGATAGAAGAAACGACGGAGAGACATCATGGTCGCTATATGGCACTTGAGTGGAACACTGCAAGTGCCAAACCAATCCTTGAATCTATAAGCTACCTGCTGTTGTACTGTAAATGAAGTTTGTTAAAGGGAGGAATCCCAGTAATCGAGGGGATTTCTAGGGAATTTGGAATCCTCCAGTAATCGCCGGTGATTTGAAGCGTTTGCCAACGTTCAGTGAAATTATGCTACCATCCAGAACGAATGACAGGTTGTATCATCCTAGCTTGTCCAGAAGTGTCTGAACTACCAAAAGTTGGACAGAGTGAGGACCGACAGGCAGTACGAACGCTATTTGGCACTTTGTTTACGCGGTGTGGAGCACACATATATGTCAGTCCTGCACTGCCACCACAGCCGAAGGCTCTTTCTGCTAATGGACTTGCTGATGACAAAAAAAGTTATGTAGATATGTTTGTGCAGTGTGTTTTTGCAGATACCATGGTATCTGATACCACGGTCTAAAGTCGTTTTTGCAGTTATCGTGGTATCTGATACCACGGTCAAAAGGCGTATTTGCAGTTATCGTGGTATCTGGCTAGTTATCGTGGTATCAGATATTCAGATACTACGGTCCAACCGTGGTAACTGGTCGTGGTATCTGAAAAGTCATCTCAAATTCATCAGATTTTGTCAGATTGGTGAGAAAGAAGTTTAGCACTTAGTGATGTAACTGGATATCTGTTTTTCTTTTGGGATGACTTCGAAAAGTGCAGTTTCGGCAATAGTCGTTTTTTCAGAGCACCGTGTATCAGATACCACGAAAACTGCAAAACGAATAATTGTATATCCAGTTACCGTGGTAACAGATACCATGGTATCAGCAAAAACTCAACTTTTCAAAGATTAAGCTCAATCGAAAGAGAATCTGGAACATATGTCCTAAAGGGATTCGGAGCCAGAACTTTACCGGCGCGTCGAAATATTTTTGGCGGCGGCCCGCTGAATTATTTTGGGCGGCGCGGCTTCTGGGACTGATCCAGGGGGGTCGACCCCCACCAGAAACATTAAAAAATAATCGTGTTTTCTGTGCTTTAACCTCTGATCTATGTTTTTATCTTATTGTTTGGTATGGATTAGGTCCGACCCGCGGGCAAATCCCCCTCCTTCCCCCCGAAATAATTTCCTGGATCTAGACCTGCCCACCGCGATATATTGTCCACGCACTTACAAGAAGCTGCGTTGCACTCCGGGCTATCTCTGTTTTTTTTTTCTTACCGGTTCTTGTCCTATTGCGCGTTTTTGGTCTCACCGGTGACGTAGCTAAAACTTGTCTCCCGAGCAGGTTCTGGTTAGTCCGCACCGGTGAGCACTAACCAGACACTGGTTAGTCCGGAAACCGGTTATGAGATTAGGGAGCTGCAAAATCGCGTTGTAAGAAGTACCGATGAGTAGTCACCGGACAACGAACGCAGGTAGAGTAAAAACCCCAAGCTTTGTTGGGGAAGGAAAACCCTGTAGGTCAAGAGCGTGTTCCAGCCTACTTACCGTAGTACTACGCATGACGTCATGAATTTTGGCTTCTTAGCGTTAAGGCTAGACCGCATTTTTCTATTTTCGACAAAATATCATGCCATCCGACCAATCACGTTACAGAGATTCGTAGTTACTACGCGCGTCCGAGCATGTAAGCGAATAGTTACTGTTTGTTACTATTTTGAGAAGGTTGGAACGGTCAGCGTAGTAACTTTTTACGAGGTTGGAACGAAAACAGTAACTAATAGTTACTATTGTTAGAAGGGTGGAACACGCTCCGAGTGAAGCTTGAATATATGCGGAAAATGGGCATTCCCCATCTTTTTCAGGTACACTCTCAGAAGTAATCATCCTGCCAGCTGATTGGGTGTCAAAAAAGCCCACCAAACTGGGTCACGAAGCTGCCGTTGCTGTGCCTTACTCTGGCCTAATTGCGTGGAAGTCGGTGCTAGGGGATAGCGCTTTATCTCAAACGCTACTTAAGGGAAAACGGTAAGTTTATTGTTGAGTCTTACCAAGTGCATATAAATGAGTTTGCACAATAGTTTTCTCAACGGCAGATTCTACTATTCTACTACGATTCTACTGTACGTCCATACCGGAGAGGCACGTTATCAGTGCCAAACGTGCATCGTCTTATTCCACTGGAGCAATTAGGACATTTGAAGGAGCAACCGAAATTTGAAACTTGTGTTTTGACAATAATCGCAAATTTGGTTTATAAGCACGAAAGTCGATTTGTATAGTAAACTTTCTATCATCTATCTAGTGTGGTACTGGATCTGACCTTTGAGAACAAGTAGACCGGTTAAAACGAAACCAGACTGATCTTGAGCGTATTTTTTTTTGTTAAATAAATAGCAACGTTTATTTCCTGAATAGCTCATATAATTACTCGCTAGCGTCGGATCTTCACACAATTCTTAACACGGCTAAAACTTTATAAACACTTTTCAATAATTACCTTAAAATATTTCTATGTATATACAATTAATAACGAATATATCACGGTTCAGAATTAAAATAATTTACGAAATATGGTACAAATGACGAAAGATACCGGTCAGTTGAGTGTATATCGGGGCGAACAAGTCTGGTACAATTACGGGTTGCAGCGCGAAGCCTTGTTTCAGGTCGAGTTTGGTTTGGGGCCTCGTAATCCGGTAGGAGGGATCTATGAAGCTCAGAGGACAAGCATTTACGTCTAAAATCCATTGTCAACTTGTGGCGTTTTTCAGACAGAGTAGAGAGACCAAGCCTGTCTAGACCCCCATTCTCTCAGGCTGTACTGTAACTATTAATGTGTTGCAAAAAAACCCAGCCCGCAATTGTCTTACTGTCCCTTGCCACATTCAAAGAAAAGAAAACAAATTTTTACCAGTTAAATTGTGGTAGTAGCTTTCAAGTTGCTACGTTGCCGTGTAAATTATTGATTTCTATTTTAGTTATTTTAGTTTATTTTATAAACATAACTCAGCGGATCGGAAAAAAACACACAAAAAAAACATGAAAATCCCTATCTACCCGACAATTGAATAGTGCAGCCGTATCCAAGAAATGTCTCACCAGTGATTTTCTCCTATAAGGTCGGTTTAAAAATCGCATATTTAACTTGCTACAAACTTGCTCAACTAGCAAGTCGCATGTATCAGTAGCCCACAAACCCGTCTTGTAACATCACGAGTTTACTTTTATCAGCCACCATACGAAATTTGAGACTCAATTCATGATAAAAACCCTTCCGCTCTTAAAGCTTCTAGAACAATGGGCATAAAACTATGACCAAACCCGTCTTGTAACATCACGAATGACAATTTCAGCTCTCACAGATCGTTTTCTGTAGGCCTTTCCTATAGACCCCCTTCCGTTTCTTTATTGTCTGTTTGTCTACTTTTATTTACTGATCTTATACCCTTGCGCATTGCGTCATTCATTCATTTGGGTCCCCCCGCCGAGGACCAAAGTAATACTCATGTAATCTTAAAAGAAAATTACATTAGTTGCGTTTTTGCAAATACCATGGTATCTGACACCACGGTCTAAAGTCGTTTTTGCAGTTGGTATCTGGGCTGTTATCGTGGTATCTGATATTTAGATACCACGGTCCGACCGTGGTATCTGAAAAGTCATCCAACCTTCATCAGATTTTGTCAAATTGGTGGGAAAGAAGTTTGGCACTTAGTGATGTAGCTGGATATCAGTTTTTCTTCTGGGATGACTTCGATAAGTGCAATTTCGGCAATAGTCGTTTTTGCAAAGTAGCCGTATATCAGATACCACGGTAACTGTAAAAACGACTAATAGCAGATCGAGTTACCGTGTTATCAGATACCATGGTATCTGCAAAAACGCAACTATTGTTCGATGTAAACGACAAATGTTTAATGTATAGTAGTAACCGTTATCCCTCCCTAGCGGCCGACATGCACACTACAAGGAGATTATCTGCTAGAGTGGTCAGTCTTTAGTACGCTTCGGGCCGAATGGGTTATTAGCTCTCTTTATAGGATTCTGGTGCATGGTGGCTCAAGTGCCATTGGGTGCCTGGCTATTCAGCTTGCCAAACTATGCGGAGCTGAAGTAACTGCCACAATGCCTAGCCAGTCCATCGAGCTCGCGGCCAGATTAGGTGTCGGCGAAGTGTATGAAATGGACGATGCGTGGTCTCTGAAATTGCAGCGAGTGTCTGATCAGTAAGTTATTACCTTAATTGCTTCAGCGAGTCTCTGACCATTAAGTTATTAACTCAATTACTTACATCGGACCTCTCGCGAGGGTTGATCAAGAAAAAAGGAAAATCTCGCATTTCTTTTCTTTCGTTATAGTCAGCTTGTTTGGCATCAATTTCAGTTCAGTTCTATTTTTATTAAATTTAAAAATAAAGGAACAAAATAAATTTCGACCCCTACAAAGCTTCAGGGCCCTTATATATAAGCTTTATATTCATTTTATTTCTGCTCTTGCTTGGAATTTGTTGCCAAATACGATCAGGCTTTGACACGGATTTTAAAGGACCCCTCTCACTATTTACTCTTCAACTTACAGTATCTTAAAATATTTGAATACTTTAAAACTAGGCTGTGGTTTCAACAAATAACCCAAGGGCCACGGTTTTGGCTGTTTGAAGCCTTTTCCGAGACACGTTGACTTATAGCGAAGACAGTGAAACACTTTACATAACCGGTTTTTCTGACGGAAAAACTTCTCGCAGACAGCTGTTGACAGCGTGAAAAATATCGGAGGTAGCAAAACACGGCAAGTGAGAAAATCAGCCTGGTTTCGTTAGAGGGGGTTAGAATGTACCGTTCGAAATTCACGTCTCCGGGTTTAGAAATATATGGAATGATTCTGGAAGCAGGTCGCGTTAGTATTAAAGGTAAGACAGGTCCTTTAAGACGGGATCGGAGTCGAATATTCAGTATGTACCGTCAACCAACTTCACGAGTGTGACTGCGAATTCTTGTTCAGTTTTGTCTGTATTTATGACACTCTAATGTAAGGAAAGGTAGTAGCGTGTATCACGAAATACAAAGAGGAGTAGGTTTTGAGCGGGAACAGCGTATTTGGAGGCACTATTTAAAGAACACCTGAATGAAGAGTACCAAGTATCATCCCTATCTGTATGACTTCCGTTAACATTGCCTGCAGAAAACCCAATCCAAATACGAAATAGTGTTTCCAGGCTATGATTTTTGCTCCATTTTGCATCTGCCCTTATTTCAGTACCGAACAATTTTAGAAATGAACAAATTTCTCCAATCAACCCTTACTCTGGAATATTTTTTAACCAGTTAAGCCCAAACGTATATCTAGAAGAAATTTCAATACGATTTGGCCAGCGCTGTACAAGATTTGAATGAATTGCGCTTTTTGTCTTGGAGTCTGCATGTGCAAACCTCCAGAAACGAATATCCCGATTTTGAAAATGTCACGCTCAGGAGAAGAATGCTGTCCGTGGCCATGTCTGTAAATGCATTCTCCATGGTGTGTTCAAGTATGGTTTCATTGTTCAGGTGCTTTAAACGACAATAATAAGTAATGTGTTATGTTTCAGATTTGACCTGGTTGTAAATTGCTGTGGGCAAGAGCAGCACCAGCAGTGTCTGGCAATTTGCAGGCCTAATGGGAAGGTTGTGACCGCCGAAACACCGAATCTCAAATCCGATGGCTTTGGGTTTATCCGACGATTTGTCTTTAGCATGTGGTTTAGCTGTGTAGGATTACTTTGGGTAAGTAGCGCCGGAACCCTCAAATTCCCTAAATTTTCCCACTTCCCGAAATTTTGAGTAATAGTCTGATGAATAAGTTATATTTTTTTTTTTAAATGGCCCTTTGGCTTTTGAAATACACTGATCTATCTATTTATCTATCGGTTTCCTGCTAGTTTGTATGTCCTCTTCTTTCTGCTAGTTTGTATGTCCTTCAGTTACGTGTCGTTTTATGGTTTGTTGATTCCGCATCGTTTTTCTGTTGGTATTGTGTTGGACCTTATGATTTAGTTTTGTTTTTTCGCTGACAAAGGTTTGCCGGAAGTGCAACCGAAATATCCGAAATTATATTTATCCCTCGCGCATCATCTTAGAGGGAAAACTAGCCAAGAAAAAACCCCGAAAATCACGGTTTGCTATTTCTTATGGCCTCCATGTCGTGGTTTTGACCCGAAAAGTGCGGGTGCGAATACACGATACAATTTTCCTGGTCGAATTTTCTTCGCTTTCATAGTAAAGTTAAAAAAAAATCTCGAACGTGTCCGAAAGCTCCGAAACGAACGAAAATGCTGAATTAATTCAGCATTTTGTACAGCATTTCCCTTTCGGACTTAAATTTTCGCTCAGTTTAATGCAGCTTTAATTGAGCATAAAAGTCATTGACAAATTTAGCAAGAATGCTAATTTTATGCTGAATTTTCAAGGAGAAACTGGGGAGTACGGCGATTCTCTCAGTGTTTTCGGTGGCAAACATAACAAATTCAAAAAGACAACTGACAATTCGGCAATCATTCCAAATTCTAAGACAACTGGCGATCATGGCCAAAGAAGAAAGGAAAGATAAGAAGGTTGGATATCAATAGTTTATCCATTTTTTCAGCTTTATACAGCTAATTCTTTTTTCTTCTTCTTCTTCCTGACTTAAATTTTGGTATTCTAGAAGTGTCAGAGAAGAAAAAAGGGTAACAGCTTTCAGCCAAATAGAAAAAGAAAATGCAGCATTAATGCAGCATTTACACACCAAAAAGCTTTCAGACACGTTCCTCGGCTTTTCCATACGGAGGTGATGATGGTCCTAAAAATTCGGACAGGAATTCCAGTCCGTGAGCTCCCGACCTCAACCAATGTTTCAGCCAGGTTTCCTTCCGGTTAGTCTGTGCCTTTGCCGAGATAAAATGTTCCGAGTTAAACAAGCTGCGATTTGAAGGCAAAAAAGTTCTGTAAATACATTAGAAAATACAGTTTTAAAAATCGAATAATTGACCATTGGAATTACTTTCCTGAAAGTGTTATGAATGCAGAAACCATAAATTAGTTTGAAGCAGGTATGGACCTAGCTGAAGTTTCAATTTAGTGTTAATACTGTCCTGAGAAATGTGTAGATGCGAAAGTCTTCTTCGAACAATCTTCTGCCCATCGAGCCTGCTCTATACCATGAAGCTATGTAATAGTATTTGTTTCATTATTTGAAATTAAATGAACCTGAACCTGAAAGCTTGTTTTCTACAGTTATATTATTATTATCAATTGCGTCAGATTTGTAAGTTCGTCCCAGATACCACGAAGGTGGGCTTCTGACTTCATAAAATTTGAAGGTTTAACAATTGAAAGTAAATACTTTCAGGGGAAATGGTGGAAAAAGAACAAAGGCGAAACAATAAATAGAGGCTAGCTTAAAAGATTTCCTCTGAGCCGCCCACATTTTATTTATTCATTTTTTCAGTACAAAATAATGTATAAAACAGAACTATGCCTAAACCATCTGGTCCATTCAATGACACATAAATACTATAAAAAATACACACGATTTCGTCAACTAAATTACAATTATTTACGCAGTATACACTTTGACACCGGTCAAACTATTTGAAACCGCGGCGTATCATGCTGCCGTCCCCCCTTCTCCTTCCTCTGGTAAAAGACGAGTTTGACCCGGATTTGAAATCCTGGTCGCGTCATCCCTGTTTCATGATTGGGTCCTTTGATTTGCAGTCGGAACCTCTTTTCCTTAGATAGTTATAATGGGGGTCCTCCACTGGTGATCTTAAGCTGTCGGAAACCATCATAACCCTTCGTAAGTGGCCATTTTTGCGATTTTCAGCCAATGAGAACACGCCGGGTCTGAACGAGTACGGTTACAGCGGCCTTACGGTTGCTAGTGGAGGACCGAGTCTACCGCAAATGCCTGAGTTTGGATACGCTATGCCAAACGCTTGGTACATCTAGCGTTTCGTGTACCCTATGCCAAACGTTGGATACCTGTTGAGTGTTGGCACCCTAACACTGATCCACTCCACTGTAAATATTCTGATTTTTTAATATATTCAAATAATGCATAAAACGGATATGTCAGCTACGATGCTTTGAAGAGATATTTCGCTTTCGATCCTTCCCGAAATTGACCCTGAAGATTGACAGCCTGACGGGGACCCTTGCCAAGAAGGGCCGAAATATCGCTGCCAGAGCATCGTAGCTGACAATACTTGTGTTATGCATTATTTGAATATATGTTTCAGAGTCAGCTTAGGCTTAGGCTCAAAGAATATTTATCTACTGATTGCTTAATTTCTGAGCTTTACTCGAATCATCAGTATTTTATTTGGTTCCACTAGTATACCAAAGGCTAGGTATACTTGCCGTTTGAAATAGGATATCCACAAATCAGAGGTTTGTGGTAGACTGAGAGTACCAGTCAAATTGTAGGAACGTGCTCACACAGTCAGGTTTTCGCAGTCGGATGCGAATTTCGTCATTCGCTCCGATTTTTGGATGCATCTCATACAGGCTTCCCCAGAGGCTAGTGACTTCGCATGCAAAATCTTACCGACTGTGTGTGCACATAGGTTAGGCCGTGCCGCGTACAATACCTTCTAAGCCGAACACCTGTTCGAGTTCAATGGAGACAAGCACTTCAGGGGCTGTCCTTCTCAATTGTTCTCTCAACAATAATGAGAATGCCCCCTTGGTCATCGGGGAACAGAAGGTCCGTCGTAGAGCTCCCGTATCAGGTGAAGTAGTCGGCGCCGTGACGGTTAGTGCGTTCGTGACAGCTCTAGATAATGTAGTTTTTACACGGACAAGAAATCCCGTCGCGAAGAAAGAAATTCCGCTCGACTTGAAAAGATTCCGTTCGTGAAGACGACTAGAAAAAAAGTCTAGCGGGCGAAAATTCCTTTCACGATGAAAGGAATTCCAGTCGACTTGAAAGGAATTTCGTCGGCGGTGCTGGTAAAAAAAAAAAAGACTAAAAAAAGTCTAGCTAGTTTTTGATAGCAGAAATCATCAGTATTGACGTTATAAATGCTATCATAACATTTTTTGTTGGCTAGTGAATTTATTTTTGTCAGATTTTCTGATTTGAGGAAACAATTTTTGTCCCTCTGTGTGTAAACATAATCTTGTTACCAAGACCGGATTCTTTTCAAGTTTTCCTCTACTTGTACACGCTGCATAACTTGCGTATGGATGACGTGTTCTTCATGTCAACATTCGCAAAGAGCGTATGCAAAGACTTTTTAGTTGATCTTCGGCATCAGAATTTGAAAGAGGCGTAACAGCCTTATCCGAACAATATACTAGACCTACGTTGCCCGGGCAACGTGAAGTGTTGCGGCAACCTTTGTCCGGCTTCGCCGACTAAAGTGTTGCGAGAGCAACACTTTGGTTTTGTTTCTTCGCTGTCGGTTAAATGCTGAAATTGTCAACTTATCGAAGCTTTTGAAACGGTATGTTCTAAAAAGAATAATCACATGATCAAAAGCTGTTCTTTAGCGTTGTAAAACCAACAACAAAACAATATCGGAAGAAGGGAATAAATTGACTCGGCGGTCAGTTGAACTTTATCCTTTTCAATCGTAGATATCTTCTTGATCTTGCAGCTGCCCTCGTTGGACCCTGTACCTGACCGACGGATTCTTGACAGCTGGGCAAAGCTTATAGACGAAGGCAGGATTCAGCCGGTCGTAGACAGGGCCTTCCCATTTCACCGATCCGAAGCTGCTTTGGATTTTGCCGCGAGGCCAAATCCGGTCGGAAAAACTGTAGTGATAATGAGGTAAGCTGGATTTGTGTATATTAGTGCCGTAAGTGCAAACAACCAAGGACGGACCACACTCCGCAGTATCCGCTCGGAAGGCCTCGTCTTTTTACATTCCAGTCAGTTGTTCTGTGAGTAGGGGTAAAGAAAAGGAGGCGAAGCAAATTAACGAAAAAATGGGAATATAGGAAAAATTCTGATACATGAGAGAGAGTTTAATTTCAAAAACGGCTTTCACATTCACTATCTCTCGTGGATTGGTGGGAGAGGTTGTTCACTATCTCTCGTGGATTGGTGGGAGAGGTTGAAGGGTGGGGACTTTCTGAGAGTTGGGTCTTTGAGGTCGGGATTTTAAAGGTTGAAAAGGCGGGGGGAATAAATCTTGGAGACGGGGATTTGTCATGGCTTTATTGCCAGACTGGGAACACAGGAGGGTTCTATATATCGAACCAGCATCCTGTAGGGGTAGATGATTGGCTCACTTGACGTTATTGCCCCCGAAAAAATCCGGTCCCTGGCCTTAACTTAAAGTCCGTATTGGCACCTGACATGTTACACCACGAAATCGGAAACAGCGCCGCAGCGTGGTCACTTGAAGCGTTATTTGTGTAAAATGAACGCAGTCGCGATCGATTCTATGCTGTGATAAGTCACTACAGTAGAGGTATGCTTATGTAAACAGTTACTTTAATGTGAACAGTGCAGGCTAAATGGTAGAATGAAGATCCAAAATACCTACACCGGTATTTTCAGATGCCCTTGATTACCTACTTTAGCTAACTGGTAGTTAGCTTTAGACACAGCAAGTGCCTGAAAATGGCAAAGTCCACTGTCAACAAACGTTCACATAAGCATACCTCTACTGTACTATACCGAAGAAAATTTTTTAAAATACCTCTTCGTTATGTCATTTTAATGTCTAGATTACAAATGAGTCAGGTGCAGATACGTACTTTAAACGACCCCTCGCACTATTAACTCTTCAACTCACATTTTAAAATATTTGAATACTTTAAAACTAGGCTGTGCTTTCAACAAATAATCCACGGTTTGGTTTTAAGCCTTTTCCGAGACCCGTTGACTTGTGCGAAAACAGGGAAACAGTTTACACAACCGTTTTTCTGACGGAAAAACTTCTCGCAGACAACCGTTGACAGCGTGATACACATCGAATGTAGCCAAACACGGCAGGTGAGAAAATCAGCGTGGTTCTGTTAGAGGGGTTAGAATGAACCGTGCGCGATTGGGGTCTACGGGTTTAGAAAGATATGGAATGATTATGGAAGTAGGTTGCATCAGTATTATGTCCTTTAAATACTAGTATGACTCAAGTACTAGTACGTGACTGGCGCACTTTACTCAATTACTCCGGACGCAGTGGTAAATCCGGTCCCTGGACTTGACGTAAGTACTAGCTGAATTGCCTCCGCCATCATGCCCTAGTTTCATATGGTCGATTCGCGGGACTGACAATTGCGATCGATATCCAGCTACACTACACAGAATTGGTCTTTTAGCAAGATATAAACAAAAGCATAAACATCAGTTCACAGCAGCTTACACATCTCACCCCGTAGCCAAATTGCTTACTAATCGTCAATGCTGCAAAAAAAACAAGACCAAAGGTTTGGATGGGATCCCAAAATTTAATATTTAATCCAGACAATTGGGTCTTGTAGAGATCCAGTCTTCGGCAGACGCCTTGAGCACTTTACTAATTAAATTTAGAAACAGATTTGTAATCATCTCATAACACCAAGTTCAAATATGGATTCAGCATGTGTGTTTACCCCTATAGCCTGCGTCATCTCGACTTTGACGAAAGTTCCTGCCTTACTTCTACCAATTTTCCAGTTTCGGGCCGATTCCGGGTGAACTACTTGTCTTCCAAAAAATAGAAGTTCAAAAACGGATTCAGCGTATCTCCTTGCCCCTCTATCGGACCTCTAATCAACGTCAGATAAAACCTCAACAAACTTTCCGATTTCACCCGGATTCGTAGCGAACTAGGTGTCCAGGTAGAAAATGATTTTCATACATGAATTCAGCATGTCTTCTTGCCCGTAAATCAAACAGCTTATGAAATTCACACAAAACTTTTACTTTTAAAGGACATCTGATTGAAGACTATCAAGTATTATCTCTATCTGTATGACTTCTGTTAACATTGCCTGCAGAAAACCCAATCCAAATACGAAATAGTGTTTCAAAGCTATGATTTTTGCTCCATTTTGCATCTGTCCTTATTTCAGTACCGACAAATTTTAGAAATTAACAAATGTCTCCAATCAACCCTTCTTCTGGAATATTTTTTAACCAGTTAAGCCCAAACGTATATTTGGAAGAAGTTCCAATACGATCCGGCCAGCGCTGTATAAGATTTGAATGAATTGCGCTTTTTGTCTTGGAGTCTTCATGTGCAAACCTCCAGAAACGAACATCCCTATTTTGAAGACGTCACGCTCAGAAGAAGAATGCTTTCCGTGGCCATATCTGTAAATGCATTCTCCATGGTGTGTTCAAGTATGGTTTCATTGTCCAGTTTTAACACACTTTCCGGTTTTTGGCCGGATTCCGGGCGAACTACTTGTCCGGCGAGAAAATGGTTTTCATATTCGTGTTCAGCATGTCCTCTTACCTCTTAATCGACTACCTCATTAGCTTTTGAAAAATATTTGTTTCGCCCCTTAATTTGTACCCCCCCCCCTCCCCTCTAAATATACAGCTATGGGCCCCATCTAAGAAGTCGACCTTTCCCTTGACCCAAAGAATCCTCACACCAAGTTTCATCAAAATACCTCATTCCCTTTGAGAGTTATCGTGCTGACAGACGGACGGGCAACTTTTGCGAAGTCATAGGTATTCCTCAGCTTACGTTTTGGGATCCCAAAAATTAGCTGCCCCCTTTCCCCATTAATTCCGACGACTCCCAGAAACTGTGCTTAATTGGCCGACTGTATCTGAGACGGAACTATTTCTGGAAATCCTCTTCCGCCAAAGGTTGTCCACGATACCATTCTAATGTTCACTTTCCTCCCTGTCTCGAGGGCAGACACAAAATCAAGAATTTTGCAGGAGGGGCCCGACCGCAACTGACTTCAACCCCCTCCCCCCCCCCCCCCCCCCACATTCCTCACTGCCAGCGATGGGACTGATTTTCTAGTCACTCAAATGAAGTTCTCCGCTCTTCAAACCATGTGTATTCCTTAAAAAAGTTCGAAATCCTGGAATTTCAACAACAATCATCGGGTCTAATCTTCTTCTTCCTCTGCTGAATCGCCGGCAACTCCATTTTCCTTTTTCTCTCCCTCCTCTCCACTTTCCCCCTCCCCTTCGGATTCTGTTTCATCGTCGTCTCCAGCCACTTGCCGGGTTTCCTGTTCTGCCAATTCCATCTGCCGGGCGTGTTCAGCTTCGTCTTCTTTTGTGACCACTTTGGGCTGTAAAGTAAAAAGTGTTCTAATATATTAAACAAGAAGAAATGGTAAGCGGGATCCAAAAAGTGAGGAAGTTTTGAAGGCACGCTTTACAGTATACAATTCTTCCCGTATGGATACGTTTCTGCCCTTGGCCATTTCTCCGCATTACATCAAGGAAGAAGATTTTTTAGACCCGATTAGTCCCTTTTCTTTCTTTTTTTAAATATTTATTTTTTTATCTCGTGCATTCACTACATTATTGAAAGCTCAGTGTATTTTTTCCTATTATTCGTCTACACTGCGCACTATTTTCCTCTTCTTACGTGCGTAAATGGAATTTCATCATCATATAACTGGATCATCGTTACTTGCGGAATTGATTTCAGCTCAATCCGAATCTCCGGTTTTCCTAGGCGGAAAGAAACCGTTTTTTCATGTGTTCATCCTAGAAGGCTTGTAATTTCACTTCTTACAAATTTAGAAAATCTCATTAACATGCCAAACTCTCCAGGCCTATCCAAATGGTCTGGTAGTGGAAAAATATTTGTCTAGAGCGTTTCCGTCAAACAGCCATTTTCTGAGTTCTTGAACTAGAATCTTGTAGTAAAACTAGTAAACGATTAACATGTTTCAGAAAGGAAACTGAACTCACCGCCATTTTGACTCTAAAGGTGCCGCCTTCCTTGGCTATTGCCTCTTCCACGGCTTTAATTGCAATATCCATCGCTCGGAGGCCATCTTCCTTCTCTTGTGTCTGAGTGGTCATTACTAAGAAAAAAACACTGTTTATAAACGTCAAAAATGCCTCGAAATGTGTCCGATGATAGACAAATTCTTGTATTTACTTTCAAGTTCTTCTTATTGTCAGACTTAGGTATACACAACTAACATATACAATAAGCAAAATCTTATTAAACACAATCCCAAGGGCTCTATGGCCCATTGGTTGGGAAAAAACAATCTTTATAACAAAATCAAATAATTCACCAGAGCCTCGTTTTTGTTGCATAGCGCTGCCGCATGGCTGCTGCAGCACTACTTTGCTTTTGCACAATACACGTTTTTGGATTCACTTTCTTCTTGGTTGAAGCGGCAGCGCTGCAGCACCTTGCAGGGAAGCACGGACTTGGTCAGTGAGCAAGTCCGTGATTCTCAGGAAGCGCTGCCGTCTTCCTCGGAAGCACTGCAGTGCAAAAACGGATGTAGAAAGAATCAGTCCGGAAGCGGCCGGGAAGTGGACCTGCAGCATGCAATAAAAACGAGGCTCAGGTGTTCTCGCGAATACAACCGACCTTCACTTCACCACGCAAGAAGATAACAAAAAAATAAGAACTAAACAAATTCATCGAGAACTGGATCGGCTTCGCACGATAATGCTAATCATGCGACAGTCCGAAGAATTCTGTCGGTCACTCCGAATAGTGATGAATAAGTTCCCTTGACACGACAAAGGCATCTCAAGGCCGCGTTGTCAAATGGTTTCACTTGCTGAGAGACACCAATAAAAGGGTGTAAATACGTTGAACTTTACCTGCCATACAAGCTCTGTATCCAGAACAAATTAAACTACGCGCCGCACGCCAAATTTTATAAATCTGCCCAGAAAAAGTTAACTATACTACCATACTAGCTTTTAATTTGTCTCAAACCCCCAAGAATTTCAACCGTAAAACGCCAACTAAATGGAACACCGTTCTTCCACGTAGAGAATACTACGAATTGGGCAACAGGCGACATTTTGTGTACAACTAACTGTAATGTATCTGTTGAGATTATTCCTTTAATGTGTTACGTTTAAGTTCACACATTTGGCTTTTCATTTGAACTTTCGCTAGAAAGCGAAGATTCCAACGGTTGTACCCAGAACACGTTGAACTAGTCGCCGCAGGCGAAATTTTTTCAATCTGCATTTTCCCCTGAAAAATTCAACCTATACACCATACGAGTCCTAGCTTTCAATGTGTTTTGAAACCACGATAACTCCAAGCTTAAAACGCCAACTAGACGAAACACCATCCTTCGAAACAGAGAATACTACGACATGCGCCGCAGGCGGAACTTTTTGGAAACGCTGGTGGGCAGAGTGCCTCTTTGCGATCCGAAGTACAAGTAAGACTACCTCTGAAATCACAGATCTTTCCGCCAAAACAGCATTGGCTATTCACAAGAAAATAGGCACAAAGTCGATTTATTCTGAATTTGCAGCAAAACAAGTAGTCTTCACGTTAAAAGACATCCTCAATACTGGAATACTGCAATCTTCATTGCATGTCGTTATTTACTCTTCGAGACTGGGAGCCCCCCCCCCCCCCCCATAATGACGCCCTTGGTACCAGCCCCAAACCTTTCACGCCTTAGGTCCCCACGAACAATTCGAGACTCCACTTACCAAAAATAGGCGACGCTACAAGGTTGATTTTAATGGCTATTTCCTCGGTTGAACAGGCAATACCACACGTAAGCGCTCGCTTCACTGCGTTGATTCCTTCATATTCGAAACAGGAACACTCAACATAGGCTCTAATTTTCACTGCTTGGGGGGTGAGCTTCTGCTTGATTTGGTTTAGGAGGGTCTCTTTTGTAAGGTCGTCTAAACCGATTTCGTCCAGTAGGGAGGGATCCCTAAAAAACAAAAAAATTAATTGCCGGCTTAAATGTAAGGACAGCAAACCATGCAAGACCTTTTGTTTTTCCTGTTTTCTTTTTTCTAAGTGTGCGGTTTTGATGGCATTTGTTATTTTTCTTGATAAGTAATTTATTTGTAACCCGCCATTTCGAAAAAGCGGAGTAAATAAAAGACATAAATAACAGATAAAGACACTAATGTATGTGCCCTTGTGTCCATGATCGTGTAAATAAAATTTATTTATTCGTTCATTTCTTTCTTTCTTGAAATATCCCTTATTTTAAATGCGAACATCTCATTTCTGAAACAGCGTCCGGCTGTTCCTGACCATGGCCCACGATAGAGGGCGGGCATACACAAAACAACAAACGAATCGGCTACGGGGTTACAGCTTGGTCACATTGGGCTCAAAAAACCGCCTATTCGACAAACAATTGAAAATCCCTAGGGTACGTGAGATTTGATGGGCTTTGTGGCAGCCTGGAGATAATGAGCAGACTGCAATTAGGGGTCAATTAGGGTTCCTATAACACAATTATACAGGCATTTTTGCTCTAATTGATCTCCTGAATTTAAAACGACAACACTCAGAATTACTTGTATCTTTTTCTTTTTCTACTTTTTCAACCCAAAAAGCAAGGAAATGAGCCAAGTGTGCACAAGCTTGTAGGACATGTCCCTGGCTTGGACACGGACTTTGGAACTTTCAATGGCACATTATTTATTCTAAAAAGTAACTCTATGACTGGACAAAGATTCAAAAATATCATGATATCCGAAAAAGTTGAAAGGCGTTTCTTGCAGCAAGGTGGCTCTCAACAGAAAAGGTTCAAATTTACTAAACGAACCGAACCGTAGTCGAGACCGTAGTAGGGGAAGAAAAAGGACTGAGTTTCATTGAACACGTTCGTTCTGTTTTAACCAGTGAAAATGTACTCCCTTCTCGCCGTTACTGGGGCAAGTGGGGACGGATCGAAAAGGTTTGTTTTGTCGAAGAAAGCTTTATTCCGCTTTCGTCCAATCACTCTTTTTTCACTCATTCATTCACTCTTTTTTCTTTCTCTTCAGCTCCTATCTCACTTTTTCTTTTCAGAAATCGATCATGGTCCCGTTCGGAGGAGAACATCTAGCTACCAAACAAGTACAAAAATAGGCCATTACTGTAGGTGCCTTACGTTGTGCGCGCTTCGATACATCTAGTCAAAGTGACGATACGTCACGTTTGAACACTAAAATCAATAAGTAAAACAGCCATAGCTTGTACAGATTAGTGAACTAAAAGTTACACTAGCCTTTAGTGTGAACGAAATCGAGATAACAATTGCCCTTAATTCCACATGTTACCCTAGGTTCACACAGAACAAATCGCGGCGATGAACGAGATTTTTCAATCGCAGCGACAGAAGATTTTTATCGCCTGGATGTTTACACTAAATTTTCCTGGGCAACAGAATTTAAGCGAAAAATAATTAAAATAATTAAAAATAACCCTTAAAATAATTAAGATACTAAAAAATAATTATTATTTCTAGCAATGAATCATCAAAAGGGTCGTCCATGTTGCTGTTGCGCTCATAAAATCGTACTGTTGCCCGATTAAAGTTGAATTTTCCCAACATTGAAAATCGCCTGACGAAGCAACAGAAATCGCCGATGTTGTCGACGAAAATCTCGGCCATGGCCGATATCGCCTCAGTGTGAACGTCTGTGTGAACCTACAGTTAGTGCTAAACTGATCAACAAGTCCCTTGACTAGCAATGTTATAACATTCAGGCTCAGGTTAATTAGGCATTTTTGCCTAACCTTATTTTTGTTAATTGCCTTTCGCAATTTATAGATTCTATAAATATTGTATTTTTTTTTGTCTTAGATAATAAACTACCACGTGAGTTCCAGTTGCTTTTCAGACTAGTAGGGTGGAGTCCGAGCCAGGTGTCAAATCCAAAACCAAGGAACGCGGCGGACGAAATCAGTCTGATTTGTTTTCAGACTGTAACAGATCTAACACAACTCGGGACTCCATAGAACTTTTACTAGCATACGCCCAGATCGTTGTCAGAGACTCTCAGAATCGATCGTCGATGGACTAAAGCAGTGGTTCCCAACCTTTTCCGTATCGCGTACCCCTAATTAAGGTTCAGATAGGTTGCGTACCCTTTTTATGGCACTTGAGCTTACTCAAGTGCCATATAGCGATTGTAATTTCTGTCCGTCAGTCGGTCTGTCGGTCCCGGTTTTGCTAGTTCGGGCACTTCCAGATAAGCTAGGACGATGAAACTTGGCAAGCATATCAGGAACTGGACCAGATTAAATTAGAAATTGTCGCTTCCTCGATCCGACCATCTGGAGGGGAGTGGAGGGAGGGGGAATCCGGAAAAAATAGGAAAAATGAGATATTTTTAGCTTACGAATGGGTGATCGGATCTTAATGAAACTTAATACATGGAAGGACTTCGTGTCTCAGACCCTCCATTTTAAATCCAGACCGGATCCGGTGACACTGGGGGGAGTTAGAGGGGGAAACCGGAAATCTTGGAAAACACTTAGAGTGGAGGGATCCGAATGAAACTTGGTGGCAAGTACAAGCAAAAGTCCTAGATACGTGACTGATATAACCGGAACGGATCCGCTCACTTTGGGGGAGTTGGGGGGGGGGGAGAAGTCCGAATTTGTAGTGATCCTGCGAGTTCCGTGCTTCCTGATGTGCTGGGACGATGGAAATTGACAGGCATGTCTGGGACCCGACCAGCTTAAATAGGAAATCATCAATTCCCCGATTCGACCATCTGGGGGGGGGGAGTGGAGGGAGGATGAAGCCAAAATTTGAGGTATTTTTAGCTTGCGAACGGGTGATCGGATCTTGATGAAAATTGATATTTAGGATGACCTCGTGCCTCAGACACCTCACTTTAAATCCGGGCCGGATCCGATGACACTGGGGGGAGTTGGAGGAGGGAGCCGGAAATTTTGAGAAACGCTTAAAGTGGAGGGATCGGGATGAAACTTGGTGGGAAAAACAAGCACAGGTCCTAGAAACGTCATTGACATAACCGGACCGGATCAGGGCACTGTGGGGGAGTTGGGGTGGGGAACCGGAAATTTTGAGAAACGCTTAAAGTGGAGGGATCGGGATGAAACTTGGTGGGAAAAACAAGCACAGGTCCTAGACACGTCATTGACATAACCGGACCGGATCAGGGCACTGTGGGGGAGTTGGGGTGGGGGTCCGGATTTCTAGAGATCCCGCGAGTTCGGCATACTTCCTGGTGTCCTAGGGCGATGAAACTTGGCAGGTATGTCAGGGATCCGAACAGATTGACTTGAGAACAGCCGTTTCCCCGACCCGACCATCGTGGGGGGAGTGGGTGGATGGGGAGTCCGGAATCTAGTGGCGTGCATAACTTTTGAACGAGTGATCGGATCTTGATGAAAATTGATATTTAGGATGACCTTGTGTCTCAGACACCTCACTTTAAATCCGGGCCGGATCCGATGACACTGGGGGGAGTTGGAGGAGGGAACCGGAAATTTTGAGAAACGCTTAAAGTGGAGGGATCGGGATGAAACTTGGTGGGAAAAACAAGCACAGGTCCTAGACACGTCATTGACATAACCGGACCGGATCCGATGACACTGGGGGGAGTTGGAGGAGGGAACAGGAAATTTTGAGAAACGCTTAAAGTGGATGGATCGGGATGAAACTTGGTGGGAAAAACAAGCACAGGTCCTCGACACGTCATTGACATAACCGGACCGGATCAGGGCACTGTGGGGGAGTTGGGGTGGGGGTCCGGATTTCTAGCGATCCCGCGAGTTCGGCATACTTCCTGATGTCCTAGGGCGATGAAACTTGGCAGGTATGTCAGGGATCCGAACAGATTGACTTGAGAACAGCCGTTTCCCTGACCCGACCATCGTGGGGGGAGTGGGTGGATGGGGAGTCCGGAATCTAGTGGCGTGCATAACTTTTGAACGGGTGATCGGATTTGAATGAAACTTGTCTGGTGAGCTATCGCCTCGGAAATTCAGTGTCACGTCCGGGTCAGGTCCGATACCTGTGGGGATGGGGGGTGGTGGAAAACTCAAGAAACTCTAAAAGCAGAGGGATTGGGACGAAACTTACTGGATGGAACAAGCATTAGGCCTAGATGAAATTGACGGAGCCAGATGGTTTCGGGGCTCTGTGGGGGGAGTTGGAGGGGGTTTCCTGGAATTCGGGTAGTCGTGAGTTAGAATAGTTCCAGATGTAAAACGACAACGAAACTTTGCAGGCATATTAGCGACCCGAATTATCTTGACTTAAAAACCTGACACAACATACCCCCGGAAACTTCCGTTCCTAGATCCGAGCATTTTTGGGGGAGCAAGAGAAGAGAAATATGGACTTCTATAAATTGCGAACGAGTGGTCTGATTCGAGTGAAACTTCATGGGTGATACGAATCGATGGCCTCGACATGTAAAACATGCGTTCGAACCATATGCGACCACGATTAGGGGAATTGGGGGTGGGGGGACTTTTGACATGCACAAAAACCAAACGGATGGACCGAATGAGATGCAATTCGACAGTGCCGAGTTTATGCGGCCTAGATTTGTTATTTGGTGTCTGGGCCGGATTCGGCCAAGGTAGGGGGGGGGGGTACTGGAAACTTGCAGATAGGCTATGCTCCAATTTCAGTCAAACTTGATGAGGGAATTAAGAGATTGGGCCCGAACCGGCTCCGACAACGTTGGTGGGAAGGGGGGGGGGGGGGTACCGGAACTTTCCAAAAATGCTCAGATTCGAGTGAAACTTGGCAGATGGTATAAACGAAGATGCTTTAGGTGGTCGATTTTTTTTTTATTCCGAACCAGATTCGGCCACGGTAGGTGGAAATAGAGTGAGTACCGGAAATCGTGTAGCACGTCTAGGGATCAAACAAATGGATTTATTGGGATGAGAGTTTGAACAGTCATGTGCATTTGCTACAGACAATCGAGACGATGCGAAATGAGTGAAACTAAATATCCTATTTCTATTTCCGAACCGCGTTTTTGGATGGCGGGTGTATTTTGTGACGTTCTCATCTACTTTCCTGTACAGCCTACTCGTACAAGTGCCATATGAGCTCGTAGCTCTTGTTTTTTTTAAGAATTGTTGTTTTACAATATTCTTACAACTACCATAACGTCAAAATGACGATATTATTGTCATCAACGATATGGCATGCAAATTTGGTATTGCGTACAATGGGGTATCTGATTTTGAGGACAATACTGAAACTGAGTTAGGGGAGTCAGAAACGACTGAAGCGAGACGTTAAAGCTATAGGATAACTTGATTTTGGGCTCTTCGCGTACCCCTTGCGAGAGTCTCTCGTACCCATTTGGGTACGCGTACCACCGGTTGGTAGGCACGTCCCGCTGACAGAACTTGTAAGGTACTGACAGTAGCGTATATTCTGATTATCGGCCGGAAGGCCGATAATTTTTCGGCGTTTTTTACATATTTTGACCGTTTTTAACAGTAAAAATACCTGTAGGTGCAAAAAGCAAAACTGTTTCCAAGATCAATTACTGAACCATACTGTAAATAATTTTAGCTCCTCAATTTGTAGTTTCACGTACATTTTTCCCGTAAAAAAAATCCTTTTCCGAGAATTTCGGATGAAGATCGCCCATGTCGCCCGTATTTCGCACACGTTTTTTCCAATTAAAAACCCTTATTTCAAGAATTTCGGGGGGGGGGGGCGATCGCCCATATCGCCCCCCTAATGTACGCTAATGGGTACTGAGCCGAAATACTCGGTGGATCGTATGCGTGCTCCCCGCGGCATGACATAAACATTCGCCATCTATTGGCATAAACCGAAAGTGAAAGACGCGCTAATAGTAGATGGAATAGTAGATAGTTTTTTTGGTGGGGTGCCCATACTATTTCCTGGTATTATGAAGTCGACGAATCGTCAGGTAATTCGATCGTTATTATTATTATCACTGGACGTTATTTCAGTTCCGCTGCTGCCATTTTCATCCACTTGTTGTTATCGGAGCCTACTATTTCTGACTTAGAAAGTTCCCTAAGGTCTCACAGGAACAGTCTGCTATACCTCGAACCATTCGAGTTATAGCTGACCTGGGCTTGGGAAGTTATATACTGCATTTTGCGCACCGTATGTTAACTTCCTTGCTGGATTACATACTACACTCAGAAGAAAGGACCTTCGGCGCATACGCTCGACATACTTCAGATATCTGAGATTTCTTCTCTACCTACCCCGGCGCACACGGAACCGCTACCTGATCCGCCGTTTGTTAATTTCCGACCCATTGTTGACGCTTGAAGCCCTCTCCTGTAATTTGTGTTCTCCGATTGGAAAATTACCTGTCCCAGCGTGATTCTAAATTAGCGAACCTTTATGGAAAATATTTTTTGAGTATTTTGTGATTATTTTATATTTCTTTATCCTTTTTTACTGCAGTTACGCCCTTGAGCAGTGCGTCATAAATTCATTCATTCATTCATTTAAAGTTGTTTGTTTATTTCGTACAAATTCAGCCAAAAGCAGGACCGTCCAAAGCCAAATAACGACTAAAGGAACGTAACTCTACTTTTACTTCCAAAGTGGTTCGCAAATGCCAGGATTGTAAGGGACGCTGGGACGCTGCTCAGGGGAAGGTCAGGTGTGTTTTGATAGGCTTTTCTTTTCCTTTCTTTTTTATATAGTTCAAAACGGATACGTCAACTGAATTTTATTGGTTTTTCCGCAAGTTCGTCTTTCCAACTTGAGCGGTTTTGAGCCTGATGAGGACCCTTGCCGAGAAGGGCCGAAATATAGCTCTAGTAAAATTCAGCTGATGTGTATCTGTTTTGCATAATCAAATATGATTCGCAGTCAGCTTAGGCTGAAGGAATATTTATTGACAGGCTTGTGCTCTCACTGTACCATAGTAGTGAACTAGTGAACCATGGGAGTACTTTCAGACCTTGGTTCTCCCTGGCGGGTTCTGACTAAGCAGATTATATCATCGGTCCATTATTCGTCGTTCGTCACTTCGCTATTTACGAGGGCCTTCTCATACCTAACTTTAACAGAGCACTGTTATCCTTTTATTTAGGTCACTTTTCCTACTGCCCGATATAGCACTGAAGAGCACCTTTCATATCTCATTGATATCCCTAGAATAACAAAGAAGGTTTTTATGGCACTTGCAGCTTGTCTCAAGTGGCATATACTGATCACTTTTTGGTCTGTCGGTCCACTGTTCTCGAGTTAGGGTACTTCCAGAAGTGCTAGGATGAAACTTGATAGGCATATCAGGGACATGACCAAACTAACTTGGAAATAGTCACTTCCCCGATCCGACCAACGTGGGGGGAGTGGAGGGAGGGGGAATGTTGAATATTACGGTACGCGTAACTTTGGAACGGGTGGTCGATCTTAATGAAACTTAATGTTTGGAAAGACCTCTTGTCTCGGATGTCCTCCTGGGAAGAACAAGCACAAGCCCTAGATACATCAGTGCCGGATTCGTGCAATGTGGGGGAAGTTGGAGGGGGGGGGGGTCTGGAATTCCAATGATCGCGAGTTACGGTACTTTCAGATGTGCTAAAACGTCGAAACTTGGCTTGAACATTAAAGACTTAGAGAACACTGGAGAGATCACAGCAAACCTTCGAATTGGCAAATTCCTACTGTCATCCTTTGACCCAGGCTTGCAAGTGCCATATGAGCTTCTAGCTCTTTGTATCCTCTTCATCTTGCAAAATGGACTGCAACTCTTAGTGATTTCGGCCAAATCTAAATGTCTGGTCAAAACACATCCGACTCCGTACAAGTCATTTCCTGATTTTGCTAGGCATTTGTTTCTGGCCAAATTTTGTGTCAGCGTAAACAATACTTTGCTCAATGAAAATATGGCTCTTTTCCAGGACTTGGCTAGTGCTGGGCCTAGAGCTAGTGCAAGTCTTTTCGCCAATTTTGCCAGACATTTGTTTCTGGCTAAATTTTGGGTTAGCGTGAACAAGACTTCGTTCAATGAAAATATGGCTGAAAATATGGGAACAACCTCAATCGGCCCATCACTGGACTAAAAACTGAAAACAAAAAATCGGCTTCCAATCACCCCGCCCCTAGTAAATTCGTCTCACCGATATTTATCATAATTCGTACCTTATTTTATTTCTCATTTTAACTCTTGATATTTTATTATATTATTTCCCATTTAAACTCTTGTTGTGTGACATGTAGGCCTATTCATTATTATCATATATTGTATATTGTACGTCACTGCTTTGACATGCGTTACGTCATGACGATCCTCTGCTAGCAATATTATATTGTGCTATTATGGAATAAAGAATATATTTATATTTATTTATGGCTCTTTTTCAGGACTTGGCTAGCTCTTGTTATCCTCTCATGTTGCAAAAAGCACTGCAACTCTTGGTGATTTCGGTCAAATCTGAATGTCTGGTCAAAACACATCCAACCCCGTACAAGTCATTTCCCGATTTTGCTAGGCATTTGTTTCTGGCCAAGTTTTTTGTCAGCGTGAACAATGCTTTGCACGATGAAAATATGGCTGTTTTCCAGGACTTGGCTAGTGCTAGGCCTAGAGCTAGTGCAGGACTTTTCGCCAATATTGCCAGACATTTGTTCTGGCTAAATTTTGGGTTAGCGTGAACAATACTTTGCTCAATGAAAATATGGCTCTTTTCCAGGACTTGGTTAGTGCTAGGCCTAGAGCTAGTGCAAGACTTTTCGCCAATATTGCCAGACATTTGTTCTGGCTAAATTTTGGGTTAGCGTGAACAATACTTTGCTCAATGAAAATATGGCTCTTTTCCAGGACTTGGTTAGTGCTAGGCCTAGAGCTAGTGCAAGACTTTTCGCCAATATTGCCAGACATTTGTTCTGGCTAAATTTTGGGTTAGCGTGAACAATACTTTGCTCAATGAAAATATGGCTCTTTTCCAGGACTTGCCTAGTGCTAGGCCTAGAGCTAGTGCAAGACTTTTCGCCAATTTTGCCAGACATTTGTTTCTGGCTAAATTTTGGGTCAGCGTGAACAACTTTGCTCACTGAAAATACTGCCCGTTTTCAGGACACTTGATCAGCCTTGGCTAGTGCTACACCCCTACTCCGATTGCGGCCCTTAAAGCAAGAGTTCCTTACTTAACTGCCTGTTTGAACACATCAAAGGCGCTAGCTTGTTTCTTCATCTTCTTATCAAAATGCCAAGCTGTTTTACTGTAAAGGTCTTCCAACTGCTCATCTGTCTGATAGTCTAGCATAACTGCCACATGTCTCAAAATAGAGTTAACTGCTTTTGCCTTTGAGAACTTTTCTGTGCATTTATCAATGTCTTCTGGAGAGACTCTTCTTTTGGACAAGTCGATGTAACCTGAAAATTGCAAAGAAAACATGAGCAAGACACAACCTTAAAGCTTCCATACTCGTACCTTTTAAAACACTTTAACCTAAAACACTGCAGTGCAGAAAGGAGCTAAGCGCTGACTTCGGTTCAGCCATGGTATCTCATCCTCTTGACTCCCAAATCCTCCCTCCCCCCATCAAAATGTTAGAAATCGACAAGAACGAGTGATAAGTTCTAGGGTTCCCAAGCTCTATCCCGTACCTACAAAACACGCTAGATATGCAAAAAGTTTTGTTCGCGAGTTCGTGAAATATTTCGACGAAGCGTGAATTCTTTTAAGCGCACTGACATTAGATACATATATTGCAATTTTTTCTGTTTGTTTGACAATAATCGCAAATTTGGTTTGATAGTCGATTTTTACAATAAACTTTTATCTATCTAACATGTAAAAGCTGCGATTTTTACCGCCAGAGTACTTATTAGTGGTCTCTATTTTTTTCCTATTATCCATTTCTGGATTCGCTGGTGACTGTTCCTTCGTGTTATAAACCGTTTTTGGACTCTCAGTGTCTGGTTTTACCTAATCAGTGTGGATTCAGCAGAACCTTGTCCTGACGCAGGTACTACTGAGAAGTCACCGGGAGAACGAGAAAACAAATACCCCTTATAAAGGAAACATCAGACACTAGTGAGTTAGAAATAGAAACTACTATAGTTGTTTTTTTTCGAGTCTAGTTTCGCCGTAGTTTGACGTACTTAGTTTTAGTTACAAAAGGTAGAAACGGTACAGATAACTGTACTTTCATAACTGAAAGAACGTCAAACTACAGTGAAAGTACACCCGACAAAACACAACTCAGAGGAGTGCAATAAACAGCAAATCTGGAAGGAAATGGACCTAGTGCAATGGCCGGGTGGTCCTTCGGGCTCTGATGTTCTTACATCATAAACTTAACATACGAACATCCACACAAACGTCAGTATGCTTGATAGAAGGAACCAGATAGAAGGAAACTAGCGGAATGCAAAACCCAACAGTTTTATCAGAAACCAAAGGCTCCTAAGAAACTCTTGACTAGGGTGGCCGCATCACAGGTGATAATTTACTACCAAATTAGGTGATATAGAAATTCAAATATGTCAAAAATCACTAGAATTAACAAAATCACCAGATCTGTATTTATGTTTTCTAATGTGTCAAACCTGTTCAGATCTAGTGACAACTCTACTTGAATGTAAGCAGTTTGTTTCAGACTCAGACCTCCGTGACAATGCACACCCTCATCTTAACAAACAGGCATTCTCACCTTTTTCTTTGTCGACTCTGATGACCACAACAGGTTCTGTCTTTCCGATCCTAATCAATTTGTTGATGGACCTAATACGCCGCCTTGACAGTTCGGATAATAGAATCATGCCTTCAATGTCGTTGTATTCAAGGATATTCACATAAGCCCCCATCTCAGCGATGGCCCGTACTTTCACCATTACAACATCATCTACCTCGGGAAATTTCTCCGAATAATATCTGCACGTAAGAGGCATGGTGGTCCTTGGTTCTGAAAAACAATTTTGGTTAGCCGAAAAATTATCCTTCCAAGTTTCTGCCCTGTGGAGATCATTCAACACTTATGTGGGTTATCTAAACCTGTTTATCATGCACACCACCTCATCTCATCTTTAATAGCAATGAAAAATGAATTTCTGTCAAATTTCAATGCTTCTACACTGTCGAAATGAGGGCACTTGCCGAACTGATGTTTTCTAAGAGGAACAAGACCAAAGGTTTTGATGGGATCCCAAAAATTTAATATTTACAGACAATCGGGTGGTAACCATCGGAGAAGACAAAGTTCAAATATGGATTCAGCATGTGAGCTTACCCCTATAGCCTGCGTCATGTCTACTTTGACGAAAGTTCCAGCCTTACTTCTGCCAAATTTCCGGTTTCAGCCGGATTCCAAGCAAACTACTTGTCTTGAAAAAAACTAAAGTTCAAAAACAGATTCAGTGTATCTCCATATCTCCATAATCAACTTCACATAAAAATTCAACTTTTAACAATTTTCAGATTTCAGCAGGATTCGTGGTGAAATGTGTCCAGGTATAAAATAATTAGGTTAGGTTATTCTTTATTTTACACCAAATCACAGTAAACAACTTGTAACAAAAAACATAAAAACTAAACGAGAGTCATACAAGAATTCAGCATGCCTTCTTACCCATAAAAGATTTTCCGGTTATGGCCGGATTCCGGGCGATCTACTTGTCTGGCGACAAAATAATTTTCATATTCGGATTCAGCATGTTTCACTATCCTTAAATCGAACCTCTAATCAACTTCAGATTAATCTTTGATTTTTGACAAACTTTCCGGTTTTGGCTGGATTCCAGCCGATCGACTTGTCCGACGAGAAAATAATTTTCATATTCGGATTCAGCATGTCTCCTTACACGTAAAGCGGATATCTAATCAACTTCAGATAAAACTTTTTCTTTAACAAACTTTCTGGTTTTACGGGTGAACTACTTGTCCGGCGAGAAAATGGTTTTCATATTTGTGTTCTTTGTCGTCTTACCCTGTAATCAACTATCTCATTAGCTTCTAAAAAATATTTTTTCGCCCCTTAATTTGAAACCCCTCCCCTTCCCCTAGTTATGCAGCTATCTGACTCGAAGAGTCCTCACACCAAGTTTCATCAAAATATCTCATTCCCTTCAAGAGTTATCGTGCTGACTGACGGACGGACGGACCGACGGACAACTTTTTCGATGTCATAGGTATCCCTCCATTTACGTTTTGGGATCCCAAAAAACCTCCTTTATTCACATACTATTTGGGTAGTACTTTTATTCTATACAATTTCAAAATCTGGGTTGATAGCCAGGTCCATATAAATCGTAACTTTGGAACCAATTCACTGTGCTTTTACATTGAATATCGACAGTTCCTTTAAAATCCAACAAGACTTTCAGTGTGTTACTGACTGGCAAGGATAAAAGTGAAGAATTGCCTTGACTGTCTTGAAACTTTGCAAAGTCTAATGCTGTGAAGATACTCGCCATTAACCAAACACAAGAATGACAACAGAGTAGCCCTCACAGGTTAGTCTGCATCATGACAGTAGCCTGTGCCTAAGCCATTGTATGCTATGGCTAGATCCAGTATGAGTGATACTGCTGGACTATAAATCAGTCTACCATAAAGGCATGATTTTCGGATAGACTACCCCAAACATTTCAATATTGATGGGTCCGAGCAATGAGCTTGTTCCCTGCCGGCCCCCAGTGATAGTTTTATACTGTATCAATTATTTTAAATAATAGTCCCTAACCATACAGAAGTCCCCTGTTTTTGGAGTTACATGCTTAAAACTGAGGGTATACCCCAATGTATGGACATACTGCCTGTGAAGTAGTACAGCACCTAGCTACAACAATTCAGTGACTGTTCAAAGGTATGAGACATCAAAATTTACATATACTTCTACTTTATTTTTTCAGAGGCGAAAACCTTTTTTACTGCAGTTATATTATTATTATTATTATTTATCCCCCCCCCAATGCTGTCGGCCAGTCGGTAAACAAAGTGCCGCGATTTTTCGTCAAAACAGATGATTTTTTTCATGAAAACAGTTGTTTTTCCCGAAAATTGGTCGATTTTTCGTCAAAATAGTCGTTCTTCCTGAAAATAGTTGGTTCATTTGAAAATCCGTTGGATTTTTTAAAAAGTCATTTTTGTTGTGGAAAACAGCCGTTTTTTTGCAGAAAAAGTCGGTAAAAATTACCAGCCAGTCGGTAAATATCTCGCCCCCCCAAAAAAAACATTTTGGCTAGTAAGGCCTCTGGTTATGTCCAGGCGTTGGGCAGCAGTGCTTGAAACACCCCTGGCGAAAAATGGAAAAACTCCCACCAAATCACCACCCAGGATAAAATTCAGATGGTAACTATGTCAGGGCTTGGGCAGTAAGGGTGGCAGTGCTTGAACCCACCAAGCAAAAAACTGAGAAATTTATAAGCTGATTGTTCATAATAGTTATTAAAGGTCTATTTCTGAGTAATAAAAAATATCCAGGGCTAGGCTAGAGCCTACATCAACGCCAGAAGATATCTGAGCATCGTTTTTGTTGCATGTTGCAGGTCCACTTCTCGGCCGATTCTTTCTACATCCGTTCTTGCACTGCAGCGCTTCCGAGGAAGACGGCAGCGCTTCTCGAGAATCACGGACTTGCTCATCGACCAAGTCCGTGCTTCCCTGCAAGAAGCTGCAGCGCTGCCGCTTCAACCAAGAAGAAACTGAATCCCAAAACGCATATTGGACAAAAGTAAAGAAGTGCTACAGCAGCGATGCGGCAGCACGATTGCAACAAAAACGAGGCAATGGTCTGCTTTCAATGATAACGCCTGCCTCACTCAAACCAGTACTATTTTTTACTGATATCGCTGGTGGTGATTTGGTGGCGTTTCTGTTTTCTCTTGGGCGTTTCAAGCAATACCACCCTTTCTGCACAAGACCCGGACATACTTAGCTCATCCAAAAATGTGTGAATTCTAAGTTGGGTGGTGCAGGGTTATTTCTCCATTTATTGCTTGGGCGGTTCAAGCACTGCCACCCAAAGCCTGGATATAGTTAGCTTTCCATGTTTTGGAGAATTTGAACGCGGTCGATGATTTAGAGGCTGTTACTCTGTTTTCCACTTGGGTCTTTCAGGCACTGCCACCCAGTTAGCCAGTCTACCACAAACCCCTGATTTTGGGAAAGCCTATGCCAAATGCTGGGTATGTCTGCATTTGGTATACCCTATGCCTAACGCTGGATACACTAGGCCAAATGCTGGGTACTGGGACCCAATAAAATATTGATGATTTGAGTGAAGCTCAGAAATCAACCAGTCAGAGCTCAACTGCAGTGAGGTAGGTCAGGGTTAGGGTGCCAACAGCTATCCAACATTTGGCATACAGTATCCAGTGTTAGGCATAGGCTATGCCAAACGTTAGACATACCCAACGTTTGGCATAGGGTATCGAAAAATCAGGGATTTGTGGTTGACTGCAGTTAGCTCGTCAAAATTTTCGTGATGTGAGGATACATTTAGTATAAACAAATATCTTGGTCAAAACTTATTCAGCAAGCTCTATCCTCAACTCTATCTATTTCCGACTAGCTCTAACGCCCACACTCTTCTCCAGACTAAGAGATTATTACCTTTTCCCCAATAAAAAAAAAAGGACCTAAACAAACTTATCCCATTGGTCACCAGCCCTCATGGACTGGATTGAGATTTGCTAGGACAATGGACAGTCAAGCCTATTGGCTGAGGCACTCTATGGACATTTGAAAGCGGGGATAAAAGGACGGACTGTCCAGTTTGGAAATCAGTTGAGTTCGGTTTGACTTGAACCACAGTTGACCTAGTGACAAGTGCTATTGACCTAACTCTAATGTAAATAATACGAAATATATGTGCTTTAGTTATTGAACTACGAACTGCGTATCGCCTTCGAAAAGACTAGGTGTATTCGCACCCAAACCAGTCGCCAATATTACCATGCTCGCACGCCCACGCTACTACCCTACACTCTACAGTCTAGTACACTAGCCCCTTTTCAGGCACGGTGCTCAAACGTCTAGCACCATGCCTGGGTGCTAGACGTTCAAGCACTGTACCTTGGATTTCATGTATGGTGCATGGATTTCAGTATACAGTGCATACAGAAAAAACACAGTTTCTGTCATAACGACTGAGCACCAGCTCGGACAGGGCTGAAATTACTACCATGAATTAGAGAAATCAAAGACAATCCTTTATATATTTTTCACAACAAAAACAAAAGGGCTCAACTGATGACAGATGTGAAAAAACCTCATTTCCTTTTCTACATAGTCAAGGGTTTTGCATGCAAAGTGGCCTGTGCCTCAGCTTTTTCTACCTAGCAGCCAACCAGAATATTGGCTCTTGTGGAATTGATAGGGAAAATACATGGAAAATAGATAGGGTGCTGTCAGGTTTTTCCTCTCCATCATCATTAGAGCCCTTTTGTTTTTGTTGTGAAAAATATATAAAGGATTGTCTTTGATTTCTCTAATTCATAGTAGTAATTTCAGCCCTGTCCGAGCCGGTGCTCAGTTGCCATGACAGAAACTGTGTTTTTTCTGTATGTACTGTATACTGAAATCCATGCACCATACATGAAATCCAAGGTACAGTGCTTGAACGTCTAGCACCCAGGCATGGTGCTAGACGTTTGAGCACCGTGCCTGAAAAGGGGCTAGTGTACTAGACTGACACTCTACCCACCACACCTTTTTGTTTTTCATAGTGAATTTCAATGCTGGTGATGATTTGGTGGGTATTTTTCCAATTTTTGGTGGATGTTTCAAGCACTGTCACGCTTACCACCTAATGCCCTGACCGAACTCTTCCAGCTTTTAGCACTGAAAGTATCATTGTGTCAAAATTTTCTCTATTTTGCCTTGGTATTGGGCATTTTTGGGTGGCTGGGCGAAAACTCAAGCTGGTACTCTCTTCTCTATTTCTGTTCCTCAGTTAGTATAAACAAGAAAACAAAACTGAAGGAGGAATGGCACAATTTGCCATTTAAAACTCATTGGAAGAAGCTCAAGTTTGCAAAGAAGCCTTCAAGACCTGGGCTAGAAAAATAATTCACCTGTCCAGACTCAGGATTTCTGATGTTAGTCTTGGTTCACAAATTAATTAAAAAGACCCATATAATAGTGAAAGATCCAAAATAAATACCAGGCTTCTGAGATAAGGATTTTGAAATGTATTACAGCCGAATTTACTTTAAGTTTCATAGAAGACAGGCTTCAAGGCTTGAGTAATAATAAAATTTCATGTAATTTCTATTAGAGCTCGCTAAAATATGTGAGTATGAACTTGTTTCTATTCTCTGGCAACGATGTGCAGTGCTGTCAGTATTTCCACTTCTTCATGATTTCACATGAGAACTCATGTTTCCCATGGGATCTCATGATTTCACGTGAGATCAGCGTGAGATCCTGGTGAGATCTCATGTTATTTTCCGATCTCATTATTTTCTTTTCAGTCCCATGATCTCATGATAATCTCAAGATTTTCAGGATTTCTCTTCTTTTTTACTCCAATGCTAAAATTAATATAAAATGTATTCTGAATAGAGGTATTTAATTCTAGATTTTTCAGAAAACTCGTCTTATAGATTTCATTCATGTTGGATGCTTTTGTATTTCATTAGGTGACAGGGGCGTTTTGGAATCAAAATGGAGCTCAAATAAATAGATGCTTTTGAAATTTGTTGGATGCGGCGACCTTAGTAGTAGTCTCAGAGTAGTCTTCATTTGGTGGAAGGGCTAAATAGAAGGAAGGGCTAAATAGAAGTAGAAGTACGCGTCATTTATGAAATGCCTGGGGTTAGTGGGGTTAAACCGTCTAGTAACATAAAAAGCTACAATTTGTATGGAAGCAGGTTGAGGTTTGCCATAAAAATAGCGAACTGGAAAAAAAAAATCGGCTGCAGCGCTCAGCTTAATTTTGTCAGTGATTTCAGCGCATCGCTACTAGTTCCCGAAGCCGCAGCGAATATAAATTCGGTGGGTCGAGTCGCGCCGAAAAAAATTTGGCGGCGCGCCACCGGAAACTTATCTTCGGCGAGCCGAAACTTTATCGGTGTTTGCTCCATTTTTAGCATTTATTAAAAAAAAAATTACAATTTCCTAGCAAATTCTTCAATTTTCCCCAAAAACCGTCAGCGTTTGTTATGTACTATGACATTAGCTTTCGGTTCAACTGCCATATTGCGATCAAGCTTAGATCGAGATCGAGCTAAGACGATGAAACTTGACAAGCTTCTGAAGGACTCGGTTGAATGCCCAATGAAACCATGAATGAATGAATGAATGTATTCCCAATAAAGCCCAAGGGCCATGGCGGGAAACATAACACAATAACACAAACAAAATATCAGACACTCCAACAACAAACAAAAAAATCAACTTCTATAAAAATAGTTCACGGTGGGCCATAGGGATTAATCCGATCATTCGTGTCGGGGTGGAGGGAGGGGAACATGAAAACTTGCGACCTGCGTGACCCGAGTCGAAATAAACTTTATGTGTTGTGGGAGCAAAAAGATACGACGACCACGGAAGGTTGGAGGTGGACTTTTGCAACATACAGGGGACCAAAGGAATGTAGGGATTGGGATGAAACTAGGGCAAAAGAGCAACGGGTCTCAGATGTGGGATTTTGAAGTCCAGACCGGATCCGACCTCTGTACGGGGAGTTGGAAGTACTCCGACTCGAGGGAAGCTTGGTGTCTTATATAAAGAAAAGCCCTATAAGATGAGACTTTTAATTTTTCAGAAACTTTCCGGGTAGAGGGAGCGGCACAGAAATTGTTGCACATGCGCAGGTACCAATTGTATATATATATATATATATATATATATATATATATATATATATATATATATATATATATATATATATATATATATATATATATATATATATATATATATCGTTTATTCACCAAAATAGCAAAGAAAGCTAGCAAAGGTAAGTCAACATAGCACTTTCAACTGGATATAAAATGGCCAATGACAAATGACAAATACTATCAGATAAACACGCCTAAGAACTATTAAAAGAACGAACAAAGTACGGCACAAACGAGTTAACATATCTTTCGGTTGCATCCGCTGGATAATTTGTTAATTTAGCTTTGTTTTAGTGGGTTTGAGTACGCGTGTTGGGCCTGTTTTTATTTTGTTCAACATACTCAGGCAACATTGATCTGTGAATCAATGTTGTATCGTACAAAGGTCATGGGTAATAGAGATTTTATTTTGAGGTCGAGACCGAATCCGGCCTCGTTGGGGGGAGTTGTTTGTCACGGTAATTTTCCGGATGTTCTCCGATTCAAAGAAAACTTGTTCGGTAGTGCCGTAGACGCAAAATTTGCGGGTCGGAATAGCATCAGATTACGTTGGTGGGATGGAGGGGGAGGCTTAGTATCCTGATAGGGATCAAAGGGATGGAGGGAACGGGATGAAACTTGGTCATGTGTCCAAGATCCGGAAGTCCTTCCACTCGAGTAAAACTCGGTGGTTGGTAGGAGCAAATGCCCTAGATTTAATATTTATGGGTCCGAATCGCATGTGGACACGGTGAAGAGGGGGGGGGGGGGGGCTCGGGACGTTTTTGGTACGCAGGTCTTTGGTCAGAGTGACATAAATGCCTCTACCAAGTTGTGATGTTCACTCTGTGGCGCTGAAAACAACCGGATTTTCGAAATTTTCTCCGGCGAAGCTTCAACATTATCCTACCTGTTTTTTTTTTGCAAAAATCTCCTTTTCTTAAAAAGAAACTGATGATTGCACTATTATTTTTGTAGTCTAAATTCAAAGTGGAAGCACAACCACGTACTAACTTCCGGGAAAACATCCCACTCCGTTTGCGAGTTATCGGGGCACGGACAATATGTGATATAGTAGGCAGCCTTTAAAATGTTTCGCAAAACTTTATCTGCGCCGTCATAGTCGCCTACTCGCTATGTGGTTGAATCGCCAGTAATTTAGGTCAGGTGTTAGGCCTAATATTTCAAAAGCCAGGAAAATGTCAAATTACAAAAAAATCGCCTGCGGCGCTGAGTTTAAATCTGTCTTAGGTCCATACGGTAAAAGCTGCTGCTTGGGATCTGCGCCACGTTAAAAGCAAGAGTTTGTGGGGGAAATAGTCGAATATTACCGAATAAAGGCCTATTTAGCACATTTTGGCTGCAGCTCTTTCGTAGTCCTATCCTATTTCTATTTAGTTGAATTAGTGTGCATCCTTTCTGTGCAGTATTAGGCTTGAGATTTGAGATTTACCGTAGTTGAATTTTGCTCGGATTCAAAAAATTTGTCTGGATCATTAAATTTTTGGTCTTGTTTTTGTTGCTCACAATGTTGCTTAAGTTTGACAAACAAATTATGAGCGTGTTCCTACTAACAATTATAACTATTAGTTACTATTACTATTAGTTACTTTTCAAAGAGCGTGTCAGAAGCTGATACCGAGCCGAGTTCCAGCGAAATTTGATATGAACGGCATCGTCTAGTTCCTGTTACTTATTTGTGTATTATTTTATCCGTAACGTTTTATAATTTATAACGTTAATATTTCTTGAGCCTGCTGGTGCTGTGTTTTGGGCAAGTCGTATATTTTGAAGTACTCACCCCCCCCCCCCCCCCCCCCATGCCCAAGACCTTCGGACCGCCCCTGTATAGGCTACATGCTGCTTTACTACAAATAAAATTTCTGAAATGGGGAATCCCAGTACTCGAGGGAATTTCGAATGTCCCAACAATCGAGGGGGTTTCAAGAGAATTAAAACGTTTTCCGACGTTCAGTGAAATGGCGCTACTGTCCGCAAAGAATGGCGAGTGTTTCACTGCCCTAGCTTTTGACAGAGGGACGGACCGACAGGAAGTACGGTCACTATTGGTCACTTTGCTTACGCGGTGTGGAGCTAACATACAATTTTTGGTAATAAATAATAGTCCTGCACTGCCGCCACAACCAGGCCACAAACGATGTATCTTTCTGCTTACTTGCTGATGGCAAAAATACAACAACAATCTGAAGCCACTGGAAGATAAAGCTCAATAGAAAAAAAAAATGTTTCACCTAAATAGATTCGGCGGCATAATTTTACCGGTGGGCCGCTGCCACTGACCCCAACGGCGGCGCGAAGAGATGTTTTCGGCGGCGGCCGCTGAGTTATATTTGGCGGGGCGCCGCCGACTTTCGGTGCGGCTTCGGGAACTAATTGCTACCTGACCTGCTCGCACTGTTTTCACATTTGATTTATTTCGTAGATATGGCGGTGATGTGATACTATAGGTGGCCCTTGCCTTGGTCCTTACTTTGTTTTGGGATAAAATAAAAGCTCTGCTCACAAAAACTTTGCCTAATGAGAAGTAGAAAGTTGTACTAGAAAAGAGCCCTGATTAAAAAAATTTGCCTGTGGCGCTCAGTTTCATTTCGTCCTGCGTACAGAGGCGTCACGACTGGGGGGGGGGGGGAGAGAGTGGGGGACGCCCCACCCCAAAGCCGTCGGCCAGTCGGTAAAGAATACAGAGTCGGCGCGAAGCGCCGCAATTTTTCGTCAAAACAGTTGATTTTTTTCATGAAAACAGTCGGTTTTTCTGAAAATTGGTCGATTTTTCATCAAAAAGTCGTTTTTTTTTTAAATCAGTGGATTTTTTGGAAAATCTGTCGATTTTTTTCAAAAATTTCGTTTTTATTGTTGAAAACGGTCGTTTTTTTCTGCAGAAAAAGCCGGTAAAAATTACCAGCCAGCCGGTAAATGCCTCGTCCCCCCAAAAAAAACATTTTGGCTAGTAACGCCTCTGCCTGTGTACAGTAGTCAGAAGCCCCTGTCGCTCTCCAGCAGAGGGAATCCTTATTATGTTTCAGGTTAAAAGAAGTTAAAATATCACTGTTAAGATGAGTCTTCACCTTCCGGAATCTGGGTTCCCAGATTTTTCAAGATTTTTTTTTTAATTTCTTCTGCGATACTTAAAAATTCCGGAAATCTGAAAGCTCAAAAGCCCCTTTTTTCCGGATTATTTTGATATACGTTTGGACCGGTTCATCTTCCAGATGCAATTTACAGAAGACAATAAAGAATAATCTGGAAGCCCAGATTCCGGAAATTCCGGGAGGTCAAGACCGGACTTTACAATTCTTTTCTAATAAGTAGCTAAAAATCCGCATGCCTTTCCAAAAATCTCATGATTTTCTCGTCTATCTTCACCAGAATATCTCATGATTTGTCTCATGATTTTCAAGCACAAATCTCATATGGATCTCATTATTTTTGGACTCCTCCTCACGATTTGAAAATTCCCTGGTGGAAACACTGTATGCTAATACCAGTGCTTCCACTTTCTACAACCTTCTACACTGCTTCCTGGCCGACGATTGAAATTAAGTGTCTTTTTGTGTTATTTTATGTATTTTATTTATTTTCTTCATTTAATCCGCTTTCTGAAAACGGCGGGTTATAAATAAATTACTTACTTACTTACTTACTTTGCCGACGACCGAACTTTTTTATTAAAAAACGAAGAAATACGGTTTCACTTTGATCATCAGTGTTTCCACAAAGTTTCGCCTGGGGTGTATTTTGTAGTGTATATTCCCTATTTAGAAGAAGGGTCCGTCACTTATAGTAGGCGTTAAAGGCTTGGCACATTTGTGAGTTTAAACCACACTAAAAGCTAGAATTTAAGTTAAATTTTGCCAGAAAAAAGGCTAATTTAAAATTGTTTGCCTGCGGCGCATAGTATAATTTGCCCTGGGTACAATCGTTGCCGCTGCGCCTGTTGTCTGTACATTTTCAAGTCTAATCTAGTAACGCCCTCTTTAATGGTAGTGTTGGTATTTGCATTACTTAGTCGTTTAATATTCATTTAGTTTTTACGGCAAAACCGTTCTAGCCCTCCGAAACGATAGAGACGAAAAATTCAGCTGCGTTTGCTAAAATCCTCCAGCTATGCATAGAAAAAAACTTATTTAGTAAAAAGTAAAAAAAAAAAAAAAAAAAATAATTAACAACTATCCCTTGAACTAGTACGGACACGTTTTTTGTTTTTTTTTCGGCAGGATTTCTTTGCAGGATTTTTGGACTATCCGAGCAGGATTTTTCAGTATTTTTGGGGTTCCTGGCAGGATTTTCGACGTGGAGCAAGTGGGAGCACTGGTTAATACCAGTAAGGTTATCTAGTGGCAGAAGTGAAGTTAAATTTGAATTTGTTTTGTGTATTTGGTGTTTTTATGGCTAAAAAAGAAAAGGTTGCAGGATTTATTGTTGAAGACCATAACGAGGTTGGTTTCCGCCATGACTGTTACTTTTGGTTACTCGTTTATGTGTCTCTTCCTCATTTTTAAGCTCGATGAAAAGAGAGCCATCTGGTCTAATGTTTTCTGATCATTGAACAGTAACACTAGATGGCGTAGAAGTAGGCACTTAGATCGCCGGAATTTTAGTTGATTTATGCTGTTTTGTCTACCACCTCTCTAAGTTAGTCAACTTCTTGGTATAGTTTGCTGTCATAAGAAAGAGACAAGGATGAATTTATAATTGAAGATCAGCTTACAGAGAAGTGTTTCCGCTACCACACGTTTAAATATAACTTTATTTTGTAGTTTTGGCTGCACCAAGGTTCAACCAGGTTTCCAACTCACTAAAAAGAATTTCAAATGATTGTTTTCTTTCCCTTGAGTTGCCGAGTATCGACTCCTTGGGTGTATGATGGTGTATCCAATGTCTCATACAGCTGATCCAAAAAAAGGGATTTGGGGTAAACTCAATTGACCTGATTTGTTTTCTTTCTGATCACTTCTGTTTCTAGATGAGATATAAAGTCCAGATGGTCGCTCAAGCTTTTACACCGTCTGCACACCAAACGCGTTTTTTGTCGCATATTTGTGTGCCACACTGCACACCACAGGTTGAAACTGTCGGATACGCCGATGTTTTTGCGAAAGTGTCAAATGCCTTAAAAATACAAAAATAGCCGAGATAAAACCTCGAAAGATAGACCAATCCTGTTTGTGCAGTTGCTATTCTGTGCTACGAGGATCGTCAGTTTTATATCTATCTGCTTGACGACGCAGTTCATTTTAATTATTTGGACTTTAAATTTGCCACTGAATTTGAACAGCCCGCAAAATGACTAAGTCCAAAACACGCCAGCGCTCCTCAGGAAGAAGGAGTAAGCGTGTCCATACGACTCAAATCCTGGGTCGATCAATCACTGCGATCTTTGGTAGCAGCTGTGACACCACTTCTGTCTTTCTTCCGCTAGATACCCGGAGAAGCCAGAGATTTTGCATCGGTAGGAGAGATAGTCATCAAGAGTATTACAAGCCACAAAGAGCGTGTTCCACCCTACTTACCGTAGTTACTACACTTGACTTTTTGCTTCTCGGCGTGAAGGCTGGAACACCCGACCAATCACGTCAAAAAGATTCGTAGTTCATGCTTACTACGCTGGCGAGTATGATGAGCAAATAGTTAGGCTACTGTTAGTTAATATTTCGAGAAGGTTGGAAAGCGTAGTAATTTTTCACTAGGTTGGAACGAAAATAGTAACTAATAGTTATAATTGTGAGTAGGAACACGCTCATAATTGCAAATCACCTCGAGAGTTGTTTGTCAAACATAAGCCACATTGTGAGCAACAAAAACAAGACCGAAGGTTTTGATGGGATACCAAAAATTTAATATTTGATCCAGACAATTGGGTTCTGTAGGGATTTGGTCTTCGCCAGACTCCTATTGAACACTTTACTAATCCAATTTAGACATAGTTTAAGGCAAATGGTGACCATCCAAGAAGACCAAGTTCAAATACAGATTCAGCATGTGTGTTTACCCCCACCCGATGAAAAATTTATCTCAAAATAGTAGTATGAAGCTTTACGAAAAAGTAGCATGCAGTACTAACTGATGCTACTACATGCTTCTGCTTCAGGCTACCGTGTTACTGCATTCTACTGTATGCTACTATTAGCAAGACTGGATGCTACTATGGCAAGACGGGATGGTACTGGATACTACACTGTCAGAAGTTTCATAACAGATAGCGTATAACACTTTCAAGAATAACACCTTTTCACTTAGAAATAAAGTATTATGACCAATTAAGTTTACACTATTTCGTGCCTAGATGTCCAACAACACCTTCAGTTGGTAAAAATACTAACGGGAACGAAAGAAACATAACAGATAACATCCCACAGTGTTATCTGTTGAAGCCGCACATCCTTCTGTTGTCGTTATGGAACTTCTGACAGTGTAGTGTTTTTACCTATTGAAGGTCTTTTTGGAGATCTAGGCATGAAATAATATAAACTTCATTGGTCATAACACTTTATTTCTAAGTGAAAAGGTGTTATTCTTGAAAGTGTTATGCGCAGTCTGTTGTGAAACTTCCGACAGTGTACTGCTTAAGATTGGACCAGTCTGTGGCACATTAATTGATAGTATTCTTTACTATTACATAGTATAACATGCAACTTTTTGTACTCTTATCATACAACCAAAGAAATAGAAAACCGTGATTTTCGATTTTTTTTCCCAAAATCCTCGAAAAAAAGTTTTGTGGAAGTTTTTATCCAACGTGGTCAAACGTATAATGGATTTTCCGAGTGGGCCGTTTTCTGGGTGACAGTATCTGCGCTTTCCCAGACGGATGGTAAATTGTAAATATACACGGAGCTCAAAATTGTAAATAATCACAGATTTGTACATATTTGACACGCACATTTTATCTTTCGTTATTTTATTTTTATCTGCATCCGCACCGTTTTCTTCTGGTTTTTTAGTTACATCTCGTCTTATTGTCTGTTGGTTCCGCATCGTTCTCCTGTTGTGATTGTGGTGGATTTTATGATTTAGTTTTGTTTTGTTTTTCGCTGAGGACGGTTTGCCGGAAGAGCAACCGAAATATCCGAATTTATATTTATCCCTCGCACATCATCCTAGAGGGATAATTAGCTGATCAAGAAAAAACCCCGAAAATCACGGTTTTCTATTTCTTTCGTAATGAATGGTCAGCTTGGCTTCAAACCTTATATTTATCATACAACCACACAGGCTAAAAAATTTTCATCGGGTATAGGCTATGTAAAATCTACTTTGACGAAATTTCCAGCCTTACTTTTACCAAATTTCCGGTTTCGGCCGGATTCCGGGAGAACTACTTGTCTTGCAAAAAATTGAAATTCAACTTTTAACAAATTTACCGATTTCAGCTGGATTCGTGGCGAACTATGTGTCTGGGTAGAAATGACTGCCATACAGGAATTCAGCATGTCTTCTTACCCGTAAATCGAGCATCTAATGACATTCATACAAAACTTTTACTTTCAACAAATTCCCGGTTTTGGCCGGATTCCGGGCGATCTACTTGTCAGGCGAAAAAAAAAATCATATTCGGATTCAGCATGTTTCCCTATCCTTAAATCGAACCTCTAATCAACTTTAGATTGAAGTTTTATTTTTGAAAATTTTTCCTGTTTTTGCCGGATTCCGGGTAAACTACCTGTCTGGCGAGAAAGTAATTGTCATATTCGGATTCAGCATGTCTTCTTACCCCTAAATCGACTATCTCATTAGCTTATAAAAAATATTTTTTGTCGCCCCTTAAATTGAAACTCCTCCCCTAAATGTACAGCTATGGGGCCCGTCTACGAGCGAGACCTTTCCCGTGCCACGAAGAATCGTCACACCAAGTTTCACCAAAATATCTCATTCCCTTCGAGAGTTATCGTGCTGACAGACGGACGGACAATTTTTCATAGGTATCCCTCAACTTACGTTTTGGGATCCCAAGAACGCAAAACCTTGTTGATTGCGGAAACAGGCTTCTTGGCCACACAACTGAGTTGGAATACGCTTGAAATGTTGTAATGGTAGCGGGCGTTCCCTGGCGTCAAATTTGAAGAGGAAATCAGAGAGCAAACCTTGCGCAACGTTTATTTGTATTCGTGAGTAAACCAAACAAGGTATTTCACTCTATAACTTAACATCTATTTTTTTTTCTCATTGGAAGACATCAGTAGCGGCTGTGAAATGGTGTGTACCAAAGTCAAATATAACAAAGTTGTAATGCTGGTATACCTTACTTTGGTAACTAAACAACCCATGATTTCATTTGACTTTGAAATTGGTGTAGCCTATGAATGAACGAATGAATGAATGATTTTGTTAACTCATTCTAAACAGAAAATGAGACAAATAGAGTATAAGGGAAGAAAAAAGAAGAAGAAAAAAAGGAAAAAAACTAATCACACTAATTTACTTGTGCCCGTCTGGCTGGAGCACAAACATATGAGTACGATGCAAACCTAGCATTTGAGCATGGGTATCAAAAAAGGGCATAGTGTACTAGACTGCTCAGATCTGGCAAGTCACAGTCTCATCGGAACTCAGAAGGCTAGTATGATGCCCCGAACCAGGTACTTAGGTATAACTAGAATTATTAGTATCTTTTGCTACAGTAGCTCGCTTGTTTACCTCCAGATATTCTTTATCATTTTATGTTTTTGCTTTTGTTTTTGGGATCCCAAAACGTAAGTGGAAGGATACCTATGACATCGCAAAAGTTGTCCGTCTGTCTGTCCGTCTGTAAGCACGATAACTCTCCAAGGGAATGAGATATTTTGATGAAACTTGGTGTGGGGATTCTTTGGTTCAAGGGAAAGGTCGAGTGTGTAGATGGTCTTTTTAGCCCTACATTTAGGGGTGGGGGAGGGGGTTCAAATTAACGGGCTAACACAAATATTTTTAAACAGCTAATAAGATAGTCGATTAAGAGGTAAGAAGACATGCTGAACGTGAATATGAAAACCATTTTCTCCCCGGATAAGTAGTTCCGCCGGAACCGGAAGCCAAAACCGGAAAGTTTGTTAAAAGTAATTTAAAAGTTTTATCTGAAGTTGATCAGGTGTTCGATGTAGGGGCAAGGAGATACGTTGAATGTGAGTTTGAGCGTTATTTTTTTTTGCCGGACTGGTAGTTCCAGAATTCGGCCGAAACGGGCCGTCATAATAGATATGAGAGGCGTATTCTCGTCGTTCCCCGAGGACTCCAGTTGAGGAGTCCCAGCGTTTTTGTTTGTCCCGGGGACTCAGTCCCCGTATTCTCGTGAGTCCCCACTTACGGGGAATGCTCCGATTATCATCACTCAATCAAAAAGGACTCCCGGAGGACAATCATCAAAAAGGACTCCCTTTCAGATTCAGAGGGGAATCAATTTTTGCTGGTGTTGGTGCAATGTAAAATTAGTTGAAAATAATCCGAATATACAGAATAAAAAATAAAGTGGATCCAGAGGATCCCCCGTGTTCTCGCTGTTTCTGTACACGGAGTCCGCGTGGAGTGACTCCCTCTATTCTCGCTGTTCCCTTCGATTCCCCGAGAAGTCCTCGGGGAACGGCGAGAATACGCCTTTATAGGGGTAAACCCACATAAACATTCTTTGAGCCCAAGCTGACTATACAAATAATGCATAAAACAGTTGCTTTAGCAGCGATATTTCGGCCCTTCTTGGCAAGGGTCCTCATCAGGCTGTCAACGGCGAGAATACGCCTTTATAGGGGTAAACCCACATAAACATTCTTTGAGCCCAAGCTGACTATACAAATAATGCATAAAACAGATGCTTTAGCAGCGATATTTCGGCCCTTCTTGGCAAGGGTCCTCATCAGGCTGTCAATCTTCAGGGTCAACGTTGGGAAGGAAACAAACCTGCAACAAATAACTGAATCTTCTACCGACTATAAATATCTTATTTATAGTCGTGGGGAAAACCACTGTGGGGAAAAAACTAGTCCTGAGATTTAGTTTTTGACACGGCCACTGTTTTTTGCTGCACGATTGGGGCGATGGCAGGAAAAGTTTTTTCTTCATTTTGATCAACTTCGGTTTTGTTATTAACAAGGGACTGAAAGCTTAAATTTTTAATTGTAAACACACACGCTGAATTTGGTTTTCTCAGATGATTAGCTATTTGGCCTTAATCTGTTTCCGAATTTTAGTAGTAAAAATGTTCAAGTAGTTTGGAGAAGACTGGAACTGGCGAATACAAAACCCATTTGTCTGGATCGAATATTAAGTTTCTGGGATCAAATCGAAACCTTTGGTCTTGTTTTGTATGGTCTGCCAGTAGGCCGAATCAAAAGTATTGATGATTGATTAGCTTACTATCCATTTTTAATCTGAATAGAATTTTTCAGTTCATATTCCTTTCCCTTGCTTCAGCTAATTTTTTGTCAGGTCGTGGAGCATCTTCATGGCCTTATGGGTCGAAAACGTCTGCCACTAGCTGGGCTCACAATGATTCACTTTGATTCACATCCGGACCTCCTTATACCGACCTCTATGCCTGCAGACACGGTCTTTGATAGATATGGATTACAGGAGTAAGTATTGATTACTTTTTGTTTTCAGTTTTACTGTTTTGCTCTTTGTACGAATTTCACTGCTGGTGCGATAAATGTGACCCGCATCACTTACAATAACTGTTACAAAAAACTTCACCGACTCCCGCACTGGTGTAGTCAGAGGCGTTACTAGCCAAAATGTTTGGGGGGGGGGGGACGAGGCATTGTAATTTTTACCGACTTTTTCTTCAGAAAAACGACTGTTTTCAACAACAAAAATTAAATTTTTAAAGAAAAAAAATCGACTGATTTTCAGAAAAACCGACGAATTTTCAGAAAAACCGACTATTTTCATGAAAAAAATTAACTGTTGTGATGAAAAATCGTGGCGCTTCGTGCCGACTCGGTTATTTTTTACCGACTGGCCGATAGCTTTGGGGTGTGTCCCCCCACCCCAGTCGTGACGCCCCTGGGTGTAGTGCCTCGGAGATGTTCGCTAATAATCGTATGCCTTCGTTTTACGACTAAAACGTAAAGCAGTTTTGTCGCTAAAAAGCCGCCCTTTTCAGGTCAGATAACAACCTGATCCAAATTCTTTCTCTCCAATTTTTCAACTTTCATTGCCTTTGTGGACAAAATGGAGTGATAAACTTGTGGTTCGTGGATTTTTGATACATATGTGGTTATGTGTGATATGTAGGCTAGTGATAATGTGTGTATTTCCTCTATGTATATGGCTACCGCAGAGTTAAATAATAAAATTTATAAGTTGGGAACCTGGTTGCCATGTATGCCTGATTTCGGTGTAGGGGTAAAGCAAACATTCGGGGTAAAGCGAACATGGATATGCTGTTTATTTTCGGGTTCGGTCGGTAATTCGTTCGGAATCAGGTGGAAATTTGAGAACGGACCGAATTGACCTAGAAAGTTGACTAGGGCTTAAATCCGTAGCATAACCTGGAATCCTAGTAGGCTACTAGTCAAGTATTCAGCTTCTTCCTGTCACAGACCTACTCTCTTTTGGAGAACCATCAATACCAGCCAAGGTTTCCTTCATGAAACATTCTTGTCCCATATAGGCTATAACCAGTTCGGAAAAATAAGGGATATAAAAAGACCAACGGTTTCGATGGGAGCCCAAAGTACAGTTTTTGATCCAGACAACTGGGTCTTGTAGATATCCGGTCTTAGCCAGACTTCTTAAACATTTGTATTAGATTAAGGTCTGTGGCTAATCATCTGAGAGAATCAAGTTGAGATATGGATTCCCATTAGTGTTTATCCCTGTAATTCATATCTACTTTGACGAAATTGATCAAAACTTCCTGCCTTACTTCTTCCAAATTTCCTGTTTTGGCCGGATTCCGGGCAAACTACTTGTCCGGCGAAAAGCTCAAGCTCGAAAAAGGTTCTATGTAGAGGTAATTAGACAGAATTTCCGGTTTGACCGGATTCGGGCGAACTATTTGTCTGTCGAGGAAAATAATTTTCATATGCCGATTCAGTATGGGTAAATAATTTTCATAGACGTGTTCAGCATGTCCCTAAGTCGAATATCTCTTTAGCTTTTTTTTTTTTATTTTGGCTTTAGTTTAGCTTATTTTGTTCGCCCCTTAATTTGAACCCCCACCCTTACTGGACTATACAGATCCCAACTGAGAACTTGACCTGTCCCTTGACCCAAAGAATCCTCACACCAAGTTTCATCAAAATATCTCATTCCCTCCGAGAGCTATCGTGCTTATGGACGAAAGGACAACCTATACGAAGTCATAGGCATCCCTCTACTTACGTTTTGGGATCCCAAAAATAATGGTACAATGAAAAATATCCAGGATGAACTTGCTATGAGCTGAGCAAATCATGTGTATTGCGTTATAATTATTCATTGATGATTCGTCGTGCTCAGGTAAGAAAATGAAGAATCCCGGCGTCGTCTAGATGGACGTGTCCAGTTGGTGATTGAAGGGGTTAGCCACTTTTGAGTAGCAGCCTGACAAAAATTGGATCCATGCGAGTGTTTTGTGTACGAAAAGATCGATAATTTAATCGTATGCATAGATGAGTTGGTTGAAAGCAGAAGCGTTTCTTTAAAGGACACCTGAATGAAGAGTACCAAGTATAATCCCTATTTGTATGACGTCCGTTAACATTGCCTGCAGAAAACCGAATCCAAATACGAAATACCGTTTCCAAGCTATGATTTTTGCTCCATTTTGCATCTGTCCTTATTTCAGTACCGAGCAATTTTAGAAATGAACAAATGTCTCCAGTCAACCCTTCTTCTGGAATATTTTTTAACCAGATAAGCCCAAACGTAAATCTAGAAGAAATTCCAATACGATCCGACCAGCGCTGTACAAGATTTGAATGAATTGCGCTTTCTGTCTTGGAGTCTGCATGTCCAAACTTCCGGAAACAATCATCCCTATTTTGAAAACGTCACGCTCAGGAGAAGAATGCTCTCCGTGTCCATGTATGTAAATGCATTTTCCATGGTGTGTTCAAGTATGGTTTCATTGTTCAGGTGTCCTTTAACATAGGAATAAAAATTGAAAAAAAAATCAAAATTAAAAATAGGGGTACAGTGTAAATTTTGGATATTTTATTGGTTTTCGGCTCCGTCGAATAGTGCGGCGGGATTCAGAGGAAACCAGAAACTCAATGGAGAACCGAAAGGTTCTTGGTCAGGTTCATAGTTGTATCCATTGGAATTGTATCTTCGGTTCATTTTCTCACAAGACCATTCCTGCGGAAAGAGCTACACGTTTTTTTGTATCTAGTCCGCCTAATCATAAGCTGCGTTCTTTGTCACGGGAGTTCTCACCGGTGGTCTCCGGTTTTTCTTATAAGCCGTTTTTGCATCCACCGGTGACTTCTCACCAGTCTTATAACCCGTTTTTGAACTAACCAGTGTCCGGTTTTATCTCACCGGTGCGGACTAACCAGAACCTGCTCGTGAGCCCTGCTGCAGCGAGGAGTTAGCCGGTTTTCATCAACTCACAGGTGAAACAAAAAAACGCGTTTTAAGGGAAGAACCGGACACTGGTGACTAAACACCAGAGCAAGCCCGGAGTGCAACGAACGCAGCTATAGACGACTCTTTTCGCCAATGATGGCGGGTTTACACTTTGCGTAAATCGGATCGTATTTGAATGACACCAAACGGACAAGTCCGCTGAGATTTATTCTAGCGATATTGCGGCCCTTTTTGGCAAGGGTCCTCTTCAGGCTCAAGGAAGAAAAAAGAACCAGCGAACCGATCAACAAGATCTGAGCGTTTACTCAAATACGTGCGTATTTTACGCTCGTGTTGGGCTCTAGCAACATAATTTACTCTGGGATTTCAAAAGTACGCTCGGATTTTACGCAGCCCCCTAACGAGCCCTCTGCCGTTGTCATTTAACTGAAACGATGGCGGCGACGGAGTAGAGTATTTCATAGTCGTTCGCTGCAACCAGTAACGGCAGTAACTCCCACTTACAAGTCTTTGGCTTTTATATTCGTTGTCATCTGCCAGGCGAAGAAAATTCTTCGAGACTAGGTTTTCGGTGCTTTTAGCGCACAGCTCTCACTAGAAATGATCTTTTCAACATGGAATGTCACAGAAATATCGTGAACAATCCATTCTTGCGAGCGCTATAGCAGTTTACGGTTTTCAACGTTTTTTATGGAGCTCAGAACTCATGAAGTGCATGTATCAAGTTCAAACTTGGCACACTTATGGGTGGGGGGGGGGGGTCTAGTTGTGCCGTCTTTGGGTCCCACCCCCACACAAACCCTGTTCAGGGTCAGTTGGGTCCAGATTGCCCAGTGAATAATGTTCATAACTTGACCAGAGCTGGACATAGGACGATGCAATTCCTTGTGCTTGTAGCTCCTAAGCCTGGGAAACTACTTTTAAAGTCGCACCTCCCCCACCCCCACGGTGGGTTGTCATGTAAAGTTCACGGGCAACTGGGCCCAGATTTCCCAAGAGTAAAGTTCGTGACCCGTGAAAGGAATCTACAGGTATCAAGTTGAAACTTGGTAGGCTTGTGAGCATTGGAGTCTCTTTTTGCTTTTTGGGAGTCGCAAACTGACCCCCCCCCCACCCAGGAGCGTCGCAAGGGCATTTTCGGTGGTGGGGGGGGGGGGGTGCAGAGCCAAAATTTTACCGAATCTTTAAAAAATTTTACCGAATCCTAGAACTAAGAATTCGAGCTTTAAATTCTGGAACAGAAACGATTACGTAGCAAGAGTAACAATAAAGGGCAGCATAAAAGACGATAAGCCAACTATTAGGCGGCGTTTTGGCGAAGCCCAGATGTAGAATATATAGCCGGGCATGATTGCAGTAATAGCTTCTATCTATTGTAGCCAATAGAAAACTAAAAGTTTGTTTTAACAATGGATTCTGTCATCTCCTTTCATACAATCGACGTTACTCTGCTAGTCAAATGTTTTTAGAAAATGAAACTGAATCTTTTGATGTTATGAGACGGAAAGCGATAGTTAGTTTTGTTGCAAGGGCAGAAGTTTCCGAAAATCCACTTTTAAAGGCAATTCGTGAGAATGCAGAATGCCGTTCTGGCCATTTCTACCGACTTTTCCGTCGACTGTGTTATTGCCCCGAGCCCCCGAATGGTTAAAATGATTGTATATATTTAGTAAAGAAATTTCCTGTGTTAGTGTAATTTTATTGTGTGATGTGTAATATCACGAATTAAATAAATTGATTGATTGATTGAAATCGAGTGCCGCAGGCAAAATTTTCTGAAATCCATTTTTTTTCTGTTTGCTAAAATGTAACTGCTTCGGAATTTTATCATTTACCGTTGATTAAATACCGAGGCTCGAAGAAGTCCCAGAAACCGGATGGAGCGACGTTCCGGCAGCAGCGACTGTAGTCTAGTTAATATACTACCCATAATCACATAAAGTGAGCGCCACAGGCGAAATTTTTGTTTGATTTTTCCTCCCAAATTTAATTTCCATCCAAGTTCTAGCTTTTAATGTTTCAAAACCTCAATCCTAAAACTGGCTTAAAACCCCCGCCAAATGACGCGCCCTTTCACAAAATAGAGAATATTACGAAGAGTGCTGCAGGCGGAATTTTCGAAATATTTATGATTAAATATTCTTTTTGGGATCATAGATCATCCCTTTTGTCTGCGACAAGTGCTTCACTCGACCTCTTCTGAGGTTCGCGGTAGCTTGCGAATCCTGGCAGTTATAACGAATAAATTACCGAATCCCAGTTATTATACCGAATAAGTTTAGACCGATAGCATGTTCGGGATTCTGTATAACTACCGTATCCCGGTTACTATACCGAATTGTTTTGGGGTCGAAAGACTACCGAACAATATTCTTATTTGGTATACTTTCGTCGAAACTGGAACAAAGTCAGGATTCGTGGTTAACTTCCTAATCCTGGAAGTTATACTGAATAAATTACCGAATCCTAATCATGATACCGAATAATTTTGAACCAATAGCTTATTCGGGATTCTGTGTAACTACGGAATCTCCATAAGTATACCGAATAGTTCCGGAATCGAAAATTACCAAATGATTTCAGTAAATTCTCTCACCAAAATCGTGATAACTACCGAAAACTGACAATTATACCGAATCCCGATCATTATACCGAGAGATTTGTACATATAGCCTATTTAGGATTCTGTATAACTACCGAATCCCCGTAAATATATCGAACAGTTCTGCTATCGAAAAGCATACCGAAAATTCTTAGTAAAATGCTGGTCCTCCGGCCCAAAATTTTACCGAATCTCAAAAAGGTGGGAGGGTGCTGCACCTCCCCCCCCTTTCGGCTCTGATTGGGCAACTGGGACCAGATTTCCTATGAGTTAAGTTCGTCCATGACAGGTCTCAAGTTCAGCTCTTGTATAGGCCTACTTGTGGATCTATATGTTAGGTGTGGATTTTCGTGTAACATCAACAGATAAGACCACACAACGTACGTCAGTTCTCACTGAATAGCTGGGAACTGGACGGTTTTGTCATATGATATGCAGGCTACGATTTTTATGGCAGTTGAGCATACTCAAGTGCCATATAGCGATCGTAATTTCTGTCGGTCTGTCGGTCTGTCTGTCTGTCGTTCTGTCGGTCTGTCCAGGTTTTGCTAGTTTGGGCACTTCCACACAAGCTAGGACGATGAAACTTCACAGGCATATCAGGGACCCGACCAGATCAACTTACAAATAATCACTTCCCCAATCCAACTTTCCCCGGATCCGGGAGTCCGGAAACTATAAAGTAAAAAGGGAGCAAAAAGTAAAACGGGAGCAAAACAAAACGCTGGCTCAACGCGGGATCGAACCAGGAACCTTTGGGTTAACAGTCTAGTGTTCTACCACTGAGCTATGCGACTATGTATCAGAAAGCGATGGTTTAATGGTAAGTCCAAGTCAAACAAATCTAGTGAAACGTTCGGCAGGAATATCAGCGAACCGACCAGATTAACTTGGATATAATCATATTCCGGATCCGAAACTTGACATATGTCAAGAACGATTGCCGATAACTGGGGGGCGGGGGCTGGGGGCTGGGGGCTGGAGGGGGGGGGGGGGGGCACCCAGAACCTCGTGAAACGCTTCCACATAAGCTAGAACGATGAAACTTGGCAGGCGTGTTGGGAAACCGACCAGATTAAATTGGAAATAATCACTTCCCCGATTCGGCCATCTTGGGGGCAGTGGAGGGATGGGAAATCCGGAAAGTAGTAGCATGCCTAACTTTTGAACGGGTAATCAGATCAAGAACAAGTGCTTCAGAAGCTCAATTTCAAATCCGGACCAGATCCGATAACTGGGGGGGGGGGGGGGGGCTGGAGGGGACACGGAAATCTCATGAAACGCTTCCACATAAGCTAGGACAATGAAATTTGGCAGGCATATAAGGGAACCGACCAGAAGAACTTGGAAATAATCACTTTCCCCATCCGGTCATTGTGGGAGGAGTGGAGGGATGGGAATTCCGGAAACTAGTAGCATGCATAACTTTGGAACGGGTAATCAGACATGCAAGAAACTTGACATAATATTATGTCAAGAACAAGTGCTTCAGATGCTCAGTTTCAAATCCGGACCAGATCCGATCACTGGGGGGGGGAGCTGGAGGGGCAACCGGAAATCTGGTGAAACGCTTCCAAATAAGCTAGCACAATAAAACTTGACAGGCATGTGAGGGAACCAACCAGATTAACATGGAAATAATCGCTTCCCCGATCCTGCTATCGCGGGTGGTGGTGGAGGGAAGGGGAATCCGGAAACTAGAAACATGCATAACTCTGGAATGGATAATCGGACATGCATAAAACTTGACAATTGTGAAGAACAAGTGTCTCAGATATTCAGTTTCAAATCTGGACCAAATCCGAAGAGAGGGGGATTAGAGGGGGGAACCGGAAATGTCGTGAAATGCTTAGGGTCGATGGATCGGGATGTCACTGTAGAAGGGTTGGAAGGGGTTTTCCCGGATTTCCGGTGATGACGAGTTAGGGTACTTCGAGGGGTACTTCCACATGTACTAGGACCATGAAACTTGGCAGACATATTAGGTACTCTTCCAGGTCAACTTGAAAATAGTTCTTTTCCCGATCCGATGATCATGGGGAGATTCTATTGACATGCATAACTTTGGAACAGGTGATCAGACGTGCATGAAACTTGTCAAGTGTCAAGAACAAGTGACTCAGATGATCAATTTGAAGTCTGGAACGGATCTGATAACATCGGGAGGAGCTGAAGGCGGGGGGAGAAAACTCTTGAAGCGCTTAGAGTCGAGAGATCGGGATGGGACTTGGAGGGAAGAACAAGCATAAGCCACAGATACATTGTAGAGGCTTAACGGCCTGCCATTCAATTTGCAAATATATTATTATTATTATTAATATCATTGACAAAACAGGACCGATCGTGTCACAGTGGGGGGAGTTGGAGGGGGTTTTCCCTAATTCCGATGATCACGAGTTAGGGTACTTCCAGATGTGCTATGACCGTGAAACTTTGCAGGCATGTTAGGGACTCTATTAGATTGGCTTGAAAATATAGTCCCTCCCCCGATCCGATCATCGTTGGAGGAAGATACAGTTGTCAATGAGTGGTATAACCTTTTCAGATCTACTAGATCAAGCCCATTTTCTGATGAAATGAATATCGGGAGGGAGATCCAGCCTTGAAAACTGCAAACCGTATCTGACAAACATGCTAACTGTTCTTACAAGTGCCATATGAGCTTTCAGCTCTTTTTTTTGTACTTTGCTAATTGAAAAGGAGTTTAAAGGCTCGGACTGGCTGGCAAGACATTTATATCGAAATTAAAACCGTTCTTGCAAGATCTTGAAGATTTTCTTTGGATTTTTAAATGCGGTTGTTTACATTAAAAGCTCTTAAACTGGGATGATTTCAAAATATGTTATTTCAATATTTTTGTGGTTATTCTGGATGTGAAATGTCTTGGTTCTAACGCTGATTGTACATAAGATGTAATAAACATTTTACTTTCACACTCCATGTTTGTTCGCTTGAGCACTTGTTCGAAATACCAGTACTTTCCACGTGGAATTATCGATTTTCTTGTTCACGCTAGTCGATTCAACCAAGCAAAAGAGCTTAAAAAAAGAAGATGCGCCTGGTCTCTTACCATGTCTTCCAAAATAAGAGACAATTGCCTACTTTGAAGCATCTCATTGTCTGAAAGAGACCTTGTAGCTTTCTGCGAATTTTTCGGTGTGTGACTGGCAGAACTCGGCTCGGTCGAAAAAGCGTTAAAAGTCGTGTGTACAAAATGGAACAATGGAGAAAGGCGGGTATTTTAGAAGCTTATAATCCCATAAGGGAGCTGAGGATAATACAAAAGGTAGAATAAGCAAGTGGTGGTCTTAAGGTGCGTCACTATGGAGAAACCGAGGGGTTACACACTCCCCGGCGACTGCTGTACACCCATTGCCGGCCCCGACAGAAACCAGTGACGCTGGAACAAGTTTATTTTAAAGTTGAACCGATTAGGGGTGACATCTGACAGTCTAGTTACACATCACTTATTCACTTAAAGTTTAACCGAAAAGGGCTAGGATACGACAGTCTAGTTACCCATCACTTGTTCGCTTAAATAATCTTGAAAACCCGATGAAAAAGCGTTAGTTTGTTTTTCTGATATTTCCAAATAATCGATTATCCCATTGTGCTTGCCGCTCTTCCCGTTTTTGTGATATCTCTATGGTGCCTGGAACATTTGGCAACAACACCAGCAGCAAACGAGTAAATAAATTGTGTATCAAATAAACAAAGAAGCGTCTGCAGTCTGCAGTGCCAAAAACTAGTGCTAGCTAGTGAGGTGTCTTGTGTAGTGATAGTTTAGTGAGTTTCGCGGGCGAATTGTGGACGGATTCACCATGGGAAAGCGTCCACATTCCCAACGTCCCTACTGAAGACTACTGTGGACAGAATGAAAATCCCGAATAGGTGTTGTAATAATTCAATGTATTTGAATCTAAGATGTAAAAATAAGTTGCCTGTTCAGTTAAACTTTAAATATGCGTCAAAACCCCACAAGAATGCGTTACTTCGTTTGTCCACTATGCACAGATAATGGACAGAACTTATTCTTTCAAAATTGAGCTAACCCTTTGTGCTTGTCCCTCTATGCTTAAAAGATATAGCAGCAAAAAGGTAAGCCATTGCTGAAAAATAAACAAAAAATGACAACTTCCTCGAAAGACTTATCTTAACATCATTTTCTTATTTTATAAGTAGTGAACTGAAAGACAAAAATGCTCCTCAGTCGGGATTTGAACCCAGGACCCTCTGCTTACAAGGGGCTCTACCAACTGAGCTACCGAGGGTCTTGAGAACAGAATTCGCAAACCAGTACAATAGTCTGGTAGAAGTCGGCCATAGGAAAAATGATCCCGCCCGAAGGCAAATCATCTAACCAGTTCACATCCCCATGTCACGGAAATTTATAATAATACATAGATGGCACTTTACACAAGGGACTTGTACCGTGAGCAATAAACCAGAATCTGTATTTTCGAATATAATTTATAAGTCTAGGACTCATATTGTCGGAGCCACGTAGACATCCCAGACCTGCTAGGCGCGGTCTCATGGTGAAAACTAAATAGAGCCAAATATATAATTTCAATGGGGAAAACTTCAGTGCAAATATATCACAAACCCGAAAGGGCTCCCTCACCTTCGACAGATTAAAGGTAGCCTTACTGCACACAAAGTCCGATTTTCACATTAGGATGGGACTTTCCTCTCAAAATTTTAATGCATGACATGCAAGTTTCTCCCGAGGGGCTGCCCACTCTTGAGTTCAATGTACAGCAAGACTAGCTTTAGGCATGGAAATAGGGGAGCTCGGGGTTGGATCGGACACGGGGTTGTTCTGGACACCCACAAAACAAATGATAAAAGTTGTTGCTAAAATCGGAAAAAAATACATAACATCTAGCTTCTAGTGATCTAACTTTGTACCAAAGTTTCGTGGTACTTGCTTTTCTGGTTTTGACAAAAAGTTAAAAAAATAGGTTTTCTCGATGTAAAAGTTTTTGGCTCATGGTCGGTTAAAAAAGCTGTACGTCCAAGATAGCGATAGTTGGAAGGCGATTAAATGACAATAGACAGTTTCGTAATTGCGGTGTGTAGCCTGCTTAGTATTTTCAAGCTAGATCAGTTAGTTTTCCTGTAGTACGCCATTTTGTTATTTCAGTCAGGGTGGGGTTGGTTCGCACAGTTTTGAAGGGGTTGGTCCGGACATTCTTTTTCTACCCATATGACATACAAATTTGAAACTGATTTAGAAAAATGCTAAAAGATGTTATCAGAACATTATCGTATTGTTTGTTAACAGAATTAGTTTGAAAAATGAACGCGCTAAAAAGAGATGGCCACAACCGAAGAAAACTGGTTAGTAGAATTGTCTACAATAAAGTAAAAAACTAGATTTTTGTTATTTAATGATTTAATATAGTTAACTTTGCTTACGATACTTTCAAAGAGGAAAAAGAAACACGTATTCGTACTTATGAAGTTAAATTTGGGAAAAGGTTCTTATGTCGGAAATTCGAAAGAAAAGGAGGTTCTTTGAATGAAAGTTCGTTGAGGGGCTTGAAGATATTCTTTCTGCAAATGAGTTGGGCCTAAAATCATTTTTCTGTAGAATCGATTCTTGTAATCGGTCCAACTAAAGATGGACGGAGCGTTGCCGATATAATTTTGAAGTTACCAGTCTCTGGAATTGCTAGGTTAGCTGAAAGGACAAATGAAGGATTTTCACTTTAACGCTACCTCGGCTCTTGAAACATTTGTTTTCTTTAGTTTTCTGTTTACTTTTGAGCTGCGATATTATCATTTCCACTTTTTAACATATTTAGATAAAGTCGAATAAAAAAATAATACATTACAAACAATGTCCGAACCAACCCGAGGCCTGTCCGAATCAACCCCATGGGTTCGGACAAATTGAAGAACAGAAAAAAATGTTTACTTAAAAACTTGATGTAGGAAAAAATCTGAAAAAATTACCAGCTATTCCCCCAGACATTCTACACGTTTGACAACACAAACGATGTAAATCCGCCAAGAAATGGCGGCCTAGCAAGAAAAGGAAAATTAGTGTCCAGGTCAACCCCGAGCTTCCCTACATATTTTTGTTGAAATTCAAATTCTCCGCGTGTGGATGAATTTTGGGTTGTCGTGCAAGCGACGCAAATTGTGACCGTTATTATTAGAGCCCGGGGTGAAATTTTTTTTACAAAATCCGTCAGATGATTCAAAATAAGTCACGAATAAGATATAAAAATAAGCTGCTTTTTCAGTTAAACTTTAATGTTCTCATACGTGGCGGCCGGCGCCGGCACCGGCCGAGCACCAGGTCCCTTGCTGTACATTGAAATCGAGAGTTGGCAACCCCTAGGGATTAACCTGCATGCGATGCATTCAAATTTCGGAGCGAAGTCCTTTAGTCTGTCAAAGGGTAGGGAGCCCTTTCGGGTCTGTGGTCAGAGTTGCCACACCAAAAATATTTAAAGAGTGACTTTCGGCCCAAAACAGAAAGTGAATTGGGTGTGAAACTTATTTTCATGAAATGTTCCCTTTGGTCGGAATCCCATCTGTAAAAAATGCCACATGTTAATTTTACTTTCATGAAAAAACTTGAAATGGTCACTTCTGGTCGGAATCCCTGCTGCAAAAATGACACTTTTGGTAATTTTTTTTAAATAGAGTGATTTTTATGTCCTACGGAGGAAAAGACAAAAACAAAATAGACTGACAATTCACACTATCGTGCGACATGTGGCAACACTGTCTGTGGTAGTTGCATTACTAGCGGGAACTTTTGGTCCGGTTTGCATGTTGCTGACGTCGTGTTTGACTTCAACCAGTGCTTCCTGTCGACTTTTTCCGAAGGAAAATAGTGACCATCTGAAATAAGCAGATTCGTTAGATAACAAGACCAAAGGTGTCGATGGGATCCGAAAAATCGAATATTTGTTCCAGACAATCGGGTCTTCTCTTCGCCAGATCCAGTCTTCGCCAGGCTAATCATCAGAGAAAGCCAAGTTCAGATATACCTATATAAGCCATATCTGTTTTGACGATACTGACCGAAACTTCCTGCTTTACTTCTGTCATATTTCCGGTTTCGCCCGAATTCCGAGCGAACTACTAGTCAAGCAAAAAAAGAAAAATTAGAAACGAATCCAGCGTATCTCTTTATCCCTATATATAACGTCTAATCAACTTTAAATAAAACTTTGACTTAAAAAAAAAAATCCGGTTACAACCGGATTCCGAACTAATTATATGTCGGGGTAAAATATGATTGTCCTTTACAGACTCGGCGTCTCTTTCTACCTCTAAATCTGTCATCTAATCAACTTCAGATAAAACTTTTACTTTTGACCATTTTCCGGTTTTTGCCGGATTCCGGACGAACTACTTGTCCGGCGAGAAAATGGCCTTCATCATCGTGTTCAGCATGTCTTCTTACCTCAAATCGAACATTTAATCAACTTCAAATGAAACTTTTACTTTTAACCAACTTTCCGGATTTTGCCGGATGCTTGTCCGGCGAGAAAATGGTTTTTACCATCGTGCTGAGCATGAATCCCCTCCCCAACCACTAAGTATAGGACTACAGAGCCCGTCTACGAACTTGACCTTACCCTTGACCCGAACAATCCTCACACCAAGTTTCATCAAAATATCTCATTCCTTTTGAGAGTTATCGTGCTTACAGACAGACGGATGGACAGACAACTTTTGCGATATTATAGGTATTCTCCATTTACGTTTTGGGATCCGAAAAACAGGTAGTTTTACATCAAGAGGCATTTTTAATACAATAGTAGCCGACTGCAATCATCAGGCCGTCCTTCTTTGTTCTTAGTGTTTAGTTTAGCGTCTACACTCAGTTTCAGTTTGAATATAAAAAAAGGCTTTCGGATTTCGGTATAAATTGTGTTGAAATCCTGCGCGACTGTAAAAGATTTTGAAAATTAATTTCTTTTCTGCTTGGCCTTCCACCCAAAACATAGAAATAAAGTAGTAAAGTTGAACAAAAAATTGTTGAATAGAGTGGCCCACAATAATGTTTTCTACTTTGAAATAAAGTATTAAAATTGACCCTCCTTACTGATCTAGACTTATCCAAAAGACAATATCTGGAGTTGTGTAAACTTATTTGTTAGACTCACTTCAGTTCGGAACAATACCAATGGTTTTGATGGGATCCCAAAAGTTTAATATCTCATCCAGACAATTGGGTCCTGTCTTCTCAAGACTCCTTAAGCATTTTTAATACAAAAATTGAGAAACAGATCAAGGCCAAATAGCCAACCATCTGAGAAAACCAAGTTCAGATATGGATTCAGCATCTGTGTTTACCCCTATAAGTCATATTTGTTTTGACGAAACTGATCGAAATTTCCGCCTTAGCTTACGTCTACCAAATTTCCGGTTTCTGCCGAATTCGGGAACTACTTATCCGATATAATAACAAAGCTCAAAAACGAATTATCGAACATCTAATCAACTGCAAATAAAGCTTCAACTCATGACAAATTTTCCGGTTTCAGCCGGATTCCGGGCGAACTGTGCGTCCGGGGTAAAAGAACGATTGTCATATGCGGATTCAGCATCTCTTCTTACCCCTAATACCCCTCCACTTACTTTTGGGATCCCAAAAATATTGATGCAGTCTATTGCAGTCCCATATAGTCCTTAGAGAGATATGGATCGTCTGGATCAGAGCAATGATCCATAACTTCCGTGACTTGCAACGGTAATTTCCTAGTAATTTCTCGGATAGTTCAGGCCGAAAGATTCATTGGCCTAAAGGCTCCTATTCTAGCGGTGATTTTGCCTGACCGGAATTGAGACCCTGCGGTTTTCTTGTCGGCACAGTACCACTTCTAGAAGTAGGCCTAATCTTACGATCATCCCGGCTCTTGTCACGACCGTCTCATAATGGGCATGCGACACGCTTTAGCTTTTTTGGGGCCTAAAAAAAGCCTCGTCTTCCACTACCTGTACCCGCAACCTGCCGTTGCCTAAATGAGTTTTTGTGTAAAAACACCAAAGAACCCATCAACCCTCATAATAGTTTCCCACCTGTTTGGGGTCCCCTCTACCGACGGGGTCATAAATCTTGAAAATATAAGAAACACAACTTCACTGAGACGTGAAATGCGTCTGGGTCTAAAGGCGAGGGGTCAGATCCCCGCAAAGGGTGTAGTACACCACAACGCTAGATAGCCGATGTGAGGTTGGAATGTGATTGTGGGGAACTAGAAGCAGGGCCATATCCAAGAATTTATTTCGGGGGGGGGGGGGGCTACCCGCGTCTCGCACTTAATCCATGTCTAATACTATTTGCGAATTTGCGGTAACAGAGTGTTCTGACAAATTGTTGTTTTCTTAGTTACCGGGGATCTGTTATCATGACGAATTGTCGTTTCCTCAGTTACCCAGTAACATGTTAGTAACCCTGGTACGTTGTACCGAGTAAGCCTGCTGGAACCAGGGCTACCGAAATTCAGTAAATGGGCTATTCAGTTACCAAGTATCAGTTAACCAGTGACCGAGTGTCTGAAAAAACGAACAGAGTGCACTCAGTTACCAGGTAAGAGTAAATCTAGGTAACCGCAAAAACGCAACTCGTTAAACCAGGACTTAGATCAGAGCTTATAAAGCATATAAAATACGATTGTTTGTTTATGTTTTTGTAGTGGGGTCGAACACCCTACCCTCCTCGATAAGGCTTTGAGTGAGGTTTGCGTTTTGGACATCTCGTAACTTTGGAAACTGGAGAAGATCGAAAATCGTCATTCAGACCTGACCTTCATTCAGACAATCTGAGGACCAGATTGTCCGAATCAAGGGTTCTGATAAATGTCCTCTTTTTGGAATCCCATCGAAACATTTCGTCTTGCTATCCTAAATGGCAATCTTTTTATTGGTCTTGCACAATACTGGCATACCCTATTTTGGCTCCGGGGTTTTGCAGCTTACGGGTACGACAAAAACGAAGTATCACGGTTTACTATGAATCGACCGGAGTTTGAATGACATCAGTTGTGTATATTGGCACTAATTGCGATTGAGGCGAAGCACCGTGTAGAATATTAATAAGGGCAACGTGTTGAAAAATAATTTATTGCTTTGTATTGTGCGCGTATTTTGCAGTTTTAATTAACGAACCAGGTCGATTCTTTAGCAGTATGCGCCAGACGCATCGAACGCATATCCAGACTGGCCAGACACATCTAAAAAACAAATTAGATATTAAATAAATAAAAAGTTATATGCTGGCTTAAAGCGGACCGAAAAAAATGGTCTTTGTTCCACGCACACAATGATAACCATCCGTACTGCCACTATGTATGTTCAAAACCACAAAAAGCACCGTCAAACAATGAGCAAATAAAAAAAAAACACCAAATTTCCTAGGTTTGAAATAATTCAGTCTGGATAAATCTCAGCCGATATAGCACGTAGGGAGCCAAGGATCATGAAAATAATCATTTCCATCAATGCTCCAACTGTTTATTACAAATACAAATAAATAAAAAAAAACAAGACCAGTGTGGTACTCCTGAAGACATAAAAGAATAATCAGTTAAGTTTTATACTTCTTTGCTAGTCAAACGTGGAAAATTCTGTCATGTGGGAAAGAAGACGTTCTGCGGGTTTTTTTTCTCGGGACAAAACAGCAAACGGGCCATCAAGTTCAAACTAAATAAAATGGGGGCCTCCCATCGGTAAGAGAAGGTAAACATAATGTTTCGATTAGGTCTTTAACTTTCTCGTGTTAGTGGTGATAGTGTAGGAAGATGTGCCTGACTTGCTCGCCCTCTGGTGGAGCGCGTCATCTCAGTGGTAATCGATGACCCGCCGATAATGGTCCTCTTTTGATAGATGGCCCCCAGTCCTTTGGGAAATTATAGCAAGCAGCAACAAAACTAAAAGAACACCTGACACTACATAGTGTTTCCGCGTGTTTCCGCAGATAACAACTTTACAACTAAGCTGTGTGTAAAGGAAATTACACACGCCTCCGGCTGTTTCTAGTCTTTTGCCTTGGATGACAATCTCCATAACAAAGATTTGGATAACCCATACTCCGGACGAATAACCTCCTCGGAAAAAATGATCGGGCGCATGTTACGTCACGCAAATGTGGCAAACTTGATAATCAGTATATTGTATATTGATATAGATGACATAGGATAGGATTACTATCATTAGCACGACGTACCCTTTAAGGCTGCAGTCCCGGGATGGCGAGCGGTGGGGCCGGTGTGACGTCGGACCGTTTGAAGATTTGCTTTGTGAGTGTGGGATGCCAAAATGTTAGTACCGGAAACATATGACGTCATATTGTATATAAGTTATTTTTATATTTGGCAACGCAAAACGGATACGTCATCTACATTTTATTAGAGATATATTCCGGCCCTTTTGGGCAAGGGCCTTCTTTTCCCGCTTGCGCGGCTTGAGCCTGAAGAGGAACTTTGCCAATAGGACCGAAATATAGCTCTAAAAAAATGTAGCTGAAGTATCCGTTTTGTTGTCAAATATGAATCGCATTCAGCTTGGGCTGAAGGAATATCTTTTATTTGTTGTATTAATTTAAGTTATTATAAGTTATATTATATTATATTGTTTTTTTTACATTATTAAGCCACTAAAAATTTAGTTATCGCGGCTCTCAAAGAAAAATTGCGGAAGACTTATGGAATGTTAGCACGAACTAAAGGCCAATTTGATAAAGTTACGCTTGGCCGTCTATGCAACTTTTTAACCCCTCTGTGGAATTCCTTGAATAAAACTGAGCGTAAACAAGTCCGTTCTAAATTTTTTCCGGTACTGCAAATATCTACTGGGAATTCCCATATGGTTCCGAAACTCTTACGTATTTTTTAGAAATACGCACCGTATTTTTGAAATAAGTGAAAAAATGAATGAGTTAACCAGTCGATTCATTAATCGAAGTAGAAAACTGCACGACTTTCCACTGGCTAGCCTGGTATAATCATGTGACTCAAGTTTGTTCTTATTGTGGTTATTTTTAGTTATCGCAGCTTAATTTTGTATCGTAGTGTTGTGTAATTCTCTTCTCTTTTTCTTTTTCTTTTGTTTCTTTACCAACTCCTCCGACCATTTACATTGTATTTGTATGGAGGGTTAAAATAAAATTAGTATTATTATGCTTCACAATATAATTTTTTTTTATATAGATTGTTCTTATATAGCCTATAAAATAGGTTCGCGCAGCTATTTTTTCCTTCTTCCTGACCATGGAAGTGAACCAATGGGAGTGACTACCTCTCCGCCTCCACTCATAGATATTACGTTGATAGCGCTTTGTATATGTGGCTTGTACCTTGACAAATGAACCAGAAGCAAATTTAAGAAGCAGTTCTAGGACTTCAGTGTTGGAACCTCGTAGGCAAACCAGGATCCACAAGGCTCATCGTGAAATACAAATAAAACTAAAGATTTAATTTTGATTGGGAAGACGCCCTTGGAATGGAAAACAACCAGGATCCACAGGGCTCGTCGGGAAATACAAATAAAACTAAAGATTTAATTTTGATTGGGAAGACGCCCTTGGAATGGAAAACATTCACAAGTAGTGCACTGAAAGAAAAAAATGCTCCTCAGTCGGGATACGAACCCAGGGCCCTTCGCATACAAAGCGACCACTCTAACAATTGAGCTACAGGTATACTTTCTAACGTTACTGACTGGAGGCGTTTATAAGCAGTCTTGTGACTAGGCTTGTGAACATAGTTCACGAACCACTACATTAGTCAGATAGAAGCCGGTCATAGGAATAGTGGCCGGCTTCTATCTGACTCCCCCCCCCCCTCCCCGGCACCTGCTGTACACCCTGTTCCGGCACCGACCGAAATCAGCAGCGCCGGCATCGGTGCCTTCGGTAATAAGGCGATTCATCTTTCTGACGCTTAATTAACATGTGAAACCGGGCACTTGTTGTGCGCTCGAATCAAGAGTGGGACACCCCTCGGCACGAAGGCAAATTGACCCAATCAGTTGACATCCTCATCAGTTTACTGGTTATAAACACCTCCACTCAGCAACGTTAAAAAATATACCTGTGATTGAAACATTCCGAAATGATTGTTTTTGATCGACTTTTCACTCTGATCTATATCTTTCTTGTCCGACCCACAGGCAACCCCCCCCCCGAAAAGCGCCCCCCCCCCCCTCAAATAAATTTCTCGATAATGGCCTGGGTACACTACTATTTGTAGAGTAGCAATCCCTTAGATCATCCCTAGACGATGATAGTGCAAAACCCCACTTGGATTTTGATTAATGGGTTGTAAATGAACCAACGAGAAACTTTTCGAATTGGATAAGGTATGCGGTCGTTAGGGAATCTGATGAACTATATCACATACAAAAAATGTAAGTCAGAGGAAAGAAATCGGACGAGGAAAAAAACTAAGGGACAACAAAACTACAGAAATACAGCTTTGAGGTTAAAAAATCGTGTGTCGAGGACGAGGTAGAGAATTAAAAGAAAATATATTTTAGCTCTTCCATTTCTTCCTCGTTACCAGGAGCAGTAAAGAAGGAATTAATGAACTATAACTATTAAAATAAATGATACAGTTATTTAAACAAATCAGTTATTAAAATAAATGAATGAACTCATGACAGTATGGTTGCGAACAAGGCCGTATCCAGGGGGTTAGGGGGTTGAAACATACAAAATTAATGATTTTTATAGGCTTTTCCCTCTGATCTGTTTTTTTTTTTTACTTTTTTGTCCGACCAGCAGGCAACCCCCCCCCCCCCCCCCCCGAAATAAATTCCTGGATACGGGACTGGTTGCGAGCAAGACAGTTGAAATTTGTTCCAGCGATGTTTCGGCCCTTCTTGGCAAGGGCCCCCTTTAGGCTGTAGCCAGAAGTATGAACCTCGTAATAAATAAAGTATCTGTTAACTAGAAGTATTACTATCCTATTTTGTCAAACGAACTTAACCTGTACTTTGACTAAAAGGATATTCGCATACAGTTTTGTTTTAGATAATCGAGAGTTATCGTGCTAACCAGGTGCTAACTGTTACGACTGACGGACGGACAAAATTTAAAATGTCAGAGTTATCCCGTCACTAACGTTCTGGGATCCAGAAAGCACCGCCATATTGAGAGGGGTTTGAGAGTTTTTGACACGCAGAATTAGCAATTCTATCCTGCCCTCCGAATATTCCTCCGAAATTTCCGTATGTGATCAACCTGAAAAGGATTCAGAATTACTTTTTGGGATCCCAAAACGTAAGTGGAGCACCTATGATATCGCAAAAGTTGTCCGTCCGTCTATTAGGACGATAACTCTCGAAGGGATGAGATATTTTGATCAAACTTGGCATGAAGACTCTTTAGGTCAGAGTACAGGTCGGGTTCAAAGATGGCGATGTAGCTGTATAATTAAGGGTGGGGGAGGGGTTTGAAATTAAGGGGGAAACAAATATTTTTTAAAAGCTAATGAAATAGTCGAATTTGGGGTAAGGAGACATGCTGAATCCGAATACGAAATTTACTTTCTCGCCGGACAAATAGTTCACCCGGAATCCGGCGAAAACCGTAAAAATTGTGAAAAGTAAAAGTTTAATATGACGTTGATTGGAGGTTCGATTTAGGGGCAAGGAAACGTGCTGAGTCCGAATATGAAAATTATTTTCTCGCCGGACAATTAGTTCGGCCGAATCCGGCAAAAACCGGAGAATTTGTTTAAAGTAAAAGTTTTATTTAAATTTGATAAGATGTTCGATTTGCGGGTAAGTAGACATGCTGAATTCGCATATGACTATAATTTTCTCGCCGGACGTGTAGATCGCTCGGAATCCGACTGAAACCGGAAACATTTATTCAAAGTCAGCTTGGGCTCAAAGAATATTTATGAAACCGGAAAATTTGTTAAAAGTAAAAGTTTAATCTGAAGTTGATTAGAGGTTGGATGTAGGGGTAAGGAGACATGCTGAATTCATTTTGGAGCTTTAATTTTTCTTTATTTTTTTAGTTGTTCCAGAATTCCTCCGAAACCGGAAAACTGGCAGAAGTAAGGCAGGAAGTTTCGATCTGCTTTGTCAAAATAAATATGACTTAAATGGGTAAACACACATGCTGAATTGATATCTGAACTTGGTTTTCTCACATGATAATCTATTTGGCCTTAATCTGTTTGTAAATTTTAATAGTAAAAGTGTTCAAGGAGTCTGGCGAAGACAAGACCCAATGTTTGGATCAAATTTGAACTTTTGGGATCCCATCGAAACCTTTGGTCTTGTTCTATAACCGGACTATCTTTACAAGTCCGGTCGACATTGGTTTGCTGACGGCGGTTTCTAAGTTTTTAGACATAAAAGGTTTTTTTCCTGCTACATCACATGCTTTTGATCACCCACACCGCAAAACAGCGCTTTTCCGGACATTTCCGACATATGCGTACATGGTAAAGGAATTCAGAAGAATATTTTTCTCCTTATTTTGCGAGGGGTGTCACCAACAGGACGAGCCAGACCGGTCGACCTCGGTCTGCTGACGGCAGTACGATGTTTTAGACACAAAAAGTACCGATCCCATCCTCTCCACCGTCAGTAGAAAAACATCACCACGAAACAGCTTTCGCGGACATTTTCCGGCATGTGAAAAACACTTTTACGGTTTACACGGGGCCTTGAGGCGGCCGCATGCAGAAACTACCAGACTCCAAAAAACTACCAAAGTTTAATTGTATCTTTTTTGGTAAATGCTTAAAATATGTGTAACCACAGCAGAAAATCGGATGACATGTACCACGAGGTCTTGTCTCGAAGTGAGAAAAACAGCGCACTGTTATCAATGGGTCGGTACCGAGAAAGGGTGTATGCCAACTGCTGGGGAGTAGGTAACCCCTCGACTGTTATTATTACTATAATTTATTTCTCTCTTATGAGATGGGCAAGAAAATTACAAACAAGGAATAACAGAATCAGACAACTCTACAGTATACAATTCACACAAGTAGCAATCACGAGTTTCTTTAAAAAAAAGTCCATCTGAATTATAGCCGAATACCATTCATTATTGATGATATGAATGATATTTGAATATAGTGGTGCTAAGTTAAGTAGAAATTTGAAGACCGACTTTTAGGGAGCTATGACAGTAACTCATAAACTGTGTATAGCCTATAATTCAACTCTCAAGTAACATGAAACAAAGTTGATACAAAATATTACAAATTCAATGCTGAGATGTGATTTCGCTGTTTCGTTTTGTGCTTGTCATGGATTTTGTTTTCTTCTTAACAGTTATTATTACAGTCTCTCAAACTCAAATTTTTCAGTAGTTCTTTCTTTCGGGAAATATTTGTAGAATTATATCTCTCCTATTTGGAAACAACAAGTAATTTGTTTAATAAAGTTGAAAGTGACGGAGTCATTAAGTGTCTGTAAGTGTCAAACTGAAATGTGGGTTCGGCCCATCTTGATTGAGGCCATAGTTGTGTCTTTAGTGTTGTGGGCTTCCGGCCTTCCATTTACAATTTCTTTTTGTTTTATTTTTAGTGTTATATGTGAGGTAGCTGGCCCGTTTGCTATCTTTCGAATTATATTAGACTAAATTAAATTGTTTGATAGAGCCATGGCATTATGAATGAATAGTTTATTAACCCGTTTCAAACACAAAACTTGACAATGGAGTATAAAGCATAAACGGGACAAGAAGAAGAAAAGGAAGAACCACAGTAGCCTAACAGAGCCGACAAAGAAGAAGGAAGAATTGCCCACTTCAGAAATGCTTGATAAAGGCTGTGGGAAGCAACGAGTGCAGATATCGGATGCGATATTTTTTGCTGACTGGTCCTCAAAATTTCTTCGGGGGAACCCTCTCCCCCCATACGTGATTGCTCTTGTGGGAACAGACCATCAGGTATTCCGGTCGGGTTTGCTAAATTTTCAGTGCAGAATTGAGGTTGATGCCAAAATACTCGCAGGAATTTGAATCCTCGACCACCGAAGTTGTTTGTCTGTCAAGGCTTCGCCCACCAGCGCGTTGACTGCTTCTTCGGCCATAACGGCGAGAATGTGTCTAATGTAGCTTACCGATAGAAAAGCTTATTGTAGTTCTGGGACTTGAAATTCTGAGGCTAGAAAGAAAGTAAGAATGATAGTGCAATTCAGTAGCATTTAAAGACGGTCTGAAAAATAGGCTGTTTCTGCTTAAAACCAACTTGACTCTTTATCTTGACACATGTAAGTTTTCCCTCCAGCAAAGTAGCGCAATATGAGAAAACTGCAAGTATATTCGCTTCTATCACTTAAAATTGCAGAGTGTTCAACCCCTTGCGATTGCGTATGTCGTTCATTTATAGGTTGCGACGTCAGGATTTCTAAATTCCCTCCATGACCAGGATGAATCATCTGTGAATAATTAGCAACGGTGTATTTGTGATTTGTTAGATGTGAACATGTTAATAACTATTCCTTGCCAAATATATGTGGGTTTCTTCTTTTATTTTTGTTTTCTGTCTCAATCGAGATCCGTTGCTAGTGGCGACAGGAAGTTTGACGATTCAAATCTTGTCTCGACCTTATGGTGACCCATAGCCAGGCCCGTATCCAGGAATTTATTTCGGGGGGAGGGGGGTGGGTTGTCTGCGGGTCGGACAAAAAGTACAAAAAAGACATAGATCAGAGGGAAACACCTATACTAATGATTATTTTTGTATGTTTCGGGGGGCGGGCAACCCCCCCCCCCCCCCTCTGGATACGGCCCTGCCCGTAGCAGAGGCTGGATTTGAGTAAAGCAAAAGGTGATAATGAGATTGGATTGATAATTCCATATATGTATACGGCTTTTAACCTTTCATTCATTCTGAACGAAGAGCAAGTCTCATGAGATTTCATTGAGGTTTTGTCGAAAACCGGTGGACGAACTTCCATGATTGGATATTTTCTCTACTGACTTCCCGTTGATTTGCTGTCTTCCAGTTTTTGGAAATTATTGTGGACGCTTTGCTTTTGCTGAGTTTTATGGGGTTTTAATATCTAGTGGGAAACGTTGAAAATTACTGTTTTGAAGACTTTGTTTATGATTTAAAAATTGTAATTGGAAGGTATAGTTTTTTTTGTCAAAGCCGATACAATTTCTAGGAGTCTGATGGTCCGAATCTGGTTTGTATGGCACTTGCCTTCCGGCGAAGTGCCCTATATCGATCAGTTTTCCGTCGGTCCGGTGATGCCAAGTTAGGGTACTTCCAGATGCGCTAGGATCATGAAACTTGGCAGGCATAGCAGGGATCCGACCAAACTAACTTGGAAATAGTCACTTCCCCAATTCGACCATCGTGGGGGGAATGGAAGGAAGGGGAAATCGGAATCTTGAGGTATACGTAACTTCTGAGCGGGAAATCGGATCTCAATGAACCTTGATATTTGGAAAGATCTCGTGTCTCATATGTCTCATATAGGTCCGAACCGGATCCGGTCACTTGGGAGGAGTTGGAGCGGGGAACCGGAAATCGTGTGACACGCTCAGAGCGGAGGGATCGGGATGACATTCGGTGGGAAGATCAAGCACAAGCCCTCGATACATAATTGACAGGCCGGACAGGATCCGTGCACTGTGTGCGAAGCTGGAGGCGGGTTCCAGAATCTCGGTGTTCCCGAGACTAGGTACTTCCAGTTGTGCTAGGACGGTGAAAATTGGCATGCCTATCAGGGACCCGATCAGGTTGACATAAGAGTAGTCGTGTATCTGATCCGACCATCGTGTCGGTCCGGACCGGATCCGTTGACTTTGGGGGAGTGGGGGGGGACCGTAAATCTTGTGACACGCTCAGAGTGGAGGGATCGGGATGAAACTTGATGGGAAGAACAGACACGAGCCACAGATACACCGTTTACAGGACCGGACCAGATCCAGGCCTCATGGGGGACGGGTGGGGTTCGGAGGGGGATCCCGGAATTCCGGTGATCGCGAGTTAAGATACTTCAAGATGCGCTAGGACGATGAAACTTGGCTGCCGCATTACCCTAGGTTCACACAGACGTTCACACTGAGGCGATATCGGCCATCGCCGAGATTTTCGTCGCCAAAATCGGCGATTTCTGTTGCTTCGTCAGGCGATTTTCAATGTTGAGAAAATTCAACTTTAACCGGGTACAGTGCGATTTTATGCACGCAACTGCAAAATGGACGACCCTTTTGATGTTAAGTTCAGTTCAGTTCAGTTCAGTTTATTTTACGGCCCAAATACATTTAACTATGATGCCAGTGCCCGCCCGAAGAAAGGTACAAAACAAAACTTGCAATTGGGCGGGTACATAAAACGTATTTCCTAACTAATAATTAACTAGAAACAAAACATAACAGAAAAGAGCACTAAAATAAGAAATAATAACCAATCTATCATCAACTCATTTAAAAATAATAATGAGAAGAAATAAAATAAAATTAGGAAAAATAGAAAAAAAACTATGAACCTTGGCCTAACAAATACTTCTTCAATTTATTTTTAAATAACCCCAGGTGCTCAGCCGCCCGAATGCTCTCCGGAACAGAGCTCAACACATTAGGCCCTGAAAATCTAGTAGGGAAGCCGGCCCTGGTTCCACTTCTATGCGGGACAACGAAGTCACTAGCATGTCGCGTTTCATAATGATGCAAAGATCTATTGTCACTAAAATAATCACAAAAAACCTCTGGACTTACATCATTCCAACATTGATAAGCAAAGATTCCGACTTGGTACTCCCGTAGCTGTCCTACATTCAGCACTTGTAACTTTTTGAAGCAAGCTGCAGTGTTGTGTACACCTTCGACATATCCACCAGTAAGACGCATCGCTTTATTTTTAAGAATCTGAACGCGTTTAAAATTCACATAAATTGCTTGCCCATATTAACATGCAGCCATACGAAATAATGGGTGAATCAAAGCGTGGTATAAAAGCAATAAAACTCTCGGAGGTAAAAAAAAATTGAAACGTCGAATTGCTCCCAAGCCACCGGCAACCTTGGTTGCAACAGCGGCGTTTCCACGAAAGATTACAATCAATGTAAAAACCTAAATAACGGATTTCCTGAACCTGAACTACAGGCTTATTATCAAACAGAATTCTACCATTAATATCACTGGGCTTACCAACTCTAGAATATAAAATAAAATTAGTTTTAGCCACGTTTACTGATAACAAGCTCAGTCTAGTAAAAACGGAGAAATTTCTCAGAACTTTTAGAACAAGACCAAAGGTTTCGATGGGATCCCAAAAATTTTAATGTTTATCAGACTTCTTGATCCGGACAATCGAATCTTGTACATTTCCAAGTCTTCGCTAGACCCCTTAAACATTTTTGCTATTTAACCATACTCATGTTACCATTTTGAAAATTTTTGCTTACGGGCAACTTTAGTACACCCACTGAGTAACCCCTGACTTATCCAGTACATCTTTTTTCTAGTGAGTAACCCCTCCCTTATCAAGTACACCTTTTTCAGTGAGCAACCCCTCACTTACCCAGTTCACCCTTCTTTCAGTGAGTAGCCCCTCGCGTACCCTAGCACTTCCCTCTTTGGTACAACATGAATCAACCCCCTCGCTTGGTTCAACCAAGTGTCTAACCCCTCGAGTACTCCTTTAACGGGTACACCCAATTCCTAACCCCTCGCGTGCACCTGGGATTGGTCACGAGTACCTGGGACCGGCTCACCCCACCCCCTTCCTATTAATTATGAACTATTCAAATATTCAGAATTAACAAAATCCTCAGATAAAATTTACTAGGTGATGTATATATGAAGAACATGCTCGATCGGAATAGTTTATGGTCTTCGACCAGCATTGGTATCCCGGTCGTAATCTGACCCCAGTTAAGGTAATCTGAACTGGGGAAAAACTACATGTTTACGGGATTTTGCGAAGACCGGAAATCTACAAGACCCGATTGTCTGGATCAGGAAGTCCAATAAATATTAAATTTCTGGGATCCCATCGAAACATTTGGTCTTGTCTGTATGGCACTCGAACGGGTGATCGGATCTTAATGAAACTTGATATTTGGAAAGACGTCATGTCTCAGATGTCCTATTTCAAGTCCGGACCGAATACGCTGAATGTGGGGGGGGGGGGAACCGGAAATGATGTGACACGCTTCAAGTGGAGTAATCTGGATGAAACTTGGTGGAAGGAACAAGCATAAGCCCTAGGTGCATCATTGACAGAACCGGACCGGATTCTTGCACTCTGGGGTGAGTTGGACGGGGTTCCGGAATTCCGGTGATACGGAGTTAAGTTACTTCCAGGTGGGCTAGGACAATGAAACTTGGCAGGCAAGTCAGCGATCCGACCAGACCAACCTGTAAATAGTCAGCTTTCTGATCGGACCCCCGTGGGGGGAGCGGAGGGAGGGGGAATCCAAAATCTCGATGAATGTCTAACTTTGGAACGTGTGATCGGATCTTAAAGTTTAACTGAAAAGGGATGTAATAGTACAATCTAGTTACTTCTGACTTATTCAATTAAAGAGGCTTGAAGACCGGATGAAAATGCGTTACTGCGTTGCTCAGCTAATCACGAATAACCGGTGTTGAAATAGTGGAATTTCTCTGTCTGATTTGTGGTACTCTATGCGATTGTATCTATGTTGTATACTTAAAGAAAACAATTCATGAAAAATAAGTGTTCATACAATGAGCCACCTTCCTCGTGCTGATGACTAATCACTGAAAAGCAGCGTTTATGTTCAGATTCAAATCTTTCGCGTCATAGTAGAATTTTGCGTTGTGAGGACGGCCGTAGATATTCTGAGCGTCATAGTAGAGCAAATAGTGAAAATGACAAAAAATCCCTTAACGCAATCAAAATAATGCAGTGTAATTAGTTAAATGATAAAAAATAGGTTGGCTTTTCAGTTAAACTTTGACAAAACTTGACATTTGCAAAGACCTCGTGTCTTGGATGACCCATTTAAAGTCCGGACCGGATCCGGTGAATGTGGGGAGGGGGAATTGGAAGGGGAACCGAAAATTTTGTGATACCCTTAGAAAAGACTGATTGTGATGAAATTTGGTGGGAAGGACAAGCACAAAAACTAGATACGTCAGTGAAGGAACTGGATCGGCACTGTGGAGGGAGTTAGAGGGGAGAATCCGGAATTCGGGTTATCGCAAGTTAAGGTATTTCCATATGTGATCGGACGATGAAACTTGGCTTGAACATTAGAGACTTGACATGGTTGGCTTATAAATAGTTAGTTCTCCTACCCAACCATCGTGGGGGAGTGGAGGGAGAATCTGGAATCTTAAGGTTTGTGTAACTTTTGAACGAGTGGTCGGATCTTACCGAAACTAGATATTTGGTGTCTCGTGTCTGGGATGTCCCATTTAAGTCCGGACCGGTTCCTTTGAAAGAGGGGGGGGGGGGGGGGTGGAAATCTTGTGACATGCTTAGAGTGGAGCGATTGGGATGAAACTTGGTGGTAAGAACAAGAACTAAATACATTAGTGACAAAACCGGACCGGGTTCGAACACTGTGAAGGGAGCTGGTGGGTGGGGGGGGGGGAATCCGGGGGATCGCGAATTAAGGTACTTCCAGATCTGCTAGGGTGATGAAATTGTGCTTGAACATTAGAAGTTGACAAGATTGGCTTAAAAATTATCACTTCTCAGAATCCTAACCACAAAGTAAAAAAAAAATACTTCTAAGCAAAGTATGCATTTTTAAATCAAGGGTTTTGCTCAAAATTGATTTTAGCAATGCGTTTTTAAATCAAAAAGTAAAAATAAATACTTTAACCAAACGATATATATTATGATCCCAAGTGCCCACGATCATTTTTGCCTCAAGGGTTTACTTACAAGTGAATTTCTTAAAGTACAAACAATAATTTTGAGCAAAGTATACATTTTCATGATTCCAATGAGCATATCATCATTTGTGCTTCAAGAGTGCTCATTACAGATGAATCTCTAGCGCCTTAAAGTGCGCATCATCACGGCCAAATGCACAAATAAAATAGCGTTTCCGAACAATACATTGTCGTGATTTGTAAGGACCCATGATCATTCTTATCTCAAGGGTTTTGCTTACAACTGATTGCAACAAACCCATGAATTGACGAACCCAGCCTTGCAAGTGCCATATGAGCTTCCAGCCCTTGTTGAATGAACTTTTTGGATTTGGGGTACCTCTATGTGCGGTAAACGACGGTAAACGACTGCCGAAAAGCTGATCTTTTTAGGGTTACTGGCAATACTCTTGATGACTATCTCTCCTTGCCCATGCAGAATCTCGGGCCTCTACGGGTAGCTAACGGAAGAAAGGCAGAAGTGGTGTCACAGCTGCTGCCAAAGATCGTGGTGATTGATTGACACAGGATTTGAGTCGTTGAGTTTGAGTCGTCCGGACACGCTTACTCCTTCTTCCTGAGAATCAGTGGCGTGTTTTGGCTTTAGTCATATAGAGTATTGCGGGCACTCTTCAGAAGTGACCTTACAATCTGGGCTTAGTATTTCTCTAGCATTTTGTGAGCTTCGTTCGTTTCGTTAGCCATTGAAATGCACGCCTTTGTTGAATTTCAAATTCTGGATGAACTTTATCTTGTCGGGCCAGCAGTGCATATTCTGGACGTCACTTTTACAGCCCAGGATGAAACAAGATCAAATGTATCGATGGGATCCTAAAAGTGTAATATTTGATCCAGACACTCGGGTCTTGTAGACATTCGGTCTTCGACAGACTTCGTAAACATTTTGTCTGTTGACCAAGGCCAATTGGTATCATCTGAAAAGACCAAGTTAGACATGGATTCAACATGTGTATTTACCGTATAGCCTACGTCGTATCTACTTTAACGAAATTGATCAAAACTTCCTTCGTTACTTTAGCCAAATTTCCGCTTTCGGACGGATGCCGGACAAACTACTTGTCTGTCAAAAACTAAAGCTCAAAAATGAGTTCAGCATGTCTCCTTACCCCTACATCTAACCTCTAATCAACTTCAGATAAAACTTTTTCTTTTAACAAATTTTCCGGTTTGGACTCCGAGCGATCTATGCGTCCGGCGAGAATATGATTGTCATATACGTATTCAGCATATACATGTCTTCTTACCCACAAATTGAACATCTTATCAAATACAAGTAAAACTTTTACTTTATACAAATTTTCGGCTTTTAGCCGGATTCCGGCCGAACTAATTGTCCGGCGAGAAAATATTTATCATATCCTGACCCAGCACGTCTGCTTGCCCCTAAATCGAACCTCTAATCAACTTCGGATTAAACTTAAACTTTTCCCAAATTTTCCGGTTTTTGCCGGATTCCCGGTGAATCACTTCTCCAGCGAGAAAACCATTTTCGTATCCGGACTCAGCGCGTCTCCTTTCCTCTTAATCGAACCTCTAGTCAACTTATTAAACTTTTACTTTTCACAAATTTTCAGTTTTTGCCGGATTCCGGGTGAACTACTTGTCCGGCGAGTAAATAATTTTCATATTTTGATTTAACATGTCTCTTTACCCCTAAATCGACTATTTCATTTAAGAAAAATATTGTTTGCTTCCCTTAATTTCCCTCCCCCACCCCTAAATATAGGGCTAGAGAACCCTTCTTCGAACTTGACCTGTCCTGTGACCCAAAGAGTCCTCGTGCCAAGTTTGATGAAAATATCTCCACCTCTTTGAGAGTTATCGTGCTAACTGACGGACAGACGGATAACATTTACGAAGTCATGTGTCCCTCCACTTACGTTTTGGGAGCCCAAAAATAAAAAATCCCTTAGCAGAGTCAAAATAATTCAGTCCATTCGGATATTTCGAGTCCAAGATATAAAGATAAGCTCCTTTTTCAGCTAAAATTTAAGCACATTTGAATGCTTATGATAATTTGGAATAAGATGCGATTTAAAAGATAAAAATCTTGTCCTGACTGCAATTATCTTTTGACCTGTCAGGGAGAACAAGCAGGAAAACGCCTTCAGGTGTCTTTTGTTATTATTACGAGTTGCAGTATGACTGCGTTATCGCATGTCGTAGTTTACACTTGTTTATCAATGTGCATTACGACTTTACGGGATTAATAAATACTGATTGCGCTTGTCATTATTTAGTGCCTGTCTTTATACTTGTCAATTGCTTGTGACATGTCCGTGTTGTTTCGATTTTGCAAAAACAAGAAAACAAAAAAACCTGGTTGGCAATGTGTCAACCTGTTTTTTTTATGTTTTTTTTCAATCTCAGTTGTACAAGGGACTGTTATTTCTTGTTCGTAGTTTTGTGAATGGCATGTCACTGGCCGATTTTTCTGCAATGAAATATTTAAATGGAACCTCGCAATAGAGTGTTCCAGCCGCAGAGGTGGTAATGAGTTAAGGGTCTAGATTTCGGTTGTATGTTGCACTCTTCGAGGCACTTTTTTTTTATATAAAAGTTACAGATGAAAATTGTTGTGATACTCTATTTGTTATTTATTAGTTATATTAGATATTAGGCATTTGTGTCGCAAGTCCTCGGGACTTTCCTTTTACTATATTAGTTTCGTTCATGAAAGTTTAGTTTTAAAAAACCTACCTACCGACTGTTAGTGCTTGACTCCTTTGTAACAGCAAATCGCGTAGAAACACAAATGGCTTCTTCTCGTTCAATTCTTTTTCGGTCCATTTGGCTTCAGATGCCAAACTTAATGAATTTGCATAACTGGTATCCCGCCGGATCTGCTTTCGGGGAGCGACTGATAGAGAAGATGGAACAAAAAATGTGATCTTGATAAAGCGTAGGAATTCGTCAAATGCAGTTAGGGTGGGTAACAAATACTGTACTAATTAGAAGACCAACACGCGTCTCTGATAGTCTTCTAGTTGTTTAACTAGTTTAAATATTTCTCAAAACTACAGTGGTTCCAAGGCAGGTCCAAATCCAGGAATTTATTTTGGGGGGGGGGGGCGCGGTCTGAACAAAAAGTACTGAAAAGACATGGAGCAGAGGTTTCAGCATACCTCTTTACCCCTAAACTAACTATTTCATTACCTTTAAAAAAATATATTCCCCTTAATTTCAAACACCTCCCCGACCCCTAGAATATAGGGCTAGACAATATATAAATATATTCCCCTTAATTTCAACCCCCCCACCCCCACCCCACCCCTAAAATATAGGGCTAGACAACCCATCTTCGAACTTGACCTGTGCTTCGACCCAAAGAGTCTTCATGCCAAGTTTGATCGAAGTATCTCAACCCTAGGTTCACAGAGAGCAAATAGCCGCGACGAACGAGATTTTTCAATTGCAGCGACAGAAGATTTTTTATCGCCTGTATGTTCACGCTGAATTGTCGTCGCGTCGGCAACAGAATCTACGCGAAAAATAATTAATTAATTAATAATAACCCTTAAAATAATTAAAATTAATGTGGCTGTTGCGGGCATAAAATCGTACTGTCGCCCGATTAAAGTTGAATTTTCCCAACATAGAAAATCGCCTGACAAAGCAACAGATATCGCCGATTTTGGCGACGGCAATCTCGGCGATGGCCGATATCGCCTCAGTGTGAACCTAGGGTTATCGTGCTAACAGACAGACAACTTTTACGAAGTTATAGGTATCCCTCCACTTAAGTTTTGGGATCCCAAATATTTGCTAAGAAGTTTAACTGAAAAGTTACGCCTGTAGAAAAGTACGAAAATTAATTTATAAGGATTTGAGTTGCAAGGAACCTGGCATTGTAAGTTTATTTTTCGACATGGCTTGCGATATATCGAGCGTAGAGGGACAAGCGCGTAGAGGTACCACAAATTTGTGCACTCTTATCGGATTTCAGGCCCATTTAAGTGCATAATTGATGGGTTACTAGACCTTTGGCTCTCAGCCCTATTCGCTTATGCTTCAAGGTGGGTCTTTGAAAGATCTGGTGAGTAGTAAAATTTTCCAAGATTTGCGAAGATTGGGTAGATTCCTGAAGGTTGCCGCAGAACACCTTTGACGTTTCACTGTTTCAGTGTAGATTGAAGTTGTGGTAGGCACAGTTATTCAGTTTATTAGTTAATTTATTTAGTTACTAGAATTATGAGTTGAATGCTGAATATATGGAATGGTGTGGTTAACTACTAACTTTTTTTTGCCCGCCATGGCCCGAAGGGCTTTTTTGAGAATATATTCATCCAATAATTCGTTGAAATATGGAAGCCATGAAATAATAAATGCTCCACCATCTCACACACATGCATTTTCTCGATGGCAGTATTTTCTTTTCTTTTGTGTTGATTGCAAACAAAAAAGTATTAAAGCACAACTAGAAATGATTTTTTCACTACGAGATGGATCAGAAATATGGTTTCGCGAAAATTCCTTTACTTTCCATGTGAAATTAGCAACTTTATTGTTAGCGCTTGTCGACTCTATCCAGAGTGTGTTCCATCCTACTTACTATAGTTACTACGCATGACGTCACGAATTCTGGCATTATGCCGTCAAGGCTGGAACGATTTTTCTATTTTCCAGCAGAATATCATGCCACGGGCGAATCCGACCAATCAGGTTACAGAAATCCGTAGTTACTACGCTCCCGAGCGTGGTAAGCAAATAGTTACTATTTCCAGAAGGTTGGAACGGTCAGTGAAGTAACTTTTAGTGAGGCTGGAACGGAAATAGTAACTAATAGTTACTGTTTGTAGAAGGGTGGAACACACTCCCAGCTTTCCTGTTCTCCGACGCGGCGGCTCTGTGCAAAATATTTGAAAACTGAACGCGCCGTGGTTAATAAGCTGGAAAACTAAGCACAAGAAAAGAAATAAGAAACAGAAGATAGATCTGGTAGTCTACCATGTCTTCCAAAATGAAAAATAAAACTTTTAAGCTTCTCATATCCTTACTGTTGTTATACACCCTTTTTCGGAGAGGTCAGCCCCTCGCCGTACCTAGACATGTACTAATTATAGCTTCACCATTTTTAGCGCTTTGTCCATCGAGAACTGGTTGCTTCCACTTTGCTATGCGGGTCACATCTCCAACGTCATTTGGGTCCGACCTGAATGGTCCAACCAAATCCAAGACGGGATTTATGCCTTCCGTATTGGGAAGCATTCACTGACGGGGACGATAAGGTGAGTGATTTGCCTTATTCTTTACGAGGGGTTACTCATTATCGTAGCTTTCCTTTGGTACACTGCGAATTACATGTCATCGGTAGGCGAGCTGTGGAGGCGCATTAAGGCGTTGGGCTTCGTCTATTTTACATCATATTTTCATCTGATCGTTCGCTCATTCGTTTATTTTTCTGTGTTTTGTTTTTCTCTTCTAGTTTATTTTCTCTTTCCTTACCCTTTCTTTTCTGCTTCCTTTTCTGGTTCTACTGTGTTGGATTTGTTTCTTTGAAAACACAGTTTGAGTCAAAGATAAGCCCACCCATTGGGAGAGGGGGTCAGGTCCAGACATCGCCTCTGCAAAGCTCGCTACTGAAATAAATAACGCGAAATTTTTGTCAGAGCTGTTACACTAATGAGCTTTTTCTGGCAAAAACTCCCGCAGTTGCATTCTTGCAATCACAGCAGACCGATGTTAGTGTCACTTTTTTTGCAAGAAAGTAAGTTCTACGTCATTGGGTTGGCACTTCATTTTGGTAATCCCGAACCCACTTACATCGACGGTGATTTTTATTTAGGTAGTTTAACATTGGCTCTACCATGTCAAAAACGGAAAATGATGGAGTGTATAAAAAAGAAAGTAGAAAAACACAGAAAAAGATCACACAACAACAAAAATCAAAAGGCAAATCACAGAAAGAAAGTAAAAAAAATACACAGAAATAGATCACACAACAAAGAAAAAACAAAGGACAAATCACAGTTACAAATTTATTTCTGTGAAAACAGCACCAGGGACAGCTCCGACAAAAAAGGTTCGGACAGCAAGGAAAGAGAAGCTTATGGAACAAGACCAAAGGTTTCGGGGAGATGCCAAAAATGTAATATTCGATAGAGATAATTATGTTTTGTTTTCGCCAGATTCAGTCTTCGCCAGACTCCTTGAATATTATTACTATTAAAATTTAGAAACAGATTAAGGCAAAATAGCTAATCATCTGAAAAAACAAGTTCAGGTATGGATTCAGTATGTGTGTTTAACACTATAAGACATCTCTGTTTTGAGGAAACTGATCGAAACTTCGTGCCTTACTTCTGCCGAATTTCCGGTTTCGGCCGAATTCCAGGCGAACTGCTTGTCCGGTAAGCAAACAAAGCCCAAAAGCGAATTCAGCGTATCTCCTTACCCCTTTATCGAACTTATAATCACCTTCAAATAAAACTTTAACTTGTAACAAATTTTCCGATTTCCGCCGGATTCCTGGCAAACTACTGTGCGGGTAGAAAATGATTTTCACATAATCGTTCAGCATGATTTCTCAACCCTAAATCGGACATTTAATCAACTTCAAATAAAATTTTTACTTTTAACAAGCTTTCCGGTTTTGGCCGGGTTCCGGGCGAACTACTTGTCAGGCAAGAAAATGGTTTTCATAATCGTGTTTAGCATGTCTTCTTACCCCTTAATCGACTATCTCATTAGTTATTTAAAAATGTTTTGTTTGCCCTTAATCTGAACACCCTCCTCCACCCCTTAATCTAGGGCTACAGAGCCCATCTACGAACTTGACCTTTCCCTGACCCAAAGAATCCTCATACCAAGTTTTATCAAACTATTTCCCTTTGAGAGTTATCGTGCTGACAGACAGATGTCATGCGATGTCATAGGTATCCCTCCATTTACGTCGTCGGATCCCAAAAAGAAATGAAAAAAGAGCCGAAGAAGAGAAAATCGTACCAGGGAAGGTGAGAAGTCAGTTAAAAGGCTCAGAAAACTCTATGACCAATTCCGGAAGAAAACAAGTCACATTCAGACCAAGCGGTAACAGCATATCATGATGACATTAGCAATTGTTGATAATGTGATAATGTGATGGAATTTTCCCAAACTAAAGCAAATGATCGAAACTGAATTGAGTTAACGAAAGTAAATGACGTGTTTTGAAAACAGCTTTCTTGAAAGTCCTTTCTGCGTTAAAAAAAAATATATAACCGGAGCTGCTCCAGCCATTTCCGAACCTGCTCCTAGTCGGGGGGGGGGGGGGGCAGGTTCGGACAAAAGTAGCATGAAATCGTAAACAAATGTTGCAGGTAACAAGATTCTACGAAGTAACAATAACAGCTAAAGGCTTATTCGCCGTTCCCCGAGGACTCCACGGGGAATCGAAGGGAACGGCGAGAATAGAGAGAGTCACTCGACGAGAACACGGGGAATGCTTCTAAAATGGATTTTGTTCGAAAAACAATTATGCAGCTCGAAATTAGTCTGGATCCACTATCTTTTTGGTTTTGTTTATTCTGATTCTTTTAAATTTACATTGCACCAACACCAGCAAAAATTGATTCTCCTACGAATCTGAAAGGGAGTCCTTTTTGATGATGGGGATGATATCAGAGCATTCCCCGTCCGTGGGGACTCGCGAGAATCCGGGGAGTGAGTCCCCGGGACAAACAAAAACACGGTGAAAAAAACGGAGAGAATACGCCTTAAGTCATGATTCAAGACAACCGAAAAAATGGAATCGACAAAACCTAAAACGAAATCTTGGTATGCGAAAAAGCAAAAACGTAACGAACCTGCCCCCCTCTCCCCTACCATGCGGTAGTTAGGGCATTACGGCACATACTTTTACACACACGTTACGGAACACAATCCGATAAGATTTCGCATGCACAATTCGTGTTACTATGGGGAACCTGCTTGAAATGCGTCAAAATTTCAAACTGAAGGACGAAATTCGCATCCGCCTGCGAAAATCGGACTGTATGAGCACGCACCTGCGTGGCGTGGCTAAATGATGCAAGTATTTTCATATTTAATTTTTATTTTTACATTCAGGTGTAATTGTTTGTGTAATTTGTGCTTCCTTTTTCCTCTGGAGGTGTTAAATCGTGCAGGCATTTCCATGTTTAATTTTTATTTTCAAGTGTAATTGTTTGTGTAATTTGTGCTTTTCTTTTACCTTTTCTTTTATCATACTCCACAAGTTCTCATGTAATGCAGTGGGTCAATAAAATTCATTCGTTCATTTCTTTCCGTGATCCAACCAAACTGGCGGGTGTGCCTTCGCCGGCTTCCGAACGGTCGGTGGAACCTGTCATGCGGTTCCATGAGATTAGCCCTGACTTCCCTGTTGTATAACGGGTATCTAGAGAAAACCTAGCCGAGATCAGAGAAAATGTGCCTGCACTACGCTACTATTCAGTCTTCACTCAGCCTGCGATTTTTTAATTTTGTTTTAGTTAAGCCCCATTCAGAACGGGTTTTTAGCTAATACTCGATACCAGCCAGTTCCTGAAATCGCTCTGAGGCCGAGAATTAGCTGGGTTTCTGCCGTTCGCAATACGCCCCTCATAAATTCCTCTCAGATTAGTTCTTTTTTGGACGCTAGAGGCTCTATCGTAAAGAAAACAATGACATGTTACTTCTTGGTGTACGTTTATCCAGGTTTGTTTTGCTATTTTCAATTCCTCTTAGGACTAACCATGTCTAAAACTGTAAAATGCCTCTTCCCCTCTTTTTGCTTTACCCAACTCTGTTCTTTCAAGCGTCATCAAGTTTGTCATTTCTGGCTTCCGACTTCAGTGCTGAGTGCTGGCTGACTTTTTCAGGGGGCTAATGCGCGACTCGATATGAAGCGAAAGACTAATCACTTATTCACCCGTCAGATAACTTATCCCCCGATCTCACGTGTGATTGTTATTGTTCCTCTAGCGCGTCTGGCGGCAATTAGTCATCGGATTTTATGAAGGACGTATTGATCTTGGTGCCAGTTTCGGATACCAGCTAGTCTCGCACCCAAGTTGAAATCAGTTCAACTTTCGAGGGTACTAGCCAATCAGTTTATATTGGGGAATATTGAGGAATATTCTGAGTGGCTAGTTTCGAACCAAGCCCAATAGATAAAATCACGTCCGCTCCTTGCTGTCTTGAAAACCGATAGTGAATTTAGGTCATTGTTCTTTGGTCTGTCATGGTTCAGTATTAGACAATCGGAACATACCTGAGAATTTCCCTAAGTAATGTGATTGGCTAGTACTCTGAAAACTGATTTCAACTTGGGTGCGAGACTAGCTGGTACCCTAAACTGGCACCAGTATCGATTGCGAACGGCAGAAACCCAGCTAATTCTCGGTCTCAGAGCGATTTCTGGAACTGGCTGGTACCATCCAAATATTAGTTAAAATCCGATGTGAATGGGCCTTTATACACTGCAGACTAGGAAGGGGGGGGGGGGGCAGGTCGCTTACCAAAAAAGGGAAAGCCATAGCCACAGTTTCAAGCCGTCGCTAAGAATCTAAAGATTAGAGAAGCTGGCGTTTGGTTGAACTTTAACCATTCTTTGTTGATTACTGTAATCCATCCAGTTGAAGTATTTTGTTTTTCTTCTCAGACCATAGGTGCATTGTTTAAACAAAGCTTTCATTTGATACCCCGTCACGTGCAGGACATATTCGCATTGTAGTAGTCGCAGAGCGTGCGTGACTTATGTTGCTCTGTGAGGTGAAAAAAGCAATTAACCGAGAGCGATAGAGCTAACTTTTTTAGCGGAAAATTGAGGAAACAGGTCTGCTGTCTTGGCAACTGCAGGATGCATGACGCCGGATGATCAGCAAATATGTTTATATTTCGTTTTTATTCGTACATGATTGGCTGAAAGCACCCTAACCAGTTTTAAAACGAAATCTGACGAGCATGCTATACCTCTATCCTTCATTCTTACCTAATTTATCTCAAACACTCAGCGTGGAATTATTTTCAGCTTATGAGGAAATGCCCTTAATAAGGTTAAGGAGAGCTGGTGGAATGGGATTCGTCTCGAGACACCTTTTTCAGGGACTCGCCTCTTGGTCTCGTCACTTACGGAGCAGGACTCGGACTCTGTTCGTCTCGAAATCCGGTCGATTCCAGTCTGAGGAATCGTCTCAGACCGGAAGATTAAAGATCATACGGACGTCTTCAGCGATGTGTTATAATAATAAAATACATAATATAATAGTATACCATATAGATATTCTAGTCGTTTATTTGGAAAAAGAAAAAACATTGTTAGGTCGGCTTTTTTTTTGCTGGTGTTTTTTAAGCAAAGTTCAGATATGCTTTACTGGGTTTCAGTAGTTACTTTGAACAGTTACTCAACTCTGAACAGTGCCATTGCATCCACTTGTTGTTGTAAAAGTAAAATATTGGTCAGTCAAACAGCTCCTTAAAGGTTCAGGTTCCTTAATTTAAAATAGTTGATAACAGTATAAATCGATCACTGGGGACCGGCAGGATACAAGCTCGTTGCTCGGCCCCATAAGAACCCTTCGAACTTATTATGCCTTTTCTATTATTATTACCTCCCCAATGGAATTATATAATTCAGCAATCCCCACCCTTCGCCATTGTTTCTTTATGACTTTATAGCACTTTTTGGCCGAGCCGAGTTTGCCAGTCAAGCAGCGCAAGGATCCACCGACAACTCTTGAAGTGTGTGAGAAGTTTTCAAATATTCTGGGTCAAGCCTCTGCTTCCGAGAATGTTAAAGGACTCCTCTTGCTTGTTCTGCCTTTTTCACTATCCCAAGCTCCCCTGTGGAATTATAAGCTTCTGAAAGCCGTCTTTCCGCTGTTCTTTCGTTTTGTGCTTCGGCTTTTAGCGCTTTTTCGTCCTAGCCGAGTTTTGCCAGTCACGCAACGCAAACTTCGCCGAATGCTTCAAGGTCTGACGACAACTGTTTCTTACAGAAGGACATGAGAAGCTTAAAGCGGTTTTTCGACTTCTTTTGTTTTGCTTGGTTTTCCTTCTTTTAAACCACGGCGCGTGAATTTTTCAAAAATTTTGCGTCCACGCCGCGTCGAAGAGCGTGAAAGCTGTATGGAGTCGAGAAGCGCTAGCAAGAAAATCTGTAAATTTGCGTGGAAAATAATGGTATTTTGGAAAACGATATTTCTGGGCAATTCATAGTGAAAAATAATTTCTAGTAAGAGTGTGCCTGCGTAGAAAGTCGCCCACAAAATAATTGCTAATTCTACGGGGCAAGTATTGGTATTTTCCAAAATACTAAATACAAAATACCAAATTTCTGTACCATTTTATCTAAGAATTGAACAATTCTAGTATGAGTTGTCTCCAAGTGCTCCTCAGAACGCCCGAGTGCATGTATTGTGTTTGTCTTGTATTTTTGTCTTACATACCCCTTCTGTACATCATATTGGGGAGTCGACCGACTTCCTATTGGGGAGTCATCCGGATTGTGTGTGATTGCTGGCTGAGTAAATTAAGCATGGGACGTCGAAATTAGTTTTAATTTTGGCTTGAACTCTTCGTGACTAAAACCAATCTGTTAAAAAAGCTCTGAGACCAAAGGCTTTTGCCTAATAACGGGCTGTCATAGTAGTTTCGTATATGACAGATGTTATATGCACCATGCGGGTTGTGAGGAAAATATTAATACTTTTTCATGCTCCACACTCGTGTGCGAGTGGAAGGTTTATGAACTCGAAAATTGGGTTGACAGCCGCTAAATTTGTTTTTTTTACTCTTCCATTTTTGCAAAAGAACTTTTTTTTTTCATTTTTCAAAAAGATCATGTCGTTTCTAGCCAAAACAAGACCAAAGTTTTCGATGGGACCCCACAAGTCAATATTTTGTTGGATTTCCTGATCCAAATAGTAACTCGTGTAAATTGTCGGTCTTCGCCAGGCTCCTTAAACATGTTACTTCGTATCAGTAACCAACCGCTTGAAATTATACCAAAAAAGTATGCCGTAGTGGACATACGCGCAACTTTTACTAAGTCATAGGTACCCCGTCACTTACGTTTTAGAAGCCCAAAAACAGAGCTTCACTGTAAATAGTTTGTCCGTATAAAGTATAAAGTTAACTGCAGTATTTGCTACTCGGATTATTCTTATCTCTACGCAGATAAGATTAGTACCAAATAGAGATAAGATGGATCTGAGTAGCAAATACTGCAGTTAACTTTAATCTTTGTACGGAGAAACTTTTTATAGTGTTGCAGAAAAGAATCGACACCAGCCGAGCGGTGAAAAAGAATAATTGTAGTAAATTAAATAATTACCTTTCATCTACCACAAAATAAGGTTTAAAGTCAAGATCCTAAATATAGAGTCGACGTCCAGGGGATTGTGTCAGTTTGGCTTGTATCAGGATTTTGCAGAATACTCTGGTTACACAAAGTGAATCTCAGCTAATCTGCCATGTCTGTTCTTCGGTGTCCTGGCAAACAGTGGCGTCACGTATGGGGGGTGGGGTAGGGGGACGCCCCTAAAAAAACGAAGTTCGCTACGATAGTACTTGTCTAATAAAATTAGAAAAATAGTCGCGTGTACACTCTAATAATAGTTGTGTTTTTGCTGATACCATGGTATCTGATACCACGGTCTAAAGTCGTTTTTGCAGTTATCGTGGTATGTGATACCACGGTCAAAAGGTGTTTTTGCAGTTATCGCGGTATCTGGCCAGTTATCGTGGTATCTGGCCAGTTATCGTGGTATCAGATATTCAGATACTACGGTCCGACCGTGGTAACTGGTCGTGGTATCTGAAAAGTCATCTCACTTTCATGAAATTTTGTCAGATTGGTGAGAAAGAAGTTTAACACTTAGTGATGTACCTGGATATCTGTTTTTCTTTTGGGATGACTTCGAAAAGTGCAATATCGGCAATAGTCGTTTTTACAGAGCACCGTATATCAGATACCACGATAACTGCAAAAACGACTGATTGCAGATCAAGTTACCGTGGTAACAGATACCATGGTATCTAGAAATATGAGATAACAACTACCAAATGCTGTATTTTATTATAAGAGTGGCTTCTGTAAGTCGTTCATTCTAGAGGCGTTTTTCCGTGTTTGTGGGTCGACTGTGGCTCGAAAAGAGTGTTTCCGCGGTCTTCTGTGCGGCCCACAAGTGTGTTTCAGCGACAACGAGATTCTCGTGGCTTGCTTTGTGGCTCAGATTCAACAAACAACTGGTGAGGGGATTGTCGATTTTGTGGCTCGATTCTGGCGGGAAATTCAAATGAAGCAGCAAAATAGTGTCTAAACAATAAATCTAACTACTTTTTCAAGCATGTAGACTTAAAAATGAAGATGCTTTTGTACAGAATGGTAAGGAAATAAGCCTGGAGTTATATTTATCGAGATTTTACATGAATTTAGTTTTTATTTTTAGATATTTGAAATTACCGCAAAAAAAATAGACAAAACGGCGTCTCCGCGAGTTTCAACTAGTGGCTCGGCTGTGTGGCATACAATCGCGTTTCCGCGACAAACACTCAGAAGTATGTGGCCCATAACTGTGTCGCGGAAAAAGGCCTTAGAGCAGTTTGTATGTGGTCTTTATAAAAAACCTGCCGTCAGGCCTCAAGCAATATGCAGGCGTCTCTTTGTCTTACTATTCTTCAATAGGTGTATCATCTTCCCTACAAGGAGGGCCGGAGAATTCCAATCTAATCACAACCCGAGGGGTTAACCAATCCTACCTACACCTCGACCTACACTCCAAACTCTAAAACCTCAAATTTTGTTTTTGTCATGAAAATGTACGCTCTAGTCTGAACAAAGTTGGAAGTGGTTTGAGTATTTTTAGATAAAAAAATAAATAAATGGAATAGACATTATAACGAAAGCAATTGATATTGCTATGCGTCATCTGCACTGGTGATGGTGGACGATATGTTTCAAATATAACAGACGTTAGTACAGTACGCATCATCTGTCATTGGCGATGGTAGGTAAAGAAAAGTGTAACATTTGATTTCTTTGGTAACGTTTTTTAATTTCGTGAGATTTGGTTTGTAATAAAACGTTACCAACCGTTGCCAGTAGGTCAATTACCAGAGCCTTTCTTGACTTGGAATCAATATTTTTGGATCCCTAACGAAAGTGACGGATAGCCTACCTGTGACATCTTAATTCCGTGCACACGCCTGTCTTTCTATCAGTCTGTAATCACGATTACTCCCGAACCGATTGAGGTATTTACTTTAAGATTTGACTCTTTATCGTTCCGAGGTCGTCTTTGTATCTCAACGTTTAGTGGTGGGGGTTAGGATGGGGAAAATTCTCCGACCGAACTAATCGGAAGGATGGATCACAAAATGCTGTAAGCTACTGCGCCGGGAGTTTAGTTTTAGTGTTCTTTTTTGTTTAATACTCTTTAATTATACAAACCAACTTTTACGTGCTAAACTACATGAGCAACTTTAATACCCTCTTATCATCCTTTACACATGTAGTTGATACCTCTGACTGCAGGAAAGCCCGAATGGGTATGTGGGGGCAGTAAAAAGAAACTTCACTTGACATTAATTTCCACATTCCTTTGTCAAAATACAGAAGAAAAATGAAAGAGGAAGGTCAAAAAGGAATGAAGGAAAAAGCAAAGAAAAAAAAACAGTCAATAAGTGGTAAACCATGCCGTCGTACCAAAATCAACCAATCAACGAAACTAACGAAGTAAACTTTTACTCTGTCAATGGTGTATAGTCCGAGTGGAATCCGGACAAACTCGAAATTTACGAATCAGCATGTCTCCTCCTTAGTTCTAGATATGGGATAGACACCTCTCGTGGAAATTGACAAAGGTTTGCCAATAGACTATATGTACGTAATGGTAACATTGACAACAATACACTTACATCACTCAATAATTGAGAAATTGGCACACCTGAATTATTTAGCTCTGAATATATTTTATATATTATATAATATTATAATATATAATATACCCATCAAGTAAATTTCTCCTGGGATCTGAGAATTGCTTGCCTTCTACCAGAAAATAACCCTCTTCCTCTGTATCAAAGCATTGACGCTTACTATTTGCTGCCTTTTTTGCATGACAGATAGAAATATGACAGCTGTAGAAAATAAAATAATCCAAGACACCAAGCTACATACTTATTTCGTGGCTGAGGCGTCAGAGTCGCCAACCCCTCTCTCTTCGCTATTCTCCATTCAAAAAATTCCACCCCTGGTGGTTTCAACCCTTTGAGCACCCGGCATCTGCATGTAATCTGCATATAGGAGAATTAAAACTGGGCTTCTTTTGAGGGACCGCCATTCAATGAGTTGCGATGACCTTTAGTTAGAAACTACAGGCCGGATCTGATTACCGTTGTTGATTCTCAGGTTTCCAACCCTTTCTGCGGGGAAGGGTTTCGTCTTGGTATGGTACACCCGCCCGTCTTCTTTAATAATTTGAGTTTGATTTGGAAGTACAACAGTGGGTTAGGTATGGGTCGTCCCCGAAAAAAGAATGCCACCAGCGTACTTGTACTTACTTACTTGTACTTGGATCAGGACACACGCTATGTAGCTCTCCCTGGCGACAGGATCTGGCAGACTGTTGAGTTCCACAGGTTACGGTCTTGGGTTAATGGGGCGATGATTTCGAGCCATGAGGGGTCCCACCTGCGGCCATGTCTCCGGAAACCGCCGATCGGCTCGAGGTCAGATTTAACGGTGTTGAGCCAGGTTTTGACTTGTCCTCCACGACGTTTCCTCCAATCAGGCGCTGGTTTGCAGCGTCGGCTTTGGTTTGTAAAAGACTCGGTCGGTCTTCTGAGAGTTGCAATGTCGTGCTTCTGGTCACATCGTTGGTAGATGACCGTGTTTGGGACTCGGTCGCTGAGACGTACCCCCAGAATGCTCCTCAGGCATCTGTGTTCGAAAGTATTGAGGGCGTGTGCCTCAGCGGCTTTTAAGGGCCATGTCTCGCAGCCGTACAGTAAGAAAGATCGGACTAGGGCGTCGTAAATACAGATTTTGTTCTCCGGTGGATTTCCTTCCTCTTCCAAAGCGGCTTTCGCAGCTGTGCGAAGACAGCGGAAGCTGACGCAATGCAACATTGGATTTCTTCGCTACATCCGCCGTTATGTCGATGTATGATCCGAGACACGCCAGCGTAATGTATCCCCCAAAAATCAAATATCCCCACAGTAAAATGCCATTGTGAATAACTGAATCTGGAATCTTCACCTCTTGTTGGGAGAGATGCTGGATAAGCTACCTTGGTTTAGTATATATGGACAGTTTCCATTTCCAGGGCTGCCTGTGGTGCCAGAAACGATGGTGACGTAGTCAATCGGATTAAGAAGTTTGGTTACGGGACCTTCAGGAAGTAGACGTTCTTATACGGAGTAAATGAAAGAAAAAGTAAAAAATGATTGAAGACAAATAGCGATCTACATAAAAATGTATACAACACTACAAAGGGAAGACCACAAAGGGCGTGTTAATCATTGGTCATCCGTTGTGCACAAAGTATTGGTAACCTTAGGTGTGTGTAATTTCTACAGCCTCGTTAGCTTCTACCAAGCTGAATTTTCACACTAGATACCTGTGACGTGCACACGGTGTGGTTTTTAGCAAGTATTATAAGTACCGAAAATAGAGCGACCGGATTTGAGACTGCTAATAATTTCCATAATGGGGCCAGATATAGTTCGTGGGGTAGCGCCACTCGTTATTTGCCACGGTAGTATTTTACACCCAACAGTGCAATCTTTCATCATAATGCTAACTAGCTAATTGCTAGCTCTAAGCCGGCAGCCATCTCTTCGGACATTCATTCCTTGAATTCTTCTGCAAATTATTACAAGGCTGTACGAATTTTGTTATCTCGTTTAGGGTTACATTGTTTCGAAGGAGAAAACAAGATAACATTATTTATGCAGAGACTCTAGACTTTTAAGTGCTGTGATTCCGCCGATGGACAGCAATCCGTCATTTTTCTGGGTGATACTAATCGTTGCTGGGTATAACAACGCTAAGAAACAACCGTCAATAGCAGAACAACGAGAAAACAGTAGCGGGGACAGTATTTCTTGATTTGTTTGTTGGTCCCCGGACACTTGACTTCTTCACGAGTTCCGACTAAAAAAAACACAAAAAACGGCAAACCCCCTCTCCCCCCACACACGCAGCGTCAATAAAATGCAACATATTTTTATGAAAATTTATACATGGAGGCTTGCGGCCAGCGAGCCGCCGTCACGTGTTTACATTTAAATCGCGATTGTCATATACAAACTCAGCGTCTCTTCTTACCCCTAAATCTAACATCTAATCAACTTCAGATACAACTTTTGCTTTTGATATATTTTCCGGTTTTGGCTGGATTCCAGGCGAACTAGTTGTCCGGCGAGAAATCGTTATCACCATCGTGTTTAACATGTCTTCTTACCCCTAAATCAAACATTTAATCAACTTCAAATGAAACTTTTACTTTTAACAATCTTTCCGGTTTTGCCGGATTCCGGACGTACTGCTTGTCCGGCGAGAAAACGATTTTCACCATCGTGCTCAGCATGTCTTCTCACCCCATAATCGACTATCACATTAGCTGTTAAAAAATATCTTGTTTGTCCCATAATTTGAACCCCCTCCCCCACCCCCAAATATAGGGCTACAGAGCCCATCTACGAATTGGACCTTACCCTTGACCCAAACAATCCTCACACCAAGTTTCATCAGAATATCGCATTGCCTTCGAGAGTTATCGTGTTTACAGACGGACGGACGGACAACTTTGGCGATGTCATAGGTATCCCTCCACTTACGTTTTGGGATCCCAGAAACGAACTAAACCAATCAAATAAATAAAATAGATATGGATGAATAAATATGACGGAATCTGGGTCAACCTGAGAACGACTCAAATCAAAATAAAGACAGTTAAAACTCATATTGGTGGAGACAAAGGGTTTTAAGATCTCGACGGAACTCAAACAGATTCTCTGACCTTCTTAGGATTCTGGCAATTTATTCCATACAATTGGCCCATCATGACGTAATGAAAATAGTAACCTTGTGCTAACAACCTGTGGCATTCGTATTTCACTAGCGTTACGCGTTGGGTAATTATGTACCGCACCTCCAGAAATAAACATATTCAAAAAACAACAATTGGGAACCTGGTTCGAAAAATACTTAAACATAAATAATGCACGGTAAAATTTGTCAAGCCCTGACAAAGGAATAGTATTTAACTATATATCGGTATCTTACCGACGTTCTATTTCTATCCCCAGACAACACACGTAGTGCCATATTTTGCATTACACGTGACTGTTGCAAATGAACAGAGAAAGCACTGGACCAAACACTCACACAATACACCAAGTAAGGGTGAACTAAAGAGAAATAAATTAATCTCATCACTGAATTAGGAAACATATTTTTTTATTTTCTCATCATTCCAACATTTCTAGCTATCTTAATACTTATAAACGAAATATGGTCTTTAAAACTAAGGTATTCATCCAAAATAACTCCGAGATATCGTACAGTATTAGTACGCTTAATAACAGAGCTATCCATTTGTACATCTACAGTCTAAGAGTAAAAGTTAGAAGATCTACCATACCTGGAAACCTGATGTGCTATGATTTAACAAAAGTCTATTTACTCTCATCCACTTATCTATACATGCCGTACCCTTTCTGGGATCCCAAATCGTAAGTGGAGGGATACCTATGACATCGTAAAAATTGTCCGTCTGTTAGCGCGATAACTCTCGAAGGGAATGAGATATTGTGATGAAACTTGGTGTGAGGACTCTTTGCCTCACGGGTAAGGTCAAGTTCATAGATGGGCTCTGTAGCCCTATATTTAGGAGTGGGGGGCGGGGTTCAAATTAAGGGGCAAACAAAATATTTTTAAACAGCTAATGTGATAGTCGATTATGGGGTAAGACGACATGCTGAACACGAATATGCAAAATATTTTCTCGTCCGACAAGTAGTTCGTCCGGAATCCGGCAAACACCGGAAAGTTGGTTAAAAGTAAAAGTTTCAATTGAAGTTGATTAAATATTCGATTTAGGGGTAAGAAGACATGCTGAAGACGATGGTGAAAACCATTTTCTCGCCTGACGAGTAGTTTGTCCGGAATCTGGCAAAAAACGGAAAGTTGGTTTAAAGTAGAAGTTTGATTTGAAGTTGATTAAATGTTCGATTTAGGGGTAAGCAGACATGCTGAACACTTTTGTGAAAAGCCTTTTTATACCCGGACCACTAATTCGCCCGGAAATTTGTTAAAATTAATAAGTTTTATTTGAAGTTGATTAGATGACAGATTTAGGGGTAAGAAGATATATGATATGACAATCATTTTTAAACCGGACATATACTTCTTCCGGGATCCGGTTGTAACCGTTATTTTTTTAGAAGCTAAAGTTTTATTTGAAATTGATTAGATGTTTTTTATTCTGAATTTTCTTTTTTTGCTGGGCAAATAGTTCGCTCGGAATTCGGCCGAAACCGGAAATTTGACGGAAGTAAAGCAGGAAGTTTCGGTCAGTAGCCTATCGTCAAAATAGATATGGCTTATAGAGGTAGATCTGAACTTGATTTTCTCTAATGATTAGCCTGGCGAAGACTGGATCTGGCGAAGACAAGACCCAGTTGTCTGGATCAAATATTAGATTTTTGGGATCCCATCGAAACCTTAGGTCTTTTTCATTGTTGCTATTAAATCGGATGCGGTCTTAGCTGCCACAGTAAAATGAGTATCATCAACAAAACTAGGGATAATCACCTTACAATAAGGAAGTGATCCATGTACACCAAAAACAGAAGTGGACGTAAAACAGAGCCCTGCGGAACACCGTACTCAACTACTCTTATGAATAGACTTAATCATTATTACCAATTTCTACGTGATGGTCCTACCACTCAAAACAGATTCAAATAATATCAGCGCCTTTCCTCGAATACCACAATGTTTTAACTTCCGAATTATAATGACATGGTCAACTGTATCGAGCGCTTTTACAATATCAAGAAATATAGACGCCACTTTAAAACCCTGGTCCAAAGCTTCATGCACAAATGTTGTCAATAATAGTACTGCATGTTCTGTTGACATCCCTTTACGAAAACCAAACTGATCTGGATGAAAAAAACACCTATTCTCCAAAAACTCAGATACTCTAGAATTCATAAGTTTTGGGGATCCCAAAACGTAAGTGGAGGGATACCTATGACATCGCAAAAGTTGTCCGTCTGTCCGCACGATAACTCTCGAAGGGATTGAGATATTTTGATGAAATTTGGTGGAAGGATCCTTTGGGTCAAAGTACTCGTCAATTTCTAAGATGGGCTCTGTAGCCCTATATTTGAGGGTGGGAGAGGGGTTTCAAATTAAGGGACAAAAACAATATTTTTTTTAAAGCTATTGTGATAGTCGATTATGATGTAAGAAGACATGCTGAACACGATGGTGAAAACCATTTTCTCGCTGGACATGTAGTTCGTCCGGAATCCGGGAAAAACCGGGAAGTTGGTTAAAAGAAAAAGTTTCATTTGAAGTTAATTAAATGTTTGATTTAGAGATAAGAAGACATGCTGAGCATGATGGTGAAAATCATTTTCTCGCCGGACAAGTAGTTCGTCCGGAATCCGGCAAAAACCGGAAAGTTTGTTAAAAGTAAAAGTATTATTTAAAGCTGATTAAATGTTTGATTTGGGGGTAAGGAGACATGCTAAACACGATGGTGAAAATCATTTTCAGCCGGACAACTAGTTCGCCTGGAACCCGGCCAAAACCGGAAAATATGTTAAAAGCAAAAGTTTTATCTGAAGTTGACTAGATGATAGACTTAGTGGTAAGAAGAGAAGCTGAGTCTGTATATGACAATCATTTTTACCCGGACATATAATTAGTCCGGAATTCGGTTGTACCTGCATTTTTTTTCAAATCAAAGTTTTATTTAAAGTTGAATAGATGTTCTTTATTGGGATACGGAGATACGCTAGATACGTTTCTGAATTTTCTTTTTTTGCTGGACTAGTAGTTCGCTCGCAATTCAGGCGAAACCGCAAATTTGGCAGAAGTACAGCTGGAAGTTTCGGTCAGTATCGTCAAAATAGATATGGCTTATAGAGGTATAGATAGATAGATAGATAGAATATCTGAACTCGGTTTTCTCTGATGATTAGCCTAGCGAAGACTGAATTTGGCGAAGACAAGACCCAATTGTCTGGATCAAATCTTAGATTTTTGGGATCCCATCGATACCTTTGGTCTTGTTCTACTAGCCGAGACATAATAGAAATAAGGGATATTGGTCTGTAATCATTCACATTTGTCCTATCACCCCCCCCCCCCTTAAATAACAACATTACTCTAGCACTTTTAAGGCATTCCGGATATATACCACTTTTAACGCAGAGATGAATCAAATTCAAAAGTTGGTGCGCAGTTACAGGGAAAATTGACTTGAACACTTTACTTGAAATTAAATCTGACCCCGAAGCTTTCTACATCACACAATTCTTGTAAGTAACCGGCCGCAAATGCATAGAAACGTCAGTACTATCAGTCAAAACTGAGTAAAATCACCATCACCTGGATGCTGTTCAACTGATGACGCTAACCTGCCCCCTACGCTCGAAAAATGCTCACACATACGCTCAGTAGTTTGCGGAATATTCTCACCAGCAACAAGACTACAAAGGACTTCAGGCGTATTAGGCTTAATCACAGATTTTATCACATTCCAAGTCTTTCCGCGGCTGCCTTCCGCCTTTTTAAAACGATCACTCAGGTAATCAAATTTCGCTTTACGGCGTAGACTATTCAGATTATTACTATAAGTCTTATAAATACCTAGGTCATTATTATCATTACTTAACACTGACTCTTTATACAACTTCTGTCGCCAAGCTAAAGAAACTAGAATAGGCTACTCTTCGCACCCCAGGGTATATTAGTAGTGACACTTATGACGAATTTTTGTGTACTTGTTATTTTAATTCGCGTTCGTATTTTGATGAATTGTGTTATAAGTCGTGAATTGTATGTATAAATCATAGGTTACCATTGTAAATATATCCCTTGGTTGATCGTTTTATTTGTAATGACATGTCCAGCACTATTTTTTGTTTGTAAAAGATATTTATGAATAAATAAACCGAATTGTAATTGTAAGGCGTCTTCGGCGAATCAAAATAATACCGCTTCTTCTTTATCTGGGAACGTGTAACTACAGCATCCTTAAGCATCGAGTACCAAAGCATAAACTTATCATTCTTTCTTTAATTTCAATACATTTATAAAGCTGAGGTCCTTTTTGAGCAGGTCAGGAAGCTCTGACCAAGACTGGTTCAATAAAGACGGAACGGACACTAATAAACCAAAATGATCAGAAATATCGTTCACTATGACGTCAGCACTACTATACCCAGTATTTCAAAATATATCACCAATAAGTGTCGCTGAATCATTTTTTACCCTTGTACATATTTTAACAGAAGGTGAAGCCCGTAACCTAACATCGTATTTAAATGACCTTTTACTTTAAAATTACTATTGACTGTTCGTAGATCCAGATTAAAATCACCGTAAATGAAACACGGCGTAGTGGAAATAGGTAACCATTTGCTCTTCTAAACGTAACCCCTCCCAACAACCGTACTCCCTCCCTACCATCCCGACTACCCATCCACCAATTCCTCAATGCACTACCAAATGCTGGATACTCTAACCAAATAAAATTAATGATTTGAGGGAAACTCAGAAATCAACCATTCAGAGTTCATCTATAGTGGGGTAGGTCAGGGTTAGGTTACCAACAGGTATCCAGCTTTGGCATAGGGTGTCCATCGTTAGGCATAGGGTATGTCAAACGCTAGATATACCCAGTGTTTGACATAGGATATCCAAAAATCAGGCGTTTGTGGTTGACTAGACTGGCCATAGCAATAACACAGAATAAATCAAACCCATAAGAAGATACATAAACAAATAGAAAATCAAATAGAAAAGATGCAAGGGGCTTTCGGATTTGAGAGTAAGATTTTTTGGTGAAGATGGGTTGCTCTTTCCTGGTATCCTAAAGTCATCTTCACGGCCAGCGATAATGGCAGTTACAGGTTTTGTCAAAGAAGCGTTAAAGAGATGTAAATAGTTATTGGTAGTGGGAGTTTAAATCGTTTTACATGTGAGTTTATATAATCGCTCTCTCGAAGTGTTTAAAATGTATGATTTTGTGTATGGCCTAACGGCTAAAATTAAAGTATCTATCTATCTATAGGACTTAACACTTGCACTAATCCTCCCGAGGCCTGAAAGAAACGCCGCCAAATTTGTCGTTACTGTAAAGCACTTGATGCCAATCAAATTTATCGACCCAGGTACAACATGTCCTTACAGCAGAACAAGTATTTTGTAAGTAAGTAATTTATTTCTGATCCGCCATTTTCAAAAGTGGAGTATGTAAAAATAAAATAAAGAAATGAAATAAAATAGTACAATATACGATTTTTTTTTTCGGCCAGAAAAGAGTGTAGAATATAATGCGCTGGCTGGGCCCAGTTGTCCATGATTTTTGGCAAAGACAACGAAATTTCCAAAAGTGTGACGCTGAAGTCTTTAACTCGGAACTGCCTCGTTAGCATGTGGCTTCGTCATAACTGTGGCAAATAAACAGGTGCTTTGGATACTTAGAATAGTATACTTAAATTGTGAGGCCTTCTTCAAGCTTACTCGATTGCTTATTTGAAATTGTCAATAAATTTGTTTTTAACATCATCAGTGTATACAAACAAATACGGGTCAGAAAAAGAAACTGGGGAAATTTATCCAAGCTAGTAAATTGGAAAATGCAGAACAATCTCTACACTTTCAACGAACCAATCGAACAGCAAACCAGCAGCAGTGTCCAAAATGAAAACATAGCACCAACTTTAACTTTAAGCAATTTTCAGGGAGAAATTCCCAAAATCCGATATTTAATGAAGAATCTTTAGTTGTTTTTGGGATCCCAAAACGTAAGTGGAGGGATACCTCTGACGTCGCAAAAGTTGTCCATCTGTCTATGAGCACGCTAACTCTCGAAGGGAATGAGATATTTTTATGAAACTTGGTGAGAAGATTATTTGGGTCAAGGGTAAGGTCAAGTTCGTAGATGGGCTATGTAACCCCACATTTAGGGGTGGGGGAGGGGGTTCAAATTAAGGAGCAATCACAATATTTTTATACAGCTAATGTGATAGTTGATTATGGGTTAAGAAGATATGCTGAACACGATGATGAAAACCATTTTCTTGCTGGACAAGTAGTTCGTCCGGAATCCGGCAAAAATCGGAAAGTTAGTGAAAAGTTGAAGTTCCATTTGAAGTTGATTATATGTTCGATTTAGGCATAAGAAGACATGCTGAACACTTCTGTAAAAAGCATTTTCTTCCCGGACAACTAGTTCACCCGGAGTCCGGCACAAAACCGGAAAATTTGTTAAAAGCAAAAGTTTTATTTGAAGTTGATTAAATGACAGACTTAGGGGTAAGAAGACACGCTGAGTCTGTATATGACAATCATTTATTACCCGGACGTATAATTCGTCTGGTATCCGGTTGTAACCGGATTTTTTTTTATAGTTTAAAGTTTTATTTAAAATTGATTAGATGTCCTTTATAGAGATAAGTATATATACTGAAGTCGTTTCTTTTCTGCTGAACAATTCCCTCGGAATTCGGCCGAAACTGAAATCGGAAAACCGATAAAAAGAGACGCTGAGTCCGTATATGACAATCATTTTTTACCCCGATATATAATTCGTCCGGAATCCGGTTGTAACCGGATTTTTTGTTATAAGTTCAAGTTTTATTTGAAGTTGATTAGATGTTCTTTATAGAGATCAGGATATACGCTGAAGTTGCCTCTGAATTTTTTTTATTTTTTTTTTGCTGGACAATTAGTTCCCTGGTAATTCGGCCGAAACCAGAAATTTGGCAAAAGTGAAGCAGGAAGTTCCGGTCAGTATACATGAACTTGGTTTTCTCTGGTAATTAGCCTTGCGAAGAGTGGGTCTGGCGAAGACAACACCCAATTGTTTGGATCAAATATTAGATTTATGGGATCCCATCGAAACTTTTGGTCTTGTTCCACAAGTTCTTTTCCAGCTTGAGAGGCTTGAGCTTGAACATGAAGAGGACCCTTGCCAAGAAGGGCCGAATTGTAGCTCTAATAAAGTTAAATATTCCTTCAGCCCAACCTGACTGTGTATCATATTTGATAGTGCAAAACGGATACGTCAGATCAATTTTATTGGAGCCATTTTTGGCCCTTCTTGGCAAGGTCCTCTTCAGGCTCAAAACCGCTCAAGTTGGAAAAACGAACTTGTGGGAAACACCAACGAACTTGTGTTTCCCACAAGTTCCTTTTTCCAACTAGAGCGGTTTTGAGCCTGATTAGAACCCTTGACAAGAAGGGCCGAAATATACCTCCAATAACGTTCAGCTGACGTATCCGTTTTGCACTATCAAACCTAATAAAGTTAATAAAATGTAGCTGACGTATCCGTTTTGCATTGTCAAATATGAATTCCTAGGTGTTCGCGGTGTGATAGTTAGACATTGACGGTTCTTTGGAAGCTCACTGCTAATGGCTTGTCGGTCGTCTGCTATGCGTGTCTTGCTTTCTCGAGAAGAAACTTCGGTACGGGAATGGTCGTTACTCAACTTCAGTCTGACATCGGAATTTATACCCAAAGGCGTGTGTGTGGGTAATAAAAATTCAAAAATGGAGGTTAGCAAGATTCAAGTCCTCGATGGCCGTCGTCCAGGGAAATACAAACGCCTTTCGTAGTTAATAGATCTTGCGTACAGATCTTGTGGTCTTGTCAATCGCATCATATCTACTATTACGCCACATGTGAGCAGGAGGCAAAGAGCGAAGACTTTGACAAATTGACAACTGTCAATCCACCCAAAGATAGATACAAGTCGTAATAATATAATCATCTATTCGTCACACGTCAGAAAACACACGGCGCGGACGGAGCTAAAGAAAAAGAAGGAAAAGTAGAAAAATACTACAATACGAGAACAGGCCCGTATCCAGGAATTTATTTCGGGGGGGGGGGGGGGGGGAGGGTTGCCTTTCGGGGGGGGGGGGTACCTGCTGGTCGGACAAAAAAGTACAAAAAACACATAGATCAGAGGGAAAAGCCTATAAAATCATTAATATTGTGTGTTTCGGGGGGGGGGTCAACCCCCCCCCCCCCCCTGGATACGGCCTTGTATGAGAATAAACACAAATAACATTGACTATACCTGCAAAACTTACGTGTTGTCAACAACTGCTCTTCTATTCGTGATTGACATTACTGTTGAAATTCTGTACAAGTAAGTTGCAGCTATTTAGTAAGTTGTAGTTATTTAGTATTTTAGGCTCGATTTTAGGTCCAGGGAGGAGACGGAGCAGATAGCCTATTCAAATAAAATTAAATAAATACAACGATTCTTTTTACCAGTGGAAGTTAACATTCGCTAGAAAGGTGCGAGATATTTTATTGCAGTTTTCGGCATCCCAAAACGTAAGTGGAGGGATACCTATGACATCGCAAAAGTTTTCCGTCGGTCTGTGACGACGATAATCTTTAAGGGAATGAGATATTTTGATAAAACTTGTGTGAGGATTCTTTGGGTCAAGGGCAAGGTCGAGTTTGTATATGAGCTATGTAGCCCTACATTTAGGGGTGGGGGAGGGGCTCGAATTAAGGGATAAATCAAATATTTTTAAACAGTTAATGAGATAGTCGGTCAAGGGGTAAGAAGACATGCTGAACACAACTATGTAAACCATTCGCCTGGAATCTGGCCAAGACCGGAAAGTTTGTTAAAAAGTAAAAGTTTTATTTGAAGCTGATTATATATTCGATTTAGGGGCAAGAAACATGCTGGCGAATATTAAATCATTTTCTCGCCGGACAAGTAGAGACAAGTTAGCCCGGAATACGTTAAAAACCGGAAAATTTGTTAAAAGCAAAAGTTGTATTTGTAGTTGATTAGACTTACTATTTAGCGATAAGAAGAGACGATGAATGCATATATGATAATCCTTTCATACCGGGGTATATAGTTCGCCGGAATCCGGCTGAAACCGAAAAATTTGTTATAAGCTAAATTATATATGAAGTTGTTTAGATGTTGGATAAGGAGATACGCTGAACTGGTTTTGGAGCTGGACAAGTAGTTCTGGAATTCCGTCGAAACCGGAAAATTGGCAGAAGTAGGGCAGGAAGTTTCGATCGGTAGACATGACTTAGAAGGGTAAACACACATTACATGCTGAATCCATATCTGAACTTGGTTTTCTGGTTTTCTCAGATCTACCATTTATTCTACTGTCTTTTGAAAATGTACAAAAAACGATTTTTTTTAAAAGTTTTGAAGGTGTTTCAGCCCTTCTTGATCTGCTTCTAAATTTAAAAAATAAAAATATTTAACTGTCTGGATCAAATATTACATTTTTTGGATCCCATCGAAACCTTTGGTCCTACTGGCCCAGGTCCGGATTTAGGAATTTATTTCGGGGCAGAGGGTTACCCGCTGGTTGGACCTAATACTCTTGATCACCATCTCTCCTTGCCGATATAAAATCTCCGTCCTCTCCGGGTATCTAGCGGAAGAAAGGCAGAAGTGATGTCACAGTTGGTTCCAAACATCGCGGTCATTGATCGACACAGGATTTGAGTCGTTGAGTTTGAGTCGTACGGACACGCTTACTCCTTCTTCCTGAGAATCGCTGGCGTGTTTTGGACTTAGTCATATAGAGTATACACACCAAATAGTAAAACAAAATCATAGATCGGAGGTTAAAGCATATAAAAACGGTTATTTTGTATGTTTCGGGATACGGTCCTGTATGCAACTGGCTTATCGTATTTATGGAAAGAATGGAAAGGGCTGGATAACGTAGGAAGTATCATGGAAAACGTGGAGAGTAGGCTAAGAGATCAGATGGAATGTTTTTATTTCCCCAAACTATACTAACTTTCGCAAAGAAGCTGCTTTACTGGTTAAAGAAAATTGTAGAACAAAACCAGAGTTACAGATATTGTAAAGACCCAAGATATTTTTCAAGACCCATTTCTGTAGAAGAGAAATATGCCCCCCCCCCCCCCCTCCGTTTTCATAACGAAAAGTCGAATTGCACTGCGTCTCGATTGTCTTTGTGTTGCATTGATGAAACCTCGTTCCAGGCACTATTGCAACTTCATACGAGACACTATAAAAGGAGCCCGCCACTCATCGTTGAGGACCAGGTGTAAAACGACTTTGCGGCTTCATCCCTATTGACGAGCAATAAGAGCATATAATTTACCACTCGATTTGAAGGAAACGGTGGGAAAATGGGTATTAACGTGTCTCAGTGGGACGCCGCATGGCACAGGTGGAGGCATTAGGAAGATGACGGTGTCGCCATGATATTCAGATGATGCGAACTTTCTTAATCAAAGAACATATAAGATTGGTTACGATTTTTTTGTCTGTTTTCACTTCGATACTTTGGTTTTCTTTAAAGTTTAGCCGACTAGGGCTGAGATACGACAGCCTAGTTGCCTATCACTGATTCATGTAAATAGACTTACAGACCCGATGGAATGTGTTACTTCGTTGCTTCGCTATATAATAAATTTTCATCGAATGAACTTTTTTTCTAAATTTGTAGTACCTCCATGCTTGAAATATTTAACAACTACAGCGGTGAGCGATTGCCGAAAAATAAATCTCTTTCGGGTCAAACGCAGTAGCGAGCTTTCTTCAGAAGTGACCTTACAGTCAACTGAACGTTTTCTGAGCTTCGCATCATTTGCCATTGAAACGCTCGCTTTTGTTGAGATTCGAATTCCCCGCGCCGGGATGAACTTTGTCTTGTTGGGCCAGGACTGCATATTCTGCAGGATATGCATTCTAGAGCCTACGAAGAAAAATCGAAAATCCTTAAGAGTAAAAAAAAATTATTGTATTCGGATAAAAGGTCTAAAAATAAGCCGGCTTTTCAGTTGAACTTTAAATGAAAAAAGAAGATCACTCCCTAGCAGACTTGTGCAGATGTTTGGAACAGTTTACTTCCCCCTTAAATAAGCCGTCTCTTTTGAGGAACCATGGTCCGGCACTCCAGTGATTCTACTCTCTTGGAAGGCCAGGAGCAGTGGCGGAGCACAGTATTCCTTTATTCCTTCAGTCCAAGCTGACTGTGATCATATTTGATAGTGCAAAACGGATACGTCAGCTGAATTTTATTGGAGCTATATTTCGTTTTGTTTTCCCACAAGTTCTTTTTTCCAACTTGAGCGGTTTTGTGCCTGAAGAGGACTCTTGCCAAGAAGGTCCGAAATATACCTCCAATAATATTCAACTGACGTATCCATTTTTCACTATAAAAAAAAAGGATTCCTTTCCTATTTGTTTCAACCAGCAAACGACGTTTGCATTAGCAAGAGTTTTCGTCACATTTTCATTAGCAAGAGTTTTAATAGTTAGGAGACGAACTTTAAGACCCAGCTAATGTGACGAAGGGAAGAGACCTGTCAGAGCTGAGGTCTGAGTCGCGAAGAAAGTCTGCTCAGAATACCGTTTTTTCCGAGGTTTTTTCTGTTTCAAACCAGTTCTACGGCCGTTTTATCCGCCGAGGTGCTACACTATTACAAAACTGCAATTTGTATTTTTTTTTTCGTTTTGTTCTGTTTGCGTTTGTCAGAAGTTATTCGTTTCTTTCCTTTTCTTTCTTTATTACTCCACCAGCGTTGTAATACATACATACATTCACTTTCTTCAGGTTGTTCGCGGCGTTTTAGGGAATGGAGGAAATGAAGCTGTTTTTTTCTTCCATTCGCCAACGTTGCCATGACGCTTGACAGCCTGGCGAGGACCCTTGCCAAGAAGGGCCGAAATATCTCTGCCAAAACATCATAGCTGACATATCCGTTTTATCCATTGTTTAAATGTATGTTTCCAGTCAGCTTGGAATCAAGGAGTATTTATTTTAGAATATTAAACAGTAACCCGATGAAAAATGTGTAGCCTGCGTAGTTGCATGAGAGTTGTACGAAAAAGTTGCATAGTAAAGAGTACTATCATTTAATGTGCCTCAGACTGGGACAGTCTTAAGTAGTAGTATCCAGTAGCATCCTGTCTTTCTCCAGGAGCATCCAGTCTTGCTAACAGTAGCATGCAGTAGAATACAGTAACACGGTAGCCTTGAAGTAGAAGCATGTAGTAGCATTAGTTAGTACTTTTTGTACAACTTCATACTACTATTCTGAGATAAATTTTTCATCGGGAAATCAATCAATCAATCAAGTTTAATCCAAATAGCTAAAAGCTAAAAGAGGAATACAAATTTACGAAATACACAGACACGAAACAAATTAACTAAAAATGACCAGAAATAAATGATGGGATGAAACTACGTAAAGATTTGGCAGAAGAATTAGCAGGATATGGAGAGAACGGATTGCCAGTATCCCTCTCGGACCGACGCACAGAAGACGGGAGGGGGGAATAGATAGGCCATCTGGGGACAACACATTGTCTTAGCTCCAAATTTGTTTGAAAGAGAATTTCTGCGTTCAGTTAATTAGGAACGTCAAGTCTAATGAGGGGGCCTCCAAAAGATCTGGAACGTCAGATTAGAGTGGTTTTAGAAGGTCAGGAAATCCAGTGTTGGCAGAGTAATGTTAATAGTTCTATAACATTGAGTCATTATCAAGTGGTAAAAGTTTGTTTTGGAGAGGAAGTGTATTTTAAGTTCAATCTGCCCGAAAAAGTTTTATGTCGTTGGATCCAATTAAGGGCAAACTGCCTTCCAATTCAGAGCAGGCAGAAGGTTTTTGACAGAGGTAGTGTGGTTCCTGATGGGGGGTTTGCTTGCCCACTTTGCGAGAAGGAGGAAGAAAATTTGGACCATTTTCTCCGTAGATGCCTGATACTTTCTGATTTAAGGAAAATTTATCTGGAGGGTTTGATTTTATCACTTCCTGAAATTTTGAGCAATAGTAACCCTACCGTTATTACTCGAGTGGGCGTGTACATAAATAAATCTGTAGAGTTAAGACGGAGTCTGATTGTTTAAGTTATATTTTTGTTTTTGTTTGTTTGTGTATATGGCCCGTGGGCTTTTTAAATACACTAATCTATCTATCTATCTATAAAATTTTATGATCACCCAGAATGATTCTCATCGCTCTCTTTTGGACAAATAGTGCGAGGTGTCCTAAATTTGTTTTCTTTCTTTTCAGGATCTCCTGCAAGGAAATGTACTTCGTCAGCGAACTTCTTTATGTTCCATTGGAAGAACTGGAGGATTCGAAAGAGGTCACCCTCCTTGTCTTGTCGTTAAAGGATCTGGAAGAGTCGGTCACTGAAAAAATCCAGGTGAGTCATAAATATTTTATGGGATCTCAAACTAACCTTTTCATTCAGTTCTTGTGTAAGAGATACAGGGATGGTTTAATTAGTGATAACTACAGATTCTCGCGTTGCTTGCTCGGAGGGGGCAGTGTAGCCCACCTCTTATGGCGATTCATTTTGTATGTTTCAGGGGAGGGGCGAACCTCGAACCACCCTAGATACGGTCCAGGTCTTAAGACAACTCGTTTCGTTGTTTCCTGATTTCCCGACTTACTGTAGCGCCAGCGAATTGTTTTCAGACGCCCGCGTTCCCAACCTAACTCATCTGCAAGCAAAAGGGAGACAATAGTTGCGTTTTTGATCGAAGTTTGAAGTTACCTTCAACCTCAAACGTCTTTGTTTATTACCGTTTTTGGTCGCCCGTCACAGTTTCTTCGTCCTTCAAACTCTGACCGTCGAGAGTCGTGAGCAAGCAAGTTCGAAGTTTGCTTGAATCGTCGGAAGAAATGTCAACCGGGCAACGCCGGAGCCGTAAAAACACTAATTAAGCAAACGGTGAACTTAGACGGCGTTTGAAAACGGAAATTAAGCAACCGGCTACGCTAACGGCGAACAAAACTTCGATCTAAAGCGCAATTAATTGAGTCGCCGTCGCTACCCCCACCCGTCGATTCACCCACCCGTCGATTCACCCACCCGTCAATACACCCAATCTAAAAATCCGTCGACTCGCCCACCCGTCCTTGAGGAGAAGGTTGGTTGGGTCAGGGAACTCGCTTTTGGTGTCCCTCTGCTCTGTCCAGCGTTGCCAGTGCTCGCGGGATTCTGCGATTTGTCGCAGGTTTTTGACGTCTCACCAGTATATTGAAACAATAGTTTAAAGGATACATCAACTACAATGCTTTGGCAGCTTCTTAACAGGTTACCTGCTGCAACAAGATTTGTCGCAGGAAACTGCACTTATGCCAAACATGTCACGGATTTCTGCGATTTCAAAGATTGTTGACCAATTTCAAGGCAGCTCCTCTTGACAGAAAAGATTTATTTGTTTTACGAATAATAGTTCGCCCGTATAAGAAACCTGAAGTTTCTTTCGAATCCATTTCATTTTTAAGTTTGGTCGCATGACAGATTTTTTTTTCTTGAAGTTCATTCTGGTTTCAGATCATGCTTTGACTATGAAATTTGCTATCGATGAACTACGAACTGACAATGAAATCTGCTATCGGCTTAGCTTTCGGTGAAGTTAAAAAAAAAAATGACAGGATTTCGTGGGCGCCAAAATGTCACGGACTTCTACAGCCAAATGCCACAGGTTTCGTCAGAGAAAAGTGGCAGCACTGGCTCACCGAATGCTGAGTGTAGCTACTGATCAATAGGCTATACCATGCTGGGTAGAGCTGATCCAGCACGGCTTTCGAAGCTAGCCCTTGTTTTTGTTTCGTCGTTTGTGTGTTTGCATTTTTTGTCCCTGTTTTGTGTGGTATTGATAGCCGTGACGTCCAAACTTGTCCTCCGTCAGTTGGTGGTAACGATAGCTCTCCTAGCCCTAAAATTGATGGACAAACTTTGAAAAACTGATCCTCAGTCAGGACCGGCTGAATCCCACTGCCAGCTTCCATCAGAATAACCAATTCGTTCAGGATTTATCATGATCACATACAGACGGACGATTTTCGTATACCCCAAGTCGGCTATAAGAACAACTTGTAAGGGTTCTGCGATAGAAAACAAATATAATAAAACAGTACAAAAAAGAAAGAAATATTCGTCATACTTGGAACACAAATATACAGAACACGTACGCTGGAATAGCGAGTGCCTGTCTTTACGGAGTCTGCTTGTCGCCAAGTCAATTTTCGTTCTCGTGTTTTTGAGAAAAATTAGTTCATACTTGTTAGCCCACTCCCCACAACTACCGAACTTAGTAGGCGGTCAACTGGATTTACGTCACTAATCCAGTTGGCTAGTGATACGTAATATTTGTCTGAAATTTGTTCGAGAAACCAACTTTCATTTGATATTTTCAGTTCAACAGATTTTTCGGGGGGTACTGTGCCCTTCCTCGGGGCATGTCCCAACGTTGGAGCACTGTCACTAAAAAATTTAAGATTTGTGGATGACTGATTTGGACTTGCTACTAGAATGCCTTCCGATTTGACTCCCTTCAAACATTATCTCCATTAGACTGTTTTAAGAGCCACAAACAAAGCCTATGAGGTCTAACATTTTTGAGAAGGGAAAAGGATTTCTGTGCTATACAATGTCTGAAGTTTCAACAGATAACACAGAGATGCGTAGTTTCAACATACAACACTTCAAACATTATCTCCATTTGACTGTATTAAGAGCCAAAAACAAAACCCAGGAGGTCTAAAAATTTTTAGAAGGGAAAACCTCTTCCCTGCTATACAGGCTTTCCCCTCTAATCTGTGTATTTTTTGTACTTTTTTGTGCGACCCGCACTCAACCCCCTCCCCCCCCCAAATAAATTCCTGGATACGGGCCTGCTGGCAATGCTTGTTATGCATAACCTTTTAATGCGTAGCGTTTTCAAAATCACAACCAAGTGTTGTCTTTTGAGACTGTGCACCCTTGTGTTATCTGTTATAAAACTTCGACAGTGGACAACTTTCATTGTTTTGTGTCGCATACCCCTTCAAGTCGGCAACAAGTTTTTTGCCAATTAGCTGTATGTTGGCTCTGAATGTCCGTCGGCGTGTAGTTTCAGTATGGTAATTGCTGAAAGTGAGGTAATTTGGAGACGATGTATTTGGTCATAGGCTGGTCTTGCGATGTATTTTACGACTCGTTCATTATACACTTGAAGTTATAAATCGTTTCTCTGTACTAACAGGCATGTTCGAAAAGGCTGGAGTTGTCGATGTTTTTGTGCAAGCTCAGAGGTTGTAAATTTCGGATCATGGAACATAGTATTTTTGGGTGGTCTCGGAAAGTCATTCATTGGAAAACATGCTACCGGATTTCGTCCTTGAATTCTCTTATCAAATGGACTTAACGTAATGTAGCCTTCGGATTTTAGTGCGTATATACCAGTCATACACAAATCCTAAATAGCAACCAATATTGAGAATACTTGAAATGAAAAAATGCATTTAAAATATATTATGGTTATAGTTATATATTGCTTATATAAAGTTTTTACAAGATGATATTGCTACCTCACCAGCATGCTAATACTAAATAACTTTTCTCGAACAGGTATGTAATGTATAATGTGACCAAATAAACGGGTTAAATCACCAAATTTACGAAGGGACGGACCGAATGCGGTGAAATCGATGCAGAGTGAACAAAAGTCGGATGAATTAGCAAATTCGGTAAAGAAAAGGGAACCAATAAACACGTTAAATCAACAGGATTTCGTCCTTAGACTCTCTTATCAAATGGAATTAACGTAATGTAGCCTTCGGATTTTAGTGCGTATATACCAGTCATACACAAATCCTGAATTTGTGTATAGTGACAAACATTAGGGCATACGCTGGAGCAAGGGCACGGTACCCCCGTACAAATATCTTGAAATGAAAATTGGGAATGAAAATTTGTTTTCGAAAAGCCCTAAGATTAAGGATTTGTTTATGACCGGTACAACTACTCTGCTGTGGTCCATGATCAGAACCAGACAAAATTTCAGTTATCAACATGCCATTCCTGCATAGCAACCAATATTGAGAAAGAGATACTAGAAATGAAAAAATGCATTTAAAATATATTATGGTTATAGTTATATATTGCTTATATAAAGTTTTTACAAGATGATATTGCAACCTTACCAGCATGCTAATACTAAATAACTTTTCTCGAACAGGTACGTAATGTATATATTCCTATGTCCCAAAAGAATAAATTTGTGGTGGTTGATACGATATCGTATCAGCCTCCAGAGAGGATGATACTATGCCGTATCAACCTCTGCAGAAGCTCATCGAGCACTTTTTCTCAACTATTGAAAAGTAAACCCGACCTCCAAAAGATAAATAAAAGACATTACTTTCAGAAAGAAAAATAAAACACTAAAAATCCAGAAAAAAAATAATGAGAAATAAAAAAAGTTCAAAACTGAAAGAAAACGTTTCTTTCCTAGTCAACCAAACGGGGCCACACCTTCTTACAGTGACATTCCCAAAGAAAATGCAACTTGTCAACTGAAACCACATTACTTCAACTTATTTTCCTCTACTCTGCAAAAGGCAGGTATTACGCAATTACTACAGTCTTTTTTCTTGATGTTGCTCTGATCTAACAGTCCATTAATAAAACTTTAGTGTTGCCACTTTTTCTGATGGAACCTGTGACTTTTGGCCGGCAAAAAAAATCAGATTCTGGCACCTACGAAGCTTGGTCCTTTCTCGCTTCTCATCTTCATTATTATACACCTCAACTTTTATGCTTCACTTTTGTATTTACTGTTAAGAAACCGGTCGCAAAGTTCTTACTCTCTTTGTCGAAGAAGCGAAAATGATTGACAAATCGCAGAATTCTGCAGCCACTGGCAACACCGGTTTAAGGTTGATTCATAGGATGATCCTATTCTATCTATCGAGCCCGCCGCTAGATGCTTTGCCACAAATAAAAAAGATGGTATTGGATAAGGATTGTATTGTAGTGAAGTGAAATGCACTGGTCACAACAGTAGTAATTTTCACATTTCTATAGTAGGCTTTGCCATTTCGCTTAACAAAAGTTCCCTACAAAAGTAGCAAATAATCACTACCAAGCAAAGAAGATTGAGTTGCTACTACCGAAACTAAAATTCTGTTCGAAAAAGTTATAATAGTCAACAGCTTGTCAGCTTGTTCATGTTGTTTTGTTTAGTTTGTTTATTGTTTTTTTTTCTTTTTCGTTATTTACCGTTTTGTTTCTTTCATAATACTCCGTAGTTTGTGTTTTACACTTTACGGGTAATAAAGTTCATTCATTCATTCATTCACAGTCGCTGCGCTCGGCAGATATTTTTCATAACCTGCCTCGCCTTCGGCTCGGAAAGGTTATTTCCAGTGGCCGTCTCGTTGTCATAATCCGATATCAACCTCGACGCTGGAAGTTAACCTTTATTATTCACTTCACACTTGTGATATTTTGTTGCTACTTATCGCGGTGAAATTGTTTGTTGTGGGCCATGCTATCCTGATGAACACGTATCGTCATTTGAAGCTGCTGCAGTGTTGCCATTTTGATCTAACAGAACTGAAAAAGTCTCTGACATTTTGGCGCCTGTGAAATTCGGTTATTTGTTCAGTTTTAACGAAAAACTCTTAGTTTTATGGGGCTGCCCAGAGGTGCTTTTTTAAACAAACGTTCCTTACCGCTATACTGGTAGCAGATTTCTTATTTCCGTTTTAGTGAAGCAAATTCATCCTTTTTTATTCATTTCAAAAAACAACCAGTGAAAAATCCCGGAAAAACGAAAAAGTAATAATTAACAGGTTTCGAGAATAAACTTCCAGTTTAATTTTGTAAGACAAAGAAAGCTAGACTTCGTAAAAACGACAAATATTTTTGCCGAAAAGCTTGGAAATCGCAGAATTTTGCAACATTTTTTGGCAGAAGTCTGATTTCCTGCGACAGATTTTGTCACAGCTGTGAATCTAAGGAGAAGTCGAAAACGAATCGCAGAATTCTGCGACCAGATGCAACAATGTGCAATATTCCATATCGATATATCGGACCAAATAACAATATCGAAAATGTACTTAACAAATTATTTGAAAGTTTTTAACAAAAGATGGTGCAAAATTTTCTTTGCTGTATAATTTGCTCTTTCTCTTTGACCACAATTTTCTTTTGCAACTTTTAGCAAACAAGAGGTATATGAGAGAGACAAATGGTCCCGAGACATCGATAAATCAAATGTTGGATTATCGCCCAGCACTACGACACAGTTGTCTTGGTCATGTCCTTTTGGCCAGCTGGCAAAAACTCAGATTGCGAACAGGTGTTATTCTATGCGTCGTTTCTTACATCCACTGCCCGTTTATCTACATATTATATACAATACTTGATGTACACACCCTATGAGTTTCGCCATATATGGTGGGACATGAGATGGTCTTGATTTTTGCTAGTACTAAACTCCAGCTCTTGTCCGAAGTGAGGGGTATGGCACTCCTCTCCTTGGTGAGGAAGTCTATTTTAAAGCGGGTTTAAGTAGAAAGATTGAAGTTACGTAAAGTTTAAGGCTGAATTCTTTCCGCTTGGGATTAGAAGAAAGTATCTGAGAGGGGATTCCTTCAGCCCGACTTAGCACGAACAAGAACAAATAAGCGCCAAAAGCTCCGTCTCCCGATCTCTGTAATACGACCATGCGGAGTCGAATACTCTTTCAAACAAATTTGGAGCTAAGATAACGTGTTGTCCCCAGATGACCCATCGATTCCCCCTCCCCTCTCGTCTTCCGTGCGTCGGTCCGAAAGGAATACTGGCAATAAGTTTTCCCCATATCCCGCTAATTCTTCTACCCAATTTTTACGTAGTTTCATTCCATCATTTATTTCTGGTAATTTCTTGTAAGTGTATTAGTTAATTTGTTTCTTGTGTGTCTGTGTATTTTGTAAATTTGTATTCCTTTTCTAGCTTTTAGCTATTCGGAGTAAACTTGATTGATTGAAAAAAAAAAAAAAAAAAACAGATCTCGGTACCCTGCCCGATGCAAATAAGCGGATGGTAGGAACATCAGAATTCATTACCTCTACAAACAGCTATATCACAGTTAAAGCCCCGGAGAAGATTCAAACGTAAAAGCGGATTGGTTGTCTACCATTTTGGCGTAGCATTGTGCGACGCGTTGCAGAGCGAGTCAGCACGCCTGCTGCGCGGGGCATCAACTCAGAACTAAGCAAGTACCTCTAGCTCAGCTCAGTTTTGTCGGGAACGAGGGGTATCGATAGAACCTTCATGGACCAAAGATGGAGGTTCTATTGGCTTATTGGTTCTTGACACGGACCATGTTTAATGGCAGCAAACGGATAAGTCGACTGATACAAAATAGTCCCCTCTTGGCTAGGGTTCTCTTCAGGCTGTAGCTTAAAATAACAAGATCAAAGGTGTCGATGGGATCCCAAAAATCTAATATTTGATTCAGACAATCGGGTCTTATCTTCGCTAGATCCAGTCATTGCCAGGCTAATCATTAGAGAAAACCTCAATAAGCCATATCTGTTTTGACGATACTAACCGAGACTTCCTGCTTTACTTCTGCTAAGTTTCCGATTTCGTCCGAAAGTCCAGCAAAAAAAAAAATTCAGAAACAAATCCAGCGTATCCCCTTATCCCTATAAAGAACATCTAATCAACTTTGAATAAAAGTTTGACTTAAAAAAAAATCCGGTTACAACCGGATTCCGAACTAATTATATGTCCGGGTAAAAAATGATTGTCATATACAGACTCAGCCTCTCTTCTTACCCCTTAATCTGTCATCTAATCGAACTCTTGCTTTTAACAAATTTTCCGGTTTTGGCCGGATTCCGGACGAACTAGTTGTCCGGCGAGAAAATGGTTTTCACCATCGTGTTCAGTATGTCTTTTACCGAACATTTGTCAACTTCAAATGAAACTTTTACGTTTAACCAACTTTGCAGTTTTCACCGGATTCCGGACGAACTACTGGATGGGAATGAAGCTTGGTGGAAAGAACAAGAAGCAGTCCTAGATACATCGTTGACATAACCGGACCGGACTTGGGCACTATGGGGGGAGTTGGGGGGGATATCCGGAATTTGGTGATCCCGTGAGTTCGGTTCTAAGACGACGAAACATTGTAGGCATATCTGGGATCCGAACAGATTGACTTGAGAACAGTCGTTCCCCCGATCCGACCATCGTGTGTTGGAGTGCAGGGATGGGGAATCCGGATCTAGTGGCATACATAACTTTAGAACGGGTGATCAATGAACCTTGGCGAATGGAAATAGCTATCGCATCAGATGTTCCATGTCAAGTTCAGATCGGGTCCAGGACCCGTGGGGGAGGGATTGGGAAGGGGCACAGAAAATCTGGAGAAACGCTTAGAGTTGAAGGATTGGGATGGAATTTGGCGGGAAGAACAAGCATAAGCCCTAGACACGCTCTTGATAGAACCAGCTGGTACCGGGGCTCCCTGGGGGGAGTTGGAGGGGGTTTCCCGGAACTCGGGTGATCGCGAGTTAGGACACTTCCGGACAATGAAACTAGGCAGGCATGTAAGTGACCCAACCAAATAGATCCGACACGATGCCTTAAGAAATCGTGTGTTCCTGGATCCGACCATTTTTATGGCACTTGCCTTCCCGCCAAGTGCCATATACCGATCACTTTTCCGTCGGTCTGTCGGTCAGTCCGGTGATCGCGAGTTAGGGTACTTCCAGATGTGCTAGGACGATGAAACTTGGCAGGCATATTAGGGACCCCACCAGACTAAGTTGGAAATAGTCACTTGCCCGATCCGACCATCGTGGGGGGAGGGGGCGGAATCCGGAAAATAGGGACATTCATAACTTTCGAACGGGTGATCGGATCTTAATGAAACTTGATATCTGGAAAAACCTCGTGTCTCAGATGTCTCGTTTCAAGTCCGGACCGGATCCGATGAATCTGGGGGGGGGGGGAGTCGGAGGGTGGAACTGGAAATCATGTGAAACTCTCAGAGTCGAGCGATCGGGGTGAAACTTGGTGGTAAGAACAAGCACAAGCTCTAGATACATCACTGACAGTACTGGACCGGATTCGGACACTGTGGGGGGGGGAGTTGGAGGGGGGGGGGTCCAGAATTCCGGCGATCCGTAGTTAATGTACTTCCAGGTAGGCTAGGACGATAAAACTTGGCAGGCATATGAGGGACCCGACCAAACTAACTTGGAAATAGTCACTTGCCCGATCTGACCATTGTGGGGGGAGGAGGAGGTGGCGGAATCCGGAAAGTAGGGACATGCAAAACTTTCGAACGGGTTATTGGATCTTAATGAAACTTGATATCTGGAAAGATCTCGTGTATCAGGTGTCTCATTTCAAGTCCTGACCAGATCCGTGGGGGGGGGGGGGTATCCGAGGGGATAACCAGAAATCGTGTGGAACTCTCAGAGTGGAGTGATCGGGGTGATACTTGGTGCGAAGAACAAGCACACGCTCTAGATACATCACTGACAGGACTGGACCGGATTCGGACACGGTGGGGGTAGTTGGAGGGGGGGGGGGGTCAGGAATTCCGGCGATCCGTAGTTAATATACTTCCAGGTGGGCTAGGACGATAAAACTTGGCAGGTATCTCAGGGACCCGACCAGATTAAATTGGAAAAAGTCACTTGCCCGATCTGACTATCGTGGGGGGAGGGGGAGACGGCGGAATTAGTAGCATGCATAACTTTCGAATGGGTAATCGGATGTTAATGAAACTTGATATCTTGAAAGACCTCATGTCTCAGCATGTCCCATTTCAAGTGCGGATCGGATCCGATGAACTGGGGGGAGGGGGTCTGAGGGGAGAACCGGACATCTTGTGACACGCATAGAGTTGAGCGCTCATGATGAAACTTTGTGGGAAATACAGGCACAACTCCTCGGTGCATCAGTGACAGAATCTGACACTATTTCGGGTACCGAGGGGGGGGGGGCGAGCTGTAGGGAGTGTCCGGAATTCCGGTGATATTCCTACTTTCATCCTTTTACCAAGCCTTACAAGTGCCATATCAGCTTCCAGCTCTTGTTTAAGAGAGAAGGGGAATCCGGAAATTACTGACTTCGTAGGTTGCGAACGGGTGAGTCAATTCGAGTGAAACTTTATGAGTGATGTGGACAGATGACCTAGATATGCGAAACATGTATATGAACCACACGCGGCCATGGTTGGGGAAGAGTCCAGGAACTTTTTGACGTGCATATAAACCAAAAGAATGGGCCGAATGTGATGCAAGTTCGACGGTACCGAGTTTATGTGTCCTAGATATGTTTTTTGGCGTCCGGACCGGATCCGGCCACGGTAGCATGAGGATGAAGCGGGAACCGGAAATTTGGAGATATGATCCGGTTCGAGTGAAACTTGATGGACGGGAAGAGGAGATGTCAGAAATGCGAAGTTTATGTGTCCGGGTCTTATTCGGCCACAGTGGAAGGAGTCGAAGGGGGAGTCCCGGAAACTAGGGCTCGCGTAGGGGTCAAACGAGTGGAGCGATTTGGATGAAACTTGGAAAGCAGAGAGCTCACATGCCCTAGGTGACATATTTTAGGGTCCGGACAGGATCCGTCCACGTTGTTTGGGGGGGGGGGGGGTACCGGAATTTCGCGAAAAATGCTCATATTCGAGTGAACCTTGTAAGTGGTAAGAGGAGATGCTTTAGATGGTCCATCTATGTGTCCGAACCAGATTAGGCCGTGGCAGGGGGACTTGGAGGGGGGGGGGGGGGTAACGGAAATAGTGTGACATGCTCACGTTTAGGGATCAAACGAGTGCATCTAAACTTAGGACGTAGAGAAGTAATTTGCCCTAGATGATTCGAGGCGATGCCAGAAATGCTCTTAAAAAATCTTATTTCTAGGTCCGAACCTAGGGTGGTTGAAGTGGGTAATGTGTGACATTCTCGTCTACCTTCTTTCACCATCCACTCGTAACAAGTGCCATACCAGCTGGTAGCTCTTATTTTTGAATTTTGTATGATGTATCTGAACCTTCCAAACGATATTTGGCTTATTTTTGCCTGTGCAGCGGTCGATTTGTATCCAGACCATTGTTTGCCTACGTTACGGTTGCACGTATCCCCACAGTAATACAATGGAGCCGGCTTTTTTTCCGGTTTTTATGGCACTTGCCCTTCGGACATATTGCAATCGCAATTTCTGTCCGTCCGTCGGTCTGTCCGGATTTTGCTAGTTTGGGCACTTCCACATAAGCTAGGACGATGAAACTTGGCAGCCGTACCAGGGGCCCCAAATGATTAAATTGAAAATAGCCACTTCTCCGATCGGGGGGTGGGGGTGGAAGTAGGGAGAATCCGGAATCTTGAGGTATTTACAACTTTTGAACGGGTGATTGGTTCTTAATGAAACTTGATATTTGGAAAGACCACGAGTCTCAAACAACCCAGTTCAAATTCTTTGGGGGAGCTGGAGGGGGGGAACCGGAAATCTTGGGAAACCCTTAGAGGGGAGGGATCGGGATGAAACTTGGTTGGGAAAACAAGCACAAGTCCTAGATACGTCATTGACATAACAGGACAGGATTCGGGCACTGCGGGGGAGTTGGGGGCGGGGTGGGGCAATTCTGCTGATCCCGCGAGTTGAGTACTTCCTGATGTGCTAGGACGATGAAACTTGGAAGGCTTATCAGGGACCCGAAATGACTCACTTGAAAATAGTCGTTTCTCCGATCCAACCATCATGGGGGAGTGGAGGGATGGGTATCCGGAATCTAGTAGCATGAATCACTTTTGTACAGATGATCAGAATTGAATCAAACTTAGCAGGTAGGAACAGCTACCGTCTCAGACGTCCCGTGCCAAGTCCTGGTCAGAACCGATACTTGTGGGTGGGGGGGGGTAGAGGGAGAACCGGAAATCCGCGGTAGGGGGAGTTGGGAGGGTGTATCGGAAATCGTGTGGCGCATCTGGGGACCTAACCAGTGGATCTATTGGGTTGAAACTTGGAAAGTAGAAAAATCATTCGCCCTAGATTGTTCGAGCTGATATCGGAAACGCCCAGACTTGAGTGAAACTAGATATCCTATTTTTAGGTCCAAACCGCATTTTTGGATTGCGGGGTATTTTGTGACGTTCTCATCTACTTTCTTGTACCACCTACTCGTAACAAGTGCTAAATGAGCTCGTAGCTCTTGTTCTCATTCAGCTTTTCTGCTGAATCACACAAATCACACAAAGTTTTCGGATCGGATGTGGCTCTAAAAGAGTGTTTCCATGGTCGGTTGAGTGGCCCACAATTGTGCGGTTCCACGAAAAAAACTGTCAAGGTGATCAAGGGGGTAAATTTTTTATTTGGTTCAGATTTGACGTATCGTCATGTTAATTGGTTTTCTTCGCCTGGTATGGATACATAATTTTTTGTTCTTTTTGAAATAGTCCTTCGTCCTTAAGGCTGGGATCTGACAGTCTAGTTACAGTTCACTTATTTACATAAAAATGCCCGAAAATCCGATAAAAATGCGCTACTTCGTTTGCCGCCATCCACAGATAATCGACTTCATTGGATGAACCTATTCTTTCGAATTTGTGGTACCTCCATAAACGTGTCCATCTATGCTTGAAATATTAGCAACGACAAAGGTAAGCCATATCCGAAGAATAAACACAAATGACAAAAAGATAAATCTGATTAGCTCGCTGATTCGTTGGCTTAAGTGTCCGTCACAGACGGAAATGCAGGCTTCTGTTGAAATTCAAATTCTCAGCGTCTGGGTGAATTTTGGGTTGTCGTGCAAGCAGTGCACATTCTGAACGGAATTACTTGAGCCCCGGGTGAAAAAATACAAATATCCATTAGAAGTGTCAAAGTATATCAGTATATTCAAACATCAGATATAAAAATAAGTTGCCTTTTCAGTTAAACTTTAAATGGAGTTATATGATGGTACAAACACAATTTATTCTAGCCCTGCTGCTTTTATATTCGCAGGTTGCGAGATTCAGTTTTATTTTTCCAGCTGTTGTTTTGTCGGTCCTCTGCAAAAAGCCACATCCTTTTTTGTCGCCTTTTAGGAGCTGTTGAACGAAGGTAGCGGTTATATACTAGACGTCGACCTCGACTACTTCTCGACTCGTAACCCTTTTCTGTCGCTGTATCCAGAGGCTGATCTTTACAACCGTCTCGAACGGATTTATTACTACGAGTCCAGCAAAGACGCATCTCGGGAGGTAAGAAAGTTTGTCCTCTTTTTTGTTTCGCAGCAGGCAGACCAAAGACGGTAGTAAGCACAGGCAGTAGAGTAGAGACCCTACCAGTCATATACGAACAAAATTAGGACACACCGCCAGAAGTTTCATACCAGATAACACAAAGTGCGCGGTTTCAACAGATAACATTTGGGATGTTATCTTTTATGCATATTCTTTGAGCCCAAGCTGACTTTGAAACATTTATTCAAACAATGTTTACAACGGATACGTCAGCTAAGTTACAGATTTACAGTTACAGGTTTGTTTCCTTCCCCGACGTTGACCCAGAGGATGGATAGCCTGACGAGGACCCTTGCCAAGAAGGGCCGAAATATCGCTGATGAAGAATCGTAGCTGACGTATCCGTTGTAAACATTGTTTGAATAGATGTTATCTGTTATGATTTTGCAAACATTATTCAGTATGCGTTATGCACTTTTCCGACATCTCCTTATTGTTGAGAATTGATTCTTGTAGATTGATAGGATTTCCTTTTATAGCAGGATTCTACTCAAAAGACTTAATTATTGAAATTTCTGAAATAAATATTCTTTTTTATCCCGCTTTAATAATTGTAGTGGCAGCCAAAAACGTCAGCAAATGTTTGTTCGGCGGTGTTTTGGCCGTTCTTGTACGCATAAGGCTTTAATGTACAACGTTCGAAAATATAACAGCTAACACGCGTTATCTGTTGAAACCGCGCATCCTTGTGTTATATGTAATGAACATTGGGCACCGGTATCCACAGTAGGCTACCCCCATAAAATATGTCTGGAAAACAAGTTTTCACTGCAGATTTCTAGTTCAGCAGATTGTGGTGGGGGTTCTATGTAGTACACTGTCAGAAGTTTCATAACAGATAACACGAGAGTGTGCGGTTTCAACAGATAATGTATAACATATAACACTTCGGATGTTATATGTTATGTTTGGAAACGTTATGAATGAAATATTATGTATAACAAGATTTGTTAGGTATAGGCAAAAAAGCATCTACTGACTTTATTCCTTATCGTCATGATGTCGGAAAACTCAGCAGATACTTTTTAGTGGTTTTTCCGTGCTTCCTGATGGTAACGCTTATTGTGCACAGCATTTTGAAACACAACAGATAACATCTGAAGTGTTATCTGTTACGCATTATCTGTTGAAACCGCGCATCCTCGTGTTATCTGTTATGAAAGTTCTGACAGTGTACTTGGTACTACCCTTTCCCCAGGGCAAAAAATGTGCAAAAATTGCCAAGGTCAATTTTATGGCTCTACATACTTACTCTTGCCCTATGTGTGGATGCGAAAAAGAAAGTGCGAGTCATTTTGTAGGATAGTGAGTTAAAACGACGAAACTATTTTTCGAAACAACCATTACTTTCACGCGAAATTGGCTGTTGTACGCGGCAGCTGGACGCAAAATATTTGAAAACTGAACGCGCCGTGGGGTTAAAAAGTGGGAAAAATACAAAACAAAAGAAGACAAAACTGAAAATAAGAGAAAAAAACCTTTGAAGTTTCTCATGTCCTGGAAAGAGTTGTCGGCGGAACTTAAATGCGTCACTCGTAAAACTCGGCTAAGGCGAGAAAGCGCTACAAAGTCGTAGGTGCAAGATGAAACAATGGCAAAAGGCTGGGATTTCAGAAGCTTTTAGTTCCATTTAGATCTAGTGACAATAGAAAAGACAGAAAAAGCAAGATTCGAGGGATCCTTTAAAACTTGGAGTGAGTGTGTGTGGGAGTGAGTGGTTTATTGAGAGAATAAAAAATAAAAGTTTCTAGGCTATTCAACTGTTTGGAAGGTTCCTTCGGATAGTACTAGCACACAGGGAAAACTGTATATCCCTGTAGTTTCAAATATAGACACAGTGCTCATTTTTTATGTTTTTCTTGTTGTTTTCGTGCAAAGGCCCTTGTTGGCTTTTAGGCATTACAATCTATTTATCTATCCACGACGTAATCCCAAACTCTACCTGACTCGCCGGTATACAGTGAGCCCGACAGTTGGCACCCCCTCGTTACAACCCTACCCACTGGAGCTCGGCCTCGACTAATAATCTGAGAAATTTTGTGTTTGCTGTGATGCTAAGCTGACCCAGTGACTTGACATATGAGACGTTTCAGCTAAGATGCGTTAAGCATAGTCTTATTTACTAAGTGGGTTACTGTTTCCTCGTTCTTCGACTGCAGCCTCGGTGTAGACTGGTTTCTTATCTTACTATTTCAGGGTTGTGATGCTGTCTGAATTCCACGTATATAACGCTAAATGGGGTTTCTTTTCATTTGGTAATTTTATACCCAATTTGAACTCCAACCTTTTTAACGCGGCGTCTTGGAGCTGTCGGAATATACCTTAGCATCTGATCTAATGATTAGTTACCGACAGCCTTATAGCCCATTACTATTATGAACTGGTAAGTTATGTGATTCCACCGCTTCTCGGCAGTCTGAAGTAAATAATAATATTGTTATTTGTTACCCACTTACCGGGCTACTGCCCTTCCACTGCCAACCAGAACAGGGCTCCTGCCTTTCTCGGTTTATCAAATACTCCATCAGAACATGGATCCTGACTTCCTCGTTCCTCGCAGCGGCTTGTAAATATAGGGGGGATTTAGTTAAGTTCGTTTATTGGTATTTCCTTGGAATCCCGTCATGGTCAACAAACTTCTAGTTAGAAAATATCGTTTACGGGACCGGCAGGCCCGTATCCAGGAATTTATTTGGGGGGGGGGGGGGGGGGGTTGTCTGCTGGTCAGGCAAAAAAGTACAAAAAACTCACAAATCACAGGGAAAAGCCTATACAAATCGTGTCACCACCAATGTAGCTGCATTCTCTTTCAGTATTTTTTTAATAAGTCTGTTTTGTTTTCTATGTGGATGTGATTTACTAAGTTCCTTATTTTGTGTTCTTTTGCTGTACTCTGTCTCATACTTTTGTAGCTAGTGTAGATGGGTTTCAAATATATAAGCCTACACACATGTATAAATAGCCTACGTAAATACACATTTAAACAAAAACACAGAACTAATATAATTAAACCACCAAGAAAGAACAAGAGTGTGGCCAAGGCAGGACACTTAAATAATAAGAATAAAAAAAAGCAGAATCAGTATTTGCCAAGAAAAATACTAAAGAGAAAAGATAACAAAAATTGACCTACAGATTTACAATAAAGAAAAAGGTGAAACTAAACATTAAACCCAACAAAACAACTAATAATTTTTTAACAGTTTCATAACCTACTGTTTATAGCAATGACATACAAGGATAACATCGAACGCTAAACGGCATCTGGAATTCCCGATTTTCCAGTTAAGTGACCCTAGCGGATTAAGTATTATTGGAAACGCCACTCTGAATTGACGCTTGAAACAAAGCTAGGATGTTTTATTCTGATATTATAGCCTAGTAACTTTTATATATTTACTGATTGTTGCTATATTTAAGATGTTTGAAAACAGATAACACAAGGATGCCCGCGGTTTCAACAGAGAAAACTTAGGATGCTAGCTGTTATGTTTTCCATATGTTTTCCAAACGTTACGCATTCAACCGTTATGCATACACGAAGAGCCGAAAAAGCATCTGCTGACGTTTTTTATTGTCGTCATGCTATTGGAAAAGTTAGCAGATACTTTTTCGGGTCTTCCTGGAAATGATTAGTTGAGTTTTTTGCCCTTTCTTCATAGGTCGGTTAACCTACCTATTTGCCATTATTGACCGTTCGTCTAAAAACGGCTTATATGAAAAAATGGCGTCTTCCCGTCGCCGGCGCCTATCTCTCCAATGAGAATTTTGAATTTCGCGCCGTGCCAAGAGCGTAGGTCGGTTGGATGGAGCTCCCGCCTCAGTCCACAGGCAAGGTTGCCACATGTCGCACGATAGTATGAATTGTCACTCTGTTTTGCTTTTGTCACTCTTGTCCTACCCTACGTAGGACGTGAAAATCACTCTATTTCAGAAAATGACCAAATGTGTTATTTTTGCAACAGGGATTCCGGCCAGAAGTGACTATTCCAAGGTTTTTTCACGAAAGTAAAATTATTTACAATTTACCAATTCCCTGGGAAAGCGCAGAAGCTTTCACCCAGCCATTATAAAATCCTTCGCTTTAACCATCACTATACAAATAATTTCACTTCTGTGAAAAAACGTTTATAAAAACTTTTGCCGGTTAACCTAAGGAAGAAATGACTTATAGTGGGAAATCTTGCAGGTCGGTTAACTGGATGACGGCAGAAAACACAGCTATTGTTCTGTTATGCATACCATTTAATGCATACCGTTCTCAGAATCATAAGAGATTACATCCCAAGTGTTGTGTGATGAAACTGCGCATCCGTGTGTTATCTGTTATGAAACTTCTTACAGTGTACTAGTTTGCCATAGTCTTCTTTAATTTAGAAGCGCTTTACAAGTCAACTCGGAGTACCGTTTCCAATCGTACTTTAACCCGCTAGGTGCGCTGAATACTCTTGATGACTATCTCTCCTTGCCGATGCAAAATCTCCAGCCTCTCCGGGTATCTCGCGGAAGAAAGGCAGAAGTGGTGTCACATCTGCTCCCAAAGATCACCGTGATTGGTTGACGTAGGATTGAGTCCTTGAGTTTTAGTCGTTACGGAGACGCTTGCTCCTTCTTCCTGAGGGTCACCGGCGTGTTTTGGACTTGGTCACAAAGAGTATTGGAAAAGAGGCGAATTTCGGCAGTCCAAACTGATTCAGGATATTATGTGCTGGCAGGGCTGGATGTTGGTGGGGTCGGGAAGGTTTGAAGCTTGTATCCTACACATTTTGATACTTATTTTTGTATACTTTTTCTTTAAAAAAAAAAATACCGATCGGAAACACACTTAAACCTCTTGCGTGAATCATAGATGGGCGATTCCAATCATGAAAAGATTGGAATCCGGATCCAGGGCTTTGAATCCGGAACCGAACCCGGACTCGAATCCGGCTTTACGAAAAGTCAAAGGTGACAAAAATAATGATATCTAAGTCAATCGGATAACGGGATAATTACTGAGGATGGTTGGTGGGGGAGATAAAAAAGTTGGACTGCCTGAGCCCAAAAATTGGGAAATGGAAACTTGGAGGATGTAGACTAGAAATTTGAGCGGATACGTAGGATTGAGGTTTGAAGTCCGAATCCGAATCCAACATGACAAGCAGAAGATTCGAATCCGGCCAAAAAGACGAATCCGAATATGGATTCTGATTCGCCCACCTCTGGCATGAATTGTGAACAGAACCCCAAAAATTTGCCAGCCATAAAATACGCCAATATGGAAAAACTGCCTGGTGCATAACTTATCGCTCAGAGTGTTTGACTTCTTCCAGGACCGAAATTGCGCATCGCGAAATGTCCAAGAGTTTCTGACTGAGCGGTGCAAAACACTCGGCATTCCAAGAACGGGTTTCTGGGTGTGGAAAAGAAAATCGGAATGAAACCAGTTGGACAAGCCTCGACCGGAGAGGTCAAATGTAAGAAACGCAATTGATGTGAAATCTAAATTAGCCTTGGTGGGTTCACATCTCCTCGATAGTCGTTAAGATTCGGCAGAGCCGCTCACATTCTAGAGCCGTGCTCGCGCTAGTCAGGGCACAGGACCGTCTTATTAGCCAATCAGAAACGTAGGTATACCTGTTAGTAGGTATCCCTGTGCAGGCTCTGTCAGCTGAAAATGACTTAAGTGCCTGTAAGGTCTCTCGGTGTAAGGCATTTAGATCCCATCAGTGAAGAGTCAATTATTGACAAGTTTGAGCTGGAACCCAGCAAAATGACAGATTGTCCAAAAGATGCAGGAAAATACCGCAATTCGCAAATCAAGCAATAAAGTATTTTGGGGGAAAATCCCCAATAAAAGAATGGTGTTTTCATCAATTGTATTTAGAGTAGTGGGTAAAAATCAATTGTATTTAGAGTGGTGGTTTACCATCAATTGTATATTGGGGATTTAGACAGTGGGCCATTTCTTGCCGGAGTTTCGGCCAGAGTTATTGGCCTAACCCACTTAATAATCATAATAATCCCTAAATACTCTTGATTTTAGTGTAGCCTACAGCAAGTGGGCGGTGCCCGGACGGTTCTGGCACCGGTTGCAACGTGTTGGAACAGTACAATAAGCATGTTTAGAAGCGTTTGAAATATGAATTGCCTAATTACTACTGATTTTGGTCGGTGCCGGGAATTGGTGTACAGCAGGTGCCGGGGAGTTGGCTACCCATCGGTTCTATTAAAAGTAAGGTAGACGCTGAAGAGAAGGAGGACCGTCAATTCTAATTCATATATTCTGTCGAACATGCATAAGAATCCATAGAGCCCAGCCATAGTATACCGAGGCGAAAGACGCGTTTACATTTATGAACCGTTTTAGGGACTGTCAAACCTTATGTAGCTGCCCGAACTCATGACGTCAAACTTTACGTCACGCTTGTATAGAATCTCGATTTTATCGACAACTAAATCTAGTTGGAATGCTATAGACAGGCCCGTATCCAGGAATTTATTTCGGGGTGGGGTGGGGTGGGTGGACCCCCTGGATACGGCCCTGGCTATAGAGGTAGCCTTAGGTAGCAACGAATTGGAAGACAGTCGTATAGAAGTACGCAGAGTGCTCCCAGTCGTGATATCTTCAATTATGATGTGGCTAAGATCTGCCAGGACACTAAATGGCGTCGCCAAAGCGGAAACCGAAGGGCTGCTCACTGACTGTTTCGGTGGTGTACACCCAGATACAGGGACTATATACACCTTGCGACAGAAGTGAGTAGCCCCTCAGCGGGAACGTGTGCGTCGCTTGGGAAGATTTTTCATATTTCCTGGGTGCTTAGTTAAAAGGAATGAGAACGAAGGTTTCGACAGAATATCGCATGCGGGGGAATGATCTTTTTTTGCCACTTAAATTTGTTTGTAAACCCTCCTCCTGTCAGTGAACGAAGTATAGCAGCTATATAGTTACTCTTCAAAATTTCTTTAAAATCTTTACTTCCTTACTTCTTCTGTTTTAACTAATTTATTTTATCTGTTCTTAACAAAAATGTTTTTGGGTACCTACTTGGATATGTATGTGATGATGTAACTTATACAGGGACATGTGTGAAAATCAGTGAGGTGTCGTGAGAAATAAAACAGAAAAAGTTTAGAGATCTAGGGCTATAGTTGTCGAAAGCTCCGGGTTTAAATCCCGTTGTAGGATTATTTTTTATTTGTCAGTTCACTGCTACTAAAGTATTACGTAGTTTCAGTAAAATTTAAAATATTATAAAATTATAGGGTGACTCTACCGTGGTGCTTGGTGGTGTTCTTGATCCAGGCGATATTTTAGATTTTCGGTATTTACCGAACCTTCGGTTTCTTGTTTTTTTTTTTATATATTAATATTCGAGAATAAAGCTGAAACTGAACCCCGTAATTCATTTCTGACCCTCCGGTTTTAAAAGTGGAGCATAAAAGAAATATGAAAATAAAGTCACAGAGCACATTTTCCTAGAATTAATCGTCAGTGAAATAAAAACAAGAGCTAGAAGCTGGTATGGCACTTGCAAGGCTGGTTCAGAGGATGAAATATAAGAATCTGCCTTTTTGTGGGTGTGTTCTGATCATTTGTGAGCAAAACCGTTGAGATAAGAATGATCATGGACCCTTGGAAATCATGAAGATGTATCGTGTGGTCAAAAGTATTTTATTTTTGCAACTTGGATGTAGTGATGCGCACTTTAAAGGCGCTAGAAATTCATAAGCAAAACCCTTGAGCAAAAACGATCATAGCTCCTTGGGAATCATTAATATATCGTTTTATCAAAAGTATTTTTTACGCTTTTCGGTTTAGATACGCACTTTAAGGGTGCTAGAGATATTTATTTAAAGCAAAACCCTTGTGGCACGAACGATCATGGGCCAAAATGCATCGTTTGGTCTAAAGTACTTTTTGAGTTGCGCACTTTAAGGGAGCTAGAAATTCTTTTGGAAGCAAAACCCTTGAGGCAAACATGATCATTACCTCGGGAGGATCATGAAAATGTATAGTTCGCTTAAAGGAGTTATATCATAAGTATTCTAGCCCTTGCAACATCTAGACCCCCCACCCACCCAAGACCCAAGACGAAGCCACGACACGATCCGACCGCTGGGACATATAGCGGTGCGGGTCGGAAGCCCCCAACATCGGGAGGATGGAATCATAGTTTGACTTTGGATCTAACAAAATGTTTTTATTGTAGCATGCATATGGAAAATTTGTAGAAAAATTAAACTAATTATATGCACTATCGATTTCTTTGAGTATTTTTTTTCTGTTTGTGTGGCACTTGCCCTTCGGCCAAGTGCCATATAGCGATCGCAATTTCTGTCCGTCGGTCGTTCGGTCTGTCGGTCGTTCGGTCTGTCGGTCCGGGTTTTGCTAGTTCGGGACTAGCTAGTACTATAAAACTTGGCAGGCATATCAGGGACCCCAAATAATTAAGTTGCAAATAGTCATTTCCCCGATCCGACCATCGTTGGGGGAGTGGAGGGAGGGGGAATCCGGAATCTTGAGGAATTTATAACTTTTGAACGGGTGAACGGATAGCAATGACATTTGATATTTGGAGAGATGTCGTGACTCAGACGACCTACTTAAAATCTGGACCGGATCCGGTGACTTTGGGGGAGCTGGAGGGGGGAACCGGAAATCTTGGGAAACACTTAGAGTGGAGGGATCGGGACAAAACTTGGTGGGAAGAACAAGCACAAGTCCTAGATACATCATTGACATAACCGGACTGGATTCGGGCACTGTGGGGGGAGTTGAGGGGGGGGGGATTCGGTGATCCCGCGAGTTCGGTACTAGGATGATGAAATTTTGTAGGCTTATCAGGGACCCGAACAGACTGCCTTCAGAATAGTCGTTTCCCCGATCCGACCATCGTAGGGGGAGTGGAGGGATGGGGAATCCAGAAATTAGTAACATGCATAACTTTGGAAAGGGTAATCAGACGTGCATGAAACTTGACAAGTGTCAAGAACAAGTGGCTCAGATGTTTCTTTTCAAATCCGGACCGGATACGATACCTGGGGGGAGGGGATGGAAGGGGGCACCGGAAATCTTCTGAAAGGCTCAGATTCGAGGGATCGACATTGAACTTGGTGGGAAGAACAAGCTTAAACCCTAGATAAGTTACTGGCAAAACAGGACTGTATAGTGTCACGTTGGGGGAGTTGGAGGGGGTTTACCGGAATTCTGGTGATCTCGAGTTATGGTACTTCCAGATGTGCTAGGTCCATGAAACTTATTTTAAGAATTCTACCATATTGACTTGAAAATAGTCCCTTCCCCGATCCGATCATCGTGGGGGGAGTAGAGGGGTGGGGAATCGGAATATAGTGACATTCACAACTTTGGAATGGGTGATCGGACGTGCATGAAACTTGGTAAGTATTACGAACAAGTGTCTTGGATGTTCAGTTCCAAGTCTGGACCGGATCTGATCACTGGGAAGGGGGGAGCTGGAGGGGGCACCGGAAATCTCGTGAATAGCTTAAAGTCGAAGCATCGGTGTTGGACTTGGTTGGAAGAGCAAGCGTAAACCCTAGATGCATTCCTGACAAAACAGGACCGGGTCGTGTCACGTTGGGGGAAGTGGAGGGGGTTTCCCGGAATTCTGGAGATCTCGAGCTAGGGTGCTTCCAGATGTGCTAGGACCATGAAACTTGGTAGGCCAATTAGGGACTCTAACATATTGACTTGAAAATATCCCCTTCCCTGATCCGACCATCGCTGGGGCAGTAGAGGGAATGGGGAATCCGGAATCAGGTGGTATTCCTAACTTACGAACGGGTGATTGGACATGCATGAAACTTGACAAGTGTCAAGAACGAGTGTCTCAAATGTTCAGTTTCAGGTCCGGTGTGGATCTCATCACTGGGGGGGGGGGGGATGCAGGAGCACAGACATGCTAACTGTTCCTATAATTGCCATATCAGCTTTCAGCTCTTGTTTCTTGTTGATTCCCGTAAGTCCAAAGAATTAAGGATGTAAACTAGATCACAATAAATAAACGCCGTAAATTATACTAACCTTCGTTATGGTGGTTTCTTGAAGATTCTGAAATTGAGCTAAATAACATCAGCTTCCGAGACCAAAAAATGTCAAACTGGCCGATGATTTCTTCTTCCGACATATGTAAACGTCCACATGGTGATATACTTAGTTGTTTTAATCCTCTTACACGCCATTCGATCTTCTCGAAGGTTCTAGTAATCTTTTGACCAGCGCCGGGAGATCAGTGAATAGTTAATTAGAAATTGATTGGTGTTTAGGAGTGAATTGTGTTCAAGTAATTTGTGGATAACGTTGGCTACCCTGAGGATTTTGAGGAAAACAAAGGTAACAGTGTTTTCGAAATCCAACCCATCGAAAAATGATGGTGTCTCCCACCGTCTCGGTCCACATGAATCAAAGACTTTAAAAGTTTTTTTTTTTTTTACTTTGCGGTTAAGAGTAGTACTTTAGAGAATGGTCGGATTTTGGAAGTGACGATTTCTTAGCCAATCACTAATTTTCCAACCAAATTTTATCGTCCTACAGTACATCTGGAAGTACAACTTGCGATCATTGGAATTCCAGACCACCCCTCCCCTCGTAACTTCCCCCACAGTGCCCGGGTCCAATCCGGTAATGTATGTGATTTATCTAGAGTATTTGTTTGTTATTCCCACCAAGTTCTATCCCGTCTCTCCAGTCCACTTGGGTCACGTATCTGGATATAAAAAAGAACACTCAGAGACATGTCTTCTGTTCAGTTGTTAAATTTCACTGGAATCCGATCACCTGTCCCAAGTTACACATGACTCAATATCCAAAATTCCCCCTCCCTCGTCTCCCCCCACGATGATCTGATCAAGTAAAGTTGTATCTCCAAGTCAGTTTGATGGGGTCCCTGATATGCCTGCCAAGTTTCGTCGTGAAAATCCCCAAGACCGCCATCACCGGAATCCCGAGACCCCCCCCCCCCTCCACTCCGACCCCCAAATGTCCGGATCCGGCCTAATTTTGCAAACGATTCATCTAGAGCAGATGCTTGTTCTTACCAGCAAGTTTCACTCCGATCCCTGCATTCTAACCTTTTCTCGAGATTTCCGGTCTCTCCCCCCCCCCCCAACTCCTCCACACCTTTCGAATCTGGCCCGGACTTCAAGTGGGAAATCAGAGATATGTCATCTGTTCAGTTCTTAAATTTCATTCCAATCCAATCACCCGTTCGAAAGCTACGCACTACTAAATTTTCTTGATTCCCCCTCCTTCCACCCCCCACAAATGGTCGGATTGTGAAACTCATTATTTCCAAGTTAGTTTGGTCAGGTCCCTCACATGCCTGCCAAGTTTCATCGTCTTAGCATATCTTGAAGTACCCTAACTCGCGATACTGACCGACAGACCGACCGACGGAAAAGTGATCGGTTTATAGCACATGGTCGGAAGGCAAGTGCCATATAAACTGGTAACGCAGGTCAGGAGTACGATGAGCTCAGTGGTTGATGATTTACTACCTACCATTGCACATTGAACGCTGAATCTCTCCGCTAGGGTATAGTTGGCATGATCTTGGCTTGTATAACAGGTGCTTGCCATATATGAAATAGCACTCATGGTCTTTACAGTTCCTGGCAACCTGAGGCCTGCTCATGGCTAGTCACTAGTAAATGCATAAATGCAGATTCTGGGGTGGGGATGTCTGGGGTGGGGATACATTGTTCCCTAGATTTCGGAGGGGCACACAATCTTCTATCTTCATACTATTTTTTGCACTTCATAGGTAGGTTCAAAGCAATTGCAAGTAATAGGTTCAAATGCTTCAAAGCAATGGCGCTCCTTAAAGGTATATTTGAAAATTACTTTAACTTTACCCCCAAAAGATTGATTAAATAGATATTACGTAAAGATAGATGTCACAACCCTGGTTTATTTGTCTGAAAAACGGAAAGCGTAATTACATTTTAATTCTGGGTAATGAACATGGGATGGGGCCCAAAATTGATCTTTGTCTTACTTTGGCTAATTTGGCTTATCAGGGCTTACTGAAATGGAGCGTCTGCAGAAATGAACATTACGTTCGTATCTGGCGGCATTTCACAGCTAACCGTTAGAGGCAATTTTAGGGCAATTTTAGGCCCGCGTCCAAGGTTTATTTCTGAGACCCAAAATTTAAATACTAATTTTTGGGTAAATAATTTAATTTTCAAATACAGATGGAGAAACTCGTGTCCTTCTGAAATCTTTTGGGGATACCCCCTCCAGTTGAAGCCTCTGGAGATAGATTAGCTTGGCTAATTCATTTGTTTGAGAAGAAATACACGGAGCAAAATCGAGTTTTCCTCTTTTTCTCGTCCAGTAAACAATTCTTAACATTCCTCAAATACTAGCCTTAGAGTCGTTGGTTAGTTTATCACCAAGTTAGTCTCATAATCTCAATGAAGAACCAATGCTTGGCAATGATACATATAACGCGCACACAAGCGGTCACACATGTTGGATGCAGAGAAGATAAATTCGCTCGAATCCCTTGTTCTCGATCCGCTCAGAACATCTTAAGCACTATGTCTGTCTGCCAGGCCAGCAGATTTATAAAGACCATTTCTCAGTTTCTCTCATCCTTGTCTATGGTATTTTTCATCTGATTAGGTCCCATCTGGCAGGCAGCAAAGTGCAGAGATAAGTGTTGCTGGGACGAGAGTTATTCTTTTCGGTGAAAGATGAGAATATCTGTGATGTTTGGGGTAGCCTTTTTAAGCCGGGGTATTTGCATTTGGTTTCCTTTCGGGAGGCCCGTTACAATTATGTTAGCTTTCATGTAGGCTAATTCTAAGCTTCTTAAAGTTTAAATGAAAAGCCAGCTTATTTTTGTAACTTGTTTCTGAATTGTTTTGATTCTGTTGAGGGTTTATACTTTTTGGCTCTTGTTGTGGCTTGAGGATATGGATGGCGTCCCGACAAAACCACATTCACACTTAAATGACAGTGTTTCTTGCTAAGATTGCCTAAGATGTTCCAAGACAGTTGACTACTTTAAAACCCAGCTAGCTTAAAGGAAATGACACAAGGCTCCGGCTGATTATAGCCTCTTTCCATGTCCTTTGCCTTAGATCAAACTTGCCAAAATTTGCATAACTGGTCTTCGGACCAATCAGCTTCTCTGAAACAATGATCTGGAGCCTGATACGTCAAGTAAAGAAAACAAACTTGGCAAGCGTGACCACCAGTGTGATGCTAACAGAGGAGATAGGATACATTTTTGAAGTTTGGAATCTCGGGAACGAGAATGGATGGAATTACTACGGAAGTGTAATAAATTAATCTCATAAGTACGGCGTGTCCTTTAAGACCAAGCAATTGAGATTCCAAGCAATTGAGATTCATCGAGGACGCAGTATTTCCTTGTGCAAAGTCGTGAACGACAAAAATTCAAAGACGCTTCGTGCTTGAATGCAAAATAGTTTTAGAAGAGTCCCAGACATAGCAGCCTAGCAACTTTGTTTATTGACAGCAGGCAATTTGGTGATGTTGAACGTGTCCGAAAGCTTTTTGGTGCTGTAAATGCTGCATTAATGCTGCATTTTCTTTCTTTGTTTTGTCCGAAAGCTGTTACCTTTTTTTCTTCTGACACTTCTAGAATACCAAAATTTAAGTCAGGAAGAAGAAGAAGAAAAAAGAATTAGCTTCGTTTCCTTTCTTCGTTGGCAATTATCGCCAGTTCTCTTAGAATTTGGAATGTTTGAAGAATTTTCAGTTGTCTTTTTGAATTTGTTATGTTTGCCGCCGAAATCACTGAGAAAATCGCCATACTCCCCAGTTTCTTCTTGAAAATTCAGCATAAAATTTAGCATTATTGCCGAATTTTTCCACGAATTTTATGCTGAATTAATGCTGCATTAATTGAGCGAAAATGTAAGTCCGAAACCGAAATGCTGCATAAAATGCTGAACTAATTCAGTATTTTTGTTCGTTTCGGAGCTTTCGGACACGTTCGTTATTGATCCTAAGTATTCGAGATTACATAGAGATAGCAGAAGTTTAGATTTTCCCACAAATAAAAAATTGTTTTGCGGGAATAGCGGAGCAATGGACAAACTCATTCTTAGATTAGATTTTTAGATTATAGTATATGGGATTTATTGGAAAAACATACTAAGAACTACAAAACCCTCCAGAAGTTTACACTTGTTAAGAGGTTTAACAAACCTCCTTTGACAGATTAACCTACAACACTATAATAGAGAGAGAAATAAGAAAAAAGAGAGGAAGAGAAAAGAAAAAAATAAACAAACTTATAGACTTACTCGGTTCCTGGTCAAACACCCAACAAAAAAAAACTATACACTCCAAAATCCCATCTCCAAAGACAAACAAAACCAAATAAGTAAATAAAATATAGATGATTAAATAAACATAACGTTTTGTAAGCCTGTTTAACCGAACACGGCGAATACGCGATTCTTAAATATGTTCGTATTTCAGCCCTGCGCCATGAACATTTAAAGGGTTGGGGTTGGGGGCATTACCAGTTGCAAGCGCTAGCAATAAATCGTTAATTTCACGGGGCCAGTATTGGTATCATAATTAAAATTAAGATTAGAAAAATAGTGGGTATCTGAGATTCAAGAGCTATTTCTCACAAAGTCGATAGCGTAGGCAAGATTTCGTTTACATCTTCATCAACACTGTGTAAATGATAAGAAACTTATTTTCTGAATACATAATTTGTAGTAGGAGTTGTGCTGTGATAAGTTCAAGCATTTAACATTGTTTGTGTCTTTAATTTTCTGTTTGCAGTTTATTATTATGTTTTTATGGTACGAGATTTTTAAAAATAAGGGAATGTTGAGATCGCAATTGTAAGTATAACGTCTTTTGTTGTCTTAACCTCAGTTATCTGTCTCATCACTTTGGGGGAATAAAAATCATTTATTGTAACTATATGTGTTGTCGGCTCGGTAGTTATTCTTTTTGGAAAGATGAGAATATTTTTTTGGGTTTGGTTAGGTTTTACTAGGTACTTGCGTTTGTTTTTTTATGATGGATTTTACTGCAGGCTATTTTTTCCGTCAGTCTGTTCGAAGAAAATAAAAATTGTAAATGTTTATCTTGGTGGTTCCTCGGAAATATTGCTATCTTATTTTTATTTGTATATATCTACAATGTTTCAGATTCGATTTCAGATATCGGCTCAAAATTCACTATATTTCTTGCTTCCCGCAGATTACACAGGTTACTATTAAAAACTATCACCAAATATGGAAGAATATGCGAAAACATAACACATGATGTGCAGTAATAAATATGTACGATATATTTTGTTACCGAAAAGAAAGATGAAATTGTAAAACGAGTAAGCGAGATTTTTCATGTATTGACATTTGAAGTTAATATATTAGTATTTTCTAGTGAGTTTTCTCTGCTAAGCTAAAAATATCTATTTTCCTATTTTTTCCGGATTCCCCCTCCCTCCACTCCCCTCCAGATGGTCGATCGAGGAAGCGACAATTTCTAATTTAATCTGGTCCAGTTTCTGATACGCCTGCCAAGTTTCACCGTCCTAGCTTATCTGGAAGTGCCCGAACTAGCAAAACCAGGACCGACAGACCGACTGACGGACAGAAATTACAATCGCTATATGGCACTTGGCCGAAGGGCAAGTGCCATAAAAAGAACACTCAGAGACAAGTTCTGTCTGAAGTTGATTCGAGAGAGGTTCGATGTAGGGGTGAAGAGACATCCCTGGTCCGCGTATGAGAATTATTTTTCACCGGCCAAATAGTTCTCCCGGAATCCGGCCAAACCAGAAAATTTGCTAAAAATAACAGTTTAGTCTGTAGTTGAGCCATTTGGCCGTAATTTTCAACAGAACACCACTACGGTATCATTTATGTTTATTTTCAGACGGCTGATCATTGATAAATAGTAAAATGTTGAAGGAGTTTGACGAAGACCAGATCTCTCGGATCAAAATGTCCAATATCTATTACATTTTTGAGATCCCATCGAAACCTGTCTTGTTCGTAAAGAGAGAATGATAAAAAAAATTAACGAAGATAGTTATGTTAGAGCTCGCTCTCATTAGAAACATATCAGCGGAGTATTCTAACTTACAATCACGAATGACGACCATTGAGTCACAAAAGTAAAAAAAAATAACTGAAAGGAATGCCAGTCAATTCTAGTAGAAACCCGACTAACGTAAAAAATAGGGCCACGTAAATTAATCGGTCTATTCCAACAATAATGCCCGGTTTGATGTTTGTTCGAGAATTCCGGCCTTTGTGAATAAATATTCCTTCAGCCCAAGCTGACTGCGAATCATATTCGGCAGTGCAGAACGGATACGTCAGCTGAACTTTATTAGAGCTTTTTTCATTCGAACTTGAGCAGCTTTGAGCCTGAATAGGACCCTTGCCAAGAAGGGCGAAATATAGCTCTAATAAAATTCAGCTAACGTATCCGTTTTGCATTGCCAATTTTTTGTGTATTCTTTTATCCATATTAATATTTATGCGAGTTAAGATCCCCAGCCGCAGGTCCGGATCCAGGAATTTTTGTTTGTTTGGGGGGGGGGGGGGCGGACCTACTCACAAGTAAGACAAAAACATAAATCGGAGTTTAAAGCATGTAAAAAAATGATTATTTTCGTGTATGTTTTTTTTTTGGGGGGGAGGGGTGAACCCCGAACACCCTGGATACTCTGCCGAGCAGGATCTGTGGTCACACAAAATGGGCTTGAATCCCATTCTTGCATCGCGCAGATTCCCCTACGCAAAGCTTTTTTTTCCGCTCGCGTGTTTGACAGCTGACGGTCTGATCTCACCGACCACCTCCTCAGCCTTTGCTTTGAGATGGTCGTCTGCGCCTTCGACCAACGGGGCGAAACACCCCAGCAAATTCCCTCCTACCTTGCGGCCGTGTTTCCGAATCAGTCTGAGCTTTGATGTATGATATGTTGTTTTCCATTATTACCGTGGTCTCGCAATTTAACGTGCATTTTACGGTGGGAGAGCGGGGACGGCCGCCTACGTGCTATCGGGTTACGAGGCAAAAACTTGAGCTTTTTGTCCCACCATTCTTTCTGGGGAAAGTTGATTGAGAACAGGCCTTGGTCGAGGTTGATTGTGTGGATCATTTTTAGAATTTCTGGCCAAAAAAAAATATCCAGAGCTGCTCCGGCCCAGTTCTTAATTGTCTTAAGATTTTGTGCTTTTGAAATTAGGGGAAAGACGTCGATTTGAGAATAAAAAAAATACTTTTCAATCGTCTCCGAGTCTGTGTTTGTTTGTGGTGGGGGGGGGGGGGTAGGGTTCGTAATAAATGTTTTCTTATAAGTCGTTTCGGTGGAAATTCCATTACCTTTATAAACTTTATGAACCTGTCTTGAAAATGAGGAAGTCCCGGTGCATCGGATACGGCTTACTAGTTATAGACCTACGACCACCCCCACCCGCCCCCTAACGCTCGGCTAGAAAATTTAAGTTATTTCTACCGAATCTCTCAAAATTCTTACAGAACCGTAGAAACTAGAATTTAGCCTTATATATTTAAACTATTTAAAAGAGAGGATTATGTACAAAGAGTAACACTAAAGGGCAGCAGGAAAGATGAATAGCCAGCTACTAGGCGTCTTTTTTGCGAAGCCCACTTGGACAATATATTGCCGGGCACGACTGCAGTAGCAGCTTCTATTGTTGTACCCAAGATCAAATGAAATCGAGCGCCGCAGGTGAAAATTTTATATAAGCCATTTTTTTTTTTCTGTAGGCTAGAGTTTAACTGCTTCTCATACAAATTCTATCTTTACCGTTAAACACTAAGATCCTAAGAATTTCCAGAAATCGAATGGAGCGACGTCCCGGCAGCACATCAGTAGTCAATTATCCGATGATCATATAAAGTGAGCGCCGCCGGCGAAATTTTTTAAAGTTCGCTTTTTCCTGCAAAAATTTAACTATTGGTGCTAGGTGCTAGCTTTTAATGTTTCTCAAATACCGATCTTAAAACTGGCTTAAACCCCCAGTTACTGACGCAACCTTCCACAAAATAGAGAATATTACGAAAAAGCGCCCCATGCAAATTTTTCGAAACATTTATGATTAGAGCGTGTTTTTGGGATCCAAAATAAAAGTAAGAACTAACGAGGAAATCATAGATCAGTCCTTTTGTCTGTGACTACTGCTTCACTCGACCTCTTCGAGGCTCCTGACCTCTTTGAATACCGAATCCCGGCAATTGTACCGAATATATCACCGATTTCCAGTTCTTATACCGGATAAATTTAGACCGATAGCCTATTCGGGATTCTATATAACTACCGAATCCCGTTATTATACCGAATAGTTTGGGTATCGAAAAACTTTCGAATAATTCGGTATAATTTCGTCGAAACTGGAACAAGAGTTGGGATTCGTGGTAACTACCGAATCCTGAAAATGATACCGAATCCCAATCATGATACAGAATAACTTTGGACCGACAGCCTATTCGGGTTTGTGTGTAACCACAGAATCTCCATAAATATACCGAACAATTCTGGCATAATAAATTACCAAATAATTTCAGCAAATTTGCTCACCGAATTCCTGATAACTACCGAGTCCTGGCAATTGTACCGAATCCCGATCATTATACCGAATAGATCTGTACCGATAGCCTATTTGGGATTCTGTATAACCACCGAATCCCCAGTAAATATACTGAATAGTTCTAGTATCGAAAAAATACCGAGCAATTTTAGAAATCTTCAAAAGTTAGAGAATCTCAAAATGTTAGAGATGAGATATTAGAGTAAACATGCATGCTGAATTCATATCTTTTATTTTTACTTTACATTTATGATGCGCATATTAAGGGGGCTATGAATTCATTTGTCAGCGGAACCCTTAAGGCAGAAATGATCATGGGCCCTTGATTGGAGATTATGAAAATGTATGTTTTGGTCAAAAGTATTTTTTTTCACTTTGCGGTTAAGATGCGCACTTTAAAAAATGATCCCCATGGTCGTATCTGGGTAGTGACTATTTCTAAGTCAATCTTGTCGGATCTGTACTGTGCCAGCCAAGTTTCATCGTAGCCTATTAGTACATCTGGAATTATCTTAACTCACGATCACGAGAGTTCAAGATCCACCCCTCCCCCTCCGACTCCCCCACAGTGCCCGGACCCGGTCCAGTTCCGTCAACGATGTATCTGTGGCTAGTGCTTGTTCTTCCACCAAGTTCCATCCCGAGCCCCCCCCCCCCCCAACTCCCCAAGGTCACCGGATGCGGTCCGGACTTGAAATGGGACTTCTGAGACATGAGATCTTTCCAGATATCTAGTTTCGTTCTGATCCAACGACCCGTTCGAAAGTCGTGCATACCTTAAGACTTCGGATTCCCCCTCCCTCCACTCCCACCAAGATGGTCGGATCGGGGAAACGACTATTCTTAAGTAAATCTGGTTGGGTCCCCGATAAGCCTGGCAAGTTTCATCGTCCTAGCACATCTGGACGTACCTTAAGCACAACTCGCACTATTTACTATTTATGTTACAATATTCAAACCTAGCCTATCTGAATACTATAAAAACTGGGCTCTGCTTTTAAAAACTTATGCACGGCTTTGGCTGTTTTACGCCTTGAGCGGTTTTGAGTCTGCAGAGGACCCTTGCCAAGAAGGGGACGGAATATAGTTCCAGTAAAATTCAGCTGACGCATCCATTTTACACTATCAAATATGTTTTAAGCCTTTTCGCAGGCCGATTGACTTCTAGCAAAAACGGTGCAAAACAGATATCCGGTTTGACGCATCAGCAGCATGTACGGAGCATACGTCTGGAGCATAATGGCTGGGAAAATAATGAATCGTGGCAGCAAATGTGAAAATGAGTGAGCTATCGTAGCAGGCTTAGAATGTAACATATGAAATTTAGGTCTTTGAACCTAAGAATTAATGAATGCACTTACGGAAGTAGGTTGCATGGGCATTAGTAGTTATATAAAGGGGGTTCTGGCCCACCCTTCCCCCAATTTCAAAACCCCATTTTAACATCAATTTCTTAAATTTTAACATCCTTTTTACCAAATTACCCCCCTTTTTAAGAACATTTTTATTTTCTTACTTCCAAAATAAAGGATACAAGAAATGAGAAATATTACCCTTTACTACATATAAAATACTACAATGTACACTACTTCTTTTTTTTTACATTTTTCATTTTTTATTCAAATATTACTGAGTAAACAGTTCTAAATCCACATATGTTTCTTTGTTCTTGTTTTCGCGTACAATAGGCTGCAAAACCAGATTTTTCTTTAAAAGTAATTCGTTAGCAATGGCATTATATTTCTGTGTTATAAACAAATCACATGGTTTGTCATTATGATTAATAACTACAACCAACTTATCACCATATTTTGTCTTAGCAATTCTCATTTTAACAATAGTATATTTCAATCCTAGAACTAGTTCTTCTTTCCTGATTGTCTCATTGTATTTATTCATTCTGATTGTATTCAAGACTTCCTTTGTGGACTCCATTTATTAGGGGATGATTTTATTAAATAAAAATCCAGACTCACAAACTCACATACATATTTTTGTTAATAATACCTAATGTAGCTTTTCTTTCATAATATATAACACAGTAAATATTATATGGTACAGGCTGAGCGTGTTTTAATGTTAAACTTATTTCAATATCAGCAGTTGTTCCATTATATATACTTGATTCGTGTTTGGAAACATCGAAACAGAATAGTGGATATACTTCTTTAAATTCTTCTATACTAACAACACTACCAGTATCAAATGCTAATTGCTTATAGCCCAAATGTATGAACCTATTGTAAAGATTTGAGTATTTACATTTCTCATCGCTAAAGTCGCATTTGAGTGGTTCTTCAGGATATTTATCCCCATTAATTCTAAGTTCTATGTCTGTTAAATTCATATGATCAAACACCATATTATTCATTAATTGATTGTTATGCTTTTCATTTTTCTGTAACATCACAACGATTTTTGTAGGACTATTTCTCTCAGACACAACTTTCCAGGTGTGCTCCTTATTCTGACTAACATCACTTTTATAACTATTACATGCTTCCCACATCAGATTATGCTTTTTATCCTTAGCAAGATCCTTTTCTAATTCACTCATCATTTCGATACTAGGAGCTACAATAGGGATCTTCCAGGATAAATACTCGATTACTACTTTGAAATTAGTATTTCCATTTCTTATAATCATGTTGTTATCATCATTTCTTCTTAGAAATAATTTATGCGATGCACCTCTGAAGAATCGTTTGTTTCCTTTCAGAAATCCAAACAATTCTGATAATGGTAAATACATATTTACTAATTTACTGCTCTTTGTTCTGTTATATCTTTTTTCAAATCCTTTATTATAATTATTATTATTTCTCAAACTGACTGTTCCACCCCCTGCTGCAGCCCCTGCTACTACTGGAGTTGCAGTAAACGAAGCAATAACAGGATTAATTTCTTTCCCTTGATTATAATCTTTATACCAGAAATGATTTCTTGCTGCACTTCTAGAATAATCATCAGAGTATTCAATCAACTTTGTAACGGTAGTTGTAATACCAACATGATTAATTTTTTCAACCGATTCATCGTTTATTACATACTCAGCGGTACTGAATAAATTAAATCCATTATTCGTTAAAGTAGCAACATCGGTTGCAGCTATAGGAGTCCCATCTTCGTTTACTATTCTTACACTGACATCAAGATAACTTTCACTTGGATAAAACCAAGAATCTAATTTCTTTGTTATGAATTCAAACTCTGATTTATTAGATACATTCACATCTGTTTCTCGAATTTCTTTAAATTCATATTTAACCACTGTATCATCCACAAGCGGTTCGTCAAATATGTTCCATTGCGGACTGATAACTTTATTTACTGCCATTTATATAAGAAAGAAATTATTAAATAAAACTTATTTCAGAATCTTTAATCCATTTCCAGTCATTAACGTTTTGATCAAGTCCTGACTTCTTTGATTTAAAATCCTTTTATTTGTACCGATAAGATCCTTCATCGATTTTTTGTTTCCAATTACATCAATGAGTTCCTTCTTGTTTACATCGATCAGATCTTTCCCATATTCTATTGCTCTGTTTTTCAACAACTCAAATCTCGGTTTAATAATATTATTATACATTGACATAGCCCCATCTTTTATTTGTTTTGCTGACGTTTGAAATAACTGGGAATTAACAATGTTTTTGAATACACTACCGATTCCACTTCCATACTGCTTTTTATAAAGTAATCGCTTATTATTAATCAACATTTATAGGTAAATAATTTTATTTCACTAATCAATAAGCTTTTCTTAAATGCAGCACGTATCCAACGTTACCACCATTCAAATCGATAGGTCTTCCCAACTGATCAGTAATTGTCATTCTCAAGGAGTAAATAAAGTCTTTTGTATTAATAGGAAGGTAGATTAATTGTCTAGGATTCTCAACAATTTGACAACCAGGTTCTGTATTAGGAACAAATGTCCAAATGACATCTGATTTACTTTTGTTTACGATAGAACTGTTTACGAGAGAGCAGTGAATTTGAATTTTATCAACGCTTCTTGTTATATTCGGAAGCTTTGTACCTTCATTGATTTTCTTAGATATCTCACTATCCTTCTCAAATCCTAAAATCTGACACAAGTCACTATTAAATCTAAACACATATTTTTCTTGTAATAGTATGACAAATCTCATAGATGCTGGATTGGATGAAATTACAATAGGACATTTATCTTTTGGGGTATCAAAATACTGACACAAAAAATAATTCAAACAATCATCGTTATACATCCCATTAGGAATAGTAACATTCATCCATTCTGTTGCATTATTATCTTCATCTTTCCTGTATTGAAATGTATTATTTCCAAATTTATCACTTATATTATGCCACGAATACCACAAAGTACACTGATTCAAACCTATTTCATAATCCCAATTACGATTCAATTCGATTGGTTGACTAAATGTTATATCAATGATACTTTCATTACCTTCAATGTTTAACAACACCATTTATTAGAAATATTTTTTATATATTGAATTGTAATATCTCTTCGTAAGAAATTTATTTCGCATTAACGAATCCAAAATATCAATAGCTTCATTTCTCACCTCATCAGATGTATTTCCGTTTACTCTGCTACCTATCAAAGTGTATAGTTTTGAAATCATTTCATCACAATTCATAAATATTCCAGTTCCTTGTTGTCTGATAAAGGGTATACTAGATTGAATTTTTTTTAATCTATCCTTATAGTCTTGTATAAATAAAATAATTTGATCATACTTACTAGAACTATAACTTTTACTTTTCAGACCACCATAACTTTGACTTATAGATGTTAAATAATTCAGAGCCCCATCTATTTCGTTATGATGCTTAAGGTAATAATGAGGCATTTTAAAATAATTATCGATACCATTCCAGTCATCTTTATATTTTAAATTAATTTGATTTAATAATTCCACATCAATATTTAAGTTTAGATTTACGTCATATGATTGTTCTAGATTGGGTTCTATAGCAGGAGTGGGAGCTCGACTCGATTCCTCTGAATTAGTGGTCTGTAAAGCTGTTTTAAATGTATCACCTAATCTGACAAACCGTCTTCTCGAATTATTATCACCTTCCTGTAGTTTATTAATGATCGTTTCAGCATTCTCTTGTAATTTTTTGATGGTATCTTTAGTGTTTTCTTTTTGTGCTATAATAACTGGAGCGTTTAACTCTGAAGCATATTCCCGAAATCCTGCCTTCTCCATCTCATTTTGCTGAACCTTTCTTCTCTGAATTTCTCTGTTCTTCACTATATCCGATAAAATATCACTCAAGCGTCTTGAATCCATTTATATACAAGTAATTTTATTTCATAATAAATTTTGAAAGTTCTTTTTCATAAAACCCTCCTTGAATTAATTCCCCACTTTTGTCAGATATTTCATAAGTAATGGGAATGGTAGGTCTGATGGTTGCTATCTGAAATACTTCATCCGTATAATTAGGTAAATATCCTTTATCGAAAATACTTTTTTCTTTTTTAATTCTGACTAAATCCCCTACTTTGACGTTTCCTGTGATTTTGTACTCATCTACTGGAGGAAACAGAGCACTAAAAACCTTTTTCTGATTAACCTTTTTACTAGCATCAACTGGTTTCATTTGTATTGAACGGTGGTACGAGTTATTATAATTACTCACAAATAAAGGTAAAATATCAATCCAATTAGTAGTGCTATTGTGAGTGAAATATTTCCATAGCTTTTCTTTTAGCGTTCTATTGAACCGTTCAACGATTTGCGCTTTCAATTCGCTTTCAGATGCAAACCAGTGTATGCCGCTATTTTTCAAAAAAGATTGAACATTTCTCATCACAAATTCTTTACCTTTATCAGTTTGTAGTTTCTTAGGAATTCTTTCTTTAAATATAACACTGAATGCTTTTATTATTTCAGCACCCGTTTTGTCTTTCAGAGGGATACACCAAGCATATTTACTAAAGCAATCAATAACAGTTAAAATGTAATTTGTTTTATTATTTTCTTTTTTATATTTCTGCATGTCAACTAAATCAGCTTGCCATTGCTCATCAACATAGTGAACATACACTCGCCTCCTTTCAAAGTTATGATAGGAAGGTTTGTGTAACGTATACACATTCTCATTTTGCAACACATTTTTTATTTTATCTTTAGAAACGTTCACTCCATTTTCTTTTAATTTTCTGTAAATATCATCCACACCTGAATAATTAGAATAATACGTCTTTAAAATATCTGTTTCTGCGTTGAGGTTTTTTTTAAAAAGCGATTTTTCCTCGATCCGCAAATAACACAATTCCCTTTCAGCATTGGAACATTATTTTTTTGTGACACTGCCTTAAACATTGATTCAGTGTCAGTGCTCTTTTTACATTTCATACAATAAATCTCCATTTATTAGAAAACAATTTTTATAAACGAAAAGCTACCAACTTCATTTTGCGCTTAATGTAAGAAATACAGTGAAGTCCACAGTTTAATTCATCTATATTTTGAACAGCAAGATTTTCATAAGCTATTTTTTTCTTTGAAGTTCTTAGATATTTAATTATTTCTTTTCCCGGGGGAATACCGAAAGAATCAAAAAATTCTACATGGGGGTATTCAGGTAGATTACAATACGCAACCCAGTGAGTTCCAGGCATTCCGAGTTTATCATAATTAATGACACCGCATTCCGAATCGTTTATATGTTTGGGTAGCGTATCTAAAGAGAAAACACCTCGAAACTGTGGTATACTCCCTAATGCATCCATAATATCAAAATTAGTTAGAGGTCCTACTTTACTTTTGCTTCTTTTTTTATGTCCCCGTTTTTTGACTTCCTAGGTCTACCACGAACCCCATGACCGACAACTTTTTGCGTTCCAGGGAGTGTAAGCGCGCCACCTGTGTTGACATCATCGTTTTTTTCCTTCCTAGGTCTTCCACGTACCCCATTACCGGTAACTTTTTGTGTTCCAGGAAGTTTTAGCGCACCACCTGTGTTGGTTATGTTATCCACCAATTTCTTACCAGCGAATGTACCCAAAGCAGCAGCTCCGCTTGTTAAAGCTGCCTTACCAAGGGCTACAGCTAACGGTATTAAGAATGGAAGTAATCCACCTTTTTGAATCGCTTCTCTCATCTGCTTGTATGATACATCAATATCACAACCCTTATTATTCATTTTACATGTTTCAATTTTATCAATTTGTCGTTTACTTAAAAGTAACTTGATTGGTTCTCGTTCATTTTGTCTACTATGACTAACACGTATCTGACATTTTTGTTTAGCATCAAAACATTTCTTCAGCTTTCCTTTCTGAAGCTTTGACAAATAAACTGTATACTCAAATATCTCAACCATTTATTAGGGAATTAATTTATCATATAAAATTTATTTACCAGCCATCATTTTTTCTATTCTGGTAACGAATGGTTTGTCAACAGGTTTTAGCTCTAGCTCTAGAAGCCTTTTTAAAATATTTACTACTGCTCTTTCAATATTATCGATACGAGTTTTTTGACCAGCAATCTTTCCTTCAATTATACCGTTATGGGTGTGTTGCCCCAGAAGCTTTTTGTCATAATCTAAAAGATTCATAGTTAACGTTGCTAAATTAACAGCATCATTTTTGTTTCTAGGGTTTTGAACATTTGTTATCAACTTGTTTTCAGCGTTAATCTCTTTATCATTAACTCGAACTATTTCTTTTACAAATAACCCTTTATCTTTAATCCTTACCAATAAATTATCAGGAGAATCATGTACCGCAGTTAATCTGTTGATATCTTCGCTAAAATACTGATTTGCCCCCACTTGTTGTGCGGTAATTTCTTCTTTAAATTGATTCAAAATAATAGTCATAGATCTGAAACTAATAGCGTCCTGGTCAGCTTTCGAATCCCCTAACATAATAATTCTCTTACCTTGTAGGTTAATATTACCGTTGTCATCAGTAACTCTCTTTTCATTCGATTCATTACTAACCTTTTTTCCAACACTACCAAATTTATTCATTTATTATAGAAATAAATTATTCGGTAAATTTTTCAAAGTTTTTCCTGTACTTAAGGGTTTTATCTTTTATTTTTAAATCTATGAAGAAAAAACCGTAGCCCTTGGTTGCAGTCTCGAATTGTTTGAGAAATTTTTCATCGTCTATACTGGATACATGACTTTGTCTTATTAATTTTACTTCTTTTGGATTAGAACACTGAAAGAATGCAAAATAATTGCACTGGAGCCTTACCACCTTTGGCGTTTTATGATAGCTTTGAGACAAGTAAATAATTGAGGCATTTTTCTTTCTTCCTCTTATGAATAAATCTTCTATTTTCTTCTGGTCTTTTTCAGTGACAAAATCGTCAAAGATAATCAAGTTTTGGTACTCAGGGTCTAAGTCGTCAACATCGACAATATCATCAAGATTGTTACTTACTGTTAAGACTTTCGATTTGCATTGTGACTCCAAAGTGGTTAAATTGGTTATAAGGTCTTGATATTTATCTTCTTCAAGATCTTTAGCATACAAGTATATTCGGTTGAAACAAAGATATTCATAAATTAAATTCAAAAGAAGGTTAGTTTTCCCTGTTCCAGAACTACCACAAATTAAGAGTCTGAATGGCCACTGAGGTGCAAGGTTGTGCTTATTCTGATAAGTGTTCTTTTCACTAAAATCATAGACTTTGATTGGAGCCTTTTCATTCATTTATTTAGGAAGAATTTTTCATTATAAGATTTACTTGAGTATTTTAAGTATATACTTGAAGTTTTTAAGTAGGTACTTGAAGTTTTGAAGTAGGTACTTGAATTTTTGAAGTAGGTACTTGAAGTTTTGAAGTAGGTACTTGAAGTTTTGAAGTGGGTACTTGAATTTTTTGAAGTAGGTACTTGAAGTTTTTAAGTAGGGACTTGAAGTTTTGAAGTAGGTACTTGAAGTTTTGAAGTAGGTACTTGAAATTAATGTTTATAACCTAAAGGTAAAGTGTGTATTTTATCGCTTGTTACTATCCTTTTATCATCCTTAGGATCTAACGCTTTTTTATTCTGTTCTTCTAGAAACATATTGTGCTTGTATGATCTTAAGTTATACTGGGTTATAGAAAGGTTTTCCGTTTTACCAAACAGTACATCCTTATAGTTTTGAATCGTAATTTTATCTTTAACTATATTGGTTTTTATTCCTTTCAGTTTTTTGCTAGCCTTTGAAGGGTCTTGGTTGTCCTTTAAATAAGCATATACTTTTGATCGTAATCCAACAAACTCTGTCATAACCTGTCCACCTAATTCATCTTTCATCATTCCTATCACTTTCTTATTTACACTAGGAAACCCATATGGATTATCTTTCGCATACTCAGATGTATCGAACCTCTCATTCAAATCCTGTTTGATATCTTGATAAAAATCTTCAGTTCTAATATCATGTATGAAAGAATCAGTGTCCATATAACACAAATCAATTTTATCTCCATATTTAGGCTTCATATAATCATAATGGAATTCATACATCAATAACTTGGATAGTTCCAATACAGCAAAGCCGATATACATTGGTTTGTCTAATTTTATCTTTTCCTTTGACATTCTTGCTACTGAAAAGTTTTCACTAAAAATTATTTCAGATTTAAAGTTGGGTTTCTTTATTATTTTTTCTCTTGTTGCATCATCCGTTATTATTTCCATATCCGCTCGCTTCCTTACGTTTTCCATAGTTTTTCCAAAGCAAGCATTATTCATAAGCTTAAAGAAGTCCTTCTCAAAATCATTTGTACCTTTAGTTCTAAGTGCTGTGTTGTGGTCTATATATCCGTTTAAGTAAGCACTTTCAGTGAATCCTAGTATTCTGTGTACTCTTTTCAATATCAAACCTTTTTGTAAATAGAATTCTAGATTCCTGTGGTGAACTACATAGTTGGTTTTATCTACTACTGTGGTACATAGCTTACCGTTAAAGTGTTCGGGTGCTAATGGTAAATCCTTGTGTAATTCATGTAGTTCTTTTGGATATTCTAAATCTACTTCATATATAGCACCTACATTCTGTAATTTCATTATCGAATTGATATGAGTTTTTAGATGGTTGTAATACTCGAATGATTCGTATTCATTCCTTTCTTTCAAATCATCCGGTATGGAAATGAATTGGAAATCATTCGCTGGTAAATTCTGCGACATCGCCCACCCATATAAATTATTAGCGTCTAAATACATTAAATAATTAGATGGTTTATGCTTATTATAATCACTTGTATATTTATTATTTGCTTTTGCGTATCTTTTTATACATTGGGATACACCACCTCTTATTCCTTTTTCTATAAAGGTATGCATGTCTTCCTTTGAGAATAACGGCAAGTCTACTTTTGAATGCTTTAAGAAAGCATCCCATGTTAATCCTGGAGCTGAGAAGTAATGAAGTGGATCCAAATCATAATTCCGTATACAAACGTTCCTGAAATTCTCCACAACGTCTGATAGAATTAACACATCACTTTTTAGGTATAATTTGGTATAATCAAGTAAAGTTTTACAGTTAAATTGTTTCCATATAGATACCGCTCTTTTATAATCACTTTTGTCAATACCTTTCCCTGTCAACCTAGAATAAAAGCTTTCTATGGATGGTAAGTTTGTACAATTCATTTTATCGAAACTGTCTACGAATTCATACGGATATACCCCTTTTTTAATTATTTCTTTGAATTCTTCATCGTTATTGAAACTATTCGATGTGTACTTGAAATTCTCTCTTAGATGATTACAAGGTACTTTGCAATCACATTTCGCTAAATTTGCTGATAGTTTGTCTAAAGATGAAGCCATAAATCTAATCGAATCTATAAACCGGATCTCATATTTTATTTCCGTATCCGTCTTTCTTATACTTATTGATTTCGAGAATGATATGAAACTTTCTGCACTTTCAAAAATTCCGTTATCAGGTATCAATTCTCTAACAAACAGATGGGAATCATATTTAGATAAATTATGCATTACTACCGGGATATGCCTAGGAATCCTGTATTTCATATTACATTCAGCATGAGCAAATCCCCTATCTTCTCCTGTCATGTGGTCGTGATCAAAGTGAGGATTTTCAGTAATTTCAGTTGTACAGATGTGACAAGTCTTATTCATTAGATTTTTCCATTTTTCGGTAATTTCTGCATTGGTATAAGTATGGTTTCTTTGTCTGCTTTCATATTTGTTTGCAATTTCTGTGGATACTTTTGTAACGGTTTTAACAAAATGTTCTGCAGCGTCTTCACCGAAATAGTCATAGTATTTGTTCTGGTTTGTATCAAAGGAACAGCATACCTGAAACCCGTAAGCAAATGGTTTCTGTTTGGCCACTTTTATTGTTTTCTTCCCGTTTACCTGATTGTATTCTTCGTTATAAGACTCAAAGTCTGCTATTATGCAATAAGGTACTTTCATTTGTTTTGCAATATTTTTATATTGTATACTTGAACCTTCAGGAGGCATTATTATATCAGGATCTTCGCAATTATTTTTACTTTCATGTTTTTCAAAGCATTCTTCCTTCTTAAAATGCCTTCCGCAATAAGTGCAGAGGTATGTCTTTGTTTTCTTTTTAGATATTTGAGGACCAACTAATCTGCTCAGATCCTTTACCAGTACATAATGATTATCGAAATACAATAAATGAACGATATGTTTTGCAGTTTTCCCATTAATTGTACTTTTTAGTATATGACTTCTGATAATTTTCTCTTTTTCAATTTGAAATAAACAAATCTTAATGTTGTATCTATTTTCAAATTTGTGTATATCTTTAGTATCCATTGGGAAGTTGGTAACCCCTTCGAAATCAAATTCGTTTTCATATTGTTTATAATTTGATAGTCTATCAACATGATCCTTAGCTGGATGTAGATTTGCTAAGATAGACCAAAGGAAACATTTCTGGTCGTTATTTTTTATATTTATACACGCTTTTTTATTTTTTACGAAATCTGGTAGTATTTTAAACGTTCCTCCCATGTAAGATTCTATTCGCGTCATCCTATAATCAATTCCTTCATACCGACTAAATTGTAGCCCAGATCGAGGGGTATTACTTAAAGAACTAAGTCTCTTGTTATTATCATTCAAATGATTATGAGCAAGAATGCTATTTTTATTTAAAATCCAAGAAGTACTGTTGTAATATACTACTACTTCTTCATCATTCTCCTGTCGATGGAAAATAACCCGAGTTACAAACTGAACTCTATATTGATTTATTTCGTTCATTCGCCGCTGTATATCTGCGAAAGTAAAAGCAATAAGAGTATGCTCCTCAACTCCATTACCTTGAACTGAAACGTTTACAGTGAATATATTCTCACTTTCGCTAAAAATAGTAGGCTGTTGTTCTTCTTCCGTTCTAAATACATGATCAGGAATTAATTTTTCTTGTTTAATTTTTTTCTTATTTATGAAGAGAGTTGATAAATCGACTACTTTTTCTTTATTGTTATCACTTCTTTCGATTTGAGCTCTAATGATATTACTATTTTTCTTTATAGTATCTTCGTGTTTTTTAATAATATTATTATAGTATTCTCCAACTCTTTTTAGTACTTCTTCTCGGTTTCCGCGAGTTGATAGGTTCTTGTTTTTCAGAAATCTTTTTAATTCGCTTGTCTCTTTTTCTTTGTTATCATTGTATTCTTGTTTTAGTTTTGTAATGGTGATATTATTTTCTCTTATCTCATCTTCCAGAATGGTTCGTAATCTCGGTTCTGGTTTGTAGTCGGATGGTCTGTTCTTATTATGAGTTCTTTCGTTTCTGCGTTCAATTTTAATTTTATCTTCTGCTATCAAAATATACTTATTAAGATGGTTTATTATATTATTTGTTATTTCATGTTTCTTAGCTCCATTTGTTTTGATTTTATTAATTTTCGCATAAGTCCGCAGTTCATTATATGTGTATAGCGACAATCTTTGTATAACCACTTTGTTGTTTGATATAACCTTTTTACAAAGCTGAATAACCTCTGCAGTATTCATCATTTAATAGGGGAACATTTTTATTAATGAATTTCCCAGTCTGCGTTTTCTCAGTCGTAAAGAAAATCATTGAATTTCTATTACCTTACTACTCTGTGAGAAAAATGTGTACACGGATTTCGCACATTCTTCACTACTCTTCATGTGACAAATGTGTGTGTGTAGTGGAATCCCACTTTTCGTACTACTCTTCATGTGACAAATGTGTGTGTACTGGAATCCCACTTTCTGTACTACTCTTCATGTGACAAATGTGTGTGTACTGGAATCCCACTTTCTGTACTACTCTTCATTTGACAAATTTGTGTGTACTGGAATCCCACTTTCTGTACTACTCTTCATTTGACAAATTTGTGTGTACTGGAATCCCACTTTCTGTACTACTCTTCATTTGACAAAAATCATATATTTTTTTAAACTTTGACTCACAAGCTAAAAAAAAAAGAGAACCATACTGTAAAAGTAGCCTAGATGGTGGGTGTGTGGAAATTCGAAAAAATCAAATAATTTTTCGAAACAATTTTATTATATAATAAATGGAAGAATTAGAAAAGAAAATGTATGTTTACCGTCGCAGTTACAAGTACTACAATCGTATAAGTAATAGCTTACTTGTATCCAAATTCCTCTTTTCGGCAGCAGGAATGTCTGCGTTTCTAGTGCTACCTTTAGCTTCTTTAAGTTTGGGTGCTGTTATCATCGAAATAATTGAAAAGCAGTTAAGCATTGCTGATAGAAAAGCAGAATTTAGGACAAATTACAATTTTTATACTGAGTTGTTCTCGATGCTAAAATGCGGACAGTTAACAATTGAGGAGGTAATTCAGAGAGAAACAGAGATGCGTAAAACCTTTCGATTTTTTCCTCGCGAAAAATACATGAAACAGGTTCGCTTGAACGGTTATAAATATTGTAAGAACGAAACTATCAAAATACAAGAAAATTTACCAAAAATATAAAATTTTTGCAAAACCTCCCACCCCAGACTTTGAAGATTGAAGATGTTGTTAAAATATCATATCTACACACATATACATATGTCTGGGGTAGCCCCGTATGGGGAGGAAACTCATCTCAGAGTTTTTTTCGCCATCACTCACTATCAACGGATTGCTGGTAGTGGGATTCGATCTCACGACATCGTTGATACAATGGTTTCTAAGTTTGCACGACTTAGAGCATTCTGCCAACGGGGCCCGAAAAATCTCCGCAACGAAATGTTTTGTGATGTGAATCATCTAATGCGCAATGAGATTTCCTGTTTTTTGTTGCCTTAAGAGCTTTATCAGTACTAGAGGTAGAATTGTTGGTTACATTGAGGAGATTTTAATTTGATGATGTGATGAATATCGATTTGGATTTTTTTTTTACATTAGATATTATCAATAAAAATATGTATGTGAGTTTGTGAGTCTGGATTTTTATTTAATAAAATCATCCCCTAATAAATGGAGTCCACAAAGGAAGTCTTGAATACAATCAGAATGAATAAATACAATGAGACAATCAGGAAAGAAGAACTAGTTCTAGGATTGAAATATACTATTGTTAAAATGAGAATTGCTAAGACAAAATATGGTGATAAGTTGGTTGTAGTTATTAATCATAATGACAAACCATGTGATTTGTTTATAACACAGAAATATAATGCCATTGCTAACGAATTACTTTTAAAGAAAAATCTGGTTTTGCAGCCTATTGTACGCGAAAACAAGAACAAAGAAACATATGTGGATTTAGAACTGTTTACTCAGTAATATTTGAATAAAAAATGAAAAATGTAAAAAAAAAGAAGTAGTGTACATTGTAGTATTTTATATGTAGTAAAGGGTAATATTTCTCATTTCTTGTATCCTTTATTTTGGAAGTAAGAAAATAAAAATGTTCTTAAAAAGGGGGGTAATTTGGTAAAAAGGATGTTAAAATTTAAGAAATTGATGTTAAAATGGGGTTTTGAAATTGGGGGAAGGGTGGGCCAGAACCCCCTTTATATAACTACTGGCATTATAGATACGACGGGTCTTTTAACTCGGGATCACAGTAATTCCCCCCCCCCCCCCCCCTCCAACTCCCCCCTCCCCACAGTGCACGGATCCTGTCCGTTTCTCTCAACTGTGTATCTTTGCCTGTTCTTTCCAAATATCAAGTTTCAGTAAGATCCGATCTTCTGTTCAAAAGTTATACATATACCTCAAGATTCCAAATTTCCCTCCCTCCACGCCCCCCACGATAGTTGGATTAGAGAAATCTTCCTAGTACGTCTGGAAGTACCCTAACTTGCCATCGACTGACTGACAGACCGACGGACGGAAAATTGATCGGTATATGGAACTTGGCCGGAAGGCAAGCGATAAAGATAATATCTCTTAGAAAATAACTGGTGGTAATCCTTCCGCGCAGACGCGACAACGATCTCATATATAAGAACAAGACCAAAGGTTTCGATGGGATCCCAAAAATTCAATATCTGATCCAGACAACTGGGTCTTGTCTTAGCCAGATCCAGTCATCGCCAGAGTCCTTGAACATTTTTACAGTTAAAATTCAGAAACAGATTAAGGCCAATAGCTAATCATCTGAGAAAACCAAGTTCAGATATGGATTCAGCATGCGTGTTTACCCCTATAAGTCATATCTCTTTGACGAACACTTCCTGCCACTTCTGCCAATTTCCCGGTTTCGGCCGAACTCCAGAACTACTTTTCCGGCGAAAAAAGAAAGCTCAAAAACAAACTCAGGGTATCTTCTTTCCCCAATAATGAACGTCTAATCAACTTCAAATAAAAATTTAACTTATAACAAATTTTCCGACTTCAGCCGGATTCCGGTCGAACTATATGTCCGGGTAAAATATGATTGTCTCAAACGGATTCAGCATCTCTTCTTACCTCTAAATCGCTTATCTAATCAACTAGAAATAAAACTTTAACTTCTAACAATTTTCCGGGTTTGACCAGATTCCGGGCGAACTACATGTCCGGGTAGAAAATTGTTTTCACATAAGTGTTCAGCATGTCTTCTTGCCCTAAATCGATTATCTAATCAACTCCAAATAAAACTTCTAATTTTAACAAACTTTCCGGTTTGGGCCGGATTCCGGCCGAAGTAGTTGTCCATCGAGGAAATGGTTTTCACCATCGTCTTCAGCATGCCTTCCTACTCCTAAATCGAACATCTAATCAACTTCAAATAAAACTTTTACTTTTAACAAACTTTCCGGTTCAGACGGACAACTTTTGCGATGCCATAGGTATCACTCCACTTACGTTTTGGGATCCCAAAAATCTATGCTTGGGGACTTTTCGCCAGGGGACATTTTTTCATGGGGACGTTTCGTCGGTAAGCCAAATTTACATATGTTACAATGAGACAAAAGGCCGTGAAAACCGGCAATAGCGGTTGTAAAAGTGGATTGTTCATAAATGACCATTCCACTATAAATGGACAAAAGATGTGTAATGGGAGATTAAAGAATCTGATTCATGTGGACGTTAAAGGTGGTAGACACCACTATATTTCGACGGGTCAGATTTTCACGAATACACTGTTACCTTTGTTTTCTTCAGAATCCTCACTGTATCCTTCACTCTTCCAAGCATGGTGGCCTGGCCATTACTCATTAATTATTCAGCGATCTCCTGCCGGAGGTCAAAAGAGATACTAAACCTTCGAGAAAATCCAGTCGCCAGTAAGAGAATTAATACAACTAAGTATACAACCACATGACCGTTTATATGTGCCGGAACACGAAATAATCGGCCAGTTCGACAATTTTTGGTCTCGGAAGCTGTATTGTTTAGTTAAATTTCATGAATCTTCAAGAAATCACTATAACTAATTTAGTATAATTTAGGGCGTTTGTTTATTGGGATCCAGTTTACATCCTTTCTTCTTTGGACTTGCAAGGATTAACAAGAAAAATCAGAAAAAAAATACTAAAGGAAATCGATAAAAAAAAGAAATCGATAATTAGCTTAATTAGCACATTCTCGATATACCTGCTGACAAAAAAAATTGTTAGATCTACAGTCAAAATATGATCCCAGCGGTAGAAATCGGATACAGTCGTGGCTTCACTGTGGGTCTTGGGTGGGGGCGTTCTGGACGTTGCAACTGCCGGAATGCTAGCGATGTAACTCCTTTGGAAATGCATGATATAGTATGAGACGAATGACGGTAGATACCGCTTTGACAATTTTGATGGCGGCAGTTATGTACTAAGTAAAAAAGAGTTAGATAAGAGGGATTGGTCCGATTTTAATATAGAAAAAAAACGATTATCTGTTCGTTAATTCAGCCCTGGAAGGTGCAGCATACTCAGACACCGTGTTCCTACGATACAGTGTGTCTAAATTTCAAGACAAGCTTAATCTCGTTTATTGAGTCTAATGGTTTTCTTAAATGAAGGGAATTTAGAACCTCCATATAAAAAGAGCTACTCTAATAATGAGCAAGAAACCTGGGGCGGAGTTTTTCGTAAAAAATTGCACAACATTCCGTGTTCACCATAGTCCGTGACGTTTCAGAAGACATTCTACAACGTCGATACAAGCTTCCAACATTACAAGCTACAAGAAATTTTTACATACTCCATGTTTTTCCTCATTTCTGCTGCTAATGGGCAATAAAATATCTCATTCATTCATTCAAAATTTAAGCAAAGACGGCTGAGATCCGAAAATCTAGTTATACATCACTTATTCAATTAAATAGACCTGAAAAACCGACAGAAATGCGTTCCTTCGTTTGTCCGTTATCCATAGATATTCATATCATCGAATGAACTTATTCTTTCGGATTTGTGGTATCTGTATGCGCTTGTCCCTCTACGCTTGAAATATTTACCAACTACACATGTAAGCCATTGCCAAAAAATTAAATAAAAACAGTTAGATTCCTTGCAAGACATATCTTAACATCATTTCCCTGCGTTTTGTAAGAGTAACGTTTCCGAGCTTAGCCCTGGAAATACAGGCTCTTTTTTAAAGAAAGCCTTGTTGCCCGGCGTCACCAGCTTACTATGACATGCGGGAATAAAATGTTAGAATCAAGTAAGCATCGTGATTTGCTACCGGAACCGTCACGAACCGGATATAACCCGAGGCATCAAAATATTAGAGCCCTGCAAACCATCAGCTTCTAACCGGTATAGATCTTCTTTTCGTCAATATTTTGTAAAGCATTTTAATGAGTAAGTGACAGTAGTCGCGTTTTTGCAGATACCATGGTATCTGTTACCACGGTAACTTGATCTGCAATTGGTCGTTTTTGCAGTTACCGTGGTATCTGATATACGGTTGCTCTGCAAAACGACGATTGCCGAAACTGCGATTTTCGAAGTCATCCCGAAAGAAAACAGATATTCAGTAACATCAAAAACTTCTTCCCCACCAATTTGACCAAAACTGATGAAAGCGAGATGACTTGTTCAGATACTACGACCAGTTACCACGGTCGGACCGTGGTATCTGGATATCTGTTACCACGGAAACTGCCCAGATACCACGATAACTGCAAAAACGCCTTTTGACCGTGGTATCAGACACCACGAAAACTGCAAAAACGACTTTAGACCGTGGTATCAGATACCATGATATCTGCAAAAACGCAACTAGTATGTTTTATAAATTATTGATAGGGTCTAATTAACTATTATCTTATTTGACCTAATACATTCGTATCGTATCGTATCGTATTGAAAATCCAGATTCTCCGTGTCTGGGGAAATTGTGGGTTGTCGTGCAAGCAGTGCACACCCTGTATATTATTTCTAGAACCCCGGAAAAAAACACAACATCCCTTAGATGACTCAAAATATTTCAGTAGATACAAGCGTCATGTGTAAATATAAGCTGCCTTTTCAGTTAAACTTTAAAGGAGTTAAACGGGAAATTCTAACATTTGCGATGTCTACATCGTTCTTTGAAAAGGAAAGAAGTGTGAAAAGAGGAAAGGGTATTTATTTATTTAAAGTTATTTTTTAACATAAAATAATGAAGGAATAATGGAGTAATGAAGGAATGATATAGCGGATTCATGGTGGTTAGAATTGCGGCAACAGTCAGGATTCTTTTGTCTTAAAAGTGGCCGTTAATGGTAAATTGTTTCTTTAATTTATATGTTTTTTTGATGAAATAAGAAAAAATGTAAATCATGACTTCAGACAAGGAATTTCTACGACCGTGGGATCATCTGGTGGCGCGGTTCAGAGGGCAAGCTTTAGATATTATCTTAAGAAACAAGACCAAAGATTTCGATGGGATCCCAAAAATCAAATATTTGATAAATATTCCTTCAGCCCAAGCTGACTGCGAATCATTTTGACGGAGCAAAACAGTCTCGCCGCTGACTTATCCGTTTTGCTCCGTCAAATATGTGATCCAGAAAATTGGGCCTTGTCGTTGCCAGATCCAGTCTTCGCCAGGCTAATCACCAGAGAAACCAAGATCAGATATACTGACCGAAACTTCCTGCTTTACTTCTGCCAAATTCCCGGTTACAACCGGATTCCGAACGAATTATACGTCCGGGTAAAAAATGATTATCATATACAGACTCAGCGTCTCTTCTTACCCCTAAGTTTGTCGTCTAATCAACTTCAAATAAAACTTGTTACTTTTTACAAATTTTCCGGTTTTTGCCGGATTCCGGGCGAATTAGTTGTCGAGGTAGAAACTTTTTTTTTTACATAAGTGTTCAGCATGTCTACTTACCCCTAAATCGAACATTTAATCAGCTTCAAAATCAAACTTTAACTTTTAAACAACTTTCCGGTTTTTGCCGGATTCCGGACAAACTACTCGTCCAGCAAGAAAATGGTTTTCACCTTCGTACTCAGGATGTTTTCTTACCCCGAATTCGAACATTTAATCAACTTTAAATGAAACTTTTACTTTTAACCAACTTTCCGGTTTTTGCCGAATTCCGGGCGAACTACTTGTCGGACGAGAAAATGTTTTGCATGTTCGTGTTCAGCACGTCTTCTTACCCCATAATCGACTATAACATTAGCTGTTTAAAAACATTTTGTTTGTCCCTTAATTTGAACCCCCTCCTCCGCCCCTAAATGTAGAGCTACAGAACCCATCTACGAACTTGACCTTACCCTTGACCCAAAGAGCCCTCATACCAAGTATCATCAAAATATCTCATACCCTTCGAGAATTATCGTGCGAACAGACCGGATAGACGGACAACTTTTACGATCTCAAAAAGTCAGATTAACGAGAAACAATCAGCTGGTATATAATTATAAATTAAGACAAAATCCAAATATTCGGCAGTAGGCTATTTTTTATTTTTTTTTTCAAAAATTTCTGTCGAATGTTTTACATCACTTCTTTTCATCACTTTGACAAACTTGGACTGTACCATGATAGTTCGAGAAGAATAAAAGCGATATCTATCTATTTAACCACAAGCCAAATTTCCAAGGAGAAAATATCAAAATATCTCATTCCCTTCGAGAATTATCGTGCGAACAGACGGACGGACAGACAGACGGACAACTTCTACGACTTCTACGATGTCATAGGTATCCCTCCACTTACGTTTTGGGATCCCAAAAAGTCAGATTAAAGAGAAGCAATCAGCTGGTATATAATTACAAATTAAGAAAAAATCCAAATATTTGGCAGTAGGCTATCTGTTTTTTTTTTTCAAAAATTTCTGTCGAGTGTTTTACATCACTTCTTCTCATCACTTTGACAAACTTGGACTGTACCATGATAGTTCGAGAAGAATAAAAGCGATATCTATCTATTTAACCACCAGCCAAATTTCCAAGGAGAAAAGGTGTGTCCAATCAGCAGGCGTGTCGCTAAGGGGGGGGGGGGTACCCCCCCCCCCTCGAAGAAAGGAAAAAGCTAAAACGGGCGCTCGCAAAGCGTCCGACCACACAAATTTAGCTAAAACGGGCGCTCTGAGCGCCCGACCATGCAAATTCAGCTCATCTGGGCTCTCACCCAGAAAAGCTAAATGGGGGGCTGGCAGTGCGCCCGGAAAAGTCAGTAAAGCTAGTTATTAAGGCGTCGGCTGTTCTGGGTTCTCGAGCGTCTGGAATCGCATTCTCAGTGGCATGTTTCGAGAGGCAGGTTATTTCTAGTCGTTCAGATACGAAGAGGTTTTTAAATCATATTTTTGTCAGAATGAGAAGTATGATTGTTAGATTTAAACTTCCATGACCGACAGAAGACAAATCTTGAATTTCGCCCTGCAGCACACAGTTTTAACCTAAGTTTTACCACGAACTGTTGTCTAATAGTATCTCTCGATATTCAAGTAAAAATCAGGCTGATTTTGCTTGTGGCGCACCTTTCCAATATTTTGTTAGTTTCATGTAAAGATCTTTTGTATCTTTTGTAACAGCATTTAATGATAAGAATTTTTCTCCAGTCCGACGTTAAAAAATAAATCGGCTTCGTGAGCAATGAGAGAAGATTAAATGACGGGTCTGATTATTGTAACACGTCATTTCTTTTTGGAAAGGCTCGAGCTGAAGCATGTCTCACATTTTTCTGGAACCGTCGTGAACAAAGACAGGCGGCCAGATCCCGCCCTTACCTTCATTTGGGATACGAAAAGGCGGTCTGATTATACAGGATTCCACAGAATTTGTCTGCGGCGCCGCGTCATTTCATTCGGAGTTTAGGCTTGAAATTTCGGGGCTTGGGCCGCATTAAAAGCTATATAGATTTTGTTGCGGGGTAGTAGTGTTTTGCCAAAAAAAAAGTCATGGCCTACATAAAAATTTGTGCATGTGGCGCTCATTTTCGTTCTGTCTGATATACAGTTTTGCGGATATAGTGCTATTTCTTGGCTATTGTTTCTAACTGGTATGAGTATTGGGCCTTCCGGGCATCTGCCAGTCGTATATTTTAAGATACTCAGCTCCCACGATCGACTTTTGCGCTCGGAGATACAACTAGACTTCTAATCTTCAGTCTTTAACGCTACCAGTAATCATGAATTTTATTGTCACACATGAGACGAAAAGTTGAAACGGGGGGCAGACGCCCCTGCCAATCAGCTACAGTATGCAGTCTGGCCTGCTATATAACTCATGAGCTGTGAACAGGACCATATCCAGGAACTTATTTCGGGGGGGGGGGGGCCTTTCGGGGAGGGGGGATAGCCTGCGGGTCGGACAAGAAAGTACAAAAACGACATAAGATCATGAATGTTCGCGGATAAACGGCTTATTTATTTTTCTGCCGACCGTGGAAACGTCTGGTGTTAGGATTTTGCTGAAGGAAAAGGGAAAGTAGTGATCCGTATACACAGTTAGAAGTTTCATGACGACAACCCGTACGGTTCCGTCAAAAGGAGTCAAAAGGAACTTCTGCAAGCTCACAGGCAGTCACAGGTCAATTGATCCAGTGTTAGAAGTTTCATAATAGATAACACAAGGATGTCGCAGTTTCAACAGAAAACACTTGGGATGTAATCTGTTGTGATTCTGAAAACTTCGTGCATTACATGTTCTGCAAACAAGCACGACACACAGTCTGCTGACTATTTTGCTTTTTAGGCGGGTTTTTGGCTCCTCCTGGCAATGCTTGTTATCCATAACATTTCATGCATAACGTTTACATACCAGGTCTTGTCTGTTGAAACAGCGCAGCCTTGTGTATCTGAAACTTCTGACAATGTGGAAGCAAACAAAAGGTGTCAGCATCAGCATACACTGTATAAAGAATCTTGCAGTATTTACTGCTGGGATTAATCTTGTCTTTATTGAGATAAGATACCCCTAATTCATGTTAATCTTATTCCAGCAGAGATAAGATTAATCCCAGTAGCAAATAGTGCAGCCTTATTCGGAGAAGATTTTTACAGTGTATACAGGCTTAACTGGCGGTGCTGATCTCCGATTATCAGCCCTCAGTCAGGAAGTGCAATGGGCGGTTGCAGGCCAGCCATCCTGGTGCTTTCACGCCCTTCCTGTCACCTTCACCAGATTTCTCCAGGCACCCATTTGAAGCTGGGTGGACTTTTGTTTGTCTTAAAGGGATACGCCACAAACCCGCGCCCCAAACCAAACCTTAGGCCGAACCGAGACTTGAACCAGCGACCCTTCGCTTGGGACTTTCGCGTGCTAACTGTTCGGCCAGGACGGGCATTTTGGCATTATAGGTACGAGGGGACTTTTAACGACTATGTATCTGCAAAATCACGACCATTTCTATAGACTGGCATCGGTTTCTCCCCCATTTCCCGCAACACCGATTACTGGTTTGAAGTCGCGACTTAGATGGCGCTGATTGCGAATGTTAGAATGCCTTCGATTTAACTCCTCTTAAATTCTTGTAGCTTGTAACAGTTCAGTTCAGTTCAATTTCATTGAATTCAAAATAAATGAACAGAATAAGATTGGACCCCTACAAAGCTCCATGGCCCGTTACATAGGGGTGAACGTTGGAATCTTCTACCAACGTTGTGGACTGCCTCCTAAAACGGTCACGGGCTATGTTGAACACGGCCTATTATGAAATGGGGGAGCCTACCCTTAATATGGAGGTTCTTAATCCCTTTCCGTTAAGAAAACTATTAGACGTACAAATCAAATTAAGACTGTGTTGGAAGAACACACTGTCGGAGTATGCTACACCTTTTTAAAGCTAAAATGAAAAGCCAACTGATTTTCGTATCATTTAATTGAATACACTGACTTATTTGGCTCCTGCGAAGCGTTTTTGATTTTCCACTATCTGCTCTAGTGACGTTCAGAATATCTACGTCTGTCCCCACAATGCAAGTTCTACTGCGACGCGGTCCAACAGACCATTATTCGAAAATCTAGACTAGATTCTCAATCTCACCCCTTTGCGGTTAAACTTTAAGGTGAACCGAGGAACTTATTAATTTGTTGTATGCTAAATATCTAGTACCAAATACCTCTACTGAATTGTAGTTGAATCTTACTATTCGGGTTCTAGCTAATCTGAGAAACCTTCAAAGGTATATTTGTTTTTTTGGGGTCGTAGAACCCGTGCATAGTCGCACCCATATTTGCTGTCGATACATATACCTACTCAGTATTCAACTTCTGCTTTTGGATCATGAAAGCTATGTAAATTTCGGACGCGCGGTTATGAGAAACGTCGGAAAAATCTGATCCGCTATCGTTAATTTGAATAGAGTCTGCCATCGCCTTTCAAAATCATCCCTCGGGGTAGAAAGGGTTGTGTTCCTTATATTTTCATTTCCTTTATGCGTCAGACAAAACGGCTTGTAACCGCAAGGCAATCTTGAATGTTTTGTGATTCTTAACCAAATTAGACAGGCAAAAAACTTCTGAAGCTAATAACGAATATTTTGAATTAAAGGAGAAGGGGTAATAACTGAGGGTGGAACAGCCGTTTGGTAACGTATAGCCAACCCCAAACCACGCACGGGGGTAAAGGTCGCAAACTTTGCAAATTGTGCTTCTTCGAACTTTGGTAAACGCAAGCATAAATTCAATTCAGTTCAATTTATTTAATAAAATTCCCTCACGGACGAAGCCGAACATTGACTTTTCTCGTCATGTAACAAATAATAACAGTGTTTATTTAGCCTCGAATGGGCCATACACATTTTTTTTATAGACACGACATACAAATATATTAATTCATTGAAAACATAATGATCCTACTATACGTATTTAAATTCCCACTCACATATTCTACCACCATTTTAACAACTTTGTCTTTGGTCGATGTCAATATGCCAGGGAAGAGTTACCCTCCCCCAAACTGATCCGGTAGAGGCCCTATGAGGGGGGCAAAAATTTTGACTGTTTTAAACGTTAGGTAAGTTTTGGCCGGGGCATATTTCGCCTATTCTTGGCCAGGATCCTCTTCAGGCTCAAGCCAGGGTTCTAGCGACTGTAATTATCTGATTTTTGGTGAGTTTCTTCGTAGGAATTGGAACTCTGTGTTCGTGCTAAGATTTCATTTTGGACTACTGTGTCCACGAAACGCACGCGGATGTGTAGTTAGTTACCAAACACAGTTCGACAGTAATGACAAATGTTTTGTGATAGTCACATACATTTAAAACAATGACTAAAATCAATGACAGCTCCGATATTTGACAGCGATCTTTCGGCCCTTCGATTCACACATAGTACCTGATTTCCGTTTTTATGGCACTTGCATTTCGACCAAGTGCCATATAGGGATCGCAATTGCTGTCCGTCCGTCGGTCTGTCGGTCCGGGTTTTGCTAGTTCGGGCACTTCCACATAAGCTAGGACGACGAAACTTGGGCAGACGGATCAGGGACCCGATTTATCTACCTGTATTGAAAAACCCCAAGGTCATATACAGGATAAACAAACAACTCATAAGAAACTAAACAAAATAACCCAACTAAGAAACAGCACTTCTCAACTCGAGTGCTTTTTGCACAAAATTACCAAAAGAAACAATCACTCTTGGTGACGTAGAGCGTAAGATTAAGTTCGAAATAGTCACTTCGTCGACCCGAGTATCGTGGGGGGAGTCGAGGGAGGGGGGATCCGGAATCTTCTGGTAATTATAACTCTTGAATGGATGGTCGGATCTTAATAAAACTTCATATTTGGAAAGATCTCGTGTCTCAAACCACCCACGTAAAATCCGGACCGGACCCGGTGACTTCGGGGGGAGTTGAAGGGGGGAACCAGAAATGTTGGGAAACGCTTAGAGTGGAGGAATCGGGATGAGACTTGGAGGAAAGAGCAAGCACCAGTCCTAGGTACATTATAGACATGAATGAACCGGAGTTCGGGCACCATGTGGGGAGTGGGGGAGACGTATTTTAGGGTCCGGACCGGATCCGAGCACGGTGGGGGGGGATACCGGTCTTTCCCGAAGACTCGAGTGATACTTGTTAGCTAGTGAGAGAAGATGCTTTAGATAATCTGTTTATGTGGCTGAACCAGATTCGGCCGTGTTAGGGGGAGTCTGAGGGGGAAGGGTACTGGAATAGTATGGCACTCGTAGGTAGTGTGATGAAACATTCGCCCTGGATGATTCGAGACGATGCCGGAAATGCTCAGACTTCCGTGAAACTAGTTATCCTATTTCTAAGTACGATCCTAGGGTGGTAAAAAGGGGTTATTTTATGACGTTCTCATCTCTTGTTGTACCATCTACTCGTAACAATTGCCATATGAGCTCCTAGCTCTTGTTAGCCATTGTTTTAATATATTTTTCCCAGTTAGCTTGGGCTCAAGGAGTATTTCAATACATATCAGAATACAAACACTGAAACATGTTAGCGTGTTAGCGCTGGTTTAGATACTTGTAGACTAAAAAAACATAATTGATTTGTATAACCTTGCCAAAATTCAACGGTGGTTTAACGACGAAAGCTGAGAAGACTAAAAATAAATAAATAAGAGTACGAAAAACAGGGGAATGGAAGACAAAAGACCCGTGTCCGTAAAACTCGTAAACTTTAGCAATGATTTCAGCAGTACTCTTTTTTGTGTCCCTCAAAGTCGGTGAAAACTTTCATAACAAACTGAAAAAGAATGCAAATTTAAACGAAATGTAATCAAATTTAAAAGAAGTAATAGAAAAATAAGGTTTTATTATTAGTAATCCTAGCAGCCTACTCAAGCCCTGAATTTTAGTCTGTTTGGGGCGCGAATCCCTCCCCTCTCATATTTTCTCTAGTCTATTTAATTCATGACGTCGACTGAATATTCGGCTGCTCCCCATTTCATATCATTAAAATCTGTAATAGCATTGTTATTCTGCGCAAACTTTGAGATGATTGATTTTCAAGAAAAGAATACCCCCTTGCTTTAAGCCCTTATTCTATCCCATATTTCTCATTTCGAATCCTTCCCCCATTTCGGAGAAAAAAAAACTGAGAGTGGACTAGTCGAAAGAATAATCCCCTCTCAGTCTGGCAATCCAGGAAGGAACGCACTAACGCAGGCTGATTACTACTTTTATCAAATAATGCAGTAATTAATAAATAGTTAACGACCTGTAAGACACCTATTTAAGGGACATCTCGCACTCCATAATATTCTGCTAGGATGTTGTGATAGTTGACTACTTTAAAATGTAGCTATGCTTACAGCAAATTACACAAGGCTTCGGCTATGTTTAGCCTCTTTCAGTGTTCATGTCTTGAAGGATAAACGTGGGAAAATTTGCACAACCGGTCTTTGGACCAATAAGCTTCTCGGAAACAATATCGGGAGCCTCGTACGTCCACGTAAGAGAGCAAACGTGGCCAACGTGATAATCAGTGTAACGCCAGTAGATGAGATAGGGTACACTTCTGAAGTAGAAAGAATTAGTATCATAAGTACGACGTATCCTTTTAAAGGAGATCTGAAGGTCAAAAGCAAGGCAAGAAAACAAAGTTCAGATACGGATTCAGCGTACGTCCTTACCCCTTAGTTGACTATCTAATTAGCTTGAAACAAATATTTTGTTCACCTCTAAATTTGTAACACCTCTTCCACCCCCTTAATATAGAGCTATGAAGCCGGTCGACGAACCTGACCTGTACGTTGACCCAAAGTATCCTTGCTGCAGATTTAAAAAAAAAAATATATCTCAACCCATGCTAACAGACGGACGCATAGACAGGCAGACGGAATCGAAGGGTCGGACAAACTTTACTAAATCATAGATGTCCCGTCACTTATATTCCGGGATCCCAAAACTATAGGAAACGGCAACCGATAATAAAAAATCGTTCCAGCCTTGACGGCAAAAAGCCAAACTTCGTGTTGTCATGCGTAGTAGCTACGGTAAGTAGGGTGGAACACGCTCAGACTGACCATGCAAACTATTTATCGATAATTAGTCATGCAGTTTACACATGACACATTAGCTGCGTTTTTTTTTAAGTCATCCAGTTAACCGACTGCGCATCCTGTTGTTATCTGTTATGAAACTTCTGCAGTGCGATAACCGACCAAAGTCCTTATAAGCTGTTTTTCGTCGCCGTTTGCCGATCGGTTAACCGACCTGTGGGCTGAGGTTGGAGCTCCGTCCAGCCGACCTACAATCGTTCTGAGGCAAGAAGTTTGAATCTTTCGTGTAATGCCGAAGAATGCGAATCATTTTTGTATTGCCGGGCGAAAAGGATGGGTTGCCAAAAATGGTTTATAGTGATAAATAGGTCGGTAAGTGGATGACGGAGAATTTTGAAAAAACCGCAGCTATTAACTTAAGTGTCGGCGTCTTCTGAAACTCCGTAGGAACCAATTGACAAGAAGTCCGTGAGCAACTGGCACCATTCCACCCATCTGTCCTCGTTATAGTTGAACATTTGGAGTCTGTGGGAAAAGAGACGGGTTCCCCATCACCGCCTAAACCGTACATTGCTCAAAAGTTCAATACCCCAACAACAACAAACGCGACGATGGATACAAAGAAACTACCGCAACAGGCTTTTTCTGTCATTTTCCTAACCTTTAAGGGCATGTCATACTTATGATAGTAATTCATTCTACTTCAGCAATATTTCCATCCATTCTGTTTTCCAAGATTCTTCAGTTTGTAAGTGTATCCAACCTCCACTATTAGCAATGCAGTGACTATCATTCTTGCCATGTTTGTTCTCTTTACGTTACAGATAGAGCGTGTTCCACCCTACTTACCGTAGTTACTACGCACGACGTCACAAATTCTGGCTTTTTGCCGTCAAGGCTGGAACGATTTTTCTATTTTCCAGCAGAATATCATGCCACGGGTGAATCTGACCAATCACGTTACACAGATGCGTAGTTACCACGCTTGCTGCGCTCCCGAGCATGGTAAGCAAATAACTATTCCGAGAAGGTTGGAACGGTCAGCGTAGTAACTTTTTACGAGGTTGGGACGAAAATACTAACTAAGAGTTATTTTTGTTAGAAGGGTGGAACACGCTCATAATGCGCCCGATCCTTGTTTCCGAGGAGCTTATTCGTCCGGAGACCGGTTATGCAAGTTTTGCTAAGACTGTCATCGAAGGCAATAGACATGGGAAGAGGCTAAAAATGGTCGAAGTCGTGTGTATTTCATATAAGTTGTAAAATGGTCAATTATTTCCGAACATCTGAGTAGAAATACAATTTATTTCGAGGCCTCCTTTACAGGCCACTCAGTGCTAGAGCAGTGGCCTTGTAACCAAATCTCAGCTTCCCCGCACAAGATGACCGTTCTTTCTTTTTTTTCAGTTTTAGTGGTTTTGGTTTCTTGCTCCATTTTCTTTTTTTTGTAGTCCGTTGTTTTGCCTCTTCTGGAGGGTTATAATAATAAATGATTGCTGCATAAAGTGAAGTCGTTTAGCTACGACAAAATCGTATGTCTGTTTTTAAAGAATGGAACATGTTTTTTATTTGATCTTTAGTCTTTTCATTCTTGCCTTTTTTTATTTCGTTTCTTTTGTGTTCCTGCTCTGTAACTGCTAAAATAAACTGTTATTATTACTACTGCGACAGGACAGAAACTCGGGAAGGTCAAAACCACGAAAGCCATTACCTTGACGGTGTAATCGCGAAATTTATTACAGCGACAGACAAAAACTGTGACAAGCAAAACCGTGAAACTGATTTTTGTAAAATGAATCAATAAAAATAATTAAGCGAAGGCACGTCTTAAGAGCATATAAAACAATCTCTGATATTATCTATCTCTGAGTTACCTCAAGTGTCTGAACAGTTTATTGCGAGGCCTCTTTTACAAGCCCCTCAGTGCTACAGCAATGGCCTTGTAACCAAAAGGTATATCCAGACCACCGCATCTCAGCGTACCCACACATGATGGCCTTTCTTTTTTTCGTCAGGTTTAGCGGTTTTGGTTTCTTGTTCCATTTTCTTTTTTTTTTGTACTCCGTTGTTTTATCTCGTTTAGAGGGTTATGATAATAAATGAATGCTACCTAAAGTGAAGTCGTTTAGTTACGACAAAATCGTGTGTCTATGTTTAAAGAATGGAACATGTTTCTATGGCACTTGTCTTCCGGCCAAGTGCCATATACCGATCACACTTCCGTCGGTCGGTCGGTGTTTGTGATTTAGGGTACTTCCAGATGTGCTAGGACGATGAAACTTGGCACGCATATTAGGGACCTGGCCAAACTAACTTGGAAATAGTCATTATCTCGATCCGACCATCGTGGGGAGGGAGGGGAGCCGGAATCCGGAATTTAGGGACATGCATAACTTTCGAATTGGTGATGGGATCTGAATGAATTTGATATATGGAAAGACGTCATGTCTCGGATATCCCAGTTCAAGTCCGGACCGAATCCGATGAATGTGGAGGGGGGGAACCGGAAATCATGTGACACGCTTAAGAGTGGAGCGATCGGGATGAAACTTGATAGGAGGAACAAACACAAGCCCTAGTATATCACTGGCAGAACCGAACACGATTCGTGCACTGTGGGGCGAGTTGGAGGGGGGTTCTGGAATTCTGGTGATATGGAGTTAAGTTACTTCCAGGTGTGCTAGGACAATGAAACTTGGCAGGCAAGTCAGGGATCCGACGAGGTTAACCTGGAAATAGTTACCTTCCCGATCCGACCACCGTGGGGGGGGGGAGGGAGGGGAACCCGGAATTTTGAGGAATATACAACATTGGAACGGGTGATCGGATCTTAACGAAACTTGATATTTGGAAAGACTTCGTGTCTCGGATGACCCATTTAAAGTCCGGACCAGATCCGATGAAAGTGGGGAGGGGGATCCGGAAATCTTGTGACACGCTTAGACTGGAGAGATTGGGATGAAACTTGGTGGGAAGGACAAGCACAAGAACTAGATACGTCAGTGATAGAACCGGATCGAATTTGGGCACTGTAGGGGGAGTCCGAAATTCCGGCTATCGCGAGTTAAGGTATTTCCAGATGTGCTAGGATGATGAAACGTGGATTGAACATTAGAGACTCGACATGATTGGCTTAGAAATAGTCAGTTCTTCGACCCAACCATCGCGGGGGAGTGGAGGGAGGGGTAATCTGGAATCTTGAGCTATGTATAACTTTTGAACGAGTGGTCGGATCTTAAGGAAACTTGATATTTGGAAAGACCTCGTGTCTCGGATGCCCCTTCTTAAGTCCGGGCCGGATACGATGAATGTGGAGGGGGGGGGCGGAAATCTTGCGACACGCTTAGAGTGGAACGATTGGGATGAAATTTGGTGGGAAGAACAAGGACAAGAACTAAATATATCAGTGAGAAAACTGGACCAGGTTCGAGCACAATGAGGGGAGTCGGTGGGGACTGGGGTCCAGAATTTCGGTGATCGCGAATTAAGGTAGTTCTGGATGTGCCAGGGCGATGAAACTCGGCTTGAACATTAGACACTTGACAAGATTGGCTTAGAAATTGTCAATTCTCAGATCCGACCATCACTTAAAGTACTAATCCTAACCTTAAAGTACTAATCTTAACCACAAAGTACAAAAAAATACTTTTATATTATAACTCGAAGGGTGTTGCTCAAAAATCTGATTTTTAGCACCCTTAAAGTGCGTTTCTTAACCGAAAAGTCCAAAAAATACTTTAACCAAACGATATATATTCATGATCCCCAAGAGCCCATGATCATTTTCGCCTCAAGGGTTTTACTTACAACTGAATTTATTAAAATACAAACAATAATTTTGAGCAAAATATACATTTTCATGATTCCAATGAGCTTATCATTATTTGTGCTTCAACGGTGTTCATTACAGATGAATCTCTAGCGCCCTTAAAGTGCGCATCATCACGGCCAAATACACAAATAAAATAGTTTTTATGAACAATACGTTATCGTGATTGCTAACGACCTATGACCATTCTTATCACAAGGGCTTTGCTTACAAATGATCACAACATACCCACGAATGTACGAATTCCTACTTTAATCCTCTGACCCAGCCTTGCAAGTTCCATATGAGCTTCCAGCTCTTGTTTATTTGATCTTTAGGCTTTTCATTCTTGCCTTTTTTTATTTCGTTTCTTTTGTGTTCCTGCTCTATAACTACTAAAATAAATTTTTATTATTACTACTGCGACAGGACAGAAACTCGGGAAAGACAAAACCGCGAAAGCCATTACCTTGACGGTGTAACCGCGAAATTTATTATAGCGACAAACAAAAACTATCGCAAGCAAATCGGCGAAACCCATTTTTGTATAGTTCTGTACCATAATGGAAAATGAATCAACAACAATTATTACGCGAAGGCACTTCTTAATAATTATCAAAGGAGGAAGGAGTTACTGTAAGTGTCTGAATTACTGCCGCGAAAAAGAGGAAGGCAGGAACCTTGTTCTGATTTTATTCTTCTTCTGCCTTAAGAGTTGAAAGACAGGAATCAAATCACGAAATGCATTGCGCAACAGGCGAATATCGTGCCAGGGCAAAAATCAAAAAGCGCGCCAGGCAATCACTGCAATTGTGAAAAGCGCGAAAAACTTCAAAAGGCTATGAATGTTGTCAAACGTTGTTAGTCGAGTACAGTAGATCGAGTAAATATGCGATTCTTTGGATGGACTACATTGGTTTTGTTTATGGGAAAGGTAACATAAGAACTTAATATCTGCAAGAGCGAAAGAGTTGAAAGACAGGAATCAAATCACCACAATTGTGAAAACCGCGAAAAATTTCAAAAGGCTATGAATGTTGTCAAACGTTGTTAGTCGAGTACAGTAGATCGAGAAAATGTGCGATTCTTTGGATGGACTACATTGGTTTTGTTTATGGGAAAGATAACATAAGAACTTAATATCTGCAAGAGCAAAGTGCTTCAGCTTTCTTTTGACACAAATAATCAGATTCGTTTCATTTCGTCTGACGCTTATTTTCGAATGTTCTGTTCCTTCTGTCACTTTGCCGTTTCATGGTGTAACCGCAAATGAGCAAAAATTAGCAAAGATTAAAAACAAAAATACTTTAAAAAAAAAATTATCTTCTGCACTTAGCAGGCACTCGTATTGTTGATGAATGTTTGTTAGGTCTGAATGTCGTCATATTCTTTGCCACCGTTCAAAGTAATGTGATGTTCAAAGAAGCATACCTGTACTGCACTTATTTTTGACAGCTTTTCGTGACACCTTGTTTTTTAAGCTTTTCAGCAGGTTCGTTCTTCCATTCCCCAACGTTGTCCCTGACGTTCGACAGTCTGATGAGGACCCTTGTCAACAAGGGTCGAAATATCGTTGCCAAAGCATTTCCTGTTTTTGTACAGGCCTTCTTGATCAGAATAAAAAGCAAGGCGTTGTTCACGTGTTGTGCCCTACTGCAGTGGTTCCCGACCTTTTCCGTACCGCGTACCCCTAATCAAAGGTTCGAAAACTTTGCATACCCCCCTTTTTTAGACCGTGAAAAGACGATAAATGATAAAGCATACGTGTGTAGAAATATATACAAAATCGACAATTGAGGCTGCTTTGTAGCCAAAATTTTGTCAAATCTCGGCTCGATGTCATTAACTGCAATATTTTATTTTTACAGTCAGCCTTTCATCAAGCTACATCGCAAACATTTTTGTCAGCTTGATCGCAACCTGAATGAGAAGATTACTTGCAATGTCTTTGACTGAGGAACAGATTTTACTGCAATGGGCTAGCTTGTTTTGGAATCAACATTATTTCTTTCTTTTTTTTTCATGCCAGGGCTTCATTTAACATCTAAGTATCTATCATTATTTTATTGACTGGCTTATAACCAGAGGTGTCACGCAGAGGTGTCACCCCTCCCCCTGAAAGTGATCGGCGCGAAGCGTCGCTATTTTTCGTAAAAACAGTATTTTTTTAAAAAAAACAGTCGGTAAAAAGACCAGCCAGTCAGTAAAAGTACCTTGCCCCCCAAACAAATTTTAGCTGTGATGCCTCTGCTGGTAATATTAGGCTTTTGGCAATCAAAAACGAGTGAGGCGAGATTTTGAAGCTAAAGACTAAAACTATTTTGGCACCTTCGCGTACCCCTTGCAAGGGTCTCGCGTACCCCCTACGGTACGCGTACCACCGGTTGGGAACCACTGCCCTACTGTATATCATACCTTGGGAACTGTCTGGGCACTGAGTACTTACTCTTCACCTATTTTGGGAATAAGTAGCCCCTCGATGAATAGGTACACGAATAAATTTTGCGACTAACACGAAGGTCAATTTATGGGGAAAGGGGGGGGGGGGAGAAGATGACGCTGGAGACGACTGGAGCTATTTACTACAGCTAAGAGCACGGTATGAAGTTCCTACTCTTATCAATTTCGATGTAGGAACTCTATACCTCGCTAATAGACGCAGTGATTTCTTCGTCGTAGATGTGTAGATTACTTCGAAGAATAAGGGAGGGTGGCGAATTATGCCACTACAGCAGGTCAAACACGAATGATGACCTGACACAGTGATGTCTGTCTGGGCAGTTGGTTGAGGCGGCGCACGGATGCAAGCCGGATACCAGCAGTCAAGGAGAAAATACGCAAAATAAAGTTTACTAGAAAGCAACAGAAGGGAGAGACAGCATACAAAAAAAAATTGAAAGAAAAATTTAAAGGCAACAACGTATGCCAAGAAAACAAAAAATTGTACAGCGCATTGATCCCGTGTTCAGTCGTAAATAGTTGAATGAACAGAAATTGAAAACTGAGAAGATGAGTAAAGTAAAGAACGAAATTTAGTGTACCATAGGGAAAGTAAAATGGAAAACACGTAACTGAAAATCTCCCGAGGGGCCATGGAAAACATGAATGAATAAATATGAATTCCCCAAAAAGCCAAGGTGCTGTGGCTGGAAAACCAAAATACAATACAAAACAATACTCACAAATTCTAACAATAATTTTATAAGCACCGAAAACAAACTAATATTTCTCGTATGTGTTTCATGAGGTAACCTAGGCTAACAACAGATAGTAAAATATCTCTAACGCACATAACCCTAAAAAGCTTAATAACTATTTAAATATTCATATTTTTATTCGTCAAGAGGCAAACAGCTTTATCTGAGCATCACATTTATTTGACAATGAAACTATCGAGCATCTCTCTTTTTCAATCCGGTTCCCGGTGTATATAAAATCGAAGAAACAACCACATAAATAAACAATGTAAGCTTGAATAATACAGGAGCTCCGGCCGCATTCGACCATATAGATCCAAGGGAACGTATATCCGCTAGCCCCTCTCCCTTCCCTTGCGCGGCTCAGATCCTTCGAAAATCGATTCAGAGGAGGGAGAGACCCCTGCCATAATATCCATCGAGGATAGAATAGAAACGGGGGAGCTTTAGCATGCTATGGGGGTGGAGTCTGGAAGTACTTGTCCAACCGTGTCCCGCAGCATATGAGGACCGCATTATGAACCACTTTTGAACGGTCTTATTGTACTCGACATAGTGTAGACTATATACAGTTGAAGATGGGGATTATGTTTGGTTAAGTAAGCGGAAATTCTGAAGGGAGTGATGGCGGTTTGCCATAGGCCGACATGCGACGTCTCGACATAGTAATTATGCGTAGTAATGACCACATAGAGGTACCGACCAGCTACTTTCTAACAGGGCGAGATTTTTGCGAAAATCATCACGTCAGGCCACTTGACGACGGCTGTACAAACAGGGACCGAATTTCCGTATTAAAAAAAAAAAAATGGTGGAAGCATTGGTCCTGTCGTTCTTGTGGTACAATATCTGGAGTCGACCTAACCTTCGAAATTGGCAGCAAAAATTGGGCAAAAATGTCAAAATAAACTGTTTGCAGTCCTAACAGTCAAGAAGCAAGATCTTACTATTTTTAACAGTCCAGACTCCCATCTTTTGAAATTATTTTTCGTTTTGTTTGTTCTAAACTTCTTCAAACGTTTGTTTTCCGATTGTCAACTCTACTCTACGAGCTCAGAGCTCAGGTGTGAATGAGGTGACGCCGAGGGGTTGCTCTCTCTCCGCCACCGGTGTACACCTTGGCGCGGCACCGGCACGGCTCCGCGGCACGCGCCACTAGGTGTACATCGTTTTGGGAGTGAACAGCCCCTCGGGTGACTCTGTACGTGACTAAAAAAAATATTTTAATCAGAAATGTAGAAGAAGCTCCCGCACTTCCAACATGTAAACCGTTGTTCTGGTATCTGGTATTTTTGTCATCTTGTTTTAGTTAATTTCTAAGACAGATAGATCTTTCTGAAGGGAAGGGTTTTCCGAGGTCTTTTTTTACAATTTGAAATTTTGTATGACGTTGGATTCCTGTAATTGTAAGGTAAGAAAGAACGAAAGTAATGGGGTGTAACCAACTGTTTTTCTGTATTTTCATCCGGCGACCAAGCGATTGGGTAAAGCGAATTTTTCGGTTGAGGCAAGAAGGCGTTGAAACCGGCCCAAAACGCGCATTTTGACATAAAGAACGAGTGAAAACCAACAAAACCGCGTTTCCACGAAGTGTTTGTGGCTAGAAAAGTTTAATTTGGCCCGCTTTGCGGCACGAATTCGACAATCAGCTGTCGAAGTGGTTTGCGAGTGTTGTGTCTCGCATAATCCATTCGCTACTTTATCAAGTAGATAAACATAGAACCAGGGGTTCTTATAGTACTGGATGGTCAGGACGCAGGCCGGAAGTTCCATTTACTGAGATTTTATCTGGATTTGCTTTTTACAAAATAGACAAATACCATGAATCCCAGCATACAATCTTGCGGTAGCCTACTTAGCCTGGGGAATTGCACATAGACTTTTTATGTAAATTTTGATGCTTGTGCTAAATTATTTTTTGAATAATGGTTGGATAAACACAAATTCATCACTGTCTGTTGAAAAAACCATAGGCTACGATTTCTGATTATCCATAGCTAAAACCAAACTGAAAGCAAAACAGAAAAGAAACAAATTTTGAAACAACGCATTTTGTCTACTATTCACCGCAAATGCCAAATAAACTGGGTCTATAACAGAAGCATGTTGTCTAAAAAAATTTCGAGAAGAAACAAAACCTTTGGTCAACGACAATGCCTGCGATTTGAGTTTTAGTGACAAACGCAATTTGTACCACAGGCCGGAATTCAAGCCAATGTAAAAGCCGCAAAGGCCAAACTTCTTTGGCTTTCATCTGAGGTTTTGCACATTTACCGCGAAGCTGTTTAGCTATGCCAGCATGATGGCATAAAATGACGCGATGTGGTTCCAGATTGTCGCATTTCGTTTCATTCAATCTATCTATTAAGATTTATCTGTTCCAAATTCGACGCGTACCGCCATTCCGCTTAGCAAATTAGGGTAAGCAAAATGCAAATAGCAATAAGCAAATTCTGCCTATTGAAGAAATTACTCACTATGCGGGAAACAGAACTATTGATTCGTGATGGTTGAAATGCAAGGTGTTACCAATCTGTTTATGGATGCAGATTGCCGGCGGGCTAATCCGTTCATCTTTAACCCACACCTTCCCTAGTACAGTGTCAGAAGTTTGGCACATGTTCGCCCATCCAAGTGTTAAATTTGACGGTGCAAAACGGATAAGTCAGCTACATTTTATTAGAGCTATATTTCGGCCCTTCTTGGCAAGGGTCCTCTTTAGGCTCAAGCCGCTCAAGCTAGAAAATGAATTATTTTTTGAAAATGAATAAAAAATTAAAATTCGCAGTCAGCTTGGGCTGAAGGACTATCCATCAAGTGTTAAATATTATGAGAATATGTCAGTAAGTCCCTTTTAAATGTTATGTTTTTACAAAAAATAATATTTAAAATAGTCATGACGGAAATCTGGTCTCGAAACATAAGGGTCACACGAAACAACTGAAAAGGGTCATCTTAGCATCCAATATAGCATTTAATAAAAGAGTGCGAAACATGGCAGACCTAGTGTTTTAGTCATACACGTTTACTTGATTTGGTTTCTTTCTTTTTTCTTTACATTTAATATAGACACCTCTTGTGCCATTCGTACCGAGTTGGTGTTGTTGTGTTATACATTCGGTATGTACAGCTATCAAATCTGCAATATGTAGTAATAGTATCGTAATGCAACAACGTGCTCTTCCGTTCTCCTAGCAGAGATCTCCTACCATCAGTCCGATGACTTTAATTTTATGACAAATAAAGACTAGTAAGTACCACCAGTTAAATACTGGTACAAATATTCTTTCTGATGTGAAATGGACCATTTGGGGGTTCAAATATTTCTTCTCAGTTATTTGCAAATGTTAGTGAATAAGCTTCCGTTAAGCCCCGTTCCGTTACCATTTCATTCCGATTGTATTCTAGGAATAAAATTTACGATTCTCTGGCATGTATGGGACAAGAAATGGAAATTAGAGGGAAGCGGGTTTCCCTAAAATGAGATTAAGATGAATAATATATTATCATATTATTCCAAACCTGGGGCAAAATTTTCAGAGTTAAGTGTATATGTATGTCATCATGTTTAGTTGTTAGTCAGTGAGTTTTCAGTTTATTAATTGTTGGATTTGTTTCCATATGAAAGTGAAGTATACTATTTTCTTTTGTTTTGTTTTTCTTTTCCTCGTTTTTACTCCGTCCTTTTTCTTTTTGAAATGACGGGTGATAACAAAAAAAATATTCCATGAGTATGGTAGTCAAGTGTTCTAAGGTTAGTTAGATTCCTGAAGGTTGCCACGGAGCCCCGTTGACGGCTGAAGTTGTGATAGGGATAGTTATTATTTAGTTTATTTAGTTAGTGGAATTATTAGTTGAGTGCTTATTTATTTTATATTTTTATCCCGCATGGCCCAAAGGGCTTTTTGGGAATACTCATTCGTTCATCGTCTGTTCGATGGCGATGGCGGGCCTGATTGCTTTTGGAGAATTACAAGATTATATTTTCGTTTATATTTATATCTGTTACTTAGTATCATATGTTTATTATTATATTTATCTATAGGCTACTATATTTATATATATTTACATATACTTATATATTTATCACTACACAACACGATCTCGATAAGTGATTTTTTACCTTTCACAATCAACGATTAACCGACAGTTTAACAGTTTAAAAGATTTCGCGAATTTCATTTGAACTATAAGCTGTTTAGCTAATGAGTATGTATGCTGTAATAACAGAATAATAGTAAATTTAACCATACACAACTTTTAATTAAACCCTTGTCGTCCTCATCGCGTGTCCTTAGATGAATGGAATCGAAATTTCAAACGCCGACGGCATGTGTTTTACACGAAAATAATAAAAAGTTATTGATAATAAACAATTCGATCCAACTAAGTCGAAACCAAATATTTGACTGCAATAAATTAATAAAAAGAATTGCTAGCAGCCCAGTGGTTACTAGCGTATTCGGTAAGAAACGCCAATTCAAAATACTGTGGGAGTTCGTTTCAAGCAGGGTCAGTTTCCAGCGAGTTCTTATTTCTTAAAGATTATAGAAAACAAACACATATTACAGATTTACCTAAAAAAAAAGTTCCGAAACTCCAAGAAGAAGAGAATTATGAACCGACGCAACCAAGAAATTACCTTCTTTCCAGTTCCTGTTACAAATAACTGCCTCGTACGGTTGCTTACATTCCGGCTTGGGCTAAGAAAAATTCCAATCCACTTGTCTCTTCCTCTCACACATGCCAGTCACACAATGATTTTTTTGTTCCAATCGCGTAACATGCCTTGCATTCACCAACCAATCGACTCTTCACGGGAGCCAGCTCGCCTCTTCCTATCAGCCGCCTGGTGACGCAATCGACCACCGCACTCTCTCGAGACGGAAACAGTGCTATCTAGAGGTAGAAAAGGACAGTTAGTGAACGGCTAACAAGTACGCTAGGTAGCTCTGTCTCTTTATTCCTTAAAGTTTAACTGAAATAGGGTTGAGATACGACAATGTAGGTACCCATCACTTATTAAATTAAATAGGCTGAAGACCGATGAAAATGTACTATGTCGTCGGCCCACTATTAATATAAACGATTTTCGTCGAATGGACTTTTTCTTTCGGATGTGTGGTACCTCTATGCATGAAGTATTTAGTAGCTACAGCGGTAATCGAATGCTGAAAAAAAAAATCAGGCCACGCTCAATATCGGTATTTCTTCAGACTTACAGTCTGGAATTGAAAATTTACTGGGCTTCGCTTTGTTAGCCATTGAAATTCCCTCTTTTGTTGAAATTCAATCTGTGTGTAGAGTGGAACTTTGTCTTGACCGGCCATCATTGCATATTCTGGACGTCACTACTAGAGTCTAAGGTGAACAATAAAAAAAAATAACTGTTTCTGCAAATTGTAGGCTTGGTGGCGTAGGTAGAACGTTCAATAATCACAATTTGACTCGAAAAATTCAGTAACTGGAACAGCAAGACGATTGCCGGGAAAAATAGACAATCGTATGCTAGTTTTAAATTTTTGTATTGTATTCAAGTTGTATTGTAAATTGCAACCAATTCCTACGCTATTCTTCTTAGGAGGAATCGCGGAGACACAAAGTGAATTTGACCAATAGAACGAGCAAAGACAATTCCTTCAAGCGAGGAATGACAAAAACTACTTTGAGATCAAGTACGTACTGGCCAGGCCCGTATCCAGGAATTTATTTCGGGGTGGGTTTTGCCTTTCGGGGGGGGGGTGCCTGCGGGTCGGACAAAAAAGGCATAGATCAGAGGGAAAAGCCTATACAAATGATTGTTTTTGCATTTTTCGGGGGAGGGGGGTTACCCCCCCTCCAAACCCTGGATACGGCCCTGGTACTGATGGCGCTAATCTGAGCTAGTAAGTCAGAACATCTGCTCTTCGAATGCCAAGCAGTCCCGGACAATAACCGGAAGAACCCCGAACTGTGCGGAAGAAGCGAAATAGCAATGGATTCCAAAGTTATGCAACTGCTTAGATCGGAAGAGCGGTCACTTTTTGGAGAGATAATCTCTTTTCTAACCAAAAAGTAAATTTTCTAAAGATATTACTAGTAGTGACAGATAGTCCTTCAGCCCAAGCTGACTGCGAAGCATACTTGAAGGTGCAAAACGGATAATTCAGCTACATTTTATTAGAGCTATATTTCGGCCCTTCTTGGCAAGGGTCCTCTTCAGGCTCAAGCTGGAAAATGAACTTGTGGAAAAACAATTACAGATTCCTTCTTAAATATCTGATTTTATGAACTTCTTCTCTGAAAGTTTGATTGGAGTTAAAGCTGGTGCTGCTATTTCATTCTGGACACGGCAAACAGCAGGTTCCGGCACTTATCAGTGACTGGGTACTTGTTGTACACTAAAATCGAGAGTGGACAGCCCCTCGGCTTAACAGAGGGCTTAGATACTGTAGTCTACTTAACCATCACTTCTTCAGTGAAATAGGCTTTAAAAGGGGGACTTTCCTTGACCTAAAAGTTCACTACGAACAGTGTTCAGTTTAGGTCAGTACGAATTGTGACTCCAGTCTCCTTCAGCTTAGAACTGAAGCAACGCAAACTGCTCCAAGCAGCTGAAAGTGTAAAAATATATTTGTTTGTAAATAAAGGTAACCTTGAAGACCCACTGAAAACGCGTTACTTCGTTTCTAAGCTATACATGTGATCGGTTTTCATCGAGGACGCTTTTTCTTTCGTTTTTGTGGTACCTCTATGCGCTTGTGCCTCTGCGTCTGAAATTTTTAGCAACTCAACTGTAATGGTAAGCGAAAAAGACATTACAGTCTGGAATTGAACATTTTCCGAGCTTCGCTTAATTAGCCAGTGAAACAGATACTTTTGTTGAAATTATAGTTCTACGCGTCGGGACGAATTTGACTTATCGTGCCAATACTGCATATTATCACTATTAGAGTCTAGGGTGAGACAAAACACTTAAAGAACCTGTCTTGCCTATAATACTAACGCAACCTTCTTCCATAATCACTCCATATATTTCTAAACCCGGAGACCCCAATTTCGTACTGTACATTCCTAACCCCTCTGATGAAACCACGCTGATTTTCTCACTTGCCGTGTTTTGCTACCTTCGATGTCTATCACGCTGTCGACGGTTGTCTGCGAGAAGTTTTTCCATTAGGAAAAACCGGTTATGTAAATTTTTTCCCTGTTTTCGCTGTAAGTCCATTTATTTGTACTTATATGTACAGTTATTTTTCGAAAGCACAGCCTAGTTTTAAAGTATTCAAATATTATAAAATACTGTAAGTTGAGCAGTAAATAGTGCGAGGGGTCCTTTAACTCAGTAAAAGCTTCAGTGGATACAAATCCAAGTATAAATATAAAATGTCGTTTCCAGTAAACTGTAGATCAGAGCTTCTCCACGTTTCATCGGAGTCGTTTTGGTGTTTTTGTGGCACTTGAGCTTACTCAAGTGCCATATAGCGATTGTTATTTCTGTCCGTCAGTCGGTCTGTCGGTCCCGGTTTTGCTAGTTCGGGCACTTCCAGATAAGCTAGGACGATGAAACTTGGCAGGCATATCAGGAACTGGACCAGATTAAATTAGAAATGGTCGATTCCCCGATCCGACCATCTGGAGGGGAGTGGAGGGAGGGGGAATCCGGAAAAAATAGGAAAAATGAGATATTTTTAGCTTACGAACGGGTGATCGGATCTTAATGAAACTTGATATGTTGAAGGACCTCGTGTCTCAGACCCTCCATTTTAAATCCAGACCGGATCCGGTGACATTGGGGGGAGTTGGAGGGGGAAACCGGAAATCTTGGAAAGACACTTAGAGTAGAGGGATCCGGATGAAACTTGGTGGAAAGTACAAGCAAAAGTCCTAGATACGTGACTGATATAACCGGAACGGATCCGCTCACTTTTGGGGAGTTGGGGGGGGGGGGGAGAAGTCGAATTTGTAGTGATCCCGCGAGTTCCGTGCTTCCTGATGTGCTGGGATGATGGAAATTGACAGGCATGTCTGGGACCCGACCAGATTAAATAGGAACTCGTCAATTCTCCGATTTGACCATCTGGGGGGGGGGGGAGTGGAGGGAGGGTGAAGCCAAAATTTGAGGTATTTTTCGCTTGCGAATGGGTGATCGGATCTTGATGAAAGTTGATATTTAGGATGACCTCGTGTCTCAGACATCTCACTTTAAATCCGGACCGGATCCGATGACACTGGGGGGAGTTGGAGGAGGGAGCCGGAAATTTTGAGAAACGCTTAGAGTGGAGGGATCGGGATGAAACTTGGTGGGAAAAACAAGCACAAGTCCTAGACACGTCATTGACATAACCGGACCGGATCAGGGCACTGTGGGGGAGTTGGGGTGGGGGTCCGGATTTCTAGCGATCCCGTGAGTTCGGCATATTTCCTGATGTCCTAGGGCGATGAAACTTGGCAGGTATGTTAGGGATCCAAACAGACTGACTTGGGAACAGCCGTTTCCCCGACCCGACGATCGTGGGGGGAGTGGGTGGATGGGGAGTCCGGAATCTAGTGGCGTGCATAACTTTTGAACGGGTGATCGGATTTGAATGAAATTTATCTGGTGAGCTATCACCTCGGACGTTCAGTGTCACGTCCGGGTCGGGTCCGATACCTGTGGGATGGGGGGGGGGGGGGTGGAAAACTCAAGAAACTCTAAAAGCAGAGGGATTGGGACGAAACTTAATGGATGGAACAAGCATTAGGCCTAGATGAAATTGACGGAGCCAGATGGTTTCGGGGCTCTGTGGGGGGAGTTGGAGGGGGTTTCCTGGAATTCCGGTAGTCGTGGGTTAGAATGGTCCCAGATGTAAAACGACAACGAAACTTTGCAGGTATATTAGCGACCCGAATTATCTTGACTTAAGAACCTGACACAACATACCCCTGGAAACTTTCGTTCCTAGATCCGAGCATTTTTTGGGGAGCAAGAGAAGAGAAATATGGAAATTGACTTCTATAAATTGCAAACGAGTGGTCTGATTCGAGTGAAACTTCATGTGTGATACGAATCGATGGCCTCGACATGTAAAACATGCGTTCGAACCATACGCGACCACGATTAGGGGGATTGGGGGTGGGGGGACTTTTGACATGCACAAACACCAAACGGATGGACCGAATGAGATGCAAATTCGACAGTGCCGAGTGTATGCGGCCTAGATTTGTTATTTGGTGTCCGGGCCGGATTCGGCCAAGGTAGGGGGGGGGGGGGGGGGGGGGTACTGGAAACTTGCAGATAGGCTATGCTCCAATTTCAGTAAAACTTGATGGACAGGAACAGGGAATTCAGAGATTGGGCCCGAACCGGCTCCGACAACGTTGGTGGGAGGGGGGGGGGGGGTACCGGAACTTTCCAAAAATGCTCAGATTCGAGTGAAACTTGATAGATGGTATAAAAGAAGATGCTTTAGGTGGTCGATTTTTTTTATTCCAAACCAGACTCGGCCACGGTAGGCGGAGATAGAGTGAGTACCGGAAATCGTGTAGCACGTCTAGGGATCAAACAAATGGATTTATTGGGATGAAAGTTTGAACAGTCATGTGCATTTGCTACAGACAATCGAGACGATGCCGGAACTGCTCAGAAATTAGTGAAACTAAATATCCAGATCCAGATAACCGGTTTTACGCATCTGTAGCATGAGACGCGAAAACTCTTTCGGAGCATAACGAACACGGAAAATAGTGAAATATGGCAAATGCAAAGATTAGTGAGGTGTCGTTCTTGTATATCCTACTCGTACAAGTGCCATATGAGCTCGTAGCTCTTGTTTTGTTATGTATTCGCTGTCAGTTGTAAGTAACGCTACCCCCTAAAATGTCATCCTAATTACTATTGGTAGAACACTTTAGTTGAAAATAAATAAAAAAAAATTCAATAGCCCAACAAAAGCGTGGCTTGCGAGGCTGTGCTAACTTGTAGAAAAAAAAGAGATAATATGGAGAATGAGACCATGTACCGCAACCAACAAAAAACAATAAACAAAAAAGATTACCGTGTGTGACCCCAAAACAACAAACAATAATTACCGGAATATTACAGAAAAGTAACCTGAGAAGAATTTATGTAATCTGTTTCGAAGGAATACCTACCGAATAACTCCATACGTAAATTAGACTTTAGCTGGTTAAATTACCTTTTTGGGATCCCAAAACGTAAGTGGAGGGATACCTATGACATCGCAAAAATGTCCGTCTGTCTGTGAGCACGATAACTCTCGAAGGGAATGAGATATTTTGATGAAAATTGGTGTGAGGATTCATTGCGTCAAGGGTAAGGTCAAGTTCGTAGACGGGCTATGTAGCTCTGCATTTAGAGAATATTTTTAAACAGCTAATGTGATAGTCGATTACGGTGTAAGAAGACATGCTGAGCACGATAGTGAAAACCCTTTCCACTTCGGACAAATAGTTCGTCCGGAATCCGGCAAAAACCGGAAAAATGGTTAAAAGTAAAAGATTTACTTGAAGTTGACTAAATGGTAGATTTAGAGGTAAGAAGACATTATGAACACGGTGGTGAAAACCATTTTCTCGCCGAACAACTAGTTCGTCCGGAATCCCGTGAAAACCGGAAATTTGGTTAAAAGTAAAAGTTTCATTTGAAGTTGATTAAATGTTCAATTTAGGGGTAGATAGACATGCTGAACACTATAGTGAAAATCATTTTCTCGCCGGACAACTAGTTCGCCCGGAATCCGGCCAAAACCGGAAGATTTGTTAAAAGCAAAAGTTCGGTTAGATGACAGATTGAGGGATAAGAAGAGAGGCTGAGTCTGTATATGACAAACATATTTTACCAGGACATATAATTAGTCCGGAATCCGGTCCGGAATCTTTCTAGGGATAAGGAGATACGCTGGATTTGTTTCTGAATTCGCTTTTTTGCTAGACTTTCGGGTGAAACCGGAAACTTAGCAGAAGTAAAGCATGAAGTCTCGGTCAGTATCGTCAATAGATATGGCCTATAGAGGTATATCTGAACTTGGTTTTCTCTGATGATTAGCCTGGCAAAGACTGGATCTGGCGAAGACAAGACCCAGTTGTCTGAATCAAATATTAGAGGGATCCCATCGACACCTTCAGTCTTGTTCCTTAATACCTTTACTAAGTTTACTCCAAAGCTTGGAAGCTCTATAAACAAATGAAGAAAAAGACCTCCTTGAAACTAGTCGAGGAACCTTAAATTTCCTCGTATCCGAGGATTGTGTTGGTGAACATCTGACCTCTCACAATATACTTTCCGGAATTTGTCCGGAAGGACATCATTGTAATATTTGTATATACAACTCAACTTATGAAGATCGCGTAATCCAGCTGCAAGCATATTATATCTATTTCTCAGTAAACTAATCTCATGGACTCCCGATCCCCCCACGCCACAAAAAACTCTGACAGCGTTATTCTCATCGAAAGCTTACGATGTGAACTATGTCCGATGTAGCTGAATCGTTATAAATTTAGAAATGAGTTAATATCCCAGTTCTGGAGTTTTTATTATATCAGTGTGATCGTGTTTTTTTTTTTTTTTTCTTCTTAATATTTGGATGACACTAACGACAGCAGTGGCGACAAGCTATAAGCTTGGTTTAATAATAAAAGAAATACCGTGATTTCCGGGTTTTTTTTTATCAGCTAGTTATCCCTCTAAGATGATGTGCGAGGGATAAATATAAATTCGGAAATTTCGGTTGCACTTCCGGCAGACTGTCCTTTTGAGGGATAACTAGCTGACCAAGAAAACAAGACCAAAGGTGTCGATGGGATCCCAAAAATCTAATATTTGATTCAAACAATAGGGTCTTGTCTTTGGCAGATCCAGTCTTCCCCAGGCTAATCATCAGAGAAAACCAAGCTAAGATATACCTGTATAAGCCATATTTTGACGAAACTGATCAAGACTTCCTGCTTTAATAATAATAATAATTTATTGAGGCCCGCTATACAACAAATGAAAGAGCGGAGTAATAGAAAGAAAGAAAAATGAATTACACACAGAGAAAACGAAACACTACACAAACTTTATAAAACTTATAGATACGTTAGGCGAGTCAACGGCGATTCATATACGTTTTTGAGAGCCCGGTATCTTTCGCACTTCGCGGAAGCATCGATAATGTGGTAGTTCTTCGAGAGGGCTGAATTAGACTCCCACGGGGGAGGGGAGGGGGGGGGGGGGCGGTTGTCCGAGAAGGTATTTTGCCAGTTTGTAATATTTTGTCCGAATTTGCCTTTTCTCGGAAATGTTTAGCAAATCCCAAAATGGAGAAATGTATAAAAAGTGCGGTGTGACCAAAGCATTGAACAGACGCCCTAGGATTATTCTATTTACTGTGTTCTTTAGTGCGACAGCTTTGCCGTAACCAATACACATACTTCTGTAAGCGGTATCCGAAATTCGTCCTCTGAGCATACGGATATCAGAACCGTACACAAGTCGAAAGGGTAGAGATTCTTCTGCATTTTGGTTTTAGAGTCACCTGTCTCTTCTTCTTCTTTCCAGCTAAGATGGATACTTGTTGGCGGCATGTATGGGCGATTAGTTCCGTACTTCGGTGATATATGTTCCTACGGCCCAAGCTGACTGCAAATCATATTTGACGGTGCAAAACGGATAAGCCAGCTACATTTTATTCGAGCTATATATACATTTTATTCGAGCCCTTTTGACGATCCAATCGAACAACAAAAACAGTAGCCGAGTCCAGAATGAAATCGCAGCACCAGCTTTAACTCCAACCAATTTTCAGAGAAGAAGTTCACAAAAGCAGATATTTAAGGAAGAATCTTTAACTGTTTTTCCACAAGTTTATTTTTCAGCTTGAGCGGCTTGAGCCTGAAGAGGACCCTTGCCAAGATCGGCCGAAATATAGCTCGAATAAAATGTAGCTGGCTTATCCGTTTTGCATCGTCAAATATGATTCGCAGTCAGCTTGGACCGTAGGAACATCTATCCCTCCACTTCCTTTTTGGGATCCCAAAAACCCGAAAATGACGGTTTTCCGTTTCTTTCGTAAGGAATGGTCAGCTTGGCTTCAAACCTTATATTGGTGTAATAATAAACAAATAAATAAACAGTAATTAAACTACCTAGATTGCGAATCTTGCGTCTGGGGCCACATTATGCTAAATAAAAAAAAAAAAAATCATTTTAGGACCTGAATCTCACTCTTGCCAGGCGAAAAGAGCAGATTGGCGAGCTAAAACAGTTCTTCAACACACTAAATGAAGTTAAGACTGCCGAACCATTTACAGAAGAGATTCTACTGATGAATACGGCGTTAGTAAAAGATGAGACGAGGTAAGATATGCATTGATTGAAACCATTTAATTGAAGACCGACAGTACTGACTTTGACACGGGCTTGCTATGCCTAATCGGTTTTTGTAGGCTTCAACCTCTGATCTATGTCTTTTTCTTACTTTTTGGTTAGGTCCGGCCCACAGGCATCCCCCCTCCCCTCGAAATGAATTCCTGAATACGGAACTGACCTTAAAGTACTAGTTTTCTCATTATTTACGTTGCATGAATTAACAACGTTAAGAAGGAACACCAGTCAAGTTTGATTGATGCCACGCATGATAAAATATATGAAATTACTTGCCCTTTAATTCATACAGGATAGTATAAAAAGATTGGAATGCTGTTAATAAGCTGGAAATGGAATTACACTAACAGGGTTGGGTGGAGTTTGCTAGTCTGTTAATGATTACTTTTTGCGGACTTGGGGACCTAAATTGCAGTGGGAAGTTTTATCAGTTTGTCCGTCGGTCTGTAGTTTGAGTTTTCATCTTTTTCCTCTCCATTGGTTGCATTAGGGAATATAAATATTTGTATTTATTTGATCGCCCATCATTTCAACAAAGAAGAATGACGGAATATAGAAAAGGAAAATAACAAACAAAAACGAAGGAAAAGATCAAACCAAAAACTTAACACTTATAAATATTCCTTGAGCCCAAGCTTTGAAACATATATTCAAATAATGTATACAACGGATACGTCAGCTACGATGCTTGATCAAATTGTAACCTATCTGGGCATCAACTAAATATATAATACATGTATGACTGTATATATACATATAAAATATATATGTATGTCATATATACATATACATATATATGTATTGTATTCAGGATTTTTCATGATTCAAGAACTTTACTAAAAAGATTCATTCCGGCTTGACGACCAGTTACAAACAAAGCACATACGTGCTTGAAAAACGCAACCAGTACACATTTACTACCCTATTATATAACTAAAATAAACTAAAATTAATTAATTAATTTGTCCTCTCTCGTCTTCCAACCCCTCCACTTACCAACTGCCCTCAAGGACATGTTTCTTTAACCGATTTTTAAATTGCGGTACTTTGTACCGCAAGGTACCGAAAAGTATTCCAGACCGCCATACCTGAATGCCTTGCCACATGGCTAGAACGAACAATACTTCTTGGCTCACTTACCAGAGCCTCGTTTTTGTTGCATGGCCGCTTCCGGACTGTTTCTTTCTACATCAGTTTTTGAACTACAGTGCTTCCAGACGGCAGCGCTTCTCGAGAATCGGGAATTCTCGAGAACTATAAATAAAACTTTAACTTTTAACAATTTTCCGGTTTTGGTCGAATTCCGGGCGAACTACTTGTCCGGGTAGAAAATGGTTTCATATTCATTTTCAGAATGTCTTCTTACCCCTTCATCGACTGTCTCATGAGCTGTTTAAAAATATTTTTGTTGTCCCTTAATTTGAACTCCTTCCCCACCCCTAAATGTAGGGCTAAAGAGCCCATCTACGAACTCGACCTTTTTCTTGTCCCAAAGGATCCTCCCACCAAGTTTCATCAAAATATCTGATTCCCTTCGAGAGTTATCGTGCTCACAGACAGACGGAAAACTTTTGCGATGTCATGGATATCCCTCCACTTACGTTTTGGGATCCCAAAAATTAACTGCAATTTCAGTTAAACTTTTTTTTTTTTACAGAAGTGTAATACTTAAAAGGTCAGAGGGAAAATGTTCTGTAACGCTTGCAGATGATATCCGCAGTGTTGTCATGTTTAAATTGCGAACAGTTTGTGTTGTATTTTATCAGATTGAGTGTCCTATTCTTTTTATCACACTAATGAAAATGTTGTCCGAATGTCTGACGAAGATCAAGATTGGTCTAGAAGAAAACCTGCAGCTGCGACTTGCTGCTCTGGTATATTCGTTACATTCGCATTCCGCAGTCGCAGGAGCTGCCCTTCTTTTTACGATGAGTCTAAATGCACACAGCTTCTCATGATTTTATGTCCCTGGATTGAGCCTGATTGTGGTCTATCTTAACCTTTAATGTTCTTTTATTACTAATTACGTTGTGCCATTAAAAAATACGAATCCTCATTATATCGCTGAAGCAAGACTATCACAAGTATCTTTTTATGGATACTTTGAGGTTATTCGGTCTCAGCAGAGCAACTAATTACAGTAGCGAAGTAGCGGAACTGATTTTCGTCTTGACGGTCCCGAATTAAAGGACAAAGTGCGTCCAGGGTAGGGGGAGGGAGGCGGGAAAATTTTTGATATGGTGGAAGTATGGGCAGTTCAAATAATGGGGTTACAAATTTTGGGGAATAACGGGACTAAGGAGGTTCCTGAAATTGCCATTGAACATAATTTGCTGAAACAAATTGATTCATTCGTTTATTCACAAGTGTACTATTTTTTGTATAGTGTGGTTTGGTATTAATTAAATGAATTGGTGGTTGTAGAGTCGATATAGTTTACAATGGTTGTTGAGTTGATATTTTTGTTTTCCTTTCGGAATGATATATTGTATGTAATTTAATTATATATTATACTCATGGAAGGGGCTTAGCTGAACCTAAAGCTTAAAGAGAGGCCGCCGTCTCTCGACAGAGTCACAACTAAGACGAGATAAAGAGGGCTCTGCAGTCTCATAAGTGATCCCGAGGCATACTTCCGTCCTAGACCGACGGCAGTGTCTGATTAAAAGAGTAGTCCGTCAGTCCTACCCTGACCGTGATAATGGTTGATCCTTCTAAATCGATCAGTCAGCTCTGATATATTCCAGCAATATTTCTGCCCTTCTTGGCAACTGCTTCTCCAAAAATATATTTTGTATTGCTAGAAGTTTCCCTTATTTTAAGTTCGTTTTGTATTTTTGTCGTCGCTCTGTTCCCATTTTGTATATTCTAGTTTGGAGTACTTCAGTTTCTGTTAAATATTGTGTTATCGATCCCTTGGTGGTTCTCCTATTTCCTAGACTGGAACGACATCCTTAACGCGGCATTGCAGATTTTGGCGTCGAGTTTTGTTTTGGTAGTATCGGTAGTATACATTTTTCCGAAATTAGCTGCTATTAAAAATATTTAATTTTTTGTTGTGGAATTTGTATTGAGTTTTTGAAAGAAGAAGATTTAAGAAAAGTTGATGTAATAGAAGTAAATAAGTTTAAAAAAAATAAGGTAAAATAAGGGTAAGAAAAAGAGCTAATTAGTTAGGTCGGTCAAAATAATTTTAGAAGAAAGTATAGGTTTTCAGACCGTTGGCGTCACCGAGGGTAAGTGGAAGCTTAGTCACCGGGAGTGAGGTAAAGATACTAGCCGGCGCGGTAAAAAAAAATAAAAAAAATCCCTTGGTTGTTATTACATCCGAAGGCAAAAGTTTCTGCAGTCGCTATATGTTAATGTCTTATTGTTTGTTAGGCTAGTGTGGTTCTTCCTGTTTCTTTTCTCCGAGGTGTTGCCGACTCTCGATGTTTGTGTACAGCAAGTGCCCGGTGCCGCGGTTTCCGGTCGGTGTCGCACCGGTTGACACCAGCAGTCACCGGTTGCCACGTGTTAGAACATTAAAATCAGCATGTTTAGAAGCGGGAATCGCCTAATGTAAGCAGGTTCAGAGTGGGTAAGAGTGGGTAACCCCTCGCTTTTATCTTTTTCTTTATACTCCATTTATCACACTTGTGAATTCGGATTCGATTGAATAAAACCATTCATTACTATTGGGCGATATTGAGGAGTATCGAAATATCGATGTTTCTATATTTTGAAATTTGATAAACGAGATTTCGATTATGGTACACCGATATTTGAAACTGTTTATACCGCTAAATTGTTTATGGATTTGTTGTAACAAGAACGAAATTGAACTAAAAGAAGAAAATCAAAGATTCCCATTATGAAAGAGTAGTATTTCCGCGTTTTTCCTTCCCAGTCTGTTTCTCATCCCTAATCGAACTCAAGTTTGAACTCCCTAATTCCCAATTCGTTGAAAATCCCGAATCGTAGAACTGTTACACATCGTAATGCAAATATCGAAAATATCGACATTTGGAAAGTCAATATTCAAATAGCGATATTTCGGTATTATCAATATTTCGATTATCGTATCGAATATCGCCCAGCACTACCATTTCTTCATTTTCCAGATTGAGCGTGAAGAGGTCCTTGCCAAGTATCGCCACATTAAATCACAGCTGACTTTTCCGCATGGTTGTCACTAAAATAAAATCACCACCCAAATATAAAAAAGTACTACCAATGAACAACAAGACCAAAATTTCGATGGGATCCCAAAAATTAAATATTTGATCCACACAAATGGGTCTTGTAGATATACGGTCTTCGCCATACTCCTTAAACATTTGTACCATACGATTTAGAAACAGAAGAAGGCCAGTGTCTAGTCCTTGAGAAAACCAAGTTAAGATATGGATTCAGCATGTATTTATTTACCCCTAGGCTATGCGTCATATCTACTTTGACGAACTTGACTTCTTACTTCTCCCAAATCTCCGGTTTCGACTGGGTTCCAGGCGAACTACTTGTCTTGCAAAAGTTAAAGCTCAAAAACGAAATTCAGCGTATCTCCTTACCCCTATGTCGAACATCTAATCAACTTCAGAATAAAACTTTAACTTGTAGCAAATTTTCCGGTTTCAGCCGGATTCTTGGTGAATTATATGTCCGGGTAAAAGTTGATTGTGAATAGTGGGATCAGCGTGCCTCCTTACCTCTAAATCGGGCACCGAATTAACTTCGGATTACTTTCACTTTTAACAAATTTTCGGGTTTTGGACGGATTCCGTGCGAACTACTTGTCCGACGAGAAAGAGATTTTCAAAATGTTCAACATGTCTTCTTACCCCTAAATCGAACATCTAATCAGCTTTAAATAAAACTTTGACTTTAAACAAACTTTCCGGTTTGGCCAGATTCTGGGCGAACTACTTGTCCGGGGAGAACATGGTTTTCATATTCGTGTTCAGCATGTCTTCTTACCCCTAAATCGTCTATCTCGTTATCTGTTCAAAATGTATTTGTTCGCTCATTAATATGAACCCCCTCCCCCACCCCTAACTGTTGAGTTACAGAGCCCGTCTACGAACTCAACCTTTCCCTTGACCTAAAGAGCCCTCACACCAAGATTCATCAGAATATCTCATTCCTTTCGAGACTTATCGTGCTGACAGACGGACAACTTTTACGAAGTCATAGGTATCCCTCCCCTTACGTTTTGGGATCCCAGAAAGTACTACCTATAACAACAAGACCAAAGGTTTCGATGGGATCGCAAAATTTAATCTTTGCTCCCGACAATTCGGTCTTGTCTTCAACAGACGTCTTAAACATTTTTACTTTTAAAATGTACAAACAGGTTAAGGCCAATGGTAATAATCGGAGAAGACTAAGTTCGTATTTGACAGTGCAAACCGGTTACGCCAGCTAAATTTCAACAAGTTCAGATGTATTCAGATATCCGTTTTGCGCTGTCAAATATTCAAATATGGATTCAGCATATATGGTTTACCCTATAGCCTACGTCGTATCTCCTTCCTTACTTACTTCTGCCCAACTTCCGGTTTCGGCCGGATTCCCGACAAACTACTTATCTGGCAAAAAACTAAAGCAAAAAAAACAATTCAGCATGTCTCCTTACCCCTACATCCAACCTCTAATCAACTTCAGACTAAACTTCTACTTTTAACAAATTTTCCGGTTTCAGCCGGATTCCGAGCGATCTATAAGTCCGCTGAGAAAATGATTGTCATATGCAAATTCAGCATGTCTTCTTACCCGCAAATCGAACATCTTATCAAATTTAAATAAAACTTTTACTTTTAACAAATTCTCATGTTTCGGCCGGATTCTGGACGAACTAATTGTCCGGCGAGAAAATAAATTTCTTATTCGGACTCAGCACGTCTCCTTGCCCCTAAATCGAACCTTTGATCAACTTCATTTTAAACTTTTATTTTTAAAAAATTTTCCGTTTTTTGCCGGATTTGAACTATTTGTCCGGCGAGAAAATAAATTTCATATTCGAATTCAGCATGTCTCCTTACCCCTAAATCAACTATCTCAATACCTTTAAACAAGTATTTGTTTTACTCCTTAGTTGGAACCACTCCCCCACCCTCAAATATAGGGCTACAAAGCCCATCTTCGAACTTGACCTGTACTTTGACCAAAAGGATCCTCCCACCAAGTTTCATCAAAATATCTCAATCCCCTCGAGAGTTATTGTGCGGACAGATGCACAAATTTTGCGATGTCATAGGTATCTTCCGCTTACGTTTTGGGATCCCAAAAACTGGTCCTTGTTGCTGGACCTCAGTCCCCTTGGAAGTGTAAGGTACATTGTTTCTCGAAAATTACTACTTTTCTAAAGCGTACTGCAAAAGTAAAAAAAAAACTGTAGTAACAGGAGTACAATAGTAGGCCTACTACCGCTGGCAACCCTGCTTTTCCGTTTAGCGCAATTGAATATGATTCGCACTCAGCTTGAACTGAAGGAATATGCCTACATAAAACAAGACCAAACGTTTCGATGGGATCCCAAAAAAATAATATTTGATCCAGACAATCGGGTTTTGTAAGGGTCCAGTCTTCGCGAGACTCCTTGAGAACGTTACTAATCCAAATTAGAAACAGATTAAGGCAAATGGTAATCATCCGAAAAGACCAAGTTCAAAGATGGATTCAGCATGTGTGTTTACCCCTATAGCCTGCGTCATATCTACGACGAAAGTTCCTGCTTTACTTCTGACAAATGTCCGGTTTCAGCCGGATTCCAGGCGAACTACTTGTCTTGCAAAAAAATGAAGTTCAAAAACGGATTCAGCGTATCTCCTTACCCATATGTCCAACCTGTAATCAATTTCAGTTAAGACTTCAACTTTAGCAGATTTTCCGATTTCAGCCGGATTTGTGGCGAACTATGTGTCAGGTAGAAAATGATTATCATGCACGAATTCAGCATGTCTTGTAACCCGTAAATCGAACACCTAATGAAATTCATATAAAAATTTACCTTTAAAGTTTTTCCGGTTTTGGCCGGATTCGGGGCGATCTCATATTCGAATTCAGCTTGTTCTCCTATCCGTAAATCGAACCTATAATCAACTTCAGACGAAAATTTTATTTTTTACCGAATTTCCGGTTTCAGCCGGATTCTGGGTGATCTACTTGTCCGGCGAGAAAATCATTTACATATTCGGATTCAGCATGTCCCCTTACCTCTAAATCGGACATCTAATCAACTTCAGATAAAGCTTTTACTTTTAACAAACTTTTCGGTTTTGGCCGGATTCCGGGTGAACTACTTGTCCCGCAAGAAAATGGTTTTCATATTCTTGTTCAGCATGTCGTCTTACCCCTTAATCGACTATTAGCTTCTCATTAGCTCATTAGCTTATACAAAATATTATTTCGCCACTTAATTTGAAACCCCTCCCCCTCCCCCAAATATAAAGCTATCGAGCCCATCTACGAAGTCGACCTTTCTCTTGACTCGAAGAATCCTCACACCAAGTTTCATCAAAACTTGTCATTCCCTTCCAGAGTTATCGTGCTGACAGACGGACGGACAGACGGACAACCTTTGCGATGTCATATCTCTCCACTTACGTTTTGGGATCCCAAAAACGGCGAGAGGTTGCTTACTCTCTGTGCACCACTGTACAGCCACCCTGGGCACCGACTGGGGCCAAGGCCGTATCCAGGGGGGGGTAGGGGGTTGACCTCCCACCCCCGAAACATACAAAAATAACGATTTGTATAGGCTTTTCCCTCTGATCTATGTGTTTTTGTGCTTTTTTGTCCGACCAGCAGGCAACCCCCCCCCCCCCCCCCCCCCCCCCCCCGAAATAAATTCCTGGATACGGGCCTGATCGTGACCACCGGTTTGCACCTTGGGCACTTTTTAGTTCAGTTCAGTTCATTTGTAACAAAAGACAAGTTTTTACAGTTTTTTTTAGCTATCTTTACCCTTTTTTTAGCCGCTCAATCGGAAACTTAGAACATCTTTTTCCAGCTTGCGCGGCTTAAGCCTGAAGAGGACCCTTGCCGAGAAAGGCCGAAACGTAATTCGAATAATATTCAGCTGACGTATCCGTTTTGAACTGTAGACAAGCTCGTATCATTAAAAGACCATACAAATAAATATACAGTATAAGACAAACTCACTGCAGATCCACTACTCCAGTTCCACGGCTTGCCGCGCATTGCAGAATGTAAAATTAACAATAAAACAAAAAACAGTCAAGAGAACGTGCATGGTAAATGACATCAAGAATAGCCTGAGACGAGTACAAGAAACAACACATCTGTAAATGAACAATAAAATATAGTAAATTTCATGAAAAATTTAAAAATATAGTTTATTGTATTAATGGAAACGTTCCTATGAAAAAGTTTAGAAGTTCATGCCGGATCGAATTTAAGGATTTATTATCGACATAAGCTGTATAGAATTTTCTCCTTCCGCTCAATACCGTATTTTCTTGTGAAAATGTCGATTACTTACTGTACAGCCATAATTGGAGTGAGCAACAACTCGAGAAACGTACCTTGCAATCAGTCTCTGCTGTACTGTCAGAAGTTTCATAACAGTTAACAATTATCCGCTGTAAACATTGTTTGAATAAATGTTTCAAAGTCAGCTTGGGCTCAAAGAATATTTAGTTAACACAAGGATGCGCATTTTCAATAGACAACACTTGGGATGTAATCTGTTGTGATTTTGAAAACGTTATGCAGAAAAAGCATTGCCAGGAAGAGCCGAAAAACCGCAGAAAAAGCATCTGTTGACTTTTCCAATATAACAAAGAAAAAAGTCAGCAGATGCTTTTTCGGCGATGTTTCGGGCTCTTCCTGGCAATGCTATTATGCATAACATTTAACACATTACATCCCAAGTGTTCTCTGTTGATACTGTGCATCCTAGTACTATCTGTTGTAAAACTTCTGACAGTGTGGCTTATCTGCTTTACAGCACCAGCCATGAAATAACAATTTCATCCAAAACCGTCAGACTGACTATATCGAGCTTGCTGTTTTGTAGAAAGTAGGAAGTTTTTCGTTGGCAGCCCGTTGCATGCATTAGCAACGTTAAGAAGGAACACTAGTCAAGCGTGATTGATGGCATATAACTAAAAATCACCATTATCATTCATAGAATACCTGCGTAAAGTATAATTTGATGCAGTGGGCATGCGACTCCCTATACACATTATACCTTTATTTCAAGTAGTCTAAGCATTGTTGTGAAGTAACAATCAACGAGTGCAGGTTCGTTTCTTCTAGCTATTTGCTAAGAGCTCCGAAACAGGTGGAAACCAAGGTTGCGTTACCCAAACTTACCAATTGTTAACAATCGTTAACTTTACTTCGGGGCGGAGCTAACTGCAGCTATAACGATCGTTAACTTTTCCCAGTTAACTATTTTGTAACCAGGGTTGATCACCAAAAGTAACTTCGTACACCCTGAAAAGTAACCCAAAAGTATCTCAAAGTAACCCAATGTAACCTAATGTAATCCAATGTAACCCAATGCAATGTAACCCAAAGTAACCCAATGTAACCAAAAGTAACCCAAAGTAACCCTGAGTAACCCAAAGTATCCTGAAATAACTCGTACACCAGTTTTTGGTGACCAACCCTGGTTTTGTAACGATGCTCACCGACCATCGTTACAAAATAGTTAACAATCGTTAAGCTCTGAAACGGAAATTGTAGGTGGGCGGAGCTTACATTTCGAAATTAGAAACGTGGAACGCAAAAAGTTAATAACTATTAACAATTTGTTGTACGCATACCCTAGCCTCAGGGCCGTATCCAGGGGGGGGGCAACCCCCCCCCCGTAACATACAAAAATAATCATTTTTATAGGTTTTTCAATCTGATCTATGTCTTTTTTGTACTTTTTTCTCTGACCCGCAGGCAACCCCCCCCCCCACCCAGGAAATAAATTGGCCTGCTTAGCCTATTATCGAAGGTCCATGACTTTTCCGTGACGTCATGAAAGAAATAGTGAATTGTATTAAATTAATGTTTTATATTTGTATCTATTAGAGCCGAGGGCATTCACAGATTCATTGTGGTTGTACGCGAAGGCCAAAGAGACATGGGGGGAGGAAATTTATTTTAAGGCGGGGATTCCAGCAGATCATTTGAGGTTGTTAATGAGTTTACGAGGTGATTGTCTACCTTTAGGAATGCGTAGAAGATATTTGGGTAAGGTAAGAGTGTTGTCTGGTCCTTACTTTTGCCCAATGTGTGGACATTTGGACGAAAATATTTTTCACGTAATGTGCGTAAGTCCTGAGTTTTCAGATCTTCGTGGGGAAATTTTTGGTGTTAATATTTGGGGGGAGGATTGGTTGGTAAAAGTAATGGGAAGTAAAATATTTGGTGATATGGAAAATTTGGGAAGATTCCTTTCGGTCTCGATGAACCACAGAGAAAGATTCCTGTAAAGGAATATGTAAAATAGTTAGCATTTATTTGGTTTGTGTTTTTTATTTTTGTTTGTGTTTATTTTTTCCCATGGCCTCTGTGCTTTTAGTGGAATAAATCTTATAAACCATTCTAGGGACGATCGATCCCCTTAGTAAATGGAAAATATAGACTTCTGGTGTGGCGTCACGAGCCAAAGTTAATCGGCTAAAGTTTAATCAACAGCTGACTTATCAAGTTCTTTAGTCCCGTCAAACGTCAATAAGTAAGTAAGTAAGTAGGCTAAGTAAGTTATTTATTTATGACCCGCCATTTCGGAAAGGCGGAGTAAATGAAGAAAGTAAACAAAACACAGAAAAAGACACTTAATTTTTAATCTTCAGTCAGGAAACAGTGGACGACGTCGTGTGCTGGTTGGCCCTGTCGTCCATGATTTTTGAAAGCGATGATACAATGTTGCCTCTGTAGAAATATGGTAATGATTTCAACTAGATTTAAGTTGCCTGGCAACTTCCACCCACAAAGTGTTGTAGATCAACACTTCGGCCTAGTTTCTTCGCTACCGCTTTAATAGTGGACTTGCCTTAAAAAAATTCTGATGACAGATTTCTTTATCTCCTGATAGAGAGCTATCCCTTCAGTAATGAAATCGGAATCGGAAAATCGAATTTAAGGATAAATTGACTTTCCAGCTAGCTGAAATTTTTCCTTTTCCAGTCGTTAGCTTCGTGACGGATGAGGACTTATTTTATGATAATCTTTATTTTATTGATTATACAAAAACGGTAAGCTACAAGGTTATAGAACGTAGTTGGTACCATAAAATATTCTTAACTTAGCAGAATCATACCACTACAGAAACACTAATTGCGAAACTACGTCGTTGTGTTACATTATTTGTGATAGTTGCGCAAACATGTGATTCTTGGTGACAGTGATAGACATTGAAACGAATTCTCTTACCCTCATGTGACGGAAATAAATAAAAGATATACCATCTTCTTGGACTGAGAAATCGTCGGACTAGGAAAAAACGGATAAAAGCAAAGTGTTGCTCACACAGTGATTAAGTGCAAAGACACTTGACCTCTGCATAAGTGTGGTCTGTTGTTGTTCCAGTCCATACTCTAATTTTTCTAGACCCAAAACAAAGGCTTAATACGATTTTGAGTGTGTGTGGAGGGGGGGGGGGGGGAGGGGGTTATTATTTTTTTTTAGATTACTATTGAAAAACGTTCTCCGAATACACCAAGTATTTAGTTTCGGAGAACGGTTGTCAATAGTAATCTGAAAAAAATAATAACCCCCTCCTCACCCCCTCCACACACACTCAAAATCGTATTAAGCCTTTGTTTTGGGTAATACTTAGTGTATTTTCATTTTGTCCGGACACAAGTTGTGTTCTTTTTGCAAGCGAGGTTTGTAATTTTCATGCTGTTTTGTTTTATCATTTTCTTTTTAGGGGGCGACCACTTTTCACTTCGCCTAATGGTATATATGAATGTAGTCGAAATTTGGAACTAGGCCTCCTGCGTCATTTTCTTTTTGTATCAAATAATTAATTTTTACCCAAATCCTGTTTTTACTAATAACCTTGTTTTGTAACTAATTTCTTTTCTATCCAGAAGCGTGGGCTATTGGAAAAAATTACAGCAGAAATAAGGCGGATAGGATAGAAATTATACAAACACGCGTTTTAGCTGAGATCAAAGTGATTACGTTGAAACTGCTATTATACGGAACAGATACTATTATCTTGTAATCGTACATACTACTTTGTATGACAACAGTTTAACTGGTTGGTTGGTGACTTGAGCTTTCGGTCAACACGGCTGGCCATATGCGCTGGTAATGAATTTGACTTGGTTTAGTTCCGGCAATTTTTATGATCCGTTTTTCGTAAGAAATAATAATTCCTGCCATTATAGCTGTTGCATAAAAGATGAACGTTCTATGCACCTCAGGAAAGTCCGGCATGCATTTAAATTATGTCCTTAGCCGTCATGCCGTCTGGTAAGCTTCAGCTCCCATAATCAGTTGGTCTTATCAAAGGGTTAGACCGGGCGGAGTGTTCATAGACATTCCCAGACTTGAAAAAGAGTGAACCACAGGTTTTCACAAAGTGTCCGTCCGGAGCTTCTCCGAAAAAACGAGACTTCTTAATGAAAATTTAAATGTGTTGAGGAAGTATATCTATTCCGGAGCAAAGAGCATTTGTAATGAAAATTAATGTGTTGAGGTAGATCTACAGTTCTCTAGGCAGATTTGGTCTGTCTGTCATTGTTTTTAGTTCCACTTGCCTGCAGTTCATTAATTTTGTTACTTCCTCGACAGATATTCGAAGTTGTTGCAGGCAAAACCACGCCTACGCCTTTTCTGGCTTCTTTATCAACTGTCTTACATTCCACCTTTCCTGTTTGGTCGGTAGTGAACAAGTTGATTATTATTCTTACTGATGGCTGACCTACTAGCTAATAGCTTTTTTTATTCCACCTTTCCTTTTTGGTTGGTAGGTAAATAAGCTGATAATTATTCTATCTGATTATACTAACTAACCTACTAGCTAATTGTGTTGGCCTTGTTGCTTCTGATCTTGAATAAGTAAGTTAACACTACATTAAAGGTAAGTTGTGTACGAGGTTGTGTATATATTAATTGATGTTAAAAATGAAATGCAAAGCCAAGAGAAGAAGAACAAAAAAACTGATAGTCAAACAATGCGAAGAGTTTACAGTAAGCCCCGGACAAAAAACTACTTGTCGAACTGTAAAAATGATAAAGATGTAAAAAGATTAGCGAACTGGAAAATATATCGTAAATACTAATGTAATCTTCTGATTTCTGGATTGACCAAATATGATTTCAGAAGACTCCTTTATTTGTCCATACGTTGGTCGTTGGCTCCTTTTAATGCAGTCGGCTGGTCACTCTCATCCCTAAGTGTAAAAAAGGTCTGTGGGTTAGCAGGTAACTCTTTGGCCACAAATTTATTACGTCGTAAAACTGAAGGCTTGGCATTAAAGCTCTCAGCCAAACCGGTTCTTCAAACAGAGCCTAAGATGAGACTCTTCAATTATCGTATATCATTTTGATTGTATCTTGAAACGCTGTCAGCCACTTGAATGGGCCAGACGCGGTTCCTCTCCCGCTGAGTCTTACTCGGATAGATAAAAGCAGTTTTTTCGGAGGATAGATGTTTAGATCATATTTGAAGAGGTTCACTGAATTTAATGATGGAAAACGCAGTAGGGTGGGTGGGGGTAGAGTGTTCCACCCCAGGATGTTTATACGCTCTTTGGAACAGACTGGGTTTAACCCTTTCCATGTAGTAAATTTAGACTTTTATGTTTCACGGTTGAGTACCGCCACTTAAAATTAGTAGGAATCCTCTGTGGCCGCTCAGGGGTTCAGACTTTCAGGTCACAAAATAATTACTGTATTTAGCCAAAATCTTTAACATGCCAGCAAATTCAAAAGTATCTTTGCTTTACCAGGACTTACGCTTATTTGTAAGTTTGTTTAATTTAGCCATTTCATTTCCGCCAGAGTTCATGAGTAAGTTTAGGAAATGTAAGTCCATAAATATGTATCAAAGTATGCACGTATATCCTTTATAACCCGTTACATTCAAACTGGACAAGAACGGAGTAAATGAAAGAAAAAATAAAGAATAATAGAGAGAAAAGCGATGGATGTCAAAATATATACTATACTACAGATGAAGAAAAATACAAAGGGCGAGCTATAGACTGGAAACTATAGTTCTGCTCATATGTCTGCTCGTAAGCGACACTACTCGAAGTTCCATAAATACGACACCATAATACAAGACTGAAATCATTACGGTGGAGTGAGGCAAAAATTGTATGGAAATTTTCATGTTACTCGGATCCTTCAGTTATTATTTCTCGGTCACTACATAAAATGTATGACCTAACTAGAGATACCACACGATATGTGAGCCGATTGACATTCAACTGGAAAACCGTATTTATTCCATACCATGCTCACATATACTATAGTATGTTTCAGTACTTGGAATAAATTTCAAAATGGAATTTAAATAATTGCGGCTGCTGACAGGGAACGCTACAAAATTTAAATCGTGAAGATACATCTGCCTAAAACCTTTTTAGCCATTTTGAGAACCAATGTGTATAACACTAGTCCCCTTGCCTGACCCGACCCCTAAAACTTTTTCCCAGCCTCTTTTCTAAGGATTTCATCTTCCCTTATTTTGCATATTTCGATTTTGCATACTCACAATACCCCCCAAAATATGCATACCGAGTTTCAAGTCATTGTGGGCTGGGGGAGAGAATGACACCCCAACCCTTTGATACCCCTTCAGGGGTATTTGCATATAAGCCTCTTTCTCGCTGTGGGAAAAGAAGCTTGAATATGCACAAGTAATTTTTTCTAGTAATATTTTTCTTGGGAGATTTGCATGCGGGCCTGGGAGAGTTTAGACTCCCCTGTGAGATAACGATGCTAAGGAAAGGGGTCAGGACCTCAAGTTTTTTGCTGATTAAGGGCTGAGTGAATATGCAAAGCGCATCCAGCTCGGCTCAACGGAGTAGCATTATTAGAACTAACCGTCAGTCATTAAATTAGTGTGTTGGGGACGAAAGGATAGTTTTAAGTTGTGGCAGTGAATATTTGGACATCATGGTCGTTTTATTGGCTTCGTTTCAAAAGAGTTCTTCTCCCTGAGGCTTTGTTTGCGAGTGTACAAGGCAGGAGTTTCACTGCAAAGTCGTGCATACAATACATTAAGTCGCAGATAGTACATACATTAAAAATTAAGAGGGTATAATTTGCTCAAGTATAAAAATACAAATTCGACTCTTTTTCGGATAACAAATTACAAACAAAAGTGTTAAATTGACTCATGAGAATATGCAGGCAAATCTGTTCCTGCTCTTTTCAGCCTCACTCGGCCTCCTTGGTTTTCGTTAGAAATACGGACAAATTGTGCGTAACTTATATTTCTGACCTATGAGCTCCTTGGTAGTAATTAGAGAGAGCCAGGCCCGGCTCGATAATAGCCGAATAAGGCGAATGTAAGAATCAGCGTAGTTTCGTTGGGATGGATCGATATATCTCTGAGATGACAATGGAGTGGAACGAGTAAGGACGAAGCGAAGCAGTAATATGGGTAAGACAGGTCCTTTAAAGGTTCAGTGAATAACTCGGAAATACGAATATCTAATTTCGAATCACTTATTTACGAAACCAGGCGTGAAATTACTTCATTGCTCCAATATTCCCGAATAGGCGATTTTCAATATGTGTGAAAGATCTTTCACTCTTGCGGTAGCTCTATGTTACGAGGAATATTTAGCAAGTACAAAAACAGTTGCCTCATAAAATGTTGTGGCCGATCAACGCCATCCAGTAGCCGAGGTCACTGGAACCTTCTGAACTTATTCTGCAGCCACGGAAATTGCGCCGCAGCGTCCTTTGATTTCCTATGTTACTGAATGAAAACCACGTAAATAATTTCCACGTTATCGGTGAAGTTCACATTGCGCGGTCTAACTATGATCAGACGACTCACTTAAAATCTGGACTAGAACTGGTGACTTTGGGGGAAGGGGAACCGGAACTCTTGGAAAACGCTTAGAGTGGAGGGATCGAGACGCAACTTGGTGGGAAGAATACTAGATACCTCATTGACATACCATGAACGGATTAGGGCACTGTGGGGGTAGTCGGGGGGGGGGGGTCTGAATTCTGGTGATCCCGCGAGTTCGGTACTATTTGGTCTCGGCTTCTAGGACGATGAATCTAGCGTATCAGGGACTCGAACAAACTGACTTAAAGGACACCTTGCACTATTCACTCTCCAACTTACAGTATTTTAAAATATTTGAATACTTGAAGTCAAGGCTGTACTTTCTACAAATAATCAATGGTTTTGGCTGTTTTAAGCCTTTTCCAAGACCCGTTGACTTACAGCGAAAACAGGGAAACAATCTACAGAACCGTTTTTCGGGAAAAATCCGTCGCAGACAGCCGTTGACAGCGTGAAACACATCGAAGGTATCAAAATACGGCAGGTGAGAAAATCTGGTTTTGTTAGAGAGGGGTTAGAATGTACCGTACGAAATTGGGGTCTCCGGGTTTAGAAATATATGGAGTGATTATGGAAGTAGTTGCGTTAGTATTATAGGTAATACAGTCCTTTAAGAATAGTCGTTTGCATGCTCTGACAATCGTGTGGGAGTGGAGGGATAGGGAATCCGGAATCTTGTGGCATTCATAAGTTTTGAACGGGCGATCGGGTCTGAATGGAACTTGGCAAGTGGAAAGAGGTGTCGTCTCAGATATTCCGTGTCAAGTCCGGAAGGATCCAATACTTGTGGGGGGAGTTGAAGTAGGGCACCAGAATTTCCGTGAAACGCTTAGCTTCAAGGGATCGGGATAGAATTGGTAGGAAGAGCAAGCACAAGCCGTACATACGCTCTGGACAGAACCAGATCATACAGTTGGAGGGGGTTTCCCACAATTCCGGTGATCGCGAGTTAGGATACTGCCAGATGTGCTAAGGACGATGAAACTTGGCGGCATATTAGTGACTCGACCAGTTCAGTTCAGTTCAGTTTATTTTTCACGACCAAAATACATTTAACTATGATGCCAGTACCCGCCCCAAGAAAGATACAAAAAAGCACTTGCAATTGGACAGGTACATACAACTCATTTCCTAACTAATAATTAACTAGAAACAAAACATAACAGAAATGATCACTAAAATAAGAAATAATAACCAATCTCTCACCAACCCATTTAAAAATAATAATGAGAAAAAAGAAAATAATAAGAAAAATAGGAAAAATGGGAAGAAAAAAAAGAGAAAAAAACTATGATCCTTGGCCTAACAAGTACTTTTTCAATTTATTTTTAAATAGCCCCAGGTGCTCAGCCGCCCGAATGCTCTCCGGAACAGAGTTGCACACGTTAGGCCCTGAAAATCTAGTAGGGAAGCCGGCCCTGGTTCCACTTCTATGCGGGACGACGAAGTCACTAGCATGACGCGTTTCATAATCATGCAAAGATCTATTGTCACTCAAATAATCACGAAAAACCTCTGGACTTACATCATTCCAACATTGATAAGCAAAAACTCCGACTTGGTACTCCCGTAACTGTCCTACATTCAACACTTGCAATTTTTTTAAGCAAGCTGCAGTGTTGTGTACACCTTCAACATATCGACCAATAAGACGCATCGCTTTATTTTGAAGAATCTGAACACGTTTAAAATTCACAAAAAAATTGCTTGCCCTTAACATGCAACCATACAAAATATATGGGTGAATCAAAGCGTGGTATAAAAGCAATAAAACTCTCGGAGGTAAAAAATTCTTGAAACGTCAAATTGCACCCAGGCCACGGGCAACCAATGAGACACAATGCCCTAGGAAAACTTCCGTTCCTGGATCCGACCATTTCTGGGGAGTTAAGGGAGGGGAATCGGAAATTACTCACTTCTCTAGGTTGCGAACGGGTGTTCCGATTCAAGCGAAAGTTCTTGGGTGATAAGAATTAATGACCTAGATATGCAAAACATTTCTCCGAACCACATCCAGCAACGGTTGGAGGAGTTGGAGGGGGTGCGGATTTCCAGAAACTTTTGGCTTGCACAAACGAATTGGCCGAATGGGATGCAAGTTGGACAGTACCGACTTTATGTAGCCTAGTGTGTTGTTTGGTGTCGTTGTTCCTGTAAAATTTGAAAAGTGTCGCATTCACCTTTTGGGGTAAATATAAATATTTATATAACGCTTTTTATATAACTCTAGATTTTATATTTATATGACTATATATATATGAAAAATGCCGCTTTCACCTTTTAGGAAAATAAAACCATATAACTCCTCACACGAAAGGACGAAACTAAACTATTAAAAGGAGCGAAGCTGTTTTGCATTTCGCTGTTGTGATTTATCTAGTTTGTTAAGCCAAAAGGCCATATTGGGACCATACAACGAAACGGACATGTAAAGCAACACAAAATAAACGGTTACACCTTTCCCAGTCTGAACTAATATGTAAAATGTATGTGGTTTTTGTAAATATTTCGTCCCTCAGCGACAAGGCTTGGGTTCGTGGATTTCAGAATACCGGAAAGCTAAACTGGACCACTCCCAGCCAGGGGCGTCGCGACTGGGGGGGAGGGGGGACGCCCCCCCCCCAATGCTGTCGGCCAGTCGGTAAAAAATAACTGAGTCGGCACGACGCCCCCCCCCCCCCAAATGCTGTCGGCCAGTCGGTAAAAAATAACTGAGTCGGCACGAAGCGCCGCGATTTTTCGTCAAAACAGTTGATTTTTTTCATGAAACAGTCGTTTTTTCGTCAAAATAGTCGGTTTTTCTGAAAATCAGTGGATTTTTTTCAAAAATGTCATTTTTGTTGTTGAAAACAGTCGTTTTATCTGCAGAAAACGTCGGTAAAAATTACCAGCCGGTCGGTAAATACCTCGTCCCTCCCCCCCAAAGATTTTGGCTTGTAACGCCTCTGCTCCCAACATACGGTAATATGCATCTCGGTATACTTCTTCTACTTTGCAAGGGGTTCAAACTCTTAAAGCATGACTCTTACTAGAAACGATGTTTACACGATGAAATAACTCAGAAATATTGTTTATCGAAAACAACATTAATTTCCACGTCGCAAAATATTTGAAAACTGAATGCGCCGTGGTTAAAAGTGGGAAAACCAATCAAAACCAAAGAAGTCCAAAACAGAAGATGGACCTGATGGCCTACAATGTTTTCCAAAATCAAAAGTAGCACTTTGAAGCTTAGCATGTCCTTGCGCGTGAAAGAGTTGTGGACCTTGGAAACGAGAGGTGGACCTTGAAACTTTTGACGAAGTTTGCGGAAAAAGCTAGACGGAAAAGCGCTAAAAAGTTGCAGGTAAAAAATGAGACAATGGCGAAAGGCAGCTTATAATATCAATGGCGACAATGGCGAAAGGCAGCTTATAATATCAGAAGGGATACACAAAATAAAACGCAGAATGAGCATGAGGGGTCCTGTAGTACCCTCAATGACATCTGTGAATTTTCCATATTCCAGTTGAGATCTCTGATCTGCGAATATGTAATTTTGGTTCGTTTTTCTATCTTACACCCTGAAGATAACTCTTGCCAAGAATGGCTGACATGTCGCTGGAACACATGGCTGGCTTATCCGTTGAGATTCAGTACCAATAAGATAAACAAACTGATAAATAGCTGGAGACGACTGAAACATAGATTTTGACGTGTACGAAGAGGTTTATTCTTTTGAATGTTTTTTTATTTTGGTTTTGACTCACAGTGCACTGTAAAAAAAAATCTCGTAGTATTTACTACTGTGATGAATCTTGTCTCTAAAAAGATAATCTTATCTCTACTTCGGATTAATCTTATCTCAGTGGAGATAAGGTTAATCCCAGTAGAAAATACTGCAGTTCACTTTAGTCCGTACTCGGAGGAACTTTTTAAAGTGTACGCATTTAACACAAGGGTGCGCAGTTTCACAGATAACACTTTCGGTATTATTCGCAAGGGTTATAAGAAATGTCTGTTATGAGCCAGTGTTATGTTTCCTTAAACATAACGTTAAAGTTTAACTGGAAAGGCAGCTTACTTTTAAATCGGATATTTGATATTTTTACTCATCCAAGGGATTTTGTATTTTTTTTTCACCCAGGGCTCTAGTAATAACGTCCAGAGTGTGCGCTGCTTGCACGTCAACCCAATGTTCACCCAAACGCGGAGAATCTGGGTTAAAAGACCCCTCGCATTATTTACTTCTCGATTTACTTTGCAACTTACAGGATTTTAAATATTTGAATACTTTAAAACTATGCTGTGCTTTCTACAAATAACCCACGGTTTTGGCTGTTTTAGAGAGCTTGTTTCCGAGACCCGTTGACTTGTAGCGAAAACAGGGAAACAATTTACATAACCGGTTTTTCTGATGGAAAAACTTCTCTTAGACAACCGTCGACAGCGTAAATAGAGTAATACACATCAAAGGTAGCAAAACACGACAAGTGATAAAATCAGCGTGGTTTTATTAGAGGGGTTAGAATCTGCCGTACGAAATTGGGGTCTCCGGGTTTAGAAACATATGGAGTGATTATGGAAGTAGGTTGCATTAGTATTATAGGTAATATAGGTCCTTCGAAGATGCCAATTTCCGAAAAGTTACGCCGGTACAAAGTAGGAAAATGTTAAGATGGAATCTGACAGTTCTACTTTATTCTCCGGCAATAGCTTACATTTATACTTGGTATAAATTTCGAGCGTACATAGAGTACACGAGTACATAGAGATACCACAAATCCGAAAGAGTGAGTTCATTTGATAAAATCGATCATTTGTGAATAACGGACTAACGAAGTAACGCATTTTTATTGGTTTTTCAGGCCTATTTGAGTGAAGAACTGACTTGTAACTAGACTGTCAGATCGAGGCCCTATTTCGGTTAAACTTTAAGCATGGTTTGCAATGCTACTTTTGTAACATTGAAATGTGGAAACTAAAATTGTGCAAATTGTGAACAACGAAATTGTTGAAATTGTGTTGAAAATTGTGCATCCTTGTGTGGAATGTTTTGAACCTTCTGACTGCAGAAATCATGGTAAAACTCAACACTTTGAGTGTCGTGTGTTGACGCAGTCACTAAGAGTTGACAAAGTCCAGCTATTGTGTGCTGCTTATTTGCAACGAGCCTACGCTAGAGATTGTCGGCTAGACCCCAGCTCTGAAAGTGCTCTCTCCCTTTGTCACATTAGAAGGATATAAATTGTGTCTCCTAGGATCCTTATCGCTCTCGCTACGGATTAGGCAAAGGGTAGCAAGAGGGATTACGGGGTTGTAGGTTTCTGAGTTCAAAGATACTTTGACAGTAAAATAATCCCAGTGGCTTGATCGCTGAATCCTCAAAAGAGCCGGAAATAGATAAAGGGGTCGTAAACGGAGTGTTTACTAGCCAGAATGTTGGGGGGGGGGGGGGCAAGGTGTTACCGACTTGCTGGGCATTTTACCGACTGTCTTTGGTGATAAAAACGACTTTTATTGAGAAAAACGACTGTGTTGACGAAAAATCGGCTGATTTTAAGAAAATACATTATTTTTAAGAAAAAATCGACTATTTATACGAGAAACCGACTGTTTAAAAAAAAGGGAAAGGAAAAAAAACGACTGTTTTTACGAAAAATTGCGGCACTTCGCGCCGACTATTTTTTACCGACTGACATACAACATTCGGGGGGGGGGTGCGTCCCCCCTCACCCCCTAGTAGTGACGCCCCTGGTCGTAAAAACGATCCCAAAATCTACAAAGGCCTGTCACAGTGTGAACTTAACGCAAGAGAGACATTGCACCCTACCCACCGGAGATTTCATCACTATCGTCGAAGGAGCATACGAAAATAAGTAAGTAATTTATTTTTGATTCGCCATTTTGAAATGGCAGAGTAAATGAAGAAAATAAACAAAACACATAAACACACAGAAAACGACCCTTAATTTTCAATCTTCGGTCAGGAAGCAGTGGACGACGTCGTTCGCTGGTTTGGGCCCTGTTGTCAATTATTTTTGAAAGCGATGAGGAAACATCCAAAAGGGTAACACTTGCATCTTGAATTCTGAATTTCTGCGTCAATGTATGGTTATGGCGTAATTCATTCATTCGTTCATAAATATTCTTTGAGCCCAAGCTGACTTTGAAACATTTATTCAAACAATGTTTACAACGGATACGTCATTCACAGCCTGACGAGGACCCTTGCCAAGAAGGCCGAAATATCGCTGATGAAGAATCATAGCTGACGTATCCGTTGTAAACATTGTTTGAATAAACATTCGTTCATTTATTTATTTCCCTCAAATAATATATAATGAGGAGTACTAAAATAAATTTAAGAAACACTGTTACAAATAACTTTCATAACAATAAATAACGATTGACGTACATTAAACAAAGTACTGTACTTACTTAACTATTAGCTTTTTATCGAAAAACGGAAACAGAGTCTTCAGAGTAAGAATATTATTAGCTTTAGCTACAAAACTATCAAATTTCTGCTGAATTGACAGGGCAGGATCTTTAACCGAAAGGGAATTAATTAGAGGTGTATTTCTAGCAAATAAAGGGTATCCAAGCAAAAATTTACAATATTTAAAATAGCACATTGGTTGGACTGTAAAACTTCCGACACCCTGTACATTGCTGGAAACGTTAATCGGACTCCTTCTTGTTTGTACAGTAACAAACTTGTAAAATAGTTTTCTCGGATGTCAGAGTCTGAAGGCTATCGAAGATTGAACTGAAAAACAGGATCGCGCATCCCGCTGTGTGTTTATGTGTTTTATTTATTTACATTTACTCCACTTTTCCAAAATGGCGGGTTACCAATAAATTACTTACTTATTACTTACTGGTAACCAGCCAATAGGAAGCAATATTCATTTTTGTAGTAAATGCTTCAAGCGGCGTGAAGCCTTCAAGTTTTCATTTCTAGTAAGAAGTTACAACAACGGTTCCAACCGTTTATAGGCTCAGAATAGTTCCAAACGCCGATAACTCAGTCTTAAAGTCCAATGTCCTGTACCTCATAATATTAAAATGTATGCCCCTTTTCGTTTTTGGGATCCCTAAACGTAAGTGGAGAAATACCTATGACATCGCAAAAGTTGTCCGTCTGTCCGTCCGTCCGTCTGTCCGTCCGTCCGTCTGTAAGCACGATAACTCTCGAAGGGAATGAGATATTTTGATGAAACTTGGTGTGAGGATTCGTTGGGTCGTCGGACCAGTCAAGTTTGTAGATGAGCTTTGTAGCCCTACATTTAGGGGTGGGGGAGGGGGCTCATATTAAGGGACAAACAAAATATTTTGAAACAGCTAATGTGATAGTCGATTATGGGCTAAGAAAACATGCTGAAGACGATGGTGAAAACTATTTTCTCGACGGACAAGTATTTCGCCCGGAATCCGGCCAAAACCGGAAAACTGTTGGAAGTTAAACTTTTATTTCTAGTTGATTAGATAAGCGATTTAGGGGTAAGAAGAGATGCTGAGTCCCTGTATGACAGTCATATTTTACCCGGACATATAGTTCGACCGGAATCCGGCTGGAATTGGAAAATTTGTTATAAGCTAAATTTTTATTTGAAGTTGATTAGATGTTCATTACTGGGGAAAGAAGATTTCGTCTTTGAGCTTTCTTTTTTCGCCGGACAAGTAGTTCTGGAGTTTGGCCGAAACCGGGAAATTGGCAGAAGTGGCAGGAAGTGTTCGTCAAAACAGATATGACTTATAGGGGTAAACACACATATTGAATCCATATCTGAACTTGGTTTTCTCAGGTGATTAGCTATTTGGCCTTAATCTGTTTCCGAATTTTAATTGTAAAAATGTTCAAGAAGTCTGGCGATGACTGGATCTGGCTAAGACAAGACCCAGTTGTCTGGATCAGATATTGAATTTTTGGTATCCCATCGAAACCTTTGGTCTTGTTCGTCAGGGTAGGCTGCAATCTCTCTAGAGACGCAGGCTATGTGAACTAGTGGTTGGACAGGGTTGTCACATGTCGCACGATAGTGTGAATTGTCACTCCATTTTATTTTTGTTACTCTTGTCCTACGTAGGACATAAAAATCACATAATTTCAGAAAATGACCAAATGGGTCATTTTTGCATCAGGGATTCCGACCATAAGTGACTATTTCAAATTTTTTTCATGAAAGTAAAATTAAGATGTGCCATTTTTACAGAGGCGATTCCGACCATAAGTGAACATTTCATGAAAATAAATTTTACTCCTAATTCACTTGGTCTTTGGGCCAAAAGTCACTCTCTAAATATTTTTGAAGTGGCAACCCTGGGTTGGAGAACCCGGACACATTCGTAGTTCGGAAGGACAGACTAAAAATCGAACAGAATTTAAAAACAGCGCATTTCCCCTGGAAATGAAGTAGCTCTTGCATCGTAGAATTTTTCTCTACCAAACTTGTTCCTGAAGTCCTCCAGCTGCTGTTAACAGGATCTCGTAGATATTTTTAAATCGGGATTTCCTTGCTCAGCCAATGGGAGAACCCGCCCCCGACTCCCCTTTGTTCGAGGGCGAATCCCCGTAAAAATCGATTCCTGCGCCAGACGAATCCGGAAGGGAGTTTGTGAAATCGTTGAGGGGGTGGATTAATGATATGCGTGTTTTGTCCTCGTAACTATAGACTTTAAAGGAGGGAGATAAACGAGATTTGTTTGGGGGGGGGGGGGGTATAAATATGTTGTGTCGTCTAGAACAAGTATGACAGCTATCACACTGGAAACCTTTGAATTCGACAATATGAATGGGTTTGAAACTTGCATCAACAAATTTCGCATCAGGCGTTTGTAGACCTGCTCTAGCGTATATTTTGGTGTAGTTGTTCTTGTTTGAAGTAATTCACATATTTTTTTTTTTACAGTGTTGTCGGGATTATTAGTTGTTACGATCTGTAATAGCGACAAGCTGACCTACCTTCCCGTTTTGTGGAAATAATAAAATAAAATAAAACTACCAGGAATTTATTGGTGTAGCGTATAAGGTTGAAATGACTGGGTTGGGGAGGGAGAAACTTCTTGCCCAGAGATGGAATTTATACAAGAGACTTTGAAGTTTCAAGGGCTGGGATAGGACAATCTAGTTACCCATCACTTGTTCCGAGACTTATTCACTGAAATTGGCTTGAAGACCGCTGAAAACGCGTTACTTCGTTGTTCCGATATTTACGAATAATCGATTTTCAAATAGTGGAGTTTCTATGTGATTTGTGGTACCTCTATGCGCTTGTATCTGTTTTGTATGCTTTACGAGAAAGACTTGGGAATGTTTTTTTGTGCAGACGCTAGGCGTCTTCACCAAGCTCACCACTCCCCTCTGAATGCCGCGTTTGTGTTGAGATTAAAATTTCCTGCGTCATAGTAAAATTTACGCTGTGGGACGGCCGCAGATATTCTGAACGTCGTAATTAGAACAGATATTGGAAAAATAAAAAAATCTATTAGCAGAATCCAAATAATTCAGTGTACTCAGTTAAACTCTAAGAAGCATGAAATAATCGTTGAGCTCAGTTTAGAAGTCTATAGGGCCCAGATCACGGAGTCTTACACCGCCAGAGTTTTCTTAACAGATAACACAGGGATGCGCAGTTTCAGCAGACAACACTTCAGTTGTTATCTCTTGTAATTTTGAAAACGTTATGCATTAAATGCTATGCACAACAAGCATTTACACCGCCAGAATTTCCATAACAGATAACACAGGGATGCGCAGTTTCAGCAGACAACACTTCGGTTGTTATCTCTTGTAATGTTGAAAACGTTATGCATTACATGCTATGCACAACAAGCATTGCCAGGAAGAGCCGAAAACACGCCGAAAAGGCATCTGTTGACTTTTTTGTTGTGTTCACGATACTAGGACATTGCCTACAAATCATATACAGACACATATACAAATCATAGACACATTTCACCACCCAGTTATCAGGTATACGACCAAGGACGTATCAAGGGGGGGTACGGGTTTGACCCCCCCCCCCCCCGAAACATACAAAATAATCATTTTTATATGCTTTTCTCTCTGATCTATGTCTGTTTTGTACTTTTTTGTCCGACCCGCAGGCACACCCCCCCCCCGAAATAAATTCCTGGATACGGGCCTATATACTAACTAGCCAGGACATACCTGAAATTTTACGTCACAGAATTCGAGATCACATCTCCTGCACGGATATATAGAAGTCAAAACAAATTATTGATAGAACTAGACTAGTTATTCGTATACCATCTAAATGTTTTTCTTTTTGTCTAATTTTCTTGTTAAGATCTATTGTGAGCTTGCCCAGAAGGGTTCTTGCAAATCGCGCCACTAGATGAGACCACACTTATACTGAGTCCGATATGAAGATGGTACTTGGGTGGGGTTGGTCTAGACCAGTGGTTCCCAACCGGTGGTACACGTACCCCAAGGGGTATGCGAGACCCTTCCAAGGGGTACACGAAGGAACCAAAACTGATTTAGTCTGTAGCTTCAAAATCAGGCCTCACTCATTTTTGATTGCACGAAAGCCTAATATTACCAGCAGAGGCAACATCAGTCAAAATTTATCTTAAGGGGCAAGTATTTTTACTGGCCGACATGCCGACAATTTTTACCGACTGTTTTTTTTTTTTTAAGTAACTGCTTTTACGAAATATCGCGGCGCTTCGCGCAGACTCTTTTCTTTTTAATCGGCCGGCCGAGCTTTTTCGGGGGATGGGTGTTGCCAAGCCGTGCGTGACGCCTCTGATTACAAGCCCTTGTGGAAGTCAGTGAAATAATGTTGATTCAAAAACAGCTAGCTTACTGACGTAAAATCAGTTTCTGTGTCAAACAATTTTGTTTCAAGGAGAATCGAAGAAATTGCAACTGATATTGTCATTCAGGTTGCGAATAAGCTAACGAAAAGTTTTCGATGCAGCTTGATGAAAGCACGGAGAACATCAAAACCAAACACAGGAACAGGCTGACTAAAAAACGACGTTGATCCGAGATTTGACAAAAAATAGCAGCCTCTAGTTATTGTCTCATTGATTTTGTATATATTTTTACACATGTATGCCTTATCATTCATGAAAATAACTATCGCCGTTTTCACGTTCTGAAAAAGGGAGTGCGCAATCTTTTCGAACCTTAATTAGGGGTACGCGGTACGGAAAAGTTTGGGAACCACTGTTCTAGACCAGTGGTTCCCAACATTTTCTTACCGCGTACCCCTAATCAAGGTTCAAAAAGGGTGCATACCACCTTTCTCAGAACTTGAAAAAGACGGTATTTATTATCATAAATGATAAGGCATAATGTGTAAGGATGCATACAAAATCAATGAGACATTTGAGGCTGCTTTAGAGATAAAATTTTGCAGATCTCGGCTCGACGTCATTAACGGCATTTTTTGTTTAAAGTCAGCCTGTTTCTGTGTTTGGTTTGGTATTCTCCGTGCTTTCATCAAGCTAAATCGCAAACATTTTCGTTAGCCTATTTCGCAACCTGAATGACAACACCACTTGCAGTGTCTTCGATTCTTCTTGAAACAATATTTTTCAAAGAGGGACAGATTTTACGGCAGAAGGCTAGCTGTTTTTTGAACTAACATTATTTCATTGTCTTTCACCAGGGCTTGTGATCAGAGGCGTCACACACGGGTTGGCAACACCCCTCCCTCCCAAAGTAGTCGGCCAACTGTTAAAAAGAAACGAGTTTTTTTACGAGCGGTTTTTCGTAAAAACACTCGGTAAAAATGACCAGCCAGTCAGTAAAAATACGTTGCCCTCAAACATTTTTTTTGCTAGTGGTAATATCCTGCCTTTGCTGGTAATATTAGGCTTTCGGCAATCAAAAATGAGTGGGGCGAGACTTTGAAGCTACAGTCTAAACCGATTTTTGGTACCTTCACATACCCCTTGCAAGGGTCGTGCGTACCCTTTGGGTACGCGTAGCACCGGTGACTGGCCTAGAAACGCAAATGCCTCTACCCGTCACCACCATACAAGATCTACTGAGAAGCTTGTCTTACCTCCTATGAGACTATACTTTCTGATTTTGAATCAGAAATATACAAACCGATTTTGGTACCTTCGCGTACCCCTTGCAAGGGTCTCGCGTCCCCCTTTGGGTACGCATACCACCGGTTGGGATTCACTGGTCTAAAAATGCAAATGACTCTACCCATCACCACCATACAAGATCTACTGAGAACCTTGTCTTACCTCGGTTGAGACTATACTTTCTGGGTATCGGTCTTGCACAGAGGGATTCGGAGTTGGAATTGTCTGTGGGTTGATCCATGGTTAAGCGAGTGGTTAAGAGGAGCTCGGTAACTTTAAGGATTTGTTAAAATCGATACTGTTCCGGAAATAGGTTTTGTTTTGGGGGACCCCGGATGATTTGGTCTGGTGTTTTTGTTGGTGTTCTTCCTGTCGTGCTTTTCTTTTGTCATTGTGCAGTAGCTTACTTCATAATAATTTCAATAATCGTCCGAATCAATCTTTAAAATTGTATTTATTTAAAGTTATCACCTTTACATTTAGCTGTTTTTAGGAGAAACTCTCTTGTCGACCTTGTCCAGTCGGTTTCCCGAGCCTACCCCGGAGGAGATATTGACTGGGGTTTGATTCACGATGCAGGATGCACAGCTGACGAAACCGGCCTGCCCCATCACGTTTCAACTAGGGAAGAGATAGTGGCGGAATTGATCCCCCAGTTCGAAAGTTTCTTGAAGCATTTTGCGAGGAAGCCAAACGTGATAACGATTTCTAGGTAAGACTTATTTTTGTTTATGGTTGAGTATTTGCCGTATATAGTTCTACCCCCCCCCCCCCCCCCCCCCCCCCCCCCCCCGTAAACACTTCTGTTTAGGAAGAGGAAACCTTTTATGGAAATATGAAAACCTTGTATGCACATTACTTAGTGATTTTCAGATTTTTTTTTAGATAATTTATTAATATAAAACAATAATACACTTCCTTGAACAAACTGCATGTCCGCCTAAAAAAAGGCCATGTGGCCTATGGGAACGAACATACAAATAAGGAGCTCATTCAATAATACTTGTTTTTAGAACAAACACACAAAGAAACATTATTGTTTATATACATTGACAAATACCAACTCTCAACTACCATATATCACTTGAAAATGACTCTTTTAGCTGTTTTTTTATAAGACTCAATGGTTGTTGCATTCCTAATACACAGAGGTATTTCATTCCATATCGCTGCTCCTGCATGAAAACGAAAAAAAGTAATTCAGAATAAGTGAAAACTAGATAAAGAAATAATAAGTAAAAATAAGATTCAAGCACAGACTGTAATTACTTTTTTATCCTTCGGTTTTTGTTCAGTTCCTTCTCACCCTCTAACGGCCAGTTTACGGCGTCTTAAGTATTAAACAGCTTTGCATTACTTCATGACTGTCCGAACTATCCCAGCAGAAGAAAAAATAATCAGAAGGTTCGGCTACTGAAATTAATTTCATTATTTATGTCATACGGAAGCTCGAACACTTAATTTCTAATATGTTATTTACACTTGATAGTTTAAAAGAAAAAAGAGTAGAAATGTGGTCAAATTTAGAGAAGTGTTCAAAGAAGATAATGTGGCCCTTGCAAGGGTGGGTAAGAGGACGAAAGTAGGAATTTGCCAATTTGTGGGTATTTATTTGTAAGCAAAACCCGATAAGATAAGCGTGATCATGGGCCCACGCAAATCATGCGACTGTATCGCTTGGTAAACAGTATTTTAGTTGTGCACTTGGCTGTGATGAAATTCATCTGTAAGCAAAATTCTTAACACTAAAATGATGATATGCTCATTTAAAATAAAAGAAAAGAAAAAAACAACAACAGGCATTTGAGGTAAACTCTTTGGCTGTTTGCATACATTTGTGTTCTGTGCCAAAGCAGATGGAAACAAGACCAAAGGTATAAACAAAAAACAAGCATAACTCTAGTGTAGCCTACTTCTAAAATAGCATGTCATTTAATCAATCAATCAGTTACTTTAGCTTTCGGCTGGAAAAGGTAGTGTAAAGTTGTAGGCTATACAGTTTACGAAAAACGCCCCAAAATAAATAATAGTAAAAAAAAAATAGATAAAAATTGACTACATGAATGCGCAGGATATGGCAACAGCGACTGCCAGCGTTCCTCTTAGACCGACGCAAGGGCGACGGGAGGGGGGAGGAAATAACAGGAACATTTGCAATCGTTTTTTGCCGTCTGTCCGTTCCAGCATTCTTTTTATACGATCGTTTGTATCATGCCATTTCCTGTAAAGTTTACTAGTTAATTTTTGTTTCAGTTCTTCTTCAAATATTTCGCCCTATATGACGGATTCTAGTAAGTGACTTCGACGACCTCTTCTAGCTTTAAGCTATATGGCTATAAATTGATTGACTGGTTGGCTCATTTGGGATAAGATTCTGTTTTCCTCGAACAAATTTTGAAAGTGTGTTCCGTCGGTCGCTTAATCTGGGAAGGTGCTAGTTTGCCGAGAACATCTTAATATGTTGAAGAATCTTGAAGAGTATTGTAATAGATTTGTTACAATTGATATTAATGTGGTGTCATTCCTTAGGAATAGGATGAGCAGGATCGGTAGCAGAGAAGTGACTATTCCTGTCCTTATTGCGGGTAGCCTAATGGCAATCTCCTTACCAGAAACCATCCTCTAGAATGTCGTTTTTCAGATTTATGTCTTTCAAAATACAGATTCGTTCCCAAAATAATTAACGCAAACAAATATATTTATGTGCGAATGTGTGGAGCTGAATGATTTAAGATTTTGGGGAGCGATTTTTGGAGAGGGATGATTGGTTGAAAAGCACAAAGTTTAACCGCAAATGGCTGAGATAAGACAATCTGTTTACCCATCACTTATTCGCTTAAAAAGGCTTGAAGACCCGATGAAAATGCGTTACTTCGTTGCTTCGCTATTCACGAATAATACATTTTGTAATAAATTTTTGTTGTTTTGTTAATTAGTTTAGCAGAAAGTCGGTAGGATATTAAGTTAAGAATGTGAGGTTGTTTGTTTGTTAGTTGAGATTGTTGTTTGTTTTGTTTTTCTGTATATGGCTTAATCGCTTTCAAATACAGATATATATATATATATATATATATAGTACAATTTCCCTGTCGGATTTGTGGTGTCTACGGGCTAGTACCTGTGTTGGATGCTTGACTAAAATTGTTTACGAAAAAAAGTGTTCACGCCAGCTGATCACTAGCCACTGAAAAGCCGCGTTTCTGTTGAGATTCAAATTTTCCGCGTCATAGTATAATTTTGCGCTGTGAGGACGGCCGTAGATATTCTGAACATCATACTAGAGCAAATAGTGAGAAAAAAAATTCCTTAACACAATCCAATAAATACAGTAAATTCATTTCAATGATACAAACATAAGTTGGCTATTCAGTTAAACTTTAAGGACAGAAGTCTTTTTGGGGTCAGGCATATTGGAAGGTTCTTGCGAGTAGGTTGGAAGAACAGGGAATAGTTTTGTAGTTAAGACTCATTGGAAGAGTTGCTTGTTTTTTGTTTTGTGTGCGATGGCGCTCGGGCTTGAAGTAATATAGATAGATAGATAGATACTTTAATTTTAGCCGTTAGGCCATACACAAAATCATACATTTTTAAACACTTCGAGAGAGCGGTTATATAAACTCACATGTAAAACGATTTAAACTCCCACTACCAATAACTATTTACATCTCCTTAACGCTTCTTTGACAAAACCTGTAACTGCCATTATCGCTGACCGTGAAGATGACTTTAGGATACCAGGAAAGAGCAACCCATCTTCACCAAAAAATCTTACTCTCAAATCCGAGAGCCCCTTGCATCTTGACAGGAAGTGAGACAGATTTTCCTCTTCCAAACCACATAACGAGCAAGTATAACATGACTTCGGGTTTCGGGAATTTCTTTCAAATAATTTAACCCTACTCTTAAGAGGGAGACTATTCGCTCGGATCTGGAACCACAAACGCAGGTTTTCAGTCGGTAAACGTAACTTAAAATAAAACTCAAAACCAATCGACTCTTTAATATTCCTATAATCTTTCAGAGTCTCTGAATTAACAGTCTGTGCATGCCAAAGTTGAATTTCCTGATCCTCCTGAACTCGCGCAAAACTGCGACAAAGTTTATCTTGATCAGTTGTAGGACCGAGACCCTCATTCCAAGCATAAGACAGCCCTGCTTTATCAAGTAGGGCTTTCACTTGAAATGGCCAGGATCTCTTCTTTCCCTGCTTTAATAGTTCCAAATACGCTGCCTTCAACAGCCTCTCATCTGGCAGTTGAAGAAGTTTTATCCAAAACCTAATAACCTGGACAGCTCTATCTTTCTGCAAAGTACAGAGTCCTAAATCCCCCTTAAGGGCTAGCGTGGGAATTGTAGGATGGACCCCAATTAATTTCTTATAATGTTGCAGCTGAACAGTTTCAAGTTGCGGGATAGCCTCATACCCCCAAAGCTCAGCCCCATAATGGATAGTAGGGCGAATTTTTGACTGAAATATTTGCTTATGCATTTTTAAATTTTTTATTCCACTTATCACTGAATTTCTCAACACAGCAGCAGACACTGCTTTACCTCTACGAATCATTTCTTTAATATGATCTTTCCAGTTTCCTTTTTCATTCAACAAAAACCCAAGATACTTGAAAGTATCACTTCTTTTTAAATCCGTACCTTTATAGAAAAATTTGTGATTATTTTTATTATTACCAAAAACTACTATTTCTGTTTTTTTAACATTCAACTTCATCTTCTTTTTGTCCAAATAATCTGCTAATATATTTAACAAACTCTGCAGTTCTTCGGGGGATTTAGCTACCAGCGCAGCATCGTCAGCAAATAGCAATAGTGATAATGTCAAATTCCCTAGACGCACCGTGGGTGCCCATTTCTCCTGGAAATATTCAACAATATCATTTACATAAATACAAAAAAGCCTCGGTGACAAAGTGCTTCCCTGCTTCACTCCTACCTCACAATCAAATAAATCTGAAAATCCCTTCCCTGCTACTTTAACCATTCCTTTAGTAAGCCTATACATATCCCCAACTAATCTAACATAAATCCGGGGCAGGCCTATCCTCAACAACTCTTTACAAAGCAGGATTCTATCTACGCTATCAAAAGCCTTCTCTAAGTCTATGAAAACAATAAACAGGTTATTCCTCCCTCTACAATACTTCTCTATCAATGACTTAAGTATAAAAACCCTATCAATTGTGCTATAACCTTCCCTAAAGCCTCCTTGCTCCTCAAAAATAATTCTATTCCTACTTAACCACGATGCTAGCCTATTATCAATTATCTTTTCTAGAATCTTACTTAAACATGAAACTAGAGCAATTGGACGGTAATTACCATGTAGTGATGGGCTCCCCTTCTTAAACAATGGCAAAATCAGAGATGTCTTCCATCCTGAAATCCACTTTCCAGAAGAAATCACATTATTAAATAACATAATAAATATTGGCATAAACAGACTGGAAAATTTCTTATATAACCGAGTGGGGAGCCCGTCCATACCTGGTGCCGAACCTCCATCCATCTTTTTTAACGCCTCACTTACTTCTTCACGAGTCACTTCACCTACAAGCGAATAATCTTCTTCCCTCATAGGATAACTAACTTCTACATTAAGACCACCAAATTCTTCTTCACACCACTTACCAAGATCTCCTTCTTCTTTACTTGAGAAATGTTCCGGCCAGGTTTCAGGATCAGGGATTCCAAGTGATGTTTTTCCTTGTTTATGGTTCACCCGTCTCCAGAATTCTTTCATATTACTTTCCACGTAGAGGCGACTCGTCTCCTCCATTTGGCGAAGAAGGAATGATCTTTTCTTCGACTTAATTAGCCTCTTGTGACAACTTCTCAGCTCGCGAAATCTAGTTAATAGACTAAAGCTTTGAACCTCATCCCTCGCCTGCTTTACTAATTCTAGAGCTTTTACTAATACTTTCTTGCTTCTAATACACTCTATATCGTAATAACTATCAATCAATGGCTCCGACGACCCTAAAACTGGAGTAGACAATTCCAGCAATAATGAACTGAATTTAGCTTCTAGATCTTCAGCATTACTACTAGTTAACCTCATCTGTTCTAGCTTTTGATGCACAACTTCTTCACTAAAAATCGCGCTTAATACCTTTTGTTCCATCTCACCCCACGCACTCTTAAGCCGACGAGGCAGCGGTAAGTTTTTTGGCGGGGGTGATTCTTCAATTTTTTTACGGGCCTGAACCAGACTCAACTTAATAGGTAAATGGTCAGAAACCTGAATATTTAAAACCTGAACATCTAGCGATTCCGGATCCAGGCGAATATCAATTAAAACATAATCAATAACACTTGGCCTAAGACCCGAAATACATGTATACTCACCCGCCAACTTATCAACTCCAAATCTCCCATTACCAATGGCAACTCCAACTTCCGCACAAAATGCCAGGAGCTTTCTACCCCAAACGTTCAATCTTCTTTTAACATCCATACTCTTTCGTGGTATCCTATACATCAGTGGGATAACAGAATAATTATCTGGAATTTCCACTTCGGGTAACTCAATTGAATCCGCTGTATACGCGTTGAAGTCTCCTAACAACAAAAAACTATGGTTCATAAATTTACATCGAAGAGCTGAAGTTTCCTTTTCTAAAAAATCCCACGTATCCTCTGCATTATAGGAACTATTCTGGGGAGGGATATAAACTGAACAAACAACCAATTTCAGCCCTGTATGGCATACCAGTCTTATCCAAATTAGGTTTTTTGATTCGCTTTTTAACCTTTCATAAACCAAAAACTCATTTTTCTTTATTAGCACTAGAATACCTCCGTAAGTCCGCAAATTCCTCGACAAAGGACGCGATACACTTTCTACCGCAAAACCGCGAAAAGATGGCACATCGTCGCTACTGTGCCACGACTCAGTAAGTGCCACAAAATCAAACTTAGATATTTCGTTCTCCACTTCACACATTTTATTTTTTAACCCTTGAACATTCCAAGAAACGAATTTCAAATCACTTCGCTGTGTATGGCCATCGCACCACTAGTCTACATTACGGCTTGGACCAGGCTCGGGTTGGGAAGGCATTTGCGGGGGCGTAATGACTGGTTCACTGAAGTCCATTCTGTAATAATCTGGATGTGGACTGTAAGCCCCCCTACCTCCAGTGCTGCGGTCGTAGCTGCGACTTCTCATATTTTCTTTCCAGCGGCCACCGCGGACATTTCTTGATTGGGTTCTAAGTGGGTCATCCGGGCTTATTTCCGAGCTCTTGCGTCGGCGCTCCGACAAAACCTGCGCATCGACTACAGTGCTCGTATCACTTTCTTCACTTGCAGAGGTATCACCCCCTGAGCTTCCTTGATAATTCGGATTTGCTCCCATCGCCGGGATAGTGTTATTGCTAACTATAGGGGTCTGGGAGCCACTCCTTTGGTTAGCAATACGGACAGTGTCATTTCCAGGTGCTCGATGTTGAGTACTTTCGGTCACTTTATTAAGTTTCGAATCATAAACGAAAATGCGACCTTGAATAAACAGTTTCGTACCCCAGAGTTTGGCATTTTTTCCATCAGATACTGCGCGATCTAGTACTGGTTTCAAGTGGCTGCGGGCTTCCCTTTGTGCGTACGTATAATCCGGAGCTACTTTTACTCCAAACATCTGTAAAACTCTGCTGTGGCGCAAGATATAGTCACGAAGATCAATCACATTAAACTTGATCACCACCGGTCCCGTAGCACCTAGTCTGTGGACGTCTTTTAAGTCGTACCTTGATAGATCGAGTCTCGGAAAAGCTTGTTCTAGTAGCGACATCACCCCCTCCTTTAACGTTGTGTTGGCCTGCTGCGTCGTAGTGAAATCATATAGAATGAGGTTAGCGCGTTTCATCTCAGATTCTAACAAATCAGCCCTCCGATTTGCTGTCGATAAGCGCTCGCTCATTTCACGCATTTTTTCCGCCATTTCTTTGTTAGCCTCTAAAGCTTTTGAAAGCTGTTCTTGTACTTGGCTTACATCTTGCTGAACGACCGATACTGCTGTAGACAACTTCGGCAGGAGATCTAACTTAAAACTTATCTCCTGCAAATGCTGGTTCATCACCGCAGCATCCATAAACCCAGTCACGCTGCTGGCGCATGTACTTTGAAGGCTCGCTTGCTGCAAATGCTGGTTCATCACCGGGGCATCCGTAAATCCAGTCACGCTGCTGTTGCGTGAACTATGAAGGCTCGCTTGATGCGTGGATTCCATTTTTCACTGCAAAAATTCTCTGCAGCGTATTCACTGAAATCAGGAATAATCGTTCGTCGAGTCCAAAGTCCAAGGACAGTGCAAGTTCGTTATCCGGTAATGGTAATACAATCACTAGGGCAGAATGCGACCGCTCTCATCGAACGCTGAATGAATACTATCATACTATCATATAATATAATATAATCATATAGATACTCGACAAATAGAGATTAAAATCTGTCTTCGTAACACCGAGCATAACACATTGAAAAAAATTAACGAATATTTTGTATTACTCAGTCTTGATCGAAGTAATTGAGGAAACCAGCAAATAAAAATAAATAAATAAAAGAACCGATAAGAATAAATATTCAGACTTCAGACAAAGGGACAAGACATTGGGGCAGAAAGAACGCTACCCGATGAAAATTTTTTAGCCTGCGTAGTAGTATGGTAGTAGTACGAAAACGTTGCATGTAATACTATGTAATAGCAAAGACTACTATCATTTAATGTGCCTCAGACTGGTCCAATCTTATGTAGTAGTATCCAGTAGCATCCTCTCTTGCCATAGTAGCATCCAGTCTTGCTAATAGTAGCATATAGTAGTATGCAGTAACACTGTAGCCTTGAAGTAGAAGTATGTAGTAGCATCGTTATTACTGCGTGCTACTTTTTTGAACTACATCATAGTAATATTTTGAGATAAATTTTTCATCGGGTACAACCGATAGCTTTCCATGCAGCTCGTTAAGTTGTGATATTTGTGACTGAAAATTTATTGATAATTTGACGATTTATGTACCAAATTGGCAAATATTGATTCTTGGGAACGGTGCATGATCTTTCGTCCTACCTTGGTTACAGACATCCGTAAATCTCTGTTTTGCTCTTCGACTTTAGTCCCTCCTTGCAATCTAAGGCAATCACTTAGAAAAACTACCTCCCCCTCCCCCCGCAACTTTCCCCACACCTAAACTATCGGAAACTGACTGGAAATACCTCCAGGCCCCTCCCATGTATTTTCCAGGACTTATTTTTTCGGAAAAGCGCAAGTCGCGAAGTGATTGACCAATAGGGGCAGAGCTAATGGCCGCCGTTCCCGGGGGATTTTCTACATTTCCAGCGGAATAATTGGAAGGGGAGGAACGGGAAGTAGGTGAAGTAAAATCGATGTTCCCATTATAATTAGTTGATGGGTTTTCGGAAACAAAACAATCGAGTTTTCAGAAAGACTGTAAAGATATCTGGTTAAAAGGTTGAAAAATTTTGGAAGGACGAAGAAAATTCTGTGTGTACCAGTTACTCTAAGAAAGAGCTTCTACTGGGGACTAAATCAATTTTTAAAGCACACTGTAAAACTAAGCTCTGCTTTTAATTAATTATTCACAGCTTTGGCTGTTTTAAGACTTTTCCCAGGCCCATTGACGTTTGCAAAAACTCGGCAAAATTCAGATAACCGGTTTTATGAATCAATGGCATGATTTGCCAACAGTCGTCGACAGCATAATGCACGTGGAAAATATCGGATCGTGGCAAGTGCAAAGTTTACTGAGGTGCTGTTAACGGGTTCAGATTGTAACATACGGAATTTAGTTCTTCGGGTTTAAGAATTAATGAATGTGGTTCCAGATAGGTTGCATTGGAATTATAAGTACGACGGCTTCTTTAAGGGCTGCTTAGAACACCTAAATGGGTATTTTGGGTCTTCATTTTACTATTTAGCATAAAACTACACTGTTCAAAGTTAACTAACGTTAAAAGAAGCATACCTGTATTGTACACTGAGGATTTGTGTTAAATAAAGCAAAAAATTCCCTCCCGTCTGGTTCTGGTCGTTCAAGCTTTATTTCCAAATATTCAAACATGGACTTCTTAATCCCACTCTCATCTCCAGTCTTTCTTCCAGTTTTGACTAAACTTTAGCCGATTATCTACGGTTCGTTACGTTACACGAAAAGTCAGTATTTTATAAGTGTAAACGTGTCCGGCGCCTCGTTGGCCGCTCGGCTGTATAAATATAAATACAAATATATATTCTACAACATTAATGTAATCGAATTTCCCTATTTCTTTTACTATAATTTCTTTCAATAAGCTAAGGTTTGGTTTCCACCTTTCTTCCATCCAAATCCACCCTCTGATGCCGGTCAACGTCAAGCAGAGACAAGATTTCAGGCATCAAACATTCCTGTCATCAATAGCAACATATTTCGATCAAGGCAGAAAGCAAAAATGAAAGAAGACAACCGAAAAACGTAAGGATTAGCTGTTTACAAGATGGTGTCTAAAACTACCAAATATGCCATTGCTAATTATTTACGGATGATTCAATTTGTTCAGAGGAGGAATTTCGGAATCCTGGCATCGCCGATTTGGACGAAAGGAGAAATAGGCGATGAGAAAGGAGGATAGAGAATCTGCGGATAACAACTAGAAGAAGTGAATGCATGTGCAGTTTTGTCAGACTGTCATGGTACTTTGATAAAAAGGAAAAGTTACAGGTGTCAGTTGTTTTTAAATAGAAACAGTGTTTTTACTACAGCCACTTTAAAGTTAAATATTTGTGTTATGACGGTCATGATGGAACTTTACAGTGGGCTTTTAGCGTGACAAATTAACCAGGAAACAATCTTTGCATTTAGAAGCCAAGAACTCCATTGTTGGAGTCACTTAGATCGTCCGGAGGCCTCATGTTAAAATCAGAGGGAAACCAAAGAATTAACTTGTAGGGGAAATAGCCCTTGAGATAGAAACAACAGTAGTAGTGATCTGAAGAAGTCCCTAGTGTGTTCATCGGCTTAAACTTAAGCCACGTTCAAAGAAACATACCTCTATTGTATAAGATAAGATTTATAAGATTTATTCACACTAAGAGCCAACGGCCATGGCAAATACATGAAAAATAAAATCAACCAAACGAAAATAATACCTTCTATAAACACCTTTCCCTATGGGCTAAGGCCACCCTGAGGAACCTCGCCAACTCTTTTATACTCATAAAACAACTATTTCCCATAATCCTACACATCCATTCTTCATCTACCCCTCTCTCATTTACTAAAAAAAAAAAAATAATTTACAGTCAAAAGCAATTCATCTTTGGTCTTTTCTCTGCTGTGGTGCGAAGGTGCGAAATATGAAAGAGGTCCAAAAGTATTCGCGGTTCAAGCTTTGACGATTTAATTTTGTTAGACATTAAACATATATATAAAAGAATAGCGTGACGGTCGATTTTGAACTGACACGCAAAGAGGTTAACGACAGCTTTTCTTTGCGAACGAAGAAGTCCCTAGTGTAATTCTTCCACAGTTCCTTTCTTTGCGAACGAAGAAGCCCCTAGTGTAATTCTTCCACGGTTCCTGGGCCTACTTCCAACTCCCCACACTGTTTGGATCCCGCCTGGATCTATAATTGGCACACATACCGCTTGCGATCCTGCCCGTAGAGTTCCGTCGCGATTCCAACACATACATGACCCCTCGAACTCCACGGGAAAGTGCCGGACCCGGTTGGAACTAACGGTGGAACAGATAGGATATGTGCACTTGCCAACTACCAAGTTCCATCCAGATGGGATTGTTCGGGAGTTAGGCATAACCATAAGATTCTGGATTACCTCTCTCTTGAACACCCACTAGTCGAACTCGTAAATTGAAAATTTCCATTTGATTCCGTTCAGTGTCCCTAATACGCCTGGTAAATTTCATCCTCCTAGCCTACCTTGAAGTACAGTAACTCGGTCTAAACTAAGTTGTATCGTAATTCCATACAAGCGTGACATCGCGAGATTTGATCTATTTTATCTCAAAAAACGAAAAATCGTAGTTTATTCCTACCGGTGAGTATATATTTTAATATATATATATAGAGCCGAGCGCGTTTACATTTATGAAACGGCCTAGGGACAATCAAATCCTATGTTGGGTCCTCAGTCACGTGACGTCACTAATTATGTCAGGACTGTGTGGAATTCCGATACAATTTAGTCGACACCACTAACTCGTGACCAGGGGAACGACGGACAGAAAAGCGATTCTGTACATGGCTGAGAGTGCCATAAAAAGCACCATTCATACCTGGATAGCACATAAATTATGGGGGCTTAGATCCGAGTCAACTTGGAGGAATGAAACCTCTTTATTTTCTCCGCTTTGTGATAAGTAATTCCGTGACCACCACCCTCGTTAAACCTTGTGTCAATTGCCAACGATTTGGTTTTGGAATCCCAAAACGCAAGTGACCTGATAACTATGACTTCGGAAAAGTTGTCCGTCTGTCCTACCGTCTGTCAGTCCGCCCCTCTGTCAGTCCGTCCCTCTGTCAGTCCGTCCCTCTGTCAGTCCGTCCCTCTGTTAGTCCATCCGTCTGTCAGTTCGTCCGTCTGTCAGTTCGTCCGTCTGTCAGTTCGTCCGTCTGTCAGTCCGTCCGTCTGTCAGTCCGTCCCTCTGTCAGTCCGTCCGTCTGTCAGTCCATCCGTCTGTCATTCCATCCGTCTGTCAGTCCGTCCCTCTGTCAGTCCGTCCCTCTGTCAGTCCGTCCCTCTGTCAGTCCGTCCCTCTGTCAGTCCGTCTGTCTGTCAGTCCGTCCGTCTGTCAGTCCGTCCGTCTGTCAGTCCGTCCGTCTGTCAGTCCGTCCGTCTGTCAGTCCGTCCGTCTGTCAGTCCGTCCGTCTGTCAGTCCGTCCGTCTGTCAGTCCATCTGTCTGTCAGTCCATCCGTCTGTCAGTCCATCCGTCTGTCATTCCGTCCGTCTGTCAATCCGTCCGTCTGTCAGTCCGTCCGTCTGTCATCCCTCTGTCAGTCCTTCTGTCAGTCCGTCCGTCCGTCTGTCACTCCATCCGTCTGTCAGTCCGTCCGTCTGTCAATCCGTCCGTCTGTCAGCCCGTCCGTCTGTCATCCCTCTGTCAGTCCGTCCGTCCGTCCGTCTGTCACTCCATCCGTCTGTCAGTCCGTCCGTCTGTCAATCCGTCCGTCTGTCAGTCCGTCCGTCTGTCATCCCTCTGTCAGTCCGTCCGTCTGTCTGTCAGTCCGCCCGTCCGTCTGTCATTCCTTCCGTCCGTCTGTCACTCCGTCCGTCAGTCCGTCCGTCTTTCAGTGCGAGTTTTTTTGTTCAAAGGTGTTAGGATTCTTTGGGTCAAAGTATATATACAGGTCAAGTTCGTAGATGGGCTCTGTACACCTATATTTAGGGGTGAAGGAGCGGTCTTCAAATTAAGGGGCGAACTTGATATTTCTAAAAGCCAATGAGACAGTTGATTTATGGGCTTTTACATGCTGAGTTCGTACTTGACAATTACATCCTCGCCAAACAAGCGGTTGGGCCGCAATCCAGCCAAAACCGGAAAATCTGTTGAAATTAAGAGTAATAATCTGAAGTTGATTGGAGGTTCGGTGTAGGATTAAGGAAGCATGGTGGATCCGTTTGGACTTTATTTTCTAGCTAGACAATTAGGTCTTCGGATCCGGCCGAAACCAGAAATTTGGCAGAAGCAACGTAGTTTAAAACCCAATGAGTTAGTCGATATAGACATGACGGGACAAGCTAATCCAGATCTGAAACCCATTTAACTTTGTATACATTTCAAGTGGTGATTTGGGACAACTAGTAACATGTCTAATGGGCCAGACGAAAACCGGAAATCTACAAGATCCGACTTAGTAAATATTAAATTTTGAGATCCCTTCGAAACCTTTGGTCTTCTTATCGCCGTTCCCCTAACTCCTACTACTACTAAAGATCGAGCTCAAAATAGTGTGTGGGGGACTAATTCCATGGCTTCGGGCTACTTACTGTACGCTAACTATTTGTCAAATGTGGCCTACTGCTCTTAGTCATCGGCAGGCGGTCGACTATGACGGACGAAAGGGGTCAGTCGATAATGACCTGCAGTTTGTCACGCACCTGGGACTTTGACTGGTCGTTCAGAAATGATGATTGGGGTTTGAGCCGATCGGCACGTGGTCTGAGGGTAGATAATTTGTTGGGATGGGGTGAGTTATGACTTTCGAAGTGATCTTGGGTGTGGGCGTAATTGTCTTTTGACACAGCGTATGTTTGCACCTCTATAATAATTTTAGTTTTTCTCCCAAACGACAGCTTTGTTTTCGATGTGTTTTACTATGAAAATGAATAGCTCGTTATTTGAAGCTGTGAAATGCCGCAAGGTTTAATCACGAAATAAACTTAGTGACTCCAGAGAGACATATCGAGAATGGAAAAAAAAAAATACAATAATCTAATGCTAAATACTGCAATACGTCTAATGTTGGATTGATTTAATAATAATAATTTACTTTATTTACTTAATAGCTTGTATTCTACATGCTAGCATTGGATCGTCATTCATGGAAATAACACATGACACAATTACATAAATATACATTTCATCTAAAAGTAGAACTTATGAATATCATTTAACGCAGTTTGAATTAAAATATTGCGTGAAAAAGTGTACAAAAGATTTCAGATGACGATCAGTGAGTTGCTGGGTGGTCATACTAGTCTCTGGGAAGCAGCGTCCCTCTGTCTTTGTCGCGTATTGGGCCTGCTACTTGCTAGGGTCTCAAAATTAGGTAAAATGGCACGATGCGCATGTGGTGCCAGACATTTGCTCCCAAACGCTATTAGCTGCGTTCCTTGTCACGGGAGTTCTCACCGGTGGTCTCCGGTTTTTCTTATAAGTCGTTTTTGCATCCACCGGTGACTTCTCACCAGTCTTACAACCCGTTTTTGAACTAACTAGTGTCCGGTTCTATCTCACCGGTGCGGACTAACCAGAACCTGCTCGTGAGCCCGGCTTCAGCGAGGAGTTAGCCAGTTTTCATCAACTCACAGGTGAACCAAAAAAACGCGTTTTAAGGGAAGAACCGGACACTGGTGACTAAACACCAGAGACAGCCCGGAGTGCAACGAACGCAACTATTGTTAGCTGATGCCGTCTTTCAACAAGGGTTGGCAGGTCAAGCTTGACCAGGCTGTTCTCGTAAGACAGTATAACCCGTTCGAGACCCAGGCCGTGCATAATCTTCCCAGCCCTTTTCTGGATGGCTGCGAGTCTTTCGATCTGTGCGTTTGTGAGGCCTGGCCCCTGGGTGCCAAGCCGGACAAGCATACTCCAGGCAAGGGCGAATGTACGTGCAGTAAATACTGAGTAAATCTCGCGACGGAATAGCGAAGCGTCTCAGAACCGCGAACTACTTGAGGAGTGGTGCTGCTTTTCGTGTAAGATACTGCACGTGGGAACTCCACTTAAGGTCATCGTCGATCAACAAACCGAGGAATTTAACTGTTGTTTTGGACTCCAGACCAATATCCTCAATCCCAGGAAGGTCCCGTTTAAAAAAAGACACTCTGAATACAACACTCGTTGTACGGCTTACGTAAAGTTTACTTCGGATAGGTCTCGCTGCAAACTTTCAAAAACTGTTGAAAGAGGCGCTTATTTCAAAAACTGTTGAAAGAGGCGCTTCTTCGTCTGAAGGAGAAAGTGAACGGAGTGGAATAGTTGAAAGATTGTCAGCAAATTTATAACAGTGATAAAATGTACTCCACACTTTGTTAAAAAATAATTAAAAAGCACAATGGGCCCAGCTTGGTACCCTGGGGTATTTCGCCAAAAATACTCATCAAATCCGAAACGACGTCGTTAATCAACACATTGCTTTCGACCAGCTAAAAAATAGCTAGCAACCTAACCAATTCGAATTTCCATTGTGTCGATTAGAGTAATACTAACCTGATGACCCAAACTACCGAATGATTTAATAATATAACTGAGTAAAATCTCAGCATACGTGTTCTCAATTTCTAGGTGCATAAGGATATCATCAATTAATTTGAGTAGGTAAGGGGTGGTGCTGCAACCAAGTGTCACCATCTAGGGTCTAAATTTTGTTCAACATACGCGTACAGATTTTCGAAAATAAAACTCTCGAACACATTCGATAGAGCTGGAGTTGAAGATACTGGTCGTACGTCGCTAAATCAGGTACCGATTTAGCACTTGTACATTTTGGTGTAGGCGTTATATAAGCTCTTAAAACTATCTGGGATCACACCGTCGATAAAACATTGGTTAAAATCTGTAGTTAGGACAGAAGTCTGGTCAGAGCATGTGAACATTCAATTATAAATTCAACAGGAATTTCGCCAGGATAATTACACTTGTTTGGATTTAACGCACGTAGCCTTTGACGCAGCGAGTCCGGCTCAGTTTCTGGGAGTTGACTTTGCGCACGATTTCAAGAAGCGAACTCAGTGGCTCGCGGGCACGGCATATGGACAGTAATTCCGTCGGAATCACAAATACTCGTAGGATTCCTTACACGTCCCGTCATTTGCGGGGCTCGGTTTTCTTTGAACTCCCAATAACCGACGGTCCTTTTTTTTTTCTTTTAATCTTATTTACAATTAAATTTCGAAGCCTATTGGCATCTTCACGCAAACCAGCTTTGTACAGGCTACTGCGTTCCGCAATTAGGCATTAAACTTCTTCCGAGATCCATGGCTTACCGTTCGGTTTAATAACAGAAGTTTTTTTCGATAAAAAAAAAGAAGAAGAAAAAAGGGGGGACAGAAACAAAAATATATGAGGAATATTGAAAGTATGAATAAACAATATCCATTTTCTAGTAGGCCTAGTTGGACCATTGCTGTCCTCGGCGATTTCTTTGTATTTCTCAAATAGTTTGGAGGTAGAAAAAATAGAAGAAGAAAAAAGGGGAGACAGAAAAAAAATAAAAAATATGAGGAATATTGAAAGTATGGATAAACAATATTCATTTTCTAGTAGGCCTAGTTGGACCGTTGCTGTCCTCGCCGAATTCTTTGTATTTCTCAAATATTTTGGAGGTCACCGGTTCCATCTTGTGATTAACATCATTGCTAGACGGAACGTGGCTCACTGAGTCCGATCGCTGGCAGACTGAAGGGTTGCGAATAAAAATCACAACAGCTCTTCAAAATCAGATTAGAGCACTTTGTCTTTGCGGCTGTTCTTGGGACAATGACAGTGTATCAGAAAGCCAGCTTGGTCGACTGTCATTGAAATCACCAACAAGGAAATAGGATAGAATAGTAATTTATCCGCTCACACTTTCACGGTTACAAAACCAAAATTGGTGAGTACTGTCATGCACAAATTTATCAGTATAACATATTCATTTAAAAGCATGTACAAAAGGTCAAAGGCTGTTTAAAATTTCAACAATCTTTGGTATAAAACTATTTTGGTAACGGCTGTGCTTGGCCGCTACTGGTTGGAACATTGGGACCTTGGTAGAGACTGCTCGCTCTTGCCTTTCCCTTACATTGTTTTATGGGCAAGCCCGTATCCAGGAATTTATTTCGGGGGGGGGGGCCTGCAGGTCGGACAAAAAAATACAAAAAAAATCATAGATCAGAGGAAAAAGACTATAAAATTGTTATTTTTGTATGTTTCGGGGGTGGGGGGGGGAGGGTAACCCCCCCCCCCCGTATACGGCCTTGCGTATGGGGGAGGGAGAAACTCAATCATTATATCGTGATCGAGTAGACTGTTCACTGTTGGAGATACGTTATCAGTTCTTTCCTGTACGGACATCGGGGGGGGGGGGGGGGGGGAGTAAACCACTCCAAAGACTATCGATGAGACTTCTTTGGGAAGGTTCCACAACCATAAGACCTCGAAATCATGATTTCGGCTCGGTTTTCGGGGGACCCCGGTTCCCAGTAAACGGTTGGGGATCGTTGATCGACACATGATCCCTACTCCTGCACCGTGGGTTACTAGGGAACAGGCCCGTATCCAGGAATTTATTTCTGGGGGGGGGGGTGCCTTTCGGGGGGGGGGGGTCATTGCCTGCTGGTCGGACAAAAAAGTACAAAACACACATAGATCAGAAGGAAAAGCCTATAAAAATCGTTATTTTTTATGTTTCGGGGGGGGGGGGGGGGTCCTCGAGTTATTTGAAAGAATTGGACGTTCGATAACAGCACTTTGGGGAATGAATACTGGAAAGGTACTTTCACTGGAACAACTCATGCAGGGGGTGGTGCCGGTATAGCATAGGGATTCAGGCGGATGATCGCTGGCAGTGGAGGGGGACGACAAAGAATCGGTAGGTTGTAGTTCGGTGCCTGAGCGTGGAACGGTACTGATAAAATGAAGACACAAAAGACTGATTTAGGTGTTCTTAGGACCTTTTAGTACTATTCTGACTGGTCGTTGAATTTTGCACACCGAACGGATGAAAATGGCACTGCCGAGAAGTATAAGGTGGATTATATAATTCCTGTGCCTTTCACGATGCACGACTTCGGGTTGAACCTTGGCTGAACTTCTTGTCCTGTAGCGCCCTGCGATGCTGCATCGGTGGAACGACGCATCGCCAGGTTTGAAACATAGTGACTTTTGCCCCAAAACAGAGAGTGAAAATTTAGTTTCGTGAAAAAATATGAAATGGTCACTTTTTGTCAGAATCACGGCTGCAAAAATGACTTTTGGTCGGAGTCACTGCTACAGAAATGACACATCTGGACGTTTTCTGAAATAGACTGAATCTATGTCACACACGTAGAAGCAGAGTGAAAAAAACAAAACGTGACAGTAATGACTATCGTGCGATTTGTGGCAACCCTGCGCATCGCCCGGTCAACTCAACTCGGTCCCAGTGGACCGGATGACTCAGTGCCATCATAAGGCATGCCTTTACGTCAAACTTTCACACTCTGCAACCCTGCGCCTGCGTTCTTAGGTCTGCGGAAAACGCAAACGCTCGAGGGGCTGCTCACTCTAAACAAACGATGTACACCAAGTGGCGCGTGCCGCGGTGCCGTGCTGTGCCGAGGTGTACACCGGTGGCAGAGAGAGAGCAACCCCTCGCAAACGCTATCATCGTGGTGTGAAAGAACCAGATGGAAGAAAGACGTTTGGATTCTCCCCTGCCAAGATTCTTTTATTACAGGATACCCTCGCTCGATTTTTATCAGTAATTTCCCAACATGAGCTATTGATCAACGCTAATTATCTTAGCATATTCGGCGATAACTTTTCCTCTAACGACTCAGCTCTGTCCATACAAAGAAGGCTTGCATTGCCCTCTATGGAAGTGAATGAAAGGCTTTTTTGTCTCGAATGCTTCTCCCGGGTCGTGATTAGGCCACACGGGTGATACACTGTATGCATAATTTGATTACAAATTTGCATCTCATTAAACTCTAATCATGCAAATCGCATGTAGTGGATTCAAATACAACCGTTGGAGAAAGTTTGCAAATGCCTGGTATGTGCAGACGAGGGGCATTCCCGCCCAAAGGATTCCCACTAGGCAACATGGACATAATGAGCGTGTTCCACGTTTCACCCTACTTACAGTAGTTACTACGAATTACGTCACGAATTTTGGCTTCTTGGCGTCAAGGTTGGAACGATTTTTTCTATTTTCGGTCAAATCTCATGACACAGGCTAATCCGGCCAATCACGTTACAGCGATTCGTAGTAACCAAGCTTACGACGCTCCCGACCATGGTAAGCAAATAGTTATTACTAGTTACTATTTCGAGAGGGCTGGAACGGTCAGCGTAGCAACTTTTTACGTGGCTGGAAGTAAAATAGTAATTAATAGTTACTATTGTTAGAAGGGTGGAACACGCTCAATGCAGATAGTGCTCCGCTCGCCCTTCTTTGAAAAGGTTAAAATTGGTTTGGCCTTGCTGGACAAAACAAGACCAAAGGTTTCGATGGGATCCCAAAAATTCAATATCTGATCCAGACAACTGGGTCTTGTCTTAGCCAGATCCAGTCTTCGCCAGACTCCTTGAACATTTTTACAATTAAAATTCAGAAACAGATTAAGGCCAAATAGCTAATCACCTGAGAAAACCAAGTTCAGATTTGGATTCAGCATGTGTGTTTACCCCTATAAGTCATATCTGTTTTGACGAAAACTTCCTGCCACTTCTGCCAATTTCCCGGTACCGGCCGAAATCAGGGTATCTTCTTTCCCCAGTAATGAACATCTAATCAACTTCAAATAGAAATTTTGCTTATAACAAATTTTCCGATTCCAGCCGGATTCCGGTCGAACTATATGTCCGGGTAAAATATGATTGTCATACAGGGACTCAGCATCTCTTCTTACCCCTAAATCGCTTATCTAATCAACTAGAAATAAAACTTTGACTTCCAACAGTTTTCCGGTTTTGGCCGGATTCCGGACGAACTACATGTCCGGGTAGAAACTTGTTTTCACACAAGTGTTCAGCATGTTTTCTTGCCCTAAATCGAACATCCAATCAACTCCAAATTAAACTTTTAATTTTGACAAACTTTCCGGTTTGGGCCGGATTCCGGTCGAAATACTTGTCCGTCGAGAAAATAGTTTTCACCATCGTCTTCAGCATGTCTCCCTACCTCTAAATCGAACATTTAATCAACTTCAAATAAAACTTTTACTTTCAACAAACTTTCCGGTTTGGGCCGGATTCCGGGCGAAATACTTGTCCGTCGAGAAAATAATTTTCACCATCGTCTTCAGCATGTCTTCCTACCCCTAAATCGAACATCTAATCAACTTCAAATAAAACTTCTACTTTCAACAAACTTTCCGGTCGAACTACTTGTCCGATGACAAAATGGTTTTCACCATCGTGTTCAGCATGTCTTCTTACCCCATAATCGACTATCACATTAGCTGTTTCAAAATATTTTGTTTGTCCCTTAATTTCAATCCCCTCCCCCACCCCTAAATGTAGAGCTACAAAGCCCATCTACGAACTTGACTGGTCCGACGACCCAACGAACCTTCTCACCAAGTTTCATCAAAATATCTCATTCCCTTCGAGAGTTATCGTGCTTACAGACGGACGGACAGACGGACGGACGGACGGACAGACGGACAACTTTTGCGATGTCATAGGTATCCCTCCACTTACGTTTTGGGATCCCAAAAATAGTAGTCTCTGAATTACTTAATTCTATAACTCTTCATTCTGCTCGAAATATGTGATCTCCAGCCAGAGGCGTTACTAGCCAAAATGGTTGGGGGGAGGAGGTATTTACCGACTAGCTGGTCATTTTTACCCACTGCTTGTAGGAAAAAACGACAGTTTAGACGAAAAATTGACCGAGTTTAAGAAAAACTGCCGTTTTTAAGAAAAAGCTACCAATTTTGCAAAAAAAAATACTGTTTTGAAGAAAAATCGACTGTTTCCAGGAAAAAAAAACGACTGTTTTTACGAAAAATCTCGGCTTATCGCGCAGACTTGGCATTTTTGTTACCGACTGGCTAACAACATTGGGAGGGGGCGCCCCCCCCACCATACGCGACGCCCCTGTCTCCAGCGCCAAACTAGGAATTGGACGAAAGAGGCACTGCATAAGTCAAGACTGAAGAAGATTTCATACTGCATTATGTCCTGTTTTGACGAGCGCGTGATGAAATTCATAAACGTCTTCATTGTCTTTGTTCTGTTAACGGGTGGATAGCGAGGGCTGTTGTTAAAGAGTAAATATCTACCTGTAACTTTTCCTTCTACCAAAACTATCATAATTTTGTATTTTTTTTTTAATGCGATTACATTCATTTCCTTCAGTTGTTAATTTGCAGTCTCCTCGACTCCCTTGCTTGTGGCTTGTCACTCATTTTGATCGATTAAGTTTTATCCTATAAGGTTTCTTAACTTTCCTTCGTCGAGCAGCAAAAATCATCTGTTAAAGGACCCCTCTCACTATTTACTCTTCAACTTACAATATTTTAAAATATCTGAATATTTTAGTGCTTTCAACAAATAACCCATGGTTTAGGCTGTTTTAAGCCTTTTTCGAGACCCGTTGACTTATAGCAAAAACAAGGAAACAATTTACATAACCGGTTTTTCTGAAGGAAGAACTTCTCGCAGACAGCTGTCGAAAGCGTGAAACACATCAAAGGTAGCAACACACGGCAAGTGAGAGAATCAGCGTGGTTTTGTTAGAGGGGTTAAATCAATCAATCAATCAAACAAGTTTAATCCGAATATCTAAAAGCTAGAAAAGGAATACAGATTTACAAAATACACAGACACACAAGAAACAAATTAAGTAATACACTTACAAGAAATTATCAGAAATAAATGATGGGATGAAACTACGTAAACATTGGGAAGAAGAATTAGCGGGATATGGGGAAAACTGATTGCCAGTCACGGACTTGCTCACCGACCAAGTCCGTGCTTCCCTGCAAGGTGCTGCAGCGCTGCCACTTCAACCAAGAAGAAAGTGAATCTGAAAACGCATATTGTGCAAAAGCAAAGAAGTGCTGCAGCAGCGATGCGGCAGTGCTATTGCAACAAAAACGAGGCTCAGATCAATTTTATCTCCAGCTTTTTGAATTGAAGTTCTTGTACGAGTTGCTCGAGGAAGCTTTTATTGATCGTCCGTAGAAATCTGGCTGTAGTGCTTGTGTTGTTGTCACTGGTGTATCTAAGCACGATGAAAAATTTGTAGCCTGCGTAGTTGTATGATAGCTGTACGAAAAAGTTGCATTTAATACTATGCAATAGTATAGAATACTATCATTTAATATGCCTGAGACTGGGCCAGCCTTATGCAGTAGTATCCAGTAGCATCCAGTCTTTCCATAGTAGCATCCAGTCTTGCTAATAGTAGCATGCACTAGAATGCAGTAACACGGTAGCCTTGAATTAGAAGCATGTACTAGCATCAGTTAGTACTCTATGCTACTTTTTCGTACAACTTCATACTACTATTTTAAGATAAATTTTTCATCGGGAGGTGTCACTGGTGTTTCTGTAACCAAGTTACCAACAACTTATTAGGGGGCCCTTGGTGAGTTGGTACAGTGCAGTTGCGCCCTTCATGTCTTCACTTAGGAAAAGCAGTGTTTTTTTCCTCGAATAACAGGAACATTGACCGTTGAATGATACAAAATTTGTAGTCTGCGTAGTTGTATGATAGTTGTAGGAAAAAGTTCCATGTATTGATATGTAAAAGTAAAGAATACTATAATTAAATGTGCCTCAGACTGGGCCAAGCTTAAGCACTAGTATCCAGCCTGCTAATAGTAGCATGCAGTAACACGGTAGCCTTGACATAGAAGCATGTAGTAGCATCAGTTCTTACTGCATGCTACTTTTTCGTACAACTTCATACTGCTATTTTGGGATACATTTTTCACAGCGTTTACTTATTAATCTCATTACACGATATAAGAATAAAATTGTTTCTCCTCTTCAGGTCCAGTGAAGACGATTACTGCCCCATAGACGACGTCGAATTCATCCAAGAGAACGTGCTATTTGTTTTACAAGGTCTCTTCTCGAATCTGGGTATTACGAAAGCATATCTTAAGGATAGAGAATAAATTGCACTCTTAGTCTGCACTGACATGGGTCCGTGAGTTTAAAGTTTTAATTTTTGGTACTACCGGAACCCTAGGCCATGGGCGTTTGTGTCCGTGAGTTTGTCATTTTCAACCAAATAGTTGTTTACTACCGGTAGCCTAGCTTAGCTCTTCACATGTGGGTTCCGGTAGTTGATCTTTCCCATTTTATATTCTATGAAGGCGTATTCTCGCCGTTACCCGAGGACTCCACTTGAGGTGTCCCCCGCGTTTGTGTGTGTCCCAAGGACTCACTTCCCGTAGTTTCGCGAGTCCCCACGGATGGGGAGTGCTCCGATTACCATCACCATCCTCAAAAAGGACTCCCTTTCAGATTCGGAGGGGAATCAATTTTGCTGGTGTTGGTGCAATATAAAATTAATTGAAAGCAATCAGAATAAAAAAAAAACAAAGATAAAGTGTATACAGAGGCGTATTCTCGCCGTTCCCCGAGGACTCCTCGGGGAATCGAAGTGAACGACGAGAATAGAGGGAGTCACTCCACGCGGACTCCGCCTACAGCAACAGCGAGAACACGGGGAATGCCTCCAGAATGGATTTTGTTAGAAAATAAAATATGCAGTTGACGAAATTAGTCGGGATCCACTTCATTTTAGGTTTTGCTTATTCTGACTGTTTTTATTTAATTTTACATAGCACCAACACCAGCAAAAATAGATTCCCCTCCGAATCTGAAAGGGAGTCCTTTTGATGATGGTGATGATAGTCGGAGCATTCCCGGCCCTTTGGGACTCGCGAGAATACGGGGAGTCAGTCCCTGGGACAAACAAAACGCGCGGACTCCTCAAGTGGAGTCCTCGGGGAACGGCGAGAATACGCCTCAGATTCCAGACTAATTTCGTCAACTGGATATTTTTTTTTTTCGAACAAAATCCGTTTCAGAAGCATTCCCCGTGTTCTCGCTGTTTTCTGTACGCGGAGTCCGCGTGGAGTGACTCCCTCTATTCTCGCCGTTCCCTTCGATTCCCGAGGAGTCCTCTGGGAATGGCGAGGATACGCCATAAGTCAGTGAAATTCTGGAATCCTAGCTTTAAGCCGAACTATTCCATAAGTTCCATATTCCGTGTATACACTACCAGAGCACAAGCTCCAGTTAAATAGTTTCCGGTATCAACTACCGGTGCAGAGTTGCCACATCAGGACTTTTGGCCCAAAACAGATAGTGAATTGGGAGTGAAATTTATTTTCATGAAATATTCACTTTTGTTCGGAATCACATCTGTAAAAATGACACATCTTGATTTTACTTTCATGAAAAAAACTGGAAATAGTCACTTATGGTCGGAATCCCTGCTTCAAAAATTACACATTTGGTCATTTTCTGAAATAGAGTGGTGTTTATGTCCTACGTAGGACAAGAGTGACAAAAACAAAATAGAGTGACAATTCACACTATCGTGGGACATATGGCAACCCTGCAGCGGTGCCCTATCTTCTGAGTACATAATAAACAGGCTACCCGCGACAAATCTTCTATACACATATGTTCTATAGATATAGCTGGTGCTTTTGACAATATAACGCATTCTCAGGCCCTATTTTCTCTCATTACTTCTGGTGTGAATCTGTCTGTTGTCTATCTGTTAAAATTTTGGTATGGTCATTCTTAAGTAAGGTTCAAATGGCAAGGTAGCTTGTCAGAGTATTCCTGTCCGAACTGGTGTTCGCCAAGGGGGAGTCTTATTCAAATCGGCCATATCTTCTTGTCTCGATTCTTTGCATCCTCCTTACTTCTATAAAGACTATGCCTTAAGCTACATAGCCTTCTCGGACGACTTGCTCTTAGTAAGCCGTAGTCGATCCACACTCACAAAAAATGTAAGTAAGCTGTCGTCGGAACTTCTCAAAATTGGCCTTGAAGTTAACCTGTCAAAATGTGAGTACCCGCATTTCAACCCTTCGTCAAATGGTTCGAGTGCATCCAAAGCTTCTATATCTCATCGTCAAATCAACAGACTCTCTACGGTGGCTCGGCATAACGTTCAAATCTTCATTGTCAAAATTTTGCTCTTCGGTTTTGAAGAAGTTTATAAATCGTAAAGCATTGGGAAATTTGTACAGCACCTTCTGCGCTCCGTCTATACTATTTTGTTCTGGCGTAACTCATGTTCTGCGAAAGAAGGAGATAAAACAGATGAGATCATGTTATTTTAAATATGCAAAGCACCTGCTCCACTTGTCGAAATTATGCCATAACCATACTTTGACGGAGAAGTTCAAAATTCAAGATGCAAGTGTGACCCTTTGGATGTTTCCTCCTCGCTTTCAGAAATCATGGACAACAGGGCCCAACCAGCGCACGACGTCGTCCACTGCTTCCTGACCAAAGATTGAAAATTAAGTTTCTTTTTCAGCGTGTTTATGTGTTTTGTTTATTTTCTTTATTTTTATTCATTTACTCCGCCTTTTCAAAATGGCGGGTCATAAATAAATAAAGAAATTAATTAATTCCGTGAGGCTGCTGGACCGGGAGCTGCACCACGAAGATTCCGTGAGCTACTTTCATTTACTACAGGAATGGGAGCCAGCACATACAAGGTTCCGTTAGTCAGTGACGTCAACTCTCGGAATAGTAGCTCGTATGATCCCGTAGAAAATAAAGTATGGCTCCCGGTTCTCTAGACAGTGCCTCCCCCGGGTGGTCACCCCCGAGTGTCCAATTGGACCCAACTACCGGGGTATGTTCACCGGACAGAACCGGGAAGGTTTGGCCTGACGACAAAACTCTTCTCCATATTTGACAATGTATCTGCATTCTGCAAACATATCTAATTGTTAACGTTCAAATTTCAACCCGACTATCCTTTCGGTTAAAACCGAAGCACCAACGCAGCAAGAACATTTTGGGGTTTTAGTATGGTCTGTGACCTCATTTGCTGTATCTTGTCACAGAATGTAGAAGACTAGATGGCGTCTTAGAATTTAAGTGGGAGGAGCCTCAAACCCTGCTTCTTCAGAAGTAGTTTCCTAAAGAGTGTTAGTTTCTTTACTTACGTCATCTAGCGGGCTTTGGCGTATCAAGTGGAGTACCTAACGGGTTAGACCAGAAACAGGCAGAAGCTTTGTACCTGAATCGTAGATTGCGCTGCAGCCGCTAATTTTTCGTCGACTTGAGGAACTATAGTGAGCATGGGTGGATAACAGCAAGAACAATAGAACTTTTGTCTTTGGTCACCTGCATCGAGTATGAAATATTTACTCCAGCTTTGAGCTGATGTTGACACCTGTTTACTCCTCTTCCATCTTCACTTCACCATTAGCTGCGTTCGTTGCACTCCGGGCTGTCTCTGGTGTTTAGTCACCAGTGTCCGGTTCTTCCTTAAAACACGTTTTTTTGGTTCATCTGTGAGTTGATGAAAACCGGCTAACTCCTCGCTGCAGCAGGGCTCACGAGCAGGTTCTGGTTAGTCCGCACCGGTGAGATAAAACCGGACACTGGTTAGTTCAAAAACGGGTTATAAGACTGGTGAGAAGTCACCGGTGAATGCAAAAACGGCTTATAAGAAAAACCGGAGACCACCGGTGAGAACTCCCGTGACAAAGAACGCAGCTATTGCTTATCGCACAAGAAATATTGAAGGAGGCGTACTCCGCACGCCGACCCGCTCTGGAGCGCGTCCATAGAACCAATCAGCTTTGACTGCTAGATTTCTTCTTCAGCGACTTAACAGCGATATAGCTATTTGTAGAGGTAACGAAACGTTATGTGGCGCGAAGCTAGTAACCTCCGCTCGTTTGCGTCGGGAGTCGGCCGTATTTTACTCAACTCAGCTTGTTTGTATGACCGAGATACGGAGACAGCAGTTCTATCTCGTTATTTGTTCTTGGTATCACTCACTTCGTTTGGATGCCAAAAATGTATTAAATGAAGTAACATTCTTTCAAGGTACCATGAAAATACAAGAACACATACACAAAATCAACTGACCAACAATCATGGCACACGTTTCGAAATGGCAAACTTCAAACAAACACATAAAAACTTACAAAATATAAACAGTAACAAAAACAAGTTTAATATCGGTTATCACATATGGGACGGATTGTCCGGCCTAAAGGCACAACAGAATGTATTACTTCTCATTTTTTTGCAGATACCATGGTATCTGATACCACGGTCTTAAGGTGCTTTTGCATACGCACCTCATAAAATCCAATGACGGATTGCCGTTAGATGCGCTAGAGAAACAATAACAATCACACGTGAAATCTTGGTACGTTATCTGAAGGGTGAATAAGCGATTAGGGTTTCGCTTCGTATCGAATCGCGCATTAGCCCCGTCGAAAGTCAACCAGCACTCAGCAAGAAAGCCAGAATTGACTTGATGAAGTTTGATAGAACAGAATTTGGTAGAGCACAAATAGAGGCAGAAGCATTTTAAACAGTTTTAAACATTTCTAGGCCTAAGAGGAACTAAAAATAGCCAAACAAACTTGGATAAACATACACCAAGAGGTTACGTGTCATTGTTTACTTTATGCTAGCTCAACTAGCGGCCAACTAAGAACTAATCTGGAAGGAATTTCATGAAAGGCGTATTTACTGAGCATCTGTCCAGTTCCGTTGGTATCTGAACAAATAATCTCACTTATATCATCCCCAGCTCCGTTTTTTTGTCAAATTGGTTGGAAAGAAGCATATGTGATGTGAGTGGAATTTCTTTTTGGCCCCAAAAGCGCCAATACTCTATATAACTAAGTCCAAAACACGCCAGTGATTCTCAGGAAGAAGGAGTAAACGTATCCGTAACGACTCAAACTCAATGACTCAAATCCTGAGCCAGCGCAGCTGTGACACCGTTTCTTCCGTTCTTCCGCAGGTACCCGGAGATTCTTCATCGGAAGGGAGAGATAGTCATCAAGTGTATTCGGTAATTGATGTTTTGAGCAACCGTAGTATCAGATACCATAGTAACTGCAAAAACAAGTGCAGGTCCAGTTACCGCGGTAACAGATATCATCGTATCTGCAAAACAACTAATGTAGCGTTTAGTCATCAATCAAAACATCAGTAACATCAACAGCAATCGAAACATAAACAGTAACAACAGGAACTCACTATCGGTTACCACACGCTGGACGGATTGTCAACATAGTTACCACTAACGGATTGCATTGTCTGTTAAGCCCCGTTGACAAGCATGCCTAGCCAAGCAGAGGCGTTACTAGCCAAAATGTTTGGGGGAGGGGGGAGAAGGACGAGCCACTTACCGACTGGCTGGTAATTTTTTACCGACTGTTTCTGCAGAAAAAACGACTGTTTTCAACAACAAAAAATGGCTGTTTTGAAAAAAATCGACTGATTTTCAGAAAAATCCACTGACTTTCAGAAAAACCGACTATTTAGACGAAAAATCCATCAATTTTCAGAAAAAACGACTGTTTTCATGAAAACTCGGTTATTTTTTACCGAATGGCCGGCAGCATTGGCGGGGGTGGGGGTGGGGGGGCCCCAGTCGTGACGCCCTGTAGCCAAGCACCGATGACTAGGCACGTGCCTACCATCACCGTTCACATCCATGCCTAGGCACAGATTTTGGGCCAGGCGCGGAGTTCCAGGCTCTAGAACTCGCTGCCTGGCTAGGCTTCGGCAAGTGCCTAGGCATCTGTGCTTGATTAGGCATGCTTGTGAACGCGGCTTTAAAGTAGCATTTTGTGCATTGTTTTATACAGTTTAACGAACAAATGGATCAGCCTTCAAAATACTGAGATGAACTTTCAAAGCTCTACTCAGCTTGAGAATTCGCACTCTGTTTCTTCGGTCGTTTCTCAAACTTCGGGCTTTTCAATTGGCTCCGATGCGAAACTCCGAAATCCGGATAATAGATATCCGAAATCCGGATACTTCATCCAGCGGGCTTGCCATAAACATTACTTGGGAAACAGATGCGTCACGAGAACAGCCGAACTAAAATGCTGTTTTCTACTATCTTTTATCGTCTCTAATGCAGACTATCACTACTGCCCTGAACTGCCGGATGCTTAATACACTGTTAACTAATACATCAATTGTAACTATAAACTATAGAACACATTGATAATAATAATATATTAATAATGTTTTATAAGTAGTGAACTGAAAGACAAAAATGCTCCGCAGCTGGGATTTGAACCCAGGACCCTCTGCTTACAGGGCAGGGGCTCTACCATTTGAGCTACCGAGGGGCTTGTGAACAGAGTTCGCAAACCACTACAATAGTCTGGTAGACCATAGGAGCAGTGATCCAGCCCCAAGGCAAATTCATCTATCCAGTTCATCCCCTTGTCACTGAAATCAATAATAATACATAATGGAGTCCTAGACTTCTAAATTATGTTCGAAAAAAACTGTTTCTAGTTCATTGTCACGGTACAAGTCCTTCTGCAAAGTGCCATTTATGTATTATTATTAATAATGTATTGTTTTTTTCTATCTATGTGACCATATAATGTCATGCAATAAGTATACTGGTTGATCGATGGACTGCTGGCGGATACAAATTACCGCATGAAAGAAAGTTTAAAAAAAAATCGCTAGAGCTAGAAATAAGGCGAAGGAAGAAGTGGGGCGAATTAGCATTACTATACGTGGTCCTTACGTGTAAGTAAAACTTTAAATCTCAATGTTTTAAGGAATGCTTGTAATTTCTTAAAACCAACGATTAAAAAAGAAAAAAACAACAATATCCTGGTATTTAAGAAAAAATGCAACGAACTTCAAAACAAATTTCACGGTATTTTCGGTACTATGGCTATAACACGGGCTATTTTGATGGCTAGTCTTGGTAGTACCATTTGGTTTATTTCCTCAGCCGCTGATCAGCTTATGGCACAATAAAACGGTAAAGGTAAAAGACAAGGAGAACAAGACCAAAGGTTTCGATAGGTTCCCAAAAATCTAAGGATTTGATTGAAACAATTGGGTTTCGTCTTTTGAGTCTCTGTCAGATTCCTTGAATATTTTTACTGTTAAAATTAAGTTCAAAAACGGATTCTTCTTGCCCGATACCGAATCTCTTTCACAAACAACTTTGAGCTTCAACCAAATTTTTAGTTTCAGCCGAATTCGTGATGAACCTTTTGTCCAGCTAGAAATCTAAGTTCACATATGGATCCAGCGGACCTCCTTATCCCCTCAATGAATATCTTATTAGCTTATAAAACATACATAATGTTTTACCGTAAATTCCAAACCCATCCTCTGCCTCTAAAGATAGGACTAAGACCCATCTACGAACTTGACCTGTACTGTACCAGTGAATCCTCATTGACCAACATCCCCGCTTGACATTTCCTCGTTTGAACATTATATATCAACCCCTTCGACCTTCAATTACACTAGATCTCTCCGACGTCACACAGAATAAACAAATGAATTCCGACATCCACGCGCAGAGCTATACTAGTTTGTGAATAAAGGGGTAGGGACTGCTAAAGCCGAAAACTGGTCGACAAATTTTGTTCCGGTTTTCGCCGGATTCCGGGTGAACTACTTGTCCAGTAAGGAAATAATTTCCATATTCGGATTCAGCATGTCTCCTTATCCCTACATCAACTATTTCAGTAGCTTTTAAAAATAATTTTCTTTGCCCGTTAATTTGGAACCCCCTCCCCCACCCCTAAATATAGGGCTACAGAGCCCATCTACGAACTTGACCTTACCCTTGACCCAAAGAATCCTCACACCAAGTTTCATCAAAATATCTCATTCCCTTCGAGAGTTATCGTGCTCACAGACAGACGGACAACTTTTGCGATGTCATAGGTATCCCTTCACTTACGTTTTGGGATCCCAAAAAGAACGACTTACTTGATAGGCATATCACGCAATACAAAAACTAGTAAAAGTAACAGGCAAGAGAAAAGTAACAACATACAATAACAGTAACAATAACAGTACAGGACGCTATACCGAATAATATGCTAGGCACACGACGTCGGCTACGATTCACAGCAAATCGAAGTCGGAGACATCTATCGGGAACTCCCAGTCGTGCCCGTCTTCACTTCCAATGGTACCCTTCGAATAAAGAAATGATATGAAATACGGCCCCGAGATTCCGGAACGGAAAGCATTGGCGACTACAGAAGCGTTTTGCTGCTAGTCTACTAGTTTTCCTGCTAGTTCTGTATTCTGAGACTAAAAGATTTAAAACGTATTAGGAATTCGTATTCCAAATATTGTATATTTCTTTTATATCTTCCCCGTCGTTACAGGAATTCCCGCGTAACTGTGAACTTTTTACAATACGACCCTTGTCCATTACCTATACGTTTCTTCCTTTGACCATTTATCCATTTTCCATCTGAGAAGAATATTTTTTAGACCCTATTAGTCCCTTCTTTCTGTGTTTTGTTTCCTGCATATTTACTGCGTTATCGAATTTTTCCTGTTCTTTTTTGTTCTCCGCTATTTCCTTTTTCTTGTCTAGTGCGTTAATAAACGCACTGGTGTTCCAGATATTTCGGAGAAATTACTAATGCTACATAGGAAGTTGTCGGGTTCAGCCTACTCTCGGTTTTCACGACACCACCCCCTTACCCCCCTGTTTATGTGCTAGTGTTTTTTGTATAGTTATTTTTGTATTTTCTTCCTTTCTTTTCTTTATTGTACTCCACTTGTTTTTCCTCTGGAACTTGTGGGTAAGAAATAAATTATTATTATTAAACATTTCATCAGCATCATCACGTTTTGTCGGCCCATAGTATCCCTCAAACGAACCACGAAAGCATTTACGCTTAAAACAGACTGCCCAAATCTCCATATTCGAGTTCAGTTCAGTGTGGTTTAGTCCTATTTGTCACCCAATGACCATCATCATCGTCAATGTTTAACAAAACCTCTGCTATAAATCGTCCAATTATAGGGCGATTCTGACATTTTCACGGATTTCGCTTTCCAAAAACCAAAACCAGAATCCGCTGACCGCAAGAACAAACGGAAAGTCACTGCGCCTTTACAACTCCTCGCAGGCTTTCCGCGTACGGAGTGGATTCACTTTTCACGTCACTTTTAAAACTAGCGAAGCGCAAGAACAGCATCGGAAAGCGAAGCGAGTTTTAGCTGCAGTCGTAAGAACACACGGCGGATGAGCCAGCGCAGCTTTCTATACCTCCCTAGTCGCTCGCTCGTTCAGGTAGTGTTTTGTAGGCATAAATTGAGAAAATTGCTATGAAATTGCCAATTACTATGACTATATAAAAGAATTATATGTTTATTTATTTATATGTGTGGCTGTCCATCTATCTGTAAAGATGTTATACAGCAAATAAACGTTATCTCGTTAAGACAAATAAATGCAAATACGGAAGTTAGTTGCATTGGCATTATAGACACGACGGGTCCTTTAAGCAGAAAGTGCGAACTTCCATGATAATGAGAGTTTTGCACTACCTTTGAACTGGAGGCTCTCTTTTCTGTTCGTTAACTTATGGGTCTTTTGCACTATGTCCGTGTGACGGATGCTAATAACAGGGCTAGGGCGGGTAAACATAGACCAATCCGCTTGGAGCGCCGCTGAACTGGTATAAAGCCATGTTGTGGCTCAAGAGTCCCGAGCCCAGTCATATCATACCCAACAATGGTGTAAACACATACGCCATCTAGGCAAAAAGTTGAGGTTACTGCGGATAGATGGCGTATGTCTGTAGTCATCATTGTGTAGTTATTTGGATGATGCTGATCCATCGTGATCTGTGGAACAGATGCCTAACAAAACCGACGTAGCGTCACCGGACACGCTGATTGTGACTAGATACTCACTAGGTCAGGCCCGAATTTACCGGATTCTGTTGAGATCCGATGGAGGCTTACGCAAAAATCTTCTTAAAGCATCGATGACAATAGTTGCGTTTTTTCAGATACCATGATATCTGATACCACGGTCAAAAGGTGTTTTTACAGTTATCGTGGTATCTGGCCAGTTATCGTGGTATTAGATACTCAGATACTACGGTCCGACCGTGGTAACTGGTCGTGGTATATGAAAAGTCATCTCACTTTCATCAAAATGTGTCAGATTGGTGAGAAAGAAGTTTAGCACTTTGTGATGTAACTGGATATAAGGTTTTCTTTTGGAATGACTTCGAAAAGTGCAATTTCGGCAATAGACGTTTTTGCAGAGTTCCGTGTATCAGATACCACGATAACTGCAAAAACGACTAATTGCAGATCTAGTTACCGTGGTAACAGATACCATGGTATCAGCAAAAACGCAACTGGTAGCGATTATAACACGCGAACAGTTAAGGCATAACGTTTAGAAAACCATAGCAAATAACATGACACTGCGCTTCTTTGTGTTATCTAGTCGATAGTGACAAACGGATACGTAAGCTGACTAGAAGTTAACTTTCCAGTCTGAACGGCTTGAGCCTGAAGAGGACCCTTGCCAAGAGGGGCCAAAATGTCGCTCTAATAGCATTCAGTCAGCTTAGGCTGAATATTTACTTAGCCTATATTATCTGTTCAAATCTATGTATTAGTCTGCATAAGGGTTTCTGCGTCATCGTTTCTTCAGGCTCAGGTTCAGGTTCGCTTATTATTTTCACTGATTGTACACACGTAAATTAACAAATACTCCCGGCAGAGGGCAAAGCGCCAGTGACACGGGAGTGAACTAGTCCTTGACTACCCAGAGCAATTTGATCTGAATACCAGAAAACGGGATCGATTACTATTTTTCGTAATCACGCCCGTCACATCCTTCTCGCAGTATAAGCTGAGGTGTCTAGCTTTTTATGCAGCCTATTACACCAGAACGGGAGTTTGTCAAATCTCTGAATCACCCAATCAATAAAAATATTTTCCCTTCCAAAAAGCTTGCGAAAAGGCGCCCTCGAACGAAAAGCGAAATACACTACAGAGTAGCGGCAAAACCTATGCTTTCAGTGCATTGGTAATGGACCGTACTCGTTGCGGTGCCCACTTCGCTCTGGATATCCAAAGCGAAACAAACCTGCGGGTTTAAGAATTTCTAGTACAGCTAAGAAGCCGTCTGCACACACCGACGAAACAGGGGAGGTTGTATCTTTTTTTTGCTGTTTTTATGGCATTTGCCCTTCGACCAAGTTCTGTATAGCGATTGCAATTTCTATCCGTCAGTCGGTCTGTCGGTCCCGGTTTTGCTAGTTAGGACACTTCCACATAAGCTAGGACCATGAAACTTGGCAGACATACAGGGACCCGACCAGATTAAATAGGAAATAATAACTTCCCCGATCCGAGCATCTGGGGGGGGGGGGGGAGGAAGGAGGGGCAAGCCGAAAAATTGAGGTATTTTTAAGTTGCGAACGGGTGGTCGGATCTTGATGAAACTTGATATTTAGGATGACATCGTGTCTCAGACGTCCGCTTTAAATCCGGACCGGATAAACGCTTAGAGTGGAGGGACCGGGATGAAACTTGGTGGGAAGAACAAGCACAAGTCGTAGATACGTTATTGACATAAACGGACCGGATCCCGGCAGTGTGGGGGAGCTGGGGGGGGGGGGCGGATTTCTAGCGATCCCGCAAGTTCGGTATATTTCCTGATCTGCTAGGACGATGAAACTTGGCAGGTACGTCAGGGATCCGAACATAATGATGTGAGAATAGTAGTTCCCCCGACCCGACCATCGTGTGGGGAGTGGATGGATGGAGATTCCGGAATCTAGTGGCATGCGTAACTTTTGAATGGGAGATCGGATTTGAATGAAAATTGTCAGGTGGAAAGAGCTATCGACACAAATGTTCTGTCAAGTCCGGGTCGGATCCGACACCTGTGGGGGGATGGGGGGGGGGGAACTCGTGAAACGCTTAAAGCAGAGGGATTGGGACGGAACTTAGTGAAACGATCAAACATTAGACCTAGATACGAAATTGACGGAGCCTGATGGTTTCGGGGCTCTATGGGGGAGTTGGAGGGGTTTCCCGGAATTCCGGTAATCGCGACTCAGATATGCTTCACAGGTTAAATACTCTGCAGTACGGTACTAATTGTTCAGTGCTGGACACTGCACTATAAACAGATGACATTATACTTAACGAAATACCAAAGCAGTTAAAGAAGCTTCCTACCCATTTAATCAGCTAAGATACAAGAGATATAAAAGAAAGTAAGACCTCAGACCTGTTAATGTTATACGAATTTTAGTTTCATGATGAACTGCGTTCATGCCTGGTTGAGAATCCTCAACCAATGTTTCTGAGGCTGGATCTCCTGCACCAATTAAGTACTACAAGTAGTAATTACCATAGTTTCTAACTGACACCTAATAATTCCAAAAAGTGCCGGCGACATTTAATGCTAGATTATCCCTGAGCGAATGAAATAGAAGAAAATATATATTTATGTATGCGACAGATTGCACAAAATTCCAACCGGGTCCCACTGAACCGCCCGCTGAGAGGATGTATTTTACAAAGGGTATTTTATTTTACTGTTTTCGTTCCGATATAGCCTACGCTTTTTTTTCGGCTAATAATTCGCCAAATTCCTGTTCAGCGCTTCCAAGCGGGCTAGTTTCTGTTAATCCCTCTATGCCTCACCATCAGCACTTTGATCAGACATGAGTTGCGTTTTTGATCGAAGTTTGAAGTTACCTTCAACCTCGAAGGTCTCTGCTTAAATACCGTTTTTGGTCGCCGTCACAGTTTCTTCGTCCTTCAAACTCTGACCGTCGAACTTCGTGCGCTAGCAAGTTCGAAGTTTGCTTGAATCGTTGAAGAAACGTCGACCTGGCAAGGATCGCCGGAGTCGTAAAAACACTAATTAAGCAAACGATGAACTTCGACGGCGTTCAAAACGGAAATTAAGCAACCGGCTAATGGTGGGTTTACACACTGCGTAAAATCCGAGCGTATTTTATGCACGTTATGAGCTTGAAAACATTTCTAGTAATACGGACGTATTTGAGAAATCGGTCCGTTTTTTATTATTTCTCAAATACGTCCGTATCGCTAGAAATCTTTTCAAGCTCAAAACATGCGTAGAATACGCTCCGATTTCAAAATATGCTCGGATTTTAAGCAGTGTGTAAATGGACCATACGCGAACGGCGAACAAAACTTCGATAAAAAACGCAACTATGGTAAAGTAGATCCACAGGCTAGTGAGTGGAAAACCTGCTATCCGGGCCGGTAATGAAGGTTTTCCATATGTTTCAGCAGCAGAGAGTGAAAGTGACCCATTCCCCTATGCGATTAGACACAAACTTGTGTAGACATTGTAAAAAGTCGGATCCATAGGGTAGTGGGTCACTTTCTGCTGCTCAAACACATGTAAAACCTCCATTACCTGGGACACAGATGACAGGTTTTCCACTCACCTGTAGGTCTATTTTACCATGTCTGATCCAAGTGCCGATGTTGAGGCATAGGGGGATTAACAGAAACTAGTCCGCTTGGAAGCGCTGAACAGGAGTATGGCCAATTTCAAAACGGTTGTCGAAGGCACTTGATAATCTGCATTGGTTGTGTTTTAATGCGTGCTTAAGCGAACAGAAGATACATTAATAATAGGCTATTTATGAATCAGCTTTATCAGGTGTATCAGATTTGAATTATCGACAGCATTAGGCTTTCAATTCAAGGGCTAACCTTTTAATTCAATTTTTTTTTTTTTAAGGAATAAGTTATCTCTTTACCCAAGACAAAATTTTTTTTTTATCCTCTAATCTCTGCTTGCGCTTGTTTTTTTTCTTGTCAATTTATTAGCTTTAGTTCATTAGGTAAGTATGTTTTTTATTTTTAACCAAAACATTGGAAAAAAAATTAAGTACATGACTAATACCCTATTGTAGCAAAAAGAAAGTCCTAAGGACTTGTGCTGCAAATTACTGATACTACTTGTATCATTCTGAATAGAAAATAGAGAAGAATAGATTTTTTTTCTTTTTTTTTTCTATTTCTACTTTGTTTGACTTGTTTCCTTGAGCCCACATTCTGAATGACAGTTAGGCTCCACCTCTTGTCAGGCGGCAACTTTATGGTGGGACTTGAGGAGCAAATGTTGCCATTATTTTTTGTGAAAAATAATATAAATCCCAGTAGGTTTCCGCTGAAACGTAATGATGTTAGTTGAGACTTGGAAGTTGTGAAGTTAGTAACAGGGCATGAACGCAGTCAAAGCAAGTACCTACACCTGAAACTTTGCATATGTACACACTTGAATCTTGAAAATAAAACGACACAAAGAAAAAACATTAAAAATGAATTCCCCGGTGTCGTTACAACATTCACTGCGTAGACACAACGTGATATAGTTCGCATAGCGCGCGGCCCAGCTAATTTGACACAAATAACGCTTCGACTGACCATGGTACCATAGCTGCGTTCGTTGCCCTCCGGGCTGTCTCAGGTTCTTTGTCACCAGTGTCCGGTTTTTCTCTTATAATGCGCTTTTTGGTTCACCGGTGGGTTGACGAAAACTCCTCGGTAAAGCCGGGCTCCCGGGTAGGTTCTGGTTAGTCCACACCGGTGAGCTAAAACCGGACACCGGTTAGTTCAAAAACGGGTTATAACACAGGTGAGCAGTATCCGGTGGATGCAAAAACGGCTTATAAGAAAAACCGGAGACCACCGGTGAGAACTCCCGTGACAAAGAACGCAGCTCATGCTGTTCCGAATTCGTGATTTGTGTCAAATAAAGCCCTACAGTGTCAAACGGGGTAAATTTCTAAAATTTTCTCTTCGTTTATGTTATTCTACTTTCTATGGTCAAGTGAATATGCAACCTGTCAAGTGTAGATACGCGCTTTAAGTAGACTCTAAAACGAACCTCGAAGAAACTGAAACCCCTTGCGGGGGACATCAACATGTCTGACGCTCCTTCCGAAGAATTACCTGCACCAGAAGGGGAGCGACCCGACGCTCTCCCTCGTCGAAACTGGAGGGGGCGTTGTGAGGGAGTCTGGAATACTTCACGTTGCGGAGCTGCTGGAACCGCTGCTGAAAAAGATACTCTTCACGTGACCTTTAAGACAGAACATAGCATAAAGGGCTCTGACGATCTCTTGGATTCGCTTTCCCAAAAAGCAAAGCGAGAATCGGCCGAGCGCAAGAACAAGCAAAAAGCCGCTGAGCCTCAGTTGCACCTTTACAACTTCTCGGTGACATGCCGGAATCACTTTCCACTCGCGAAGTGGATTCGCTTTCCAAGTGCTGGCGGATACTAGCGGTGCGCGAGAACAGCTTTGGAAAGCGAAGCGACTTTTAGCCGAAGTCGCAAGAACAGCTGGCACATAAGCTCGCGGAGCTTTCCAGACCGCCAGCATAGCCCTTAACTGAATAGTGTTTATGAAGTTGTTAAAGGACCCCTCACCGTACGGAAAATCTCCACGTCGAATGCCATTTTACACCTCCAATCGAGGACGAAACGGCGTTTTTGGTAGCAAAAGGCGGGTGAAATTATAGCGAGGACGGATATATTGATGGCGAACTATACTTCGACCCACATTTTCGCTGCGAATATGAAGGCGAAGGAGAGAGAATCTCGTGTTCGCTATCGTGTTTAGTAAAGGGAGAAGGCGGAGTTCCCTTCGACCTTAATTTTAGCTGCGAACAAGATGGCGAAAGAGAGGGCGATTCTACATTTGCCTCATATTTGGCGAAGGGCGAGGGTGTATTCAACTTCGGCTTTGTTTTCGCTGCGAAGATGGTAGCGAAAGATCGTGGAGATTTCATCTCCACCTCGTTTTTGGTGAAGTGCGAGGGCGACCTTATAGTTTCACTGCGAAATTGCCATCAGGTGATAGTAATTGACGAGATGCAAAAGCAGTTGCATTGGGTGAGTAATAAGAAAGAATATTTGACGGTGCAAAAGGAATAAGTCAGTTACATTTAGAGCTATATTTCGGCCCTTCTTTGCAAGCGTCCCCTTCAGGCTCAAGCCGCACAAGCTGGAAATTTAACAGTCATTTTCCAGCTAATTTTTCAGGATTTTGAGGCAGTTCATTTTCCAGCTTGAGCGGCTTGAGCCCGAAGAGTACCCTTGCAAGAAGGGACGAAATATAGCTCTAATAATATGTAGCAGACTTATCCGTTTTGCACCGTCAAATATGATTCGCAGTCAGCACGGGCAGAAGGAATATTTATAATGAGACTAATGAGAGACAAACTACTTTCGAGCTTTACGTTTGCCAGAAACCTAGGAGCAAAGAGCAATCCAGTAAGCTGAAACACAATTCTTAAAGAAACTGATAATGCAAATAGTTAGTTTAATTTTTCTACACATTTTCCACATGCCTGCTACAATAACAAGACCTAAGGTTTCGATGGGATCCCAAAAATCTAATATTTGATCCAGACATTTGGGTCTGACCCAGTCTTCGCCACGCTAATTATCTGAGAAAACCAAGTTCAGATATACCTTTATAAGCCATATCTACTGACCGAAACTTCCTGCTTTACTTGTGCCAAATTTCCGGTTTCGGCCGAATTCCGAGCGAACTACTTGTCAAGCAAAAAAAGAACAATTCTCAAATGAATTCAGCGTATTGAACTTCATTGACTTGATTGATGTCCTTATCCCTATAAAGAACATCTAATAACTTCAAATAAAACTTTAACTTATAAAATTTTCGGTTTCAGCCGGATTCCGGACGAATTATATGTCCGGGTACAAAACAGATTGTCATATACAGACTTTTCTTAGCCTTAAAATCTAATCACCTTCAAAGAAAACTTTCGCTTTTAACAAATTTTCCGGTTTGGCCGGATTCCGGGCGAACTAGTTGTCCGACGAGAAAATGCTTTTCATCATCCTGTTCAGCATGTCTTTTTACTCACATTCGAACATCTAATCAACTTCAAATAAAACTTTTAATTCTAACTAACTTTCCGGTTTTTGCCGGATTCCGGACGATCTACTTATTCAAAAAGAAAATGGTTTTGACCGTCGTGTTCAGCATGTCTTATTACCTTATAATCGACTATCACATTAGCTGTTCGAAAATATTTTGTTTGCACCTTAATTTGTACCCCTTCCCCCACCCCTAAATGTAGGGCTACAGAGCCCATCTACGAACTTGACCTTGCCCTTGACACAAAGAATCCTCACACACCAAGTTTCATCAAAATATCTCATTCCCTTCGAGAGTTATCGTGCTGACAGACGGACGGACAACTTCTGCGAAGTCATAGGTCATCGTCGATGTCATAGGTCATGTTTTGGGATCCCTCCACTTACGTTATGGGATCCCAAAACATTTGGTTAGATCCAAGGTCAAACTATGATTCCATCCTCCCCATATCGGGCGCTTCCGACCCGCACCGCTAGATGACACAGCGGTCGGATCGAGTCATGGCTTCATTTTGGGTCTTGGAGTTCTTGACGTTGCAAGTGCTAGAATGCTTATGATATAACTCCTTTAACACTAAAAGCCATAATTGGCCATGGTGAATATACAGATACAAAAAAAGGACCTCCAATAAATAAATTAGACTAATCCAATAACAAAACAATATAATAAATAAATAAGTCAGTTCTAAACAATTAATTCAATAAGTAATTCTTTCTTCCCAACTTATCTGCCGAAAACCACAAGAACAAAATTAATGCTTAACAAAATTGTTCCTACTTATTCTTGCAAAAAAAAAAGAGTTTAAAGCTATTTGACCTTATTATTGGGAAACCCATGACATCGCAAAAGTTGTCAGTCTGTCCACCCGTCCGTCTGTCAGCACGATAACTCTCGAAGGGAATGAGATATTTTGATGAAACTTGGTGTGAGGATTCTTCTAGTCTTTATTGGGAAACCCATGACATCGCAAAAGTTGTCAGTCTGTCCACCCGTCCGTCTGTCAGCACGATAACTCTCGAAGGGAATGAGATATTTTGATGAAACTTGGTGTGAGGATTCTTCTAGTCAAGGAAAAGGTCAAGTTCGTAGATGGGCCCGATAGCTCCATATTTACGAGAGGGTTCAAATTAAGGGGCGATTTTTTTTTTTAAAGCTAATGAGATAGTCGATTAAGGGATAAGTAAGACGACATGCTGAAAGAGAATGTGAAAACAATTTTCTCGCCGGACAAGTAGTTCACCCGGAATCCGGCCAAAATCGGACAGTTTGTTAGAAGTAACAGTTTAATCTGAAGTTGATTAGAAGTGCGATAAAGGGGTAAGGGGACATGCTGAATCAGAATATGTAAATGATTTTTTCGTCGGACAATTATATCGCCCGGAATCCGGCCAAAGCCGGAAAATTTGTCAAAATAAAAGTTTGATCTGAAGTTGATAGGGAAACATACGGAATCCGAATATTAATATTATTTTCTCGCTGGACAAGTAGATCGCCCGGAATCCGGCCAAAACCGGAAAATTTGTCAAAAGTAAAAGTTTTATATGAATTTCATTAGGTGTTCGATTTACGGGTAAGAAGACATGCTGAGTTCGTGCATAACAATCATTTTCTACCTGGACTACTTTCGAGCTTTACGTTTGCCAGAAACCTAGGAGCAAAGAGCAATCCAGTAAGCTGAAACACAATTCTTAAAGAAACTGATAATGCAAATAGTTAGTTTAATTTTTCTACACATTTTCCACATGCCTGCTACAATAACAAGACCTAAGGTTTCGATGGGATCCCAAAAATCTAATATTTGATCCAGACATTTGGGTCTGACCCAGTCTTCGCCACGCTAATTATCTGAGAAAACCAAGTTCAGTATACATTTATAAGCCATATCTACTGACCGAAACTTCCTGCTTTACTTGTGCCAAATTTCCGGTTTCGGCCGAATTCCGAGCGAACTACTTGTCAAGCAAAAAAAGAACAATTCTCAAATGAATTCAGCGTATTGAACTTCATTGACTTGATTGATGTCCTTATCCCTATAAAGAACATCTAATAACTTCAAATAAAACTTTAACTTATAAAATTTGCGGTACCTGGACACACACTTCGCCACGAATCCGGCTGAAATCAGGAATTTTTTTTAAAGTTGAAATTTTATCTGAAGTTGATTAGGGGTTCGACATAGTGGATACGCTGAATCCGTTTTCGAACTCCAATTTTTTTTAGTTCGCGTGGAATCTGGCTGAAACCGGAAATTTGTCAGAAGTACGGCAGGAACTTTCGTCAAAGTAGATATGACGCAGGCTATAGGAGTAAACACAAATGCTGTATCCATATTTGAACTTGGTCTTTTCAGATGATTACCATTTGCCTTAATCTGTTTCTAAATTTTATTAGTAAAGTGCTCAAGGAGTCTGGCGAAGACAGGACCTGGCGAAGACCCCATTGCTGGATCAAATATTACATTTTTGGGATCCCGTCGAAAAATTTGGTCTTGTTATTATTATCATATAAGCTACAAGAATCACCATCTCACCATTTTTCAGTTTCCTAATCCCCATTTTCAAATTTACTTTCCTATCTTGTTTTCGATCTCTTCTCCTATTTGTCAACCTTACGTCATCTTTACGAAAATAACTTAAGTTGAACTCCTTGCCTGCTTCCGCAAAGTACTTTACGCGGGTTAGCGGAGCAACTTTACGAACTTCGCGAACGAGTTCACGCACTTTATGAACGCCGTCTGAGCCGCCCTTAACAACAACTCCAGCCAGAAGTTTTTGCTTAACATATGTGATCTCATTAGAACCGATCTCCCAAGCAGGTTCCTGTTAGTCCGCGCCAGTGAGGAATAACCAGAAACTAGTTTGTCCGAAAACGGGTTATAAGACCGGAGGATAGTCACAAGTGAATACAAAAGCGCCCTACGGGCAAAAGCAGAGAGCGCAGGTGAGTACTCCGAGAAAGAACAACGCAGCTAACGCTTTTCTGAAGCTCGAGTATTAGCTTGGCAAGGTACAGCTTCGCTACACAGCTGGTTCAAACTTGCGACAATATATACTTAGATAGTTTTAAATCAAGAATTCCAGGGTACAAGAGGGAGATCAGTCAGCTGTATTTAAATGGCTATACGCCGGGAACCCAGGAAAACCTATTTGCCTCAGCTCAGTTTTCACACGTATGCGAAAGAAATTTAAAGTCTTTGATTCACGTGGGCCGAGAAGGAGGGAGACACAATCATTTTTCAATGGGTCAGAATTCTACGAACACACTGTTACCTTTGTTTTCCCCAAAATCCGCACGGTAGCCAAATGTTATCCACAAATTACTTGAACACAATTCACTCCTGAACGCCAATCCGCCATTGCTAATTAACTATTTATTGATCTCCTGGCGCTGGTCGAAAGATTACTAGAACGTTCGAGAAAATCGAGTGGCGTGTAAGAGGATTAAAACAACGAAAAATATCACCATGTGGACGTTTAGCCATGTCGGAAGAAGAAACCATCGGCCAGTTTAGCATTTTTTGGTCTCGGAAGTTGAATATTATTTAGCTTAGTTTCAGAATCTTCAAGAAATCACTATAACAAATTTAGCATAATTTACGGCGTTTGCTTATTTTGATCTAGTTTACATCCTTAATTCTTTGGACTTAGAAAAAAACAGAAAACAAAATACTTAAAGAAATCGATAGGCTAATGCAAATAATTAGTTCAATTTTTCTATACATTTTCCATATGTCTGCCACAATAAAAACCTTATGTTAGATCCAAAGTCAAACTATGATTCCATCCTACCCATGTCCGGCACCGCCAGATGACCAAGCGGTCGGATCGAGTCTTGGCTTCATCTTGGGTCTTGGGTGGGTGGGGGGGGGGGGGGTTCTAGACGTTGCAAGTGCTAGAATGCTTATGATATAACTCCTTTAAATTCTGAAAACAGGGTTAAATATAGGTGTTGATTTTTCGAAACTGGATAATGGTTGTAAAGAAGGATTTTCGGAGGAAATTCGTGAAAAAAAACAACTAGTGCTGCATTCCTAACAAGACCAAAGGTGTCGATCGGATCCCACAAATCTAATATTTGATTCAGACAATTGGGTCTTGTCTTCGCCAGACCCAGTCTTCGCCAGGCTAATCATCAGAGAAAACCAAGTTCAGATATACCTCTATAAGCCATATCTATTTTGACGATACTGACCGAGACTTCCTGCTTTACTTCTGCCAAGTTTCCGATTTTGCCCGAATTCCGAGCGAACTACTAGTCCAGCAAAAAAAGAAAATTCAGAAACGAATCCAGCGTATCTCCCTATCCCTATAAAGAAAATCTAATCAACTTTAAATAAAACTTTGACTGAAAAAAAAAATTCCGGTTACAACCGGATTCCGGACTAGTTATATGTCCGGGTAACAAACGATTGTCATATACAGACTCAGCCTCTCTTCTTGCCCCTTAATCTGTCATCTAATTAAAGCTTTTAACAAATTTTACGATTTTGGCCGGATTCCGGGTGAACTAGTTGTTCGGCGAGAAAATGGTTTTCACCATGGTGTTCACCATGTCTTCTTGCCCCTAAACCAAACATTTAATCAACTTCAAATAAAGCTTTTACTTTTAACCAACTTTCCGGTTTTTGCCGGATTCCGGACGAACTACTTGTCCGGCGAAAAAATGGTTTTCATGATCGTGCTCCGAATACCTTCTTACCCCATAATCAACTATCACATTAGCTGTTTAAAAATATTTTGTTTGTCCCTTAATTTGAACCCCTTCCCCCACCCCTAAATGTAGGGCTACAGAGCCCATCTACAAACTTGACCTTACCCTTGACCCAATGAATCCTCACACCTTGCATCAAAATATCTAATTCCCTTCGAGAGTTATCGTGCTTACAGACAGACGGACATTTTTGCGATGTCATAGGTATCCCTCCACTTACGTTTTGAGATCCCAAAAAGGAAGTCCGCAATCATGGCAAGATCCAAATAGCGAGACCCTAATAAAACACCGTGGTGACGTTACTTGATTATTCAAGCGTTCTGGGAAGCAGCTTGCCAACCCATGAGATAATAATAATAATAAATAAACTTATATAGTTACCTCTTGGTGGTTCAGGATCTTGTCCTGGCGTCTGAGATGCAGTAGAACTTAACATGGGGTCCTCCTTCGGGTCCCTGAAAAATTACGACATTTAAAATGGCTGTTCACATTACAGTAGTTCCCTTTTTGAAGATACCATGGTATCTGTTACCACGGTAACTGTATCTGCAATTGTCGTTTTTGTCGAGGGGTTGCTCACTCCCAAAAACGATGTACACCAAGTGGCGCGTGCCGCGGTGCCGAGCCGGTGCCGCGGTGCCGTGCCGTGCCGGTGCCAAGCCGGTGCCGCGTTTTTTTTTACTTTAAATTACAGTATTGTGATAAAGCACGATTTCTGATGTACATGTAAACAAATTTCATCAGATATTGGCCGAGAATGAAGTCGGCAATGTGTGTTGAATACAAGAGCTAGCAGCTCATATGGTACTTGCAAGGCTGGGTCAGAGGATGAAATTTAGGAATTTGTAAATTCTTGAGTTTCTTGTGTTTAATTATAAGCCATACCCTTGAAATAAGAATGATTGTGGGCCCTTGGAAATCAAGAGAATGATCTGGTGAAAAGTATTTTATTTTTGCACTTTAAGGGCACTAGAAATTCATGTGAAAGCAAAACCCTTTAGGCAAAAGTGACTATGGGCTCATGGGGATCACGTAGTTGTATATTTTGCTCAAACTAATGCAACCTATAATACTAATGCAACCTACTTCCGTAATCATTACATATATTTCTAAACCCGGAGACCCACGTTTCGTGCGTTACATTCTAACCCCTCTAACAAAACCTCGCTGATTTTCTCACTTGCCGTGTTTTGCTACCTTCGATGTGTATCACGCTGTCGACGGTTCGAGACGGTTGCGCGACGGTTGTCTGCGAGAATTTTTTCCATCAGGAAAATCGGTTATGCAAATTGTTTCCCTGTTTCGCTAGAAGTCAACGGGTCTCGGAAAAGGCTTAAAACAGCCAAAACAGTTAGTTATTTATTGAAAGCACAGCATAGTTAAAGTATTCAAATACTTTAAAATACTGTAAGTTGAAGAGTGATTAGTGCGAGGGGTCCTTTAAGGGAGCTGGAAATTCATTTTGAAGCAAAACCCTTGTTTCACAAATAATCATGGGCTCATGGGGATCATGAAAATATATGTTTTGCTCCAAAGTATTTTCTGTACTTTGTGGTTATGATGAGTACTTTAAGGAATGTGGTTGGCTCTATAAAAGAATTTATGAACCAATCTTTTCCTTCCTTGACTACCTACTTAGGCTAACTGGTACATATATTTAGCCACAGCAAGTGCATGAAAATGGCAAAGTTCGAAGCACGAACGTTCAAATAAGCATACCTCTATTGCACTCCCAGAGTGTCTGATGGGGAAATTGACTTTTTCCAAGTTAAATATGCCTGCCAAGTATCATTCTTAGCACACTCTACAAATATGAAAAAAAGATTGGTCGCCACTGAATTACCTTCACCAGAAGCAAAATATACTGAAGCTGACTCAAGTTTTGGGCGATATTCGATACCGATAACGATATATCCATGTATCGGACAAAATATCGATATCGAAAGTAAATATCGATATCGATAACGATATTTGTTCATTCGTAAAGATTGCAATTAATCCAACATAACCCACACTTATATATACGAAATTGGAGCAATGTGTATTCCGCAATTCCTTTCTTATTTATCCGGAGTTCGAGATGATCCAGTATGCGATATATCGGATATCGATCGATCGATATATCGCACCAAATATCGATATCGAAACGTAAATATCGCTATCGAAAACGATATTTGTTCATCGTAATTATTGTAAATAATCCGAACTAACCTACACTTATATATCCGAAATTGGACAATATGTTTTACCTAATTCATTTCTCATTTATTCTGAGTTTGAAATGATCCAAGATGCTATTTAATGAAAATTTGGTTCTTAGATTTTGGCGAAACGAAGCATGGTAAGCAAATATCAATATCGATATATCGATTATCGAATATCGAAAGTGAAAATATCGATATATCGATTGTTGAATATCGAAAGCGGAAATATCGATATATCGATTATCTAATATCGAAAGTGAAAATATCGATATATCGAAAAATCCAAGTATCGCCAAGCACCAGTACCAAACCATGGTTGACCACTTTGCGCATTTGGTCAACATCATCTCCTCATATCTAGTTCAGCTTCTTCTTCGGTTGCATGTTTTCAATAATTCTTTCATTCAAGTACCTTCGTTATTGGGCGCCAGATACCAGATACCAGATGGCGAAGAGTAATCTGCAGAAAATTTGTCCGTGTCCGGCGTATCGTGCTAGAGGCGCGCCGGTGCCGTGCCGGTGCCGAGCTGGTGCCGCGGTGTTGCGCCGTTGCCGTGCCTTTGCCGTGCCGTGCCGGTGCCGTGTCGAGGTGCACACCGGTGGCGGAGAGAGAGCAACCCCTCGGTTTTTGCACTAACCCTGGTATCTGATATAAGGTTGCTCTGCAAAAACGACAATTTCCGAAATTGCGCTTTTCGAAGTCATCCCAAAAGAAAAACTGATATTCATGTCAGTTTGCCGAGGGACGGGGGACGGCGTAAGATAGCAAGACTATGAATCCCCCCCATGTCACATCACTAAGTGCTAAACTTCTTTCCCACCAATTTGACATGGATGAAAGTGAGATGACTTTTCAGATACCACGATCAGTTACCACGGTCGGACCGTGGCATCTGAATATCAGATACCACGATAACTGGCCAGATACCACGATGACTGCAAACACATCTTTTGACCGTGGTATCAGATACCACGATAACTGCAAAAACTACTTTTGACCGTGGTATCAGATACCATGGTATCTGCAAAAACGCAACTAGTATTTGACATTCTTGACTACACATCACAAAAGGAGAAGTGGCGGAAATGAAAAAAAAATGAAAGAAACACTAAGATTCATCTGAAAACAAAGACTGAAAGCAACTTTTTCAGCCCTTTTCTGCGACTACTTTTTGTAGATCAACGATCTTCTATCAATTCGTCAGAAGGTGTTTTATTTCTCAGTAATTAGCGGAACCATAGCCTGCCTGGTCCAGACGTTCTCAACCCAGTCGTTCCCGCGCCAAAGCGTTGTCACTAAAATCAACCGTCTGAAGGAGATTCCTTGATCAGAAAACCTGGACTAATCAGAAGGCTCAGAAGATGTTTTCTCCAAAAATAAAAACAACCAAAAAATGTCAAAAGGAAAGAGATTTTATTTTGTCTTAGGGGGGGGGGGGGGGCATGACACCCTAGTTGACTGCGATACACGCAGTCAGCTTGGGCTATATGCGGGTACCCCAGATTTGGGAGAGACACACAAACCTCATCTTAGTACTATTTTTTGGGCCCTCAATAGCGTTCAAAAGGCAAATGGCGCCTCTGTCACGCAAATTGAAAATATAAAAGTGATTTTTCCGAGACCCCCACTTCCAGCTCCCCCGATAGTGCCCAGATCTGGTCCACTTCTATAAACGAAGCAACTAGGGCTTATGCTTTCTCTTCCCACCAAGTCCAGTCTCGATCATTCCATTGTAAGCGCACATTGGGGTTTCCACAAAAGGTGTGGAAATAGGGGCACGGTTAGACACAAGAAACACTTAAATCCTACCTTTAGATACACTAAAATGTATCTAAATACAACTTGCCGGACCCTCTTGATGCTACGGACAAACTTTTTCTTAAGTTGTCAGAAAATCCTTCCATCCAACCTTGGAAGGGTTTTCTATTCTAGTTTTTTTTTGTCATTGTTGTTGTTATTTTTTATTTTTTATTTTGGTTCATTATTAGGTTAATTTGTTAGAAATTAGTTTCGTGTGCTTTTTGCATGGTGTTATGTCTTTCTGTATATTACTTTTTCCTCTTAGTATTTATATTCCGTCTTTCTCTTTGTGAGTGTATGATGGGTCATAAATCAATTATTATTATTATTATTATTATTAATCCTCTTACAGAAGGTCGTACAGCAGCGATTCTACAATCCTATGAGACGGTCTGAGCAAAGGACCAAAAGCAACAAACATCTTAACGCCTCGAGTACGGCTGGACTGCAAATTCTACTACGTCAGTTTAGACGGGAACGGGTTACTCTTCCAGTGGCAGTATAGAAAACTGGATGGACAAAACGTGATATTTCTTGTAGGCTCCTGACTTCGATTATGACTGGATCTTCTTTTTTATCGCACATGCCGTTCAATTTACAAGTTGCCAATAGTACTAAGCGAATTCTCACACGAAAAATACCATGATTCCAAAACGGAAGGATTCAAGGCTACTGAACAAAACTGAATGACGGTAGAATATTTCTCAACATGTTATTATTTTTGAAATTTAATTCTGACATCGTCTTGAAAACGTGATTTTCGTTTGAATTATCACAGTTTACTGACTCGGAAGTACATGAACGTTTTTCTGATAAATTAATATTCGGAAAGTGTGCAGACAACGACTAAACCCCCAACTTGGCATCAGAAAATCCCACGTTGACAGTAGCTCAACTGATTGTATAAAACTGAATCAAAGCAAGATTGTCAGTATCAATTCCTTGCTACTACGGATGGTGAGAAGCAGGATGAGGATGCTGTTAAATCTGACCTTGTTTGGGGTAAGCTCAAGTCATACTATACTCTATACCTTCTCGCTTTCTCTCACATATCATCTCTATGTCGATCTTATCAGCACAACTGACATGAGTCAGTATCCTCTATTGTTACTTTACCATGGTTTTACCCTTTAAACCATGCCTGAACGCGAGTGATCGCAATACCACATTTATAGTAACCCCAGTCGATGTGTTTCGTTTCTTAGAAAACTCTAGAAACGTAGCTAGTGCCCGTCCACTCGCTAATAGCTTCACAATTTATCAACACCTCACACAACCTGCGTGAAGCCACCATAAATTGGTTCAACGTAATTCTTTTACTATTTAATGACCAACAATTTTGAATGTGAGAGTTAGAGGGAATAACTATTCATGGGGGAACACAAGGACGAACGCAGCGACAGTCTCAAGACTGGAACGTCGTGTTCAGTCCCAGTTGGAGTAAAGTAACCAGAAAACGAACAAATTGCTAATTTTCTGACACTCTCAGGATAAACTATTCCGTACTGCACTTTCATAATAATAATGCAAAGCAAGAGAAAAGACTTTCGCCTCTGAATAACTCTAAGAAATTTTGAGTAGTCGAACTGATCAGAGTTAAAAATCCCATCAACAATGCACTTGAAACTATTGATCGATTCAGCATTAACCGCATCTTTGGTAAGGCTGTTCCAAGGATCAACAATTCTGTTGCCAAAACCCCACTTAAAAACGTCCTTGTGGAATCTTGATTTTGCAAGCTTGTACGCGTGCCTCCGATGATGACGGTTAATGCTGAATCTTACCAAATCAGTCACCTTAGAATTGTCATAACTTCCATTGATGAATTTGAATGTTTTCAATCAGGTCTCTTCTAAAAATTCTGTATGTAATGGAGGGAAGGCACAACTTGGCTAATCTCACTTGGTAGGGAAGATCGAGCAGATCTGGTACGAACTTTGTAGCTCTCCGTTGAATTTTTTCATAAGCCTCAATTTATTGAATTTGTTCGTCTACAATCACAGGGACTCGGGAATGAATTGAGACATTTTGCTGAAAGGTGAGCTCTTCAGATCAAACTTTCAATCGAGCCCGTACTTTGCAACTCAGAACTTGGGGGTCGGGGGGTTTGGAAATCTCGGATGGAAAAGCTCCGACCAAATGGACTGGAACCCGATAAAGGTGTAAAAGCACACGTTGAAACACGAAATGTCATTAGTTCTTGCCTTACAATCAAGACGAACCGAATCTGGGGCATTACAAAATGTTAGCATAAGAAAAGAAGAAAAAACTATGCATGATCAATACAAATAAAAAAACAAAAACTAATTTTCATTTCACGCCTGTGACCACAGCCAAAGCACAGGAAGCAGTGAAAAGAAGAAAATAATATGCATGACCAACAAAAGAAAATAAAACACAATTTTTCTTCCAGATGGTGCTCATGGCCAAAGCTGAGGCACAGGAAACAGCCAGGACTGGATTCACTGCGCCAGCTCTCCCCCGTCCAGTTGTCGCTCTACCTAGTCCCAGCACATCTACCCAAGCAGGCCAACCAAAAACGAGACAACTGGGTCTTTTCGCAGGTCCCTCAGCTTTCGCTTTGGCCGTCGGGCCGAGTTTCGGGCCTGACGTGTATGGTCCCTGGGGACCCAGACCTGGAAGACCTTGGAGACCCAGACCCGAAAGACCATGGGGACCCAGCCCATGGGAATTTTACGGTCACCAACCCTGGTATGGCAATATATATAATAATCCTTACAATTTTAATCGATGGTAGTTTCTTAATAAACAGAATATTTTTCGAAAAAAAAAAAAGATTTTCTAGACCTACCAACGAACCAAAGTTGCGTTTTCAGACAATTCAGGATGAGTGTTTATCTTTATACGTCGTATCTACTTCGACGAAATTGATCGAAACTTCCTGCCTTACTTCTGCCAAATATCCGATTTCGGCCGGATTCCGAATGTCCTACTTGTCCGGCAAAAAACCAAAGCTCAAAACTGAATTCAGCATTTCTATTTGCCCCTATATATCGAACCTCTAATCAACTTCAGATGAACTGTAACTTTTAATAAATTTTTAGGTTTTGGCCGGATTCGGGGCGAACTATTTTTCCGGCTAGAAATTAGGTTTCAGATATGGATTCGCAAATCTCCTTAGCTTGACTATTTCACTGACTTTCTAAACCATTTTTTTCGTCCCTTAATTTGAAACCCTGCCTCACCCCTAAATATGGGGCTAGAGGGCTCATCTACGAACTTGATCTGTACTGTGATCCAAAGAGTCCTCAAGCCAAGTCTGAATAAAATGTCTCAACTCCTTCGAGAGTTATCGTACTAGCAGACTGACAGACGGACGCACAACGTTTACGAAATCATAGGTATCCCGTCACTTGCACGATAACTCTCGTAGTGGATGAGATATTTTGTTCAAATTTGGCATGACAACTCTTTGGGTCAAAGTACAGGTCAAATTCGAAGAGGGCTCTGTAGCCTTACATTTAGGAGTGGGGGAGGGGTTCCAAATTAAGGGACGAAAAAACATATTTTTAAAATATAATGTGATAGTCAATTTAGGGGTACGGAGACATGCTGAAACCGAATATGAAAATTATTTTCTCGCCGGACAAGCTGTTGACACGGAATCCAGCAGAAACCGGAAAATTAAAAATAAAAGTTTAATCGGAAGTTGATTAATTTGAGGTTCAAGCTAGGGGTAAGGACTCGATGTCGACAAGACCAAAACGTCAAGACCAAGGCCAAGACCAAGATTTTCGCACCGGAATTAAGACCAAGACCAAGATTTTGGCCCTGGTATCGAGACCAAGACCAAGAATTCAGCTCTGGTCTTAAGACCAAGATCAACACCAAGACCGAGACCAAGAAAGTCTATTTTACTAGATTGAGTGAGGAATTACTTTTCTAGCCTAACTACGGGAAATTAATGAAGTGAGCTCCAGCGGAGTCTGTCGCAGAGTGGAAGCCAAAACCAGTAAGCAATATCTGACTGGAACTGGAAGCTGGAGATTTCGTGATGTACGACTCGTATAAAGAAACGTGCTTCCGCCTCAGATGTCTGAAAAAGGTCAACATAGCTTTTAGTCCAAGTTTGTTTAAAAAATTCTCTCCTCGAAAATTAGTGGCCGAAAAGGGGTTGGTCAACCGATTAACCAAGATTTTACTAGATGTTTTGGAGGACGAACGAAAAGAGAGTACAAATTTGAAAATTAGAATGTTGCTCTTTGGTTGCGTTTTCTGGTACTATGTTCTTTAGTTCCGCCAAACTAGAGACAGCTCACCCCCGAACTGATTATCCTCATTCAGATCTCTAGTTCCGACTAGGACCTGATGTGACTTTCGGATTATCTAGCGACACAGCTGAACTTTTAGCAACCAAATAGACATAGCAAAATATCAAGCAAAACGCGAAAGATTTGGCTCATGTATGAAAAGAAAGTGTCATTTGGCAGTTGGCTTTTTATATAATTCTACAATTTCATCGTCATTTCTGCTAACATTCAGCCAATGATCAAGATGAAATGGAATGATTTTCGACCCGCCAAATAAGTCATGTGCGGGGAGAGCTGATACGCATAATTTGAAGGAGAATAATTTCCTCTGTCCGTTTCGCATCATGCTGACTGGATCTTAGAGAAAAGGTACATTTTTTTTTACCAGCAATCATCCATGTCCATATTGTACGTTGCTACGAATAAAAAACGTCAGCAATAACTGTACATACTGCATGCTTACCTTACAAAAGTAGAAGAAACCCCTTTACTGTCAGTGCTCTTTTCGTTGCAGAACTTACAAACAGCGGACCACTTCCGAGTTTTTTCACAAAGCTGAAAGTTGGTAAACGCATACTTCAAAAATGAAGGTTCCTTGGTAGCCATTATTGTGTTACTGAAGAAACTCACCTCGAACATTTGCTTATATAGCAACGATCGCTATGAATAGCCCCTAAATTATTTGATCCGCTAATCTCTTGACCTCCAAAATGTGTCCTGATGATGCAATCCATTATTAACCTTATCCTGCTTTGCAACATTTTGAAAAGTTTCGAAATTAATCCGGATGTAATTAGGGTCTTGAAGACCAGCCTCGGTCTTGAAGACCAGGCTAGGTCTTGACAACCGGAAGCGCAAGAACAACACCAAGACCAAGAATTTGCGACTGGTCTTAAGACCAAGACCAAGATTGTCGACATCGGTCTTGAGACTGGTCTTAAGACCAAGACCAAGATTCAAGACTACATCTCTGGTAAGGAGACATGCTGAACACGTATATGAAAATTCTTTTCTCGCCGGACAAGCAGTTCGCTCGGAATCCGGCCAAAACCGGAAAATTTGTTCAAAGCAAAAGCTTTATTCGAACTTGATTAGAAGTTCGGTTCAGGGGTAAGAAAACATGCTGAATGTCTGGAATCCGGGTGAAACCGGAAAATTTGTTGTCAGTAAAAGTTTTCTCTGAAGTTGATACGAGGTTCGACGTAGTGGTAAGGAGACATGTTGAACCCGTATATGAAAATTATTTTCTCACCGGACAAATAGTTCACCTGGAACTAGGGTAAAACCTGAAAATTTTTCTAAACGTTAAAGTTTATCTAAAGTTGATTAGAAGTCTGTCCGTCTGTTAGCAGGATAACTGTTGAAGGGCTCGAGATATTTTGTTTAAACTTGGGATGAGGACTCTTTGGGTCGAGGACTCAAGTAGTTCAACCGGAATCCGGCAAAAAAACCCGGAAATTTGTGAAAAGTAAAAGTTTAAGGTGATTAGAGGGTCGATTTAGGGGTAAGGAGATATCCTTCTTGAACTTGATTTTATTGCCGGACTATTAGTTCGTCCAGAACCCAGCAAAACCTAAAATTTCCTAAAATTGTCCTAAAATCCAATGACAGAGTCGTACAGGCTATAGGCCAGGTCCAGATCCAGGAATTGAATTTCGGAGGGGGTCTTCCCTATGCGGATCGGACCTAGTCGCAAAAAGTACTAGAAAGATATAGATAACAATTTAAAATCTATAAAAAAGACTTTTTTTTCAGTTTCGAAGGTGGTTTTAACCCCCACTATAAGCCTTGATCTATTTCTAAATTTTAAAAGTAAAAATATTTAATCGTCTGGATTAAATAATACATTTTTGGGATCCCACCGAAACCTTTGGTCTTGTTAAATTTCGGTCTCGTTACTAGTTTTGTTTCACTAAAATGCTCTTCTTCCTGACTCCTTTTGCGAATCTTGGATTCGCTTCTTCGGAGAGGGGGTCCAAATTTAGTTCGGACCGAAGACAGATTTGTTTTATAACGAGAAGTCAGGGTTTCGGTGCTCTTTGGGCTTTGGCGGTATTTGTCCGGTTAGCAGCAAAGCATCGGGAAGGATCTAATGTAAGTGTTATAATAATACATCTAGGATTTTCGTTTTGTTTATTTTTCTAATTATGTTTGATCGTTTGCAATGACCAGTTGGCTTTTATATTAAATATCTATTTATCTATAACCGCTTCAGTAAACTAAACGGCAAGGCAAGAGGAAGGGTTACTCAGTTCGGTGTTTTACTTCTCCCCTTCTTACTCTAAAGTCTTTCTGCAGATTTAAGTAAAGCCCAACTAAACTCATTCAAGCAAAAGACATGTTATAAAGTAATTTTTGCCTTATTTTGACGATTAATTTACAATTTTGTTTCATATTTTATTGATTCAAAAATTGGTGAGTTATTATTATTTTTGATGTTTCATTGATAGGCGAATTGATGATAAATACTATTTTTCATTTTAATTAAACATATATGGTAAATTAAACTGAATTTGAGCTTTAAAAGAAGTTGATTAGAGAAGAATGGATTTCGTCGAGCTTTTAAAACTGCTCTAAAAAAATTATAAGTAAGGTAAGGGTTATAACTGCTTACTTTGGTGTTTTGCTTCTCAGCTCCTTCTTTCTAAGCTTTTTGCGGATTTTCCTTAACTGCACATCGGTAAGTCGTTCGACTTTTACGACCCACTTGCCTAGGCCTGGCGACCCCTGCTCGGAAATATCAGGGTGCTCAAGTTCACCTAAAAAGTAAATAGTTTTCAGTTTTTCTAAAATTGCACATATGACAGTGCTTCCACTCGACCCTCTCTAAAATAAACTAGCGGCCTTCCAAAATAAAGTAGAAAAAAGTAGATCTGTTCTGAATCGAGAGTAAAAAAAAGTAGTTCATAAAAAAAAGGCATGCTTAATGCAGGAATAATGCAATCACCAGGTCCTTTACTTCAAACTCCAATGCTTAATGAGGCCATTTATTTTCAACCTTTCCCTTCAGGAATAACTTAGAGAAGTTAAAAAAAAAATCTTTCAAAATACAGTTTCTAATATAAAACCAGATTCTGTTGAATCTGTGCGCTGCGCCGCAGGGAATTTTTTTTGAAATCATGCGAAATATTCTTTGAGCCCAAGGTGACTTTGAAACATTTATTCAAACGATGTTTACAACGGACACGTCAGCTACGATTCTTCATCAGCGATATTTCGGCCCTTCTTGGCAAAGGTCCTCGTCAGGCTGTCAATCCTCTGGTTCAACTTCAAGGAAGTTAATCCTCTGGTTCAACTTCAAGGAAGTTGAACCAGACGATTGACATCCTGACGAGGACCCTTGCCAAGAAGGGCCGAAATATCGCTGATGAAGAATCGTAGCTGACGTATCCGTTGTAAACATTGTTTGAATAAATCATGCTATTTCTAAAAAATTACAGATATTTTTTTCAAGCCAGATTGTGTTACTGTGCGCCGCAGGCAAAAATTCCAACAAAACTCCTGTTTTCTGCTAAAATACTGAGACCTTTGTACGAATTGTTCACAACAGGCAAAAACTTCGAGAATCTGACTGTTTTCCGTTAGCCTCCAGATATTTTGGCACAAAACCAGACTGTATTCAAAATGTGCACCACAGTCAAAAATGTATCCCTTTTTCTGCTAAAGATACGGAGATTTTGGTAGAAAACTTTGTGATGACTGTGTACAACAAGGAAAATCAGCCTGTTTTCCGCTTAAATATATACATTTCTTACATAACCAGGATCTGTTAAAACTGTGCGCCGCAGGCAAGAAAAAAAATCGAAAGTCAGTCTCTTTCATGGTTAAATTAAGAGAATTTTATACAAATCAGATTTTTCTCCAAACCGCAGTGTGTCTCAGACAAATTTGGGATCCGAAAACGTAAGCGGAGGGATACCTATGACATCGCAAAACTTGTCCGTCTGTGTTAGAGTTAGCAAGATAACTCTCGACGGGAATGATATGTTTTGATGAAAATTGGTGTGAGGAGCCTTTGGGTCAAGGGAAAGGTCGAGTTCGTAGATGGGCTCTGTAATTTAGGGGTGGGGGTTCAAATTCAGGGACAAACAAAATATTATTAAACAGCTAATGAGGTAGACGACTTAGGGATAAGAAGACATGCTGAACACGATTATGAAAACCATTTTCTCGCCGGACAAGTAGTTCGCCTGGAATCCGGACAAACCGGAAAGTTTGTGAAAAGTAATAGTTTGATTTGAAGCTGATCAGATGTTCGATTTAGGGGTAAGAAGACATGCTGAACACTGATATGAAAATTATTTTCTACCCGGACAAGTAGTTCGCCCAGAATCCGGTCAAAACCGGAAAATTAGTTAAAAGCTAAAGTTTTATTTGTAACTGCTTAGATGTCCGATTAAGGGGTAAGAAGAGATGCTGAATCCATATATGACAATCAATTTTTACCCGGACGTATAGTTCGCTCGGAATCCGACTGAAACCGAAAAATTTCTGATAGGTTAGATTTTTATTTAAAGTTGATTAGATGTTGGAATAGGGGTAAGGAGATAAGCTGAATTTATTTTTGAGCTTCACTTTTTCGCCGGACAAGTAGTTCCGGAATTCCACCGAAACCGAAAAATTGGCAGAAGTAAGGCAGGAAGTTTCGATCGGTTTCGTCAAAATAGATATGACTTGTAGGGGTAAGAACACATACTGAATCCACACATGCTGAATCTTATGTCTGAACTTGGTTTTCCCAGATGATTAGCTATTTGGCCGTAATCTGTTTTTAAATTTTAACAGTAAGAATGTTCAAAGAGTCTGGCGGAGATTAGATCTGGCGAAAACAAGACCCAATTGTCTGGATAAAATATTGAACATTTGGGATCCCACCGAAACCTTTCACTTATTTATTGACAGCAGGCAAGTTGGTGATGTTTATGGTCCCAGATATCTGAAATCGTATAGCCTGGAGCTACCACATGTTTTGCAAGATTTTTCGTATAAAAACAAGGAAATATCAGGGAATAGCGGAGTAAGATTTTCGTATACAGTGAACCTTTAAGAAATTTCAACGCTCAATGCAATATCGATTTACAGTCCCGCAACGCCACCACAGCTGCCACCGTTGGGTGGCAGCTGTGGTTGGGTGTTTTTGGGTGGCTTCACCATCATACCTAGCTCAATTCTAGATATGCAGATTACGACTAACTGTGGTATTCTGGGGTTTTCTGGTTTTTAAGCAGCCAAATTTGGCTTGGCCTACCAAGTTGAAGTTTCACAACATTTTACAGGGGACACCGTCAACTAATTTATTTTCCCATTTATTTCTGATACGCTCGAAGAGTATAGAACCTGAACCGTTTTCCAGATGGGAACTACAACGGCAATACGTCAAGGATATACAATCGAAATTAACGAAAATGACGAGAATGCATCTATTTCAAGTTATGGAAACAAGCTTCGTCTTGGGGTTGTAGAAAGAGTGAACAGACAACATAGCCCGTAGAGGGTGGAGGGGAAACTTCCTCGCACAATCGTCCAAGTTAAGCTAAACTCAGACTCAGAAGACGCAGCATATCGCCTAGTCAAACCATTCCTTAAAACAGTTCAACAAGGGTTCTCTGAAACGTCAAATCTCACGATTTTTTTCAGTCCACATCAGAGCAAAATAACAATAGGGAGTAGCGCCAAGACCTATGCTTTCCACGCTTTGCAAATGGACCATACTCGGAGCGCCGCAAACTTGCGGGTTTCGAAATGTCTAGTAAAGCAAAGGTGCGGTCTGCCCACACCAAGGAAACAATGGAGGATGTATCATTTTTTTGCAACGTTCAGGATAAAAAATTATCGGAGCCAGCGTCGCCGAACGACTGAATGAACTTCAGTAGGGACGTTCTCTATCGCTAGTGGTGCTAGTATCGCTGCTATTGGAGTGGGTGTCAATTTTGTCAAGCCTTGGCACTACTTCCTAGTGTTATTTTGCTCTGCTCGTTAACGACTGATGGAGTTTCAGTAGGGATGCTCGTGTCCGCGAGCGGAGCTAGTGTCCCTGGGATTTGACTCTCTGCCACCTTTTAAAAGTTTGGTGCTACTCCCTAGAGTTAATTTTCTCTGGTTTACATCTAGGATGGAACAAGATCGGAGGAGGTGGTGCGAAAGGTGGTCCTACATACACGGGGAAAGGGAATGGTTGACACGGAAGTTGGGAGACAAATCTTTTCTAGTGATTTAAATTCTCGTCTGGGTATGTCGCAAAGGGAGCACTTCCTATAGGCTTGCCCGGATTTGGGTTACGTTCTGTTCTTTCAACATCATGTAAGTCTTATTTTATCGTTTTGTTTGTTAACTATGGCTCACAAGGCGTTACTTAAAACAAGACCTAAGGTTTCGATGGGATCCCAAAAATCTAATATTCGATCCAGACAACTGGGTCTTGTCTTCGCCAGATCTAATCCTCGCCAGGCTAATCATTAGAGAAAACCAAGTTCAGATATACCTCTATAAGCCATATCTATTTTGACGAAACTGACTGAAACTGATCCTGCTTTACTTCTACCAAATTTCCGGTTTCGGCTGAATTTCGAGCGAACTACTTGTCCAGCAAAGAAAGAAAATTCAGAATCGAATTCAATGTACGGTATCTCCTTATCCCTATAAAGAACATCTAATCAATTTCAAATAAAACTTTAGCTTCTAAAAAAAAGGTTACAACCTGATTCCAGACGAATTATATGTCCGGTTAAAAAATGATTGTCAGATACAGACTCAGCGTCTCTTCTTACCGTAAATCTGTCATCTAATCAACTTCAAATGAAACTTATTACTTTTTAAAAATTTTCCGGTTTTGGCCGGATTCCGGGCGAATTAGTTGTCCAGGTAGAAAATGCTTTTCACATAAGTGTTTCAGCATGTCTACTTACCCCTAAATCGAACATTTAATCAGCTTCGAAATCAAACTTTTACTTTTAACCAACTTTCCGGTTTTTACCGGATTCCGGACAAACTACTGGTCCGGCAAGAAAATAGTTTTGACCGTCGTCTTCAACATGTCTTCTTACCCCTACAGCGAACAATTAATCAAATTCAAATGAAACTTTTACTTTTAACCAACTTTCCGGTTTTTGTCGGATTCCGGCCGAACTACTTGTCGGACGAGAAAATGTTTTGTATATTCGTGTTCAGCATATTTTCCTACCCCATAATCGACTATCACATTAGGTGTTTAAAAATATTTTCTTCGACTGTTAATTTGAACCCCCTCCCCCACCCCTAAACGTAGGGCTACAGAGCCCATCTACGAACTTGACCTTACCCTTGACCCAAAGGGTCCTCACACCAAGTTTCATCAGAATATCTCATTCCCTTCGAGAGTTATCGTGTTGACAGACGGACAATTTTTACGATGTCATAGGTATCCCTCCACTTACATTTTGGGATCCCAAAAACTAGTACTGCTACATAGAAATCAAAAGTGCGACTTAGTAGCGTTTCCTCTCACTTAAACAAATAACGACGACTTACGCTGAGATACCGGTCTGGAATCAGTGCTAGCTGCGCTGGACCTCCCGTCAAGCTCATCCTTCTTTTCCTCTACCGCATCGCTTTTCTCTTCATAAGCTGGACCATCTTTCGACTCCACCCTGGCCGGGCTTTCTCCAAATATATAGGACGATAAACTAGTCCCTTTCGCTACAAAAGGATTGGGGGATCCAATCGGTCCACATTTCTTTAAGACCTGTACGTACACTGGAGAGGTCGTTGAGGATGGTTTCGATTTCCGAGCAAATACCGCTTGAGGATAATTTGCCTCAGTCATACTTGGTTCTGTCACTTCATCCAACTCTTCCGCCGCTGATTTCGGGGAACAAATTTCTTCCAAGTCCGGCATCGAGATAACCTTCCGTGGGGCGTTCTGTGCGAGCTTTTTAGCACTGGCAGGGCACGGCTTAATCCTAATTTTCGCTTCAGCACTTTCGACGCAAGTCGGTTCAACCACTTTCTTCCTCGGCATCAAAACGTCTTTTGGGATGAACCTCTGATTCAATTTTGCATTTTTAAGGGTCTTGTCTACCGTGGTCTCTAAGACCGACCCACTGTACAGGTTCGTAAACGGGCTTCGATGAGGACTATGGGCTACTTCAACCTCGGCTCCAACACTGGGGCAGTCCCTCTGTGATCCCCCTCCAACAGCTTCCCTCGGAGTAGACGGGGGTACGTAGTTGAAGATCTGGCTTTCCACGGGATTAGCCGGAAGGAATCGGGGAAGGGGGGATGTCTTCTTGGAAGGAAGGTCGGCCAGGGAGACATCCGTCGTCTCTTCGAAGTCGTCGAAGATTTCACCAAGGTTGGAAATACCGCGGATCGACGAGTTGCTTGTGACAGCTAAAGATAAAACAGACTTGTAGATATTACGATTCTTAAAACAAAATAAGCTAAATAAACATATTTCTTAGTTGAAACGTCACCACTATGCGCTCCCGTTCGCGCAACATCTGTACTGAATCTAGCGTGTTTTGTGTTGTTAAAATAACGATAATGGTTTACTTTTCGAGCACGCGTACTCGAGGTAAGGACAAAACACCACCGTCAGAAGTTTAGTAACATTCAACAAGTGTTTGCGCATCCTCGAATTAAAGGTTTTGTACAAATATCTGTTAAGACCCTCTTAAGTGTTATGATTCGCGCAAACATAATATTTAAAAACTTCACAACAACAGTTGCGTTCTCATACCGTTTAACACAAGGCTTCACAAAACTGTGGTAACTGTTGTCAAACTTCTGAGAGTGTAGACGGCACTAAAACACTAAACAAGCGACTACAGGAGAGCACAGTTCTTCGTCAGACAAACAGGCATGGGATGAATGTGTTTATTTTAAAGCGGGTTCAGATAGGGTGGAATTCAAATTATTAATTAGTATGCATGCTGATATTTTACCTCTGGGAGATAGGAGTAGGTACAAGGGTAGGCCGATCGGGAGAATACTCTTGATGACTATCTCTCCTTGCCGATGCAAAATCTCCGGCCTCTCCGGGTATCTAGCGGAAGAAAGGCAGAAGTGGTGTCACAGTTGCTGCCAAAGATCGCGGTGATTGATTGACAAAGGATTCGAGTCGTTGAGTTTGAGTGGTACGGACACGCTTACTCCTTCTTCCTGAGGATCGCTGGCGTGTTTTGGACTTAGTCATATAGAGTATTGGTCCTTACTTCTGCCCGATGTGTGGAGATATGAATGAGTGTGTGCAACATCCTATGTGTGACTGTAAGGAATTGAATGATTTGAGAAGTGAAATATCTGGAGTAAATGAGTGTGATCAGGAATGCGTCTGTCCTCCGACAAAACCTAGTATCTACAAAAAAAATCGAATTTTAGTTAGGAGTGGATGTCGCCTAATCAGACAACGAGGAATTCAACGGTGAAATCAGAATTTTTCTACGAGGCTTAGTTCTTTAGAGCTCACCTAGTATCTACACTAGGTCTCAACTTTATTATAGGGCTTACCAGCAACAAAATCACCAGCATCATCACTTTATTGTTTACAAAACTACATTAGTTTGGTGAATGTATACGAAAAAAGAAGCAGCTTAAAAAAACAACGTTTTCGCGTTTTTCTCGGAAGCTATTCGGGTGCAGATACTAGGTTTTGTCGGAGGACAGCCGAATGGATGGAGCAAATGTTTAAGAATGAGTTTTATGTTACTACAGAGAAAGTGGGTTGTTAGAAATAAGTTCGTCATTGTGTTTCTTTTGTTTGTATTGCCATGGTCCTTGGGCTTTTAGGGTAGTAATATCATATCAAATAAATATCATATAACTCTTCTCACTGCCCCTACAGTGAGAGAAGCTACTATACTGTCATGTTTTCGCAAAACTTACACTGAACTTTTAAGGTTGTTGAGGGAGTAATGACTGCCAGGGTCATGTACAGTCACATATCTAGGACACGGGCTCATGCGAGGAGTGCGTGCCTTAGCCCTGTCCTAAAGAGAACCTGACATATGTATATAAGCTGGAGACAACATCACATCAGACTAGAGGCGTATTCTCGCCGTTCCCCGAGGACTTCACTTGAGGATTCCCCGCGTTTTTGTTTGTCCCGGAGACTCACTCCCCGTATTCTCGCGAGTCCCCACGGACGGGGAATGCTCCGATTATCATCACCATCATCAAAAAGGATTCCCTTTGAGATTCGGAGGGGAATCAATTTTTGCTTGTGTTGGTGTAATGTAAAATTAATTAGAAACGATATTTGAAACGATCGAGCATATTGTTTTTCGAACAAAATCCATTTTGGAAGCATTCCCTCTGTTCTCGCTGTTTCTGTACGTGGAATCCACGTGGAGTGACTCCCTCTATTCTCGCCGTTCCCTTCGATTCCCCGAGGAGTCCTCGGGGAAGGGCGAAAATACGCCTTAGATCAGATTCGCAGATACCTTTGTACGTCGTAGTGCAAATACATTATTTATACTTTCATACCACCGTGAGTTATCTTGCTAAGCTGATCAACCACACCCCCCCCCCCCTTTACAAAATGAGGTGTTGGTTTACTTTTCCGACGTTGGTATTCGGAAAAAAATTCGGCACGCTACCATTTACAAAATCCCAATCCCGACAACGACTGTTAAGCACAACTGAAGGCCTACTGTATTCCATTATTTTGTTTCTCAACAACCAGTGCATCGCCAGCAAGCAAGAACGTTTGCGCAGTGACTAGTGTCGCACAGCGGTCACAGATAATATTTGTCGTCAAATTTACTAATGACTTTAATATGGATGGCACTTCACACGAGGGACTTGTACCGTGACCAATTCCATAAACAATATTTTGAATATAATTTAGAAGTCTAGGACTCCCTTATCGGAGCGACGTAGACAAACCAGGACCCACAAGACGGGGTCTCATGGTGAACACCAACTATATAATTTTAATGGGGAAAACGCCCTTGAGATGGAAACATTTTATAAGCAGTGAAATGATAGACAAAAATGCTCCTCAGCCGGGATTTGAACCCAGGATCCTCTGCTTACAAGGCAGTCACTCTACCACTCAGCTACCGAGGGGCTTGTGAACAGAGTTCGCAAACCACTACAATAGTCTGGTAGAGGCCGGAGATAGGAACAGTGATCCCGCCCGAAGCCAGGGAAGGAAAAATGTTTCCTTCTCAAGGGCGTTTTCCCCATTAAAATTATATATTTGGTTTCATTTGGTTTTCACCATGAGACCCCGTCTTGTGGGTCCTGGTTTGTCTACGTGGCTCTGACAAGTGAGTCCTAGACTTCTAAATTATATTAAAAAATTTGTTTATGGAATTGGTCACGGTAAAAGTCCCTTGTGTAAAGTGCCATCTATATTAGTAATTTCTGTGACATGGGGATGTGAACTGGTTAGATGAATGTGCCTTCGGGCGGGATCACTGTTCCTATGGCCGGCTTCTACCAGACTATTGTAGTGGTTTGCGAACTCTGTTAATAAGCCCCTCGGTAGCTCAGTGGTAGAGTGACTGCCTTGTGAGCAGAGGTCAAGGGTTCAAATCCCGGCTGAGGAACATTTTTGTCTATCAGTTCACTACTTATAAAATGTTACTAATGACATAATAGAATAACTTTCGGTGTCGACCAAAATGTGGGGATTGTCTGTACAGCCAGTGAATTAGAGCAAAACAACACAAGGGAGTAGTGACAAAAATTGAATAAACCAACACAGAGTCAACCCTACTGAAACTCGATTGGTCTTTCACCAGCACAGAGCAAAATAACACTAGGGAGTAGCACCAAAACTTGAAAAAAGGGACACACACTCAAATAACAGCGACACTAGCACCACTAGCGATAGAGAACCTCCCTACTGAAACTCAATCAGTTCCTGCACCAGCGCTGGCTCCAATAACTTCATATTCTGAACACAGTAAAAAAAGGTACAGCCTCCCCTGTTACCACAGTGGGTGCAGACCGCATCTTAGCTTTACCATAAATTTCTAAACTCGCAAGTTTGTCTCACTTTAAATGCCGCAAGCGTAATAGGCGGCGCTACGACTATAGCCAATTTGCAAAGCATAGGTCTTGGCGCTACTCCCTAGTGTTATTTTGCTCTGCCAGCGCTGGCTCCGTTCGTAGCAAACCTGGCGCCTGATGATAGACAGATATATAGATGTTTAATGAAGCCCTTGGGCTTGAGGCAACATAATTATATGTTCATTTTATATGTTCATTTTAAGTGAACACTTAGTAGGCCTAGCCCATAATAAAATGGGAAGAAATTGCTTGCTCAAAGGTTGCTCTTCAACTTACAGCAACATATCTTCACAATGTGTGAAACTACACAAGATACCGGAAGAGAAGTAAGTTCATTTATTATCTTTGCCTTCTCGTGTAAACTAGTAGGATCTTCATAGAAAGGTTTGTCGTGTCCAAACGTCAGGGTGAATAATACAATCGATGTAATGTAATTCATTTCAGGCAGGCGAGTTCTTGGAATTTTATTTGAATGCACTGCACTTATTTGCTAAAGTCGGAAACGAAACATCATTTATTACAAGGTCGAAGAAATGCTGTTATAAAGTATTTTTAATTTACTTAGCTGCTTGCATGTTAATTTAGCAGATTAGGATAGCAAGGGGCGCCGCAAGGGTCATTACTGAATTTACTAAAACTGTCAGATGATGCTCACATATGTTTTTCGTGTATCAAACCAATTTTGACCTTAAGTAGCCTTCCGTTCCGTGTCTCAACCTGTACCTTATGTGTTTCGATAATATTTTCGTCTTCGTTCGTTTGCTTGAATACAAAGTTGCATAAAACGCGCTTATCGCTACTACAGTTCCTGAATAACTTCCATTCTCCCAACACAGAAAAAAACCCTCCCCTGTTTCCTCGATGTGCACTAAAACTGTCTAAATCCGCCATCACATTAGCGTACTTCTCACTGAAGTTGTGACTAACAGGGGCGTCACGTATGGGGGGGGGGGACGCCCCCCCCCCCCAATGTTGTCGGCCAGTCGGTAAAAACTAGCCGAACCGTTCGTGCCGCGATTTTTCTCAAAAACAGTCGGTTTTTATGGTACTTGAGCTTACTCAAGTGCCATATAGCGATCGTGATGTCTGTCTGTCTCTCCGCATTTTGCTAGTTTGGGTACTTCCAGATGACCTAGGACGACAAAACTTGGCACGCATGTCAGGGACCCAACAGGATTAACTCGGAAATAATCACTTCCCCGACCCAGCCATCAATGGGGGAGTGGCAAGATGGGGAATCCGGAAATTAGTAACATTCATAACTTTGGAACGGATAATCGGGCGTGATTAAACTTGACAGGTATCAAGAACACGTGTCTTGGATGTTCATTGTCAAATTCGGATCGGATCCCATAACTGGGGGAGGGGGGGAGCTGGAGGGGGACACCCGAAATCTCTTGAAACGCTTTTTCTAGTTTTTGTCAAACACCTACCCCTTTCTTCACACTAGTATAGCTCTGCGCGTGGATGAGTCATTCTTTCTTCACACTACTTCCTTCTTCACACTAGTATATATCTGCTCGTGGATGAGTCATTCTTTGCTTAAATTCGTTCGGAGAGAGCTAGAGCAATCGAAGGTCGAAGGGGTTGGTATAATATATTGAACCTTAGTAGGGGTTGATATAGATTAGGGGATGCTAGGACGCTGAAACTTGGCAGGCGTATCAGGGACCCAACCCAACCAACCTGGAAATAATCAGTTTCCCGATCCGACCAGCTGGGGGGGGGGGAGTGAGGGGGGGGATCCGGAAAATTGAGTGGTGTCTTTCGAACGGGTGACCGGATTGAAATGAAACTTTATACCTGAATAAACGACATATCTCTGATGTTCCATTTGAAGTCCGAACTGGATTCGACAGCTATGGTTGGGGGGGGGGGGGGGAGGGAGACCGGAAATCCCGGAAAACGGTTAGAATGGAGGGATCGGAGTGAAACTTGCTGCGAATAACAAGCATCTGCTCCAGATACATCGTTTACACATTTGGACTGGATCCGGACACTTGGGGGGCCATACTGAAGACCACTGAACCGCCCAACGAAGAAGAGGATTTCTAGAAATGCCTTTTACAGTACTTTTTACTTACTAGTGTATAATAAAATAATATTCGACTCTGTACAAAACTCCCAAATAAAAAACTCCAGCCAACATTTTGCCTATTCTTGCAAGTGCCAGATGAGCTTTCAGCTCTTGTTTTTTTGTTGAAACAATCGATTTTTCTTCAAAGTCGGTTTTCCTTAAATATAGTCTTATTTTTCTTAAAACAGTCGATTTTTTTCAGAACAGTCCTTTTTCTTCTTAAAAACAGTCGTTATTTCCGCAAAAACAGTCGGTGGAAATGACCTGCCAGTCGGTAAATACCTTGCCCCCTCCCCCCCCCCCCCCCCCCCCCCCCCCGAACATTTTGGCTAGTAACGCCTCTGGTGACTAATGCCCATTTTCAATACATGGGAAGCATACAGGTTGTCCCTACTCCCTAGTATTGTTTTACTCTGCAGTAAAACGACCCAAATGCGAAAAGCTGCGTTTTTGCAGATACCATGGTATCTATTACCACGGTAACTGGATCTGCAATTAGTCGTTTTTGCAGTTACCGTGGTATCTGATAGACGGTAGCTCTTCAAAAACGACAGTTACCGAAATTGCACTTTTCGAAGTCGTCCCAAAAGAAAAACTGATATTCAGTAACATTACTAAGTGCCAAACTTCTTTCCCATCAATTTGGCAAAAATCGATGAAAGAGAGATGACTTTTTCAGATACCACGGTAAGTTACCACGGTCGGACCGTGGTATCTGAATATCAGATACCACGATAACTGCAAAACGCCTTTTGAACGTGGTATTAGATACCACGATAACTGCAAAAACGACTTGTGAACGTGGTATCAGATACCACGGTATCTGCAAAAACGCAACTAATGGCTGACCATTGCTTAAGACCATCGGACATCCTTAGGGAATATTAGAAATTTCGGATGATAAAAAGCTTACCAGGAATGCAGGAGACATCGGAGGTTACGCCACATCCATGACTGGGCCGTCTCTGTTTCTTTAACGGTGGTGATGTGCAGTACTCCAACAAATCACCAGTCGATAAGACCGGTTCAGGAACTGTGCGGATCATTCTACCAACCGGCGATCGGTCTGATACCCGCGACTTTACCGGGCTAGTTACTAAAACCTGCGTCGGCTCGCCAATACTGATACTAACACCGGGAACGGAGTGAAGCGGTCCTAACTCGACCCCTCGCATTGATGTCGTTCTAGTTCGCCCCTGTTCTAGGCTATTCATTCGCTGCATTCGTAGCAGCGTTTCAGTTTGAGGGGAACGACGCTGAATAATAACTCTGCGTGGTATCGCGTCAATTGGGGACAGAGAACGAGGTATATCCGCGAAAATGTTGTCCAAAACGGAAGGGTTGGGAGCAACATAGGGGGGTTCGTCCAGGGTAGGGGTAGGTTGTCCTCGGCTTTCGTACAAGTCGGCAAGTTCTCTATGCTCTCGAAGTATATCCGACACGTCACGTTTTTCGGGTGAGAGAATACCAGCCTGTGGAGACTGATCAAATTGTAGGGGATGCGGCGGTGAGTTACTATCTGTCTGGGGAGTGGCTGACCCCAGAAGCGGGGAAAATGCGGCAAAAGGCGACAAGATCCCGGCACCTCTCTCGACTATCTCAGGGCCACCCTGTTCGCTCTGCGTGGTTATAGAGCCGACCGATTTCAAGGGCTCTGAATGGTCTCCGTCAAAGCTTTCTGCGGGACCTGCTTTTTGAACAGCAATGCTTGACCCAGCTTCACCACCGCCTTTACAGCTAGATTCGCTAGTCACGACACTAGAAACCTGATCCAAATTCCGTGATGGCGTACTTCGCACCGATGATAGGCTTCCTGGTGTTACTGATTCAGCTTCCACCAAATTCTGCTCTTTAATCTTAGACTCAGAAGAAGGCTCCTTTTCAGCAACACGCTGGGAGCTTAACAGAGCAGGGAAATGGCCCTTAAGACTCATGAATTGTTGCTTGAATTCACCTTGAAACGAATCAAGGGCAAAACTACCTACCCGGGGTTCCGAGTTCCACCGCACCCTACGTCTGGGTATGGCCGATCTAGGAAGCTCCTCAACCCTTTTCAAGGGCGGGGTCAGGGCCTCAGGGGGCGGGTTAGCAACAGGGGTGCAAGTACTGGTGTTTGACTCAACTGACGTAGAACCCAAGGATTGGGGTGGTGGTGGTGACTGAGCGTCTAGATGCTCAGACTCTATTCTTCCGACGTCAGTTCTACCGTCTAGTTTGGAAGCTTCAGAAGGAATGCTCAAGTCGTTCGGTAGAGGCAAGCCGCCTTCACCGGTTTCGGCCGGTATACGACGACTGGACAACTGCGTCTTTCGTCGCTGTCTCGCTTCATACCGTTCTTTTCTAGACGGCCTGGAATTGCCATACTTGGCTGACGCTGCACCGTCCCTTGTCGAGCTCCCTGACCCATCTCGACTTGATCCTGACGTGCGATGCTCGCCTCCAGAGCCTGTCGTCTCTGCTGGTAAAGACGGCTCTACCTCCGATTCAGGAGTTGGGCCTGAGACCGTTGTAGTGGCTCCCGGGGGGTCGCTAACCATTCGACGCGATTTGTGGTCGATCCGGGACTTCCGGGACTCCGCCTTACAATCAGAGCCTGATGGAGGTTCCACGCCGTCCAATTGCTTCTTTGTTTGTTTCTCAACCATAAACGATTTTTGGGTACTGGAGCGTACAGACGTCACTGATGATGCACCGTCCCGTGTCGAGCTCCCTGACCCATCTCGACTTGATCCTGGCGTGCATCGCATGCCTCGAGAGCCTGTCCCTTCTGCTGGTAAAGACGGCTCTACCTCCGATTCGGGAGTGGGGTCTAAAATCGTTGTACTGGCTGCCAGGGAGTCGTTAACCATTCGACGCGATTTCTGGTGGATTCGGGACTCCTCCTTACAAGTAGAGCTTGACGGAGGTTCCGCTACGTCCAAATGCTTCTTTGTTTGTTTCTCAACCATAAGCGATTTTTGGGTACTGGAGCGTACAGACGTCACTGATGATGCACCGTCCCGTGTCGAGCTCCCTGACCAATCTCGACTTGATCCTGGAGTGCACCGCATGCCTCGAGAGCCTGTCCCTTCTGCTGGTAAAGATAGCTCTACCTCCGATTCGGGAGTTGGGTGTAAGATCGTTGTAGTGGCTGCCAGGGAGTCGTTAACCATTCGACGCGATTTCTGGTGGATTCGGGACTCCTCCTTACAAGTAGAGCTTGACGGAGGTTCCGCTACGTCCCGTTGCTTTTTTGTCTGTTTCACGACCATAAGCCGTTCAGGGCTTTTGGAATGTACAGAGGTCACCGGTAATGCATTTTCTCTTGTCGAGCTCCCAGAACTATCGCGATCTGTTCCTGGCGCCCACTCATTTTCTCGAGATGTCTCTACAGGTGACGATGGCACTCCAGTGGGTTCTGGAACCTGGACTAAGATCGCCGCAACCGCTGTCGTAGAGTGTTTCAATGCTTGGCCCGATTTCTGGCTGAGTCGGGACACCACCTTGGGTCTTGACAGAGATTTCCATCCACCCGACCGCTTCTTTGTACGCCGGGTGGACCGCGGCTTACTCACAACAGAATCTCCACGCTCTAACTCGGAGATCTGTTTTGAGCTTTCAGAAACTATTTGCGATTTCTCACTTTGCTCGTCTCGGTTTGGAGCGGTGGCACCCTTCCGTTCACCAACACACGGCACCCTCACTGTATACGACGGGGAGCCGCAGTTAGACTCCCCAAAACTCGACGCGGGCGACTTCAAAGCCAAGTCTGTACTCCTCCCGCTTGAGACAGGCGAGCTTAGATTAAGCGCAGAACCATGGAAGCCAAGAGTAGGGGAGCTGCTTCGTTCAGACTGTATCAGGCAGGAGGAAGGCGAAGTCCCAATATGGAACAAGTTGGGCTCCACGACAATTCGCTCGGGCTCTACAGGGTATCCATCTACAGTCTGGTCTTGTTGGAACAGACTGTCTATTTTGGATTTCTGTTTCTCGGCTTCGACAGAGATTCCCCTCTTTCGCAAGTTCGAAACAAGAATATCAGATTCATCAACACTAGGTGGACTTTCACTCTCTATGCTCGGCTCGGTCTTTTTGTGGCTTGTGGCTTCCACGCATGGTTCAGTCTCTTTGGGCGAGATTGCAGAGACTTCCACTTGCTCTTCTGACCAGGGGATGATGCTCGCCGGGGTTTTGACGATTCCTGCAGAGTCAGCGTTATTTTTTTTATGCCCATCCTTAAAGGACCAACCGCCTGCTCTCACACATTCATGCTCGGCATTTGCAGTTTGTACAGCGACACCGGGGGCGTTGTCAATGGTGTCGCAATGATTTGAGCGATCGTACTCCACTGAGCTAGCGCGCTGTAGAAAACTATCAGGGCTGGATGGGACATTCTTCAGCACTAGCGACGGCTCAACAATATTCGATCCTCCAATGTTGGGCTGGATTACAGTGGGAACTATGCGGATTTTCCTAATTGGCTGACCGGTGGCAGGGGGTAGCAGTCTGCTACGGCTAAATGGGATATTCTGTAGCAACGGCGGCGGCTGATCAACATTCGGTTCTTCGTTGCTTGGCTGGATTGCAGAGGGAACACACCGGATTTTTCCAATGGGCCCACCGCGCGTAGCCATCCCTCTACCTCTGGCAAGGCTGTTTGTCCTCTGCTTGATGTCGATTAATAAGTTATAGTCCGAGCTCTTGGCCCAGTTTATGTACTCCTGGTTAGCTTTCATTATCACCGTGGGAGGAGCCAGGGGCGTTGCTGTCACAGCTGGGAGGGTGGGCCCTTCCGATACCTGGAGGAGACTCGGCGAGGAGCAAACTTGCCCACCTGACTCCTCTTTTTTTTCAGCAATAGTCTTCTTGGCCGGAAACTTTTTCTTTAAAACTTTCGCCTCCACATTTTTGGTGATTTCCATGGAAGATTTGCGCAAAGACTTCAAAGTCTCTAAAAGATGTTCGGTGGTCAATGACTTGGTCATCTGAGACCTAGGTGGTGGTTCTGTGGCTCCACGGTTTCTGGTGGCATAATTTCGAGCTTTGTGTGATTTTCTGGATAGAGAACCTTCTTCGGTAAGATTGGTTTCAAGCTCGACTAGTTCAGTCTCGCCGCTGGCAGTTCGGGCCCGGTCATACGTCGAGTCCAGGGTTGCCTTTTGTAAGGACCCGATGCCGGTAACTCGCGCTAACCGTTCCTCAACCTGATCTGAATCACTGTGACGTCGATCTGTAATATTCTTAGAAGATTTCACACTTTCTGTATATGTACCATTGCAGTCATTATGAAATGAGGTAAGGCCAGCGGTGAAAGAATCACCCCTTTCAGGATCAAACTCTCTTTGTTTCCCAGTAAAGTTCCCACTCTTGTTCTCCTCTAAAACTTCAATGTGATCTAGCCGTTCAATGATTCTTTCCACTATAATATTTGTACGGCGAGATTCAGAGCGCTCGTCCCGTTCCAACGACCGTGGCAACGGCGCACTAGCAGGTCGCGTTTGAGAGCGGCCGACACTTCGTTTTGGGAGAAAGCGCTCCTCACTACGATGACGGGCTTGCTCCCTGCCAGGTGAGCTCCTGTTCCGTGCTTTATCCTGTTCTCGGTACTCGACATCATCTCTGTCTTTTCTCAGATCTTTCTGATTCACTACACTTCTTGACTCTACTGAAGGACCTTCCTTTTGTCTCTCTTTTCCTTTTGATTTCCTTCCATTGCGTGGTCTTTGATCTCCCTTCCGCCGTTTTGCAAAATCTTCAGAAGAATTAAAGTTGTAAACGTCGTTTTCCATATTATCCGTTATCTCGACCAACGTTTCCGACTCCTTCGGAGAACTTTTCTTTTGTTTCTCTTTTCCTTTCGATTTTCTTCCACTTTGTGCTCTTTGATCTCCTTTCCGCTGATTTGCAAAATCTTCAAAAGAACTGAAGTCAAATGCGTGGTTTTCCCTATTATCCGTTTTCTCGCCTAGCGTTTTCGACGCTTTCGGATTGCTTTCGTTCTGTTTCTCTTTACCTTTGGATTTTCTTCCACTTCGTACTCTTTGATCCCCTTTCCACTGTTTTGCAAAAACATCAGAACAATTGAGGTCGAAAATGCTGTTTTCCATATTATCCGTCATCTCAACTAACGTTTTCGACTTTTTCGGAGGGCTTTCCTTCTGTTTCTCTTTTCCTTTTGATTTTCTTCCACTTTGTGCTCCTCTATCTCCCTTTCGCCGCTTTACAAAATCATCAGAAGAATTCAAGTCGTTAACGTCGTTTTCCATATTATCCGTTATCTGGACCGGCTCATCGTGAATAACGCAATAACGCGCCGAGCCCTCGCTCTGATTCTCCTCCGTAGTGATTGGTTCAGGTCTGGCTCGGTCACGAGACCGAAGTCGTAGGCTCCGTCGAATAACGAGTGGAGAACAGCGAGGGGATTGTAAGTCTCCGCTTTCTTTATTCACCCGATCGCGAGATTTAGTTCTTCCTTTAGCCACGGGTAGTAAAGGCTCGTCTTTCACTTCAGTACAACTAGACTCACATCCTGAATAAGTACTATTTCTTGAGTATATTCCATTTTCCGTTTCCGAGTATTTCCTGGAGTATTTTCCACTTTCGGTCGCATCGATTTTGTCTTCTTCCGGCGACTCTTCACCGCTTTCCGGTGGATCGAAGGAGGAATGCATAGGAGTCGAAGAAGGCCCCGGATCCAAGGCATTTCCACGCATTTTCTTCATATTTTCGGCGCGATCCACGCTTTGAACGGTGACCGACAAATCCGGCCGGTTTATGGTGCAGTAGTTAAATGCTACGGAGCGTTTCTTGTCTGCATCCCTTTCATCTGTAATGTTGCGTCGACGTTTCCTCGGCTTGTGGTGAGGGGGACCCGCTTTGTGGTGATGGGTAGAATTGGCGGGAGCGCTCGCAGCTTGATCCAAAGCCTGGCAAACCTAAAAGAAATACAGGAAGTTTATCCAGTCCAAGATTTGCAACATACGTTGTTCCGCTCAACCTGGCTTCCCAGTTACAAACTAAAGCTACCAGCGCGGCGAGGGGTATGCCCTGTTGTACTTGACATTCTAATACCGGGGACGCCCAAGAAAGAATGACAAACGATGTTCTATTGTTCGCAAGCCGTGTAGCATTAGTTACGTTTTGCAGATACCAATGATACCATGGTATCTGTTACCACGGTAACTGGATCTGCAATTAGTTGTTTTTTTCAGTTTCCGTGGTATCTGATCAGTGGCGAAACTAGCCCATTTTCGTGGGGCAGGGGGGCAAGCCCAGATTTTATCGACAAGATTTATTTACCGACAAAAATTTAGCTAACCTCCTAACTTTTAGATTTCCTAACCTCCAGAACACAGCAAGTACGAGTGGATGGCCAGCTGAGCACCATGGAGGTGATTGTTCTTAGCGGTGTACCACAAGGAAGTGTTCTCGGTCCCCATCTCTTTAACATTTACATAAATGACTTAACCGAAGGCATCAGCTCTCCGGTTATGCTATATGCTGACGACACTAAGCTGTACAGAGGCATAATGGGACTGAAGGATGCAGAGTCTATTCAAAAGGACCTTGATAAGATCTGCCAGTGGATGACTAAATGGGCCATGGAGATCAATACCGATAAATGTCACCACCTCCGTCTTGGCCCCACCACCCTTGACCATCGGTACACCTTAGACGGAAGGACAATTTCGAGAACCACCTCTGAGCGTGACCTCGGGGTAGTAATGGACACAGATCTAAAATTTTCAACGCATTACGAAACTATCATCAAGAAAACTACAAGAATTGTGAACCTTATGAGAAGGACATTTACATTTAAGGACAATTTGAAGTCACATGAGGTCTGCACCGAATTGCTCAAACTGAAACCACATTCGTCCTCTTTCCCCGGTGAGTTACCAGTCAAACTAATCCGCGAATTCGCCCCTTTTATAGCGAGGCCTCTGGCCAATATCATTAACTTGATCCTCACACAGTGTACCTTCCCCTCGCTTTGGAAACGGGCTTACATAAGAGTGATCCCAAAAACTAGGTCACCGAAAACGTGTAACGACCTGAGGCCGATTTCCATTACTCCCTGTATGGCCAAAGTCACTGAAGCGTTTATTGCAAGGCAACTCATGGATCAAATTAGTGATAAGATTGACGTTTATCAGTATGGATGTCTGCAAGGCTCGAACACAACGTTTTACCTAGTGAGACTATTCGATAGTATTTTGACTTGGCTGGAAAAGGGATCATCATTCGTTGACTTGGCACTTACAGACTTGCCAAAAAGCTTTTGACCTGATTCAGCACCTCGTTTCATTGTTAAACCTGAGACGCATGGGTGCCAAAGCACGCATCCTTAAGACAATAGCCAGCTTTCTGTCGGAGCGTATGCAATGCGTGTTTGCCCTCAACGATGATGATAGGAACTCTGACTGGATACCAATTACCTGTGGTGCACCGCAAGGTACAAGACTTGCAGGCCTGATTTTCTTAGCCGTTGTCAATTTTATCCTTGCTGAATTCGCCAATCGTGCTAAGTTCGTTGACGATTTGTCGTTCTTGCTCAAATTTCTAGTCAATCAAGGAGTCACTTTACCACAATTTGAACCCGACTTAGTGCCTTCTTTTTACCGTGAGTGTGAACTTGCAAAACTAACTCTAAACCCGCAAAAGTGTAAAGTGATTCGATTCAACCCGCTGAAAAGTGAATTCAATGAGCCTGATTATATATTTAATATGGTTAAGAGTCATACTTTGTTGGGTGTCACTTTCACCGAAGATTGCAAATTCAGTGACCATGTTTGTAACCTCGTGAAGAAAGGGAACGCTGCACTCCAGTCCATCACGACAATGAAGCGATTTGGATTCGGTGTCGAATCTTTGAAGTTAGCTTATGTGACATACGTGCGACCGCTACTGGAGTATGCCTGCCCAGTTTGGGGACCCTTTGTGCAAAGAAGCATACAACATAAGGAAGAGATTGAATCACTGCAAATCAGAGCGTGCCGCATTATGGTAGGGCAGAAATACAATGGTTACGAAGCTTCCCTCCTCCTATTAAGACTTGAGCCACTCCATGTCCGCCGGGAAAATTTAATTTTACGTTTTGGTCGATCAATCCTTGCCAGTGAAAAACACAAAGATATTCTGCCCGATCTAGCACCGGTGACAGGACGGACACGGCATCAAAATCTCCTTGTGCCAGTTAAATGTCGCACAAACCGGTATTCAAATTCCTTTGTACCATATTTTACTGAGAAGAGTAACAAAAAACAAGTGAATTCTAAGTGATTTATTTTCTTTTATCTAATAATTGTATATATTCAAGTATTTTACTCAGTTATTCAAGTATTTAAATGTAATGGTCGACGTATTTAGTGCCATGTCGGCGCTACGAGTTGAATCAATAAACATATCTATCTATCTATCTCATGGGACCTAGACATGTAATTTGCGGCCCAAACCGGCTCTGATGTCCGTTGGACGAAGGTGGGGCTGAGGGGTACCGGACCGGTAGGCTCACTGGAAATTTTTCGGTCCGTTCGAGTGATGCTTGACGCATTGTAGACGCGGATACAAAATATATGCCATTGGCCTATTTATGTGTCCGAACCTCTTCTTGCCATTATGGTAGTGCTGTGAGGGGATTAGGCTGGGTCTTGGACATTTTCTTAAACGCTTAGGGACCAAATCGGTTGACCGATTGAGATAAACTTGGCAATACTGTACCCATGTGATCTAGTTGTGTTATTCAGATATCCTGGCCTGATCCAACCTCGGGGGGCCGAGCTGGTGGAGGTATCACTGACGGGAATTTGAAACTCATAAGTCACTGAATAAAGTGGACGATTTCCCGGATTGATGAACAGCCAGACCGACCCAAAAGGGCAGTTTATGGGTGGGAACAGAGAAATCACTCAGGAACAATCCGAGGAAACAAGTTTGCCGGTGTGGTTGGTTTACCGTCAAGGAACAGAAAGGAATGAAGAACTGTTTAGTTAGTGCATTTTCGGATTTACCGACGACAATATTCCAATAACCACATACAAAAGTCTCGCACTGACGAATAGTTCACAAATACTGAATTTAACGACAAGATTTGTATCCATTCCGGATGTAAACAGACCGACAAGACTTTTCCCAGTCATTGTACCGAAAAATGAAAAACATCAATTATCAGGGTCTCGATCCGACCATCGGCTTGATTTACCGACAAGATCATCTTCGCAGCGACAAAAAGTTCTGATTTCTAGACAAGAAGCTTCCTGATTACCGACAGAGCTTCTATCGGTATCACAAACGGTATTAGGAACGTGTTTTATCAGAGCTCTTGTCGGTACTAAAACGGGATCCGCGCAACGTCTCCGCACCGACAAACGCTGCCGATTTCCAAACAAGAAGGTTCCTGATTTACCTAAAGAGCTCCTAAAACGGAATCCGTGCACCAACAGACGTTGCCAATTTCCCTACAACAAGTCTCATGATTTACCGACAGAGCTTTCGTCGGTATCAGAAACGAAATGAGGAAAGTGCTCGTCAGAGCTCTTATCGGTGCCGAAAATCGAATCTACTCCAAGAAACACTGCCGATTTTCCAACAAGAAGTTTCTTGGCTTACCGACCGAGCTTTTGTCGGTACCAGAAACTGAATGCTAAAGCGTGCCGTACCGACAAACGCTGCCTATTTTCCAACAGGAAGTTTCCTGTTTTACCGACAGGACTTTTTTCGGTATCAGAAACGCTATAATTAAAAGCGTGAAGCACCGACAAACACTGCCGATTTACCGACAGGATTTTTCGTAGGGGGGGGGGGCAGCTGCCACGCCCCCCCCCTAGTTTCGCCACTGTATATGATATACGATTGATCTGCAAAAACGACAATTGCTGAAATTGCACTTTTTGAGATCATCCCAAAAGAAAAACTGATATACAGTAAAACTTCTTTCCCACCAATTTGACAAAAAATGGTGAAAGTGAGATGACTTTTTCAGATACCACGATACCTGGCCACATACCACGACAACTGCTGCCACAACGCTGCCGATTTTCCAACAAGAAGTTTCTTGGCTTACCGACAGAGCTTTTGTCGGTACCAGACACTGAATGCTAAAGCGTGCCGTACCGACAAACGCTGCCTATTTTCCAACAGGAGGTTTCCTGTTTAACCGACAGGACTTTTTTCGGTATCAGAAACGCTATAATTAAAAGAGTGAAGCACCGACAAACAATGCCGATTTACCGACAGGATTTTTCGTAGGGGGGGGGGGGGCAGCTGCCCCCCCCCCCCCCAACGCCCCCCCTAGTTTTGCCACTGAATCTGATATACGATTGATCTGCAAAAACGACAATTGCTGAAATTGCGCTTTCTGAGATCATCCCAAAAGAAAAACTGATATACAGTAAAACTTCTTTCACACCAATTTGACAAAAAGTGGTGAAAGTGAGATGACTTTTTCAGATACCACGATACCTGGCCACATACCACGACAACTGCAAAAATGACTTTTGACAGTGATATCAGATACCGTGGTATCAGATACCATGGTATCAATTCAATTCAATTCAAATAACTTATTTCCTCCAGAAATCGGAGAGTAAAAAACATAGTAAACACATACATAACTGGCCAAAAATATAAAACGACTACTATGACATAACAAGGCCGTATCGCATAAAACAGATCAACAAGCAATATCAAACAAAAAAATAAAATAAAAAATAAATAAAACGTATGCGTAATAACTCAACCATCAGCTACAGCCTCAGTGAGGTTGTGATGGATTCGAGGAACTTTAGAAAGAAAATTAGCATGTTTTTTTTTAATGATATAGATTGGGTTTTTTAATCGATATGTCTCCATCATAAAAGAATTCGACCCAAATTTTGATATCCGAAAAAGATATTTGGCAAAGTTGAAGAAGGTAGTTTTAATGTGAGAGAAATTACTCGATGTGAAAAAAGGAAGTAAAGGAGAAAAGCCTGAGGAAGGGCAACAATATTAAAAACTTTGCCAGAGATCGGCGAGACAGATAATCGCGAAGTGATATTACTGCCCCAAAACTTGCTGCAATCCTACACTTAAATGCTTTTGAAACTGAAGCACGGCACAATGAAAGTGTGGGGCCATACGGCACTCCAAGATAAGTGAAAAAATCTAACGGTTTTAAAGTTGAATTACTAATAGAAACTGAAACCAAATTATTTATTTTATAATTCGGCCTAGGCCCAGAACTAGTAACTGACATTTTTCTGGTCGAAAAAGAAGGCCGTGGTCAGAAAAACTTTAACAAGAAAATTTACATTAGCTTGGAGGGATTTTACCGATCTACTCAGAAGGACTAAATCATCTGCATATGCTATCCAAGATAAAAGGTATCCTTTACCATAAACAAATGTTGTTCTAATCTGATCAAGCAAAGCTGAGACAGTAATATTAAAAATGATAGGCGAAAGAATGCTTCCTTGCCTTAAACCCCTTTTTAGAACTATATTAAATCCGCTGTAACTATTTTTCCAGTTTATTCTCAGACGAGAAGAACTATACCATCTGCAAAAGTGCAACTATTGCAAGCGTTTGCCCAGGCTCTGATAGGGAGGATGGCGGTACAACTAGTAACCCCTGGCAGAAGGTATAACCAAAATATCTCTGAAACGTTATTAACCGAAAACTACTTCCGGACTAAAGTCGATTGTTGGAGAATGCACCTTGCAAAGTTATGTTGTTGGGGCTTAAGAAAAATAAATGGAGTTCAGAAAATAGATTTGCTGGCTGTCGGGACAGCCTAACTGAATAGAGATACGAGTCTGAACCTATAAACAGCTTCAAATACAACAGCAGAGCAGAGGTAGAGTCGAAACCAACAACAGCTAGAGGCGAATACGTTTTTACGGGACAGTCCATCACAACTATTATAACTGCTCGTAATATTTTGAACACTATCTGTAATTTTGCAACTGGTAACAAAAACAGAATTAAAGGACCGCAAGTTCATTTTCCCCTTATTTTTCTCTCTTTTTCATTTAAAGTTGAAACTTTTGGTTATTGTTTTTTCGTCTCCTCCCCTTTTCAGTTAGTTGATTCTGCCTGTTGTTTAATTAATATCGGTTATGTCCTTGCCCTAGCCAAGCACTACTTTTGTGCTTTCCCGGCAGGAATATTAATTGTGTATTTTTTTGTCTTTAAATTTAGTCCAATGAAACTGAAAAATGAACCAAAAAGGAAATAAAGTGTACATAAGTTTCTAGAACATATTTTTCAGACGCTGAAGAGTCCGGAGATGGTGGATGGTGTTTGTGAGCTACTGTAGGTAAATACAAAATTTGTTTCGTTCAAGGGCTCGACATAACATCTTTAAAGGACACCTGAACAATGAAACCATACTTGAACAGACCATGGAGAATGCATTTACAGACATGGTCACGGAGAGCATTCTTCTCCTGAGCGTGACGTTTTCAAAATAGGGATGTTCATTTCTGGAGGTTTGCACATTTAGACTCTAGGACAAAAAGCGCAATTCATTCAAATGTTGTACAGCGCTGGCCAGATCGTATTGGAATTTTTTCTAGATATACGTTTGGGCTTAACTGGTTCAAAAATATTCAAGAAGAAGGGTTGATTGGAGACATTTGTTCATTTGTAAAATTGTTCGGTACTGAAATAAGGACAGATGCAAAATGGAGCAAAAATCATAGCTTGGAAACACTTTCATATTTGGATTGGGTTTTCTGCAGGCAATGTTAACGGAAGTCATACAGATAGGGATGATACTTGGTGCTCTTCATTCAGGTGTCCTTTAAAGTTTAACCGAAAAAGGCTGAGGTCCAATAGTCTAGTAACATATCACTTGTTCACTTAATATTCCTGAAAACCCGGTAAAAATGCCTTACTTCATTTGTCCGTTACCCAGGGATAATCGATATCATAGAACAAACTTATTCTTTCGAATGTCTGATACGTCTATGTGCTTGTCCCTCTAAGCTTGAAATGAACCAACTAGAAATGCAAGCCACTGCCAAAAATAAAAAGAGCTGAAAGCTCATATGGCACTTGCAAGAATAGGCAAAATGTTGGCGGGAGTTTTTTGTTTGGGAATTTTGTACAGAGTCGAATATTATTTTATTATACACTAGTAGGTAAAAAGTACTGTAAAAGGCAATTCTAGAAATCTCTTCTTCGTTGGGCAGTTCAATGGTCTTCAATATGGTTTCGACGTTTATATCAAGTACGTTTCTTCTTTGAATTGTTATTGACCCTATTTCCCTTTTCGAGGAGACGGACCTCTGCTTAGTCTCGGGTTTCGTCCAGGTAGCTAGAAGGTACCGTCTGATAAAAAGTACTTTTCGACCTTGCGGTGAAGATGCGCAATTTAAGGGAGCTAGAACCTCATTTGTAAGCAAAACCCTTAAGGCAAAAATGGTAATGAGCTCATGGGGATCATGAAAAGCATATTTTGCTTAAAAGTATTTTTCTTAATTTGCGGTCATGATTGGTACTTTAAGGAATGGTCGGATTTTGAAAGTGGCGATTTCTAGCCAATCTTGTCGAATTTCTAATATTCCAGCCAAGTTTCATCGTCCTAGCACACCTGGAAGTATCTTTACTCGCGATCACCGGAATTCCGGACTCCCCCTTAAACTCTCCCCAAAGTCGCCTGAGCCAATCCGGTTCTGTGAATGATTTATCCGTAGCATCTGTTAGTTATTTCCACAAAGTTCCATCCCGATCTCTCCAGTCTAAGCCGGTCACGTATCTCCCCCCCCCCCCAGTTGTTGTCGGATCCGATCCGGACACGAAAAAGATCACCAGAGACATGTCCTCTGTTCAATTACAAAATTTCACTCAAATCAGATCACCCGTTCCAAAGTTACGCACGACTCAATATTCCGGATTCCCCCTTCCTCTACTCCCCCAGGACTATCGGATCGAGTAAATTTGTATTTACAAGTCAGTTAGATAGGGTCCCTGATACGCCAGATGCTTGTTGTTCCCGGCAAGTTTCACTCCGATCCCTAAATTCTAACCGTTTCTCGGGATTTACGGTATCCCCCCCCCGACTCCTCCAAAGCTGTCGAGTCCAGTTCAGACTTCAAATGGAACATAAGATACGTCATTTATTCAGGTATTAAGTTTCATTTCAATCCGATCACCCGTTCGAATGTTACACACCACTAATTTTCCGGATCCCCCCCCCCCCTCTCCACAGATGATCGGATCGGGAAACTGATTATTGCCGGGTTGGTCTGATCGGGTGAAGGTCCCTGATACGCCTGCCAAGCTTCATCAAACTAGCACCCCCTAATCTATATCAACCCCTACTAAGGTTCAACAACATATTATACCAACCCCTTCGACCTTCGATTGCTCTAGCTCTCTCCGAATGAATTTAAGCAAAGAATGACTCATCCACGAGCAGGGCTATACTAGTGTGAAGAAAGGGGTAGGTCTTTGACAAAAACTAGAAAAAGCGTTTCAAGAGATTTAGGGTGTCCCCCTCCAGCCCCCCTCCCAGTTTTCGGATCCGATCCGAATTTGGCAATGAACATCCAAGACACTTCTTCTTGATACCTGTCAAGTTTAATCCACGCCCGATTATCTGTTCCAAAGTTATGAATGTTACTAATTTCCGGATTCCCCATCTTGCCACTCCCCCATTGATGGTCGGATTGGGGAAGTGACTATTTCCAAGTTAATCCGGTTGGGTCCCTGATATGCGTGCCAAGTTTTATCGTCCTAGGTCATGTGGAAGTGCCGAAACTAGCAAAATGCGGACAGACCGACAGAAGACAGACATTACGATCGCTATATGGCACTTGAGTAAGCTCAAGTGCCATAAAAGTGAAATAAAATTATCAGATTCATTGCAAGGCATATCCTAAAATCACTTTCGTACTTTTCTACAGGCGTAACTTCCCCGACATCGCATCTTTAGCCCTGGAAATGCAGGCCTTTGTTTAGTTTATTCAAATTCTCCACGTCTAGATGAATTTTGGATTGTCGTGCAAGCAATCCACACTCTGAACGTTATTACCACAGGCCCGGGTAGAAAAAAAAACAAAATACCTGAGAAGAGTGAAAATATGTCAGTGTATTCAAATATCAGATGTAAAATTGAGCTGCCTGTTCTGTTAAACTTTAAGACTGGGTATTGTAGAACAGTGGTTCCCAACCTTTTCCGTAACGCGTACCCGCAATTAAGGTTAAAAAAAGTTGCGAACCCCTTTTTGAAAAATCATTTTTCTACTCTTCTCCTAAGATCTGTCAAAATCAGAATGCCAAAGAGACGACATGGGATTAGTGCGTAAAAATATATATAAATAAATGGCAAGGTTGTCAATTTTGGATCGTCCGCGAACTGGTCGAGGGTCTGGCGTACCCCTTTGGGTATGCGTACCCCGTTGGGAACCACTGTTGTAGAAGACGGCAATCGGTCTAATGTTTGATGGATTCTTTTTGGTTATTTGTGTTGCCACTCTGTCAAGCTAGGCTATGAAGATTTGAGTGAAGTAGTACACCAAAAATTTCGAAAGAGCCAATCAGAACAGTCTAATGTCGTTGAGGCCAGTCAGATCATCGTATGAATTCCAAGATTAGACTGGATCGGGAAGAAGGGAAAGGAGGTTTCAGAGTAAGCAGCTTCAAAACATCTAACACAAGGATGCGCAACCACATCTGATAACAGATTACTAGCTATCTGTTAGTGTCATAGACAAATCGTGTTATGTGTCTCCAGTGTTATGCTTATGAATGAATGAATGAATCTATGACGCACTGCCCAAGGGCGTAAGTGCAGTAAACAAGAATGAAGAAATATGAAATAATCGCAAAACACTCAACAAATATTTTCCATAAAGTTTCACTAATTTAGGATCACGATGATGGGATCGTGGACAGGTAATTTTCCAATCGGATAACTCAAATTACAGTGCGAACACACGATCAGGAACGGGAGCTCCCGGACTGGAATTGCTGTCAGGATTTTCTGCACTATCATCACTTCCATAGGGAAAAGTTGAAAAAATTTCAACTTTTCCATATGGAAGTGATGATGGTGCAGAAAATCCGGGCAGGAATTCCAATCCGGGAGATCCTGACCCTGATCGTGTGTTCGCACTTTTAGAGGAGAGGGCTTCAAGCGACGACAATGGGTCGGAAATTAAAAAACGGCGGATCAGGTAGCGGTTCCGTGTGTGCCGATGTAGGTTATCGTAACATTAAACTTGATTTGCAATTTTCAACCAAAAAAGTACCCAAATATTCTGTAACACTTAATGAATGAACGAATGAAGGGTTCATTAAAAAAAAAACTAAATCTTCAATGCCCAGCGGTGAACCTGTAATTACCCTCAAAACAAAACATCAACAACAACAAAAAGTTCGACAAAAATAAAGAAAAAAAATGAAAGAAAGAAAGAAAGAAGCTTGACTTACCCGGTCTGGGACGCCCAGCCAAACAAAAAAAAATCAACCAGAATTACTTCTATCTATCCAAAAAAGTTGCCTGTTGAAACTGCGCCTCCTTGGGTTAAATGTTATCAAACTTCTGACGTTTTGGGGATGAAGGTTGGCTAACTAGTGCATATCCTTTGGTGGTTTTACGCACAACTCGTGTAGCTAAAGGACCGTTCACGCTTGTGTTGTAACATGAATACAAATACTTCGCCTTGTCAGCCTTATCCTCTCTTCCGTTCAACTTGAAAATCAAGTTATAAGCCGATATCTGCGCAGATTAACTACACGGAGCCTGACAGTGAATCCCAAGAGAACCTAACCTTCCATGACTTGGGACACTAGAACCCTGAAATGTGGAATTTTAGATCAGACTCGACTGGTTTTGTGCAAATTCAGAACAATATCTGTTGCTGTGTCTGTTTGACCGATGTAGATTTCTCTATTAGTTTTGAGACTACCAGGATTGCTGTAATTATTTCAAATAAGGTAAAAGCTTGTAGTTGTCAAAACGCATTTAGCCGTACATTTATGACTGACTTTCCATTCAGAGAGCTCATTCAGTTTCAGTTTTATTACAAATATCTATCCTTATCCGTTTCTCTCTTTCTTCCTTAACAGTCACGTGATGGAAACGCACGCTGTGACTGGTCACGTATAAGTTTTAACACAAAGAATAGAACCCGTTCCTATCAATTTTTACTACAGCAAGCCTGGAGGGACGAAAGTTTTACCACAGATATTTGCGGATAGCAAGTATAATTCAGAAATTCTGCGCCTTAAAGGTAAGCTTGAACGGTCCTTAAGCGACCTACTAAACAACTGTTTACACCGGTCCTTACCGTTGCTTCCTGAAGTTTTCCAGGGACGCAGATAGATGGCAAGTCGTCTGCATAGTTTCCGCGTCTCATTTCATGTTTGTTCGTGTCGGGTTCCAGAGTTGTTCGTGAATTTATGAAATGCTCCCTGACTGGAGGAAGACTGGCACGGGTATCCTAAAAGCAAACAAGTGTTTATCACATTTATATACAAACAGCTTTAGACCCAAGACATTTCTCATCCCCAATAACCAAACAAGTATTGAAATAACCTTGTAATCACCCCCTTTAAATCTTTAAATGTAAACAACCCCCAGTATAAATCCAAAGAAATGTTGAAGATCTTGCCCGAATAGCATTTGTTCGTACACTGAATGGTCTGCCCAACGACAATAATAGTGGGAAAGACCGGTGACTTCGCTAAAATCGCGTCTCTGAAAATCGATCGGAACAACCCCTAGCGGTTGGACTTTGTCCAATTTCGAGCGGTAGATGATTAATATAATCAAAGAAAGAGGGCGTGAGTAGGCAATGACTGTCAACATTAATTGATTCGAAATCGTGAATTCAACATTTTTTCCCATTAAAAAGCTATTTATTCTTTTCCTATTTGTTTTTGATTCCAATTAAAGAGGAATCTGAATGGAGAGAGGATGCTCATGATAAACGAAACGAAAATAATCAACAAAACGTGCTTTGATGATGATTCTGCGGAGAGCGATGGAAGAAAATGTCAACAGAGCAATGTTTTAACGAAAGAACATCCGCTAAACGGCGCTGATTGTTGTGACTCATAGGGCTTACGGGAGTATCCGGTCTTTCCCACTTTTACTGTCTTTGGGTCTGCCTGTCAGTCCCACCCTTTACATCTCTTGTCCATTAGCAAGGTAATAACAAGTGCAATAAACCAATTACTTGCAGACTAATGCCCCCTTTGTCACAATTTATTAAGAATGGCACATCACCGATCATATGACAAAACAGTCCACTTTCCAACTGTTCATTAAAGATTAAAGTACGTCGCGTCGTCTTATTTGTTGATGTTACAAAAAATCCTCATCCATAGATATATCTCCCCAAATATAGAAGAGTTGTACTTGAGACCTGTCATAGGCAAATTAAACTCATGGGAAATCTGGGCCCAGCTGCCCATGAACGGGAGGAGGGGGGGGGGGGGGGGGTCGGGACCCATCAAAATGCGTATTTACACCTTTTTGTCCTCAAGTATACCAGCTTAGAGCTTGATTCCAGTCAAGGGTCAAAAACTTGTTTCATGGGCAATTTTAGGCCCACTTGCCCATGAACGGGGAGGATGGTGGTGGTTCAACCCTCCCCAGTCCCTATGATCCAAAAGCACATAGGAATTTCATCGCCTTATCTCCTGTTATTGTCAAATCAAAAACATTAAAAAATGGGCAATCGGGGCCCAATTGCCCCTGAACCAAGCGGGGTGGGGTTTGGGACCCGCGAAAAGTAAAAAGAGACCCCAATGCTCACAATCCTACCAAGTTTCAACTTGGTACCTGTTGACTCCTAGCAAGGTTAACAAACTTTACTCCTGGTCAATCTGGGCCCAGTTGCCCATGAACGGGGTGGGTGGGGGAGGCGCAACTTTAAAAGCAATTTCCCAGCCCTAGGAACTACAAGTCCAAGGAATTTCATCGTCCTATGTCCAGTTCTGGTCAAGTTATGAACTTTATTCACTGGGCAATCTGGGCCCATTTGCCCTGAACCGGGTTGGGGTGGGGGATGGGACCCCCAAAAGGCACTAGACCCCAATATCCAATAGCGTACCAAGTTTGAACTTGATACTTGCACTGGTTCACGAGTTATGAGCTCAACAAAATACGGTGAAAACCGGAAACCGAAAGCTGCTACAGCGCTCGCAATAGTGGATTCTTCCAAGAAACACTCCACTAACAAGTGCGCAAGCGCTCAGACGTGGAATGTAAAAGTAAAATTTTATCTCATTTTATATACAAATAGCTTTAGAACCAAGAAATGTATCATCCCCCATAACCAAACAAGTATTGAAATAACCTAATTTGTAATAATCCCACTTTAAATGCTCTAAAAGTAAACAAACCGCCAGTAAATCCATAGAAATGTTGAAGATCTTGCACGAATAGCTTGACTTCAAACACTGAGAATGGTCTGTCAGCCAGTCCCACCCTTTGAACCTCTTTCATTAGCAAGGTAATAACAAGTGCAATAAACCAAATCGTAGCAGCCTGATGCCCTCTTTGTCAAAATTCATTAAGAATGGCATATCGTCGATCATATGACAAAACAGTCCAGTTCCAACTGGTAATTAAAGGTTAAAGTAGGTCCTGTCGTCTTATTTGTTGCTGTTACACCAAATCACCAAATCCTAATCCACAGATATTTCTCCCCAAATATACAAGAGGTGGACTTGTGACCTGTCAAAGACGAACTTAACTCAAGAGAAATCTGGGCCCAGCTGCCCATGAATGGCAGCGGGGGTCGTGACCCATCAAATGCGTATTTACACCTCTTTTTCCTCAAGTATACCAGCTTAGAGTTTGATTCCAATCACGGGTCAACAACCTTTTTAATGGGCAGTTTGGACCCACTTGCCCATGGATTGGGCCCAGTTGCCCATCAACGTGCTGGGTGGGGGAGGTGCAACTTTCAAAGCAATTTCCCAGCCCTAGGATATACATGTACAAGGAATTTCATCTTCCCATGTCCAGTTCTGGTCAAGTTGTGAACATTATTCACTGGGCAATCTGGGCCCATTTGCCCCTGAACTGGGTTGAGGTGGGACCCCTAACGCCACAACTAGACCCCAATACCCCACTAGTATACCAAGTGTGAACTTGATACCTGTTGATTCCTGTCACGGGTAACGAACTTTACTCCTGGGCAATCTGGGCCCAGTTGCCCATGAACATGGTGGGTGGGGGAGGTGCAACTTTCAAAGCAGTTTCCCACCCCTAAGATCTACATGGACAACAAACTTCATCGTCCTGTGTCCAGTTCTGGTCAAGTTATGAGCATTATTCACTGGGCAATCTGGGCCCATTTGCCCCTGAACCGGGTGGGGGTGGGGACCCACAAAAGGCACAACTAGACCCCAATACCCATTAGTATACCAAGTATGAACTTGATACTTGCACTGGTTAACGAGCTACGAGCTCCACAAAATTCGGTGAAAACCGGAAACCGAAAGTTGCTACAGCGCTCGTAATAGTGGATTGTTCCAAGGAACACTCCACTAAAAATGGTTGAAAATAATTATTCGGTCAAATGTCACAGCTTAACAAGCAACTTCTCAAAGGTGGATATCTTTACTTCCATGCCCTAGCTTAAAAGCCCTGTACAAAACACAAACCCTTTTCTTTATCTTTTCTTTTGCGAGCTAAACCGACATGGGCAGTTATGTGGTTGTTCCTCAGTTAAAAGTTCAACTAAAAAGCTAATTTTTATTGTGTCATATTAACTGAATTCACTCAATTATTTGGATTCTGTTATTTTATTTTTTCACTACATGCTTTAATAATTCGTTCAGAGCATCTACGGCCGTCCTCATAGCGCAAAGCTCTACTATGACGCGAAAAACTTAAATATCAACACATATGTAGCAGTTGACTTCCAACACGTCCCCAGCCACCAAGGCATCAGATACAATGAAGTAGCCGACAAGACTGCCAATGCAACAGCGAGAAATCTACAACATCAGCCGACACCACCAGCCACCTTCCGAGACCTCCTTCGCCAGCGCCGAATAGGCACGAAACTCCGACCCTTGCTGCCAATCTTAGAAGCAGACGACAACAGAGCCTATCTCAAAGTTAAGAGCATGGCACCAGGGTTGCCACATGTCGCACGATAGTGTGAATTGTCACTCTATTTTGTCTTTGTCACTCTTGTCCTACGTAGGACATAACAATCACCCTATTTCAGAAAATGACCAAATCTGTCATTTTCGCAGCAGGGATTCCGACCATAAGTGACTATTTCCAGTTTTTTTCATGAAACTAAAATAAGATGTGTCATTTTTACAGAGGTGATACTGACCAAAAGTGAACATTTCATGAAAATAAACTTCACTCCCAGTTCACACTCTATTTTGGGCCAAAAGTTACTCTTTAAATATTGTTGATGTGGCAACCCTGCATGGCACTGATTCTTCGTAAAGAACTGTTTCAGTGGAAAAAGATTGCGGACCCAAGATGCCGGCTTTGTAGCGACGCCGCCGAAACTCTACAGCATCTGGTGCTCTAGTGCCCCTCTATCGCAGAGCGCACTAGCTGGTGCAGAAGCACACATGGGACAGCCCAGTCTCCATCGGTGAGCTTATCGGCTCAGTTCGCCCAGCCCAAGAAGAGCGACGAATATTCAAAAAAATCATCGAGTGCCCCCACATAACTGACCCCGAAAATCATCCTCCGAAGCATCGACGTCCTGTGAGCCATCGTGATCGACCCACGAAGAGCAACCTACCCCAGGCCGAAAGGATTCCGAAGGGTCGGAGCCCAAGAGCCAGAAGTTTTTGGATTCGATTTTCATTGGCGAAAGATGAGCTCACTGCGTGAACAGTTATTTTTCATAAATCGTTTTTTATCAATCATCTACACAGGTACAAGACAAGTGCACATAGGTACCACACATCCAATTCGTGAGTAGCGGGCAGGCCCATATCCAGGAATATATTTCGGGGGGGGGGGGGGGGGAGGGGGTTTGCTTGCGGGTTGGACAAAAAAGTAAAAAAAAGACAAAGATCAGAGGGAAAAGCCTGTAAAAACGGTTATTTTTGTGTTTCGGGGGGGGGGGCGACCCCCTCCCCCCCCCCTTCCTGGATACAGCCTTGGTAGCGGGGGCAACGAAGTAACCTATTTTCTCCTATCTCAGCCCTTTTCTGTCGGAACAAGACCACAGGTGTCGATAGGGTCCCAAAAATCTAATATTTTATCCATACAATTGTGTCTTGTCTTCGCCAGATCCAGTATTCGCCAGGCTGATCATCAGAGACAACCAAGTTCAGATTTACCTGCATAAGCCATATCTATTCTGACAATACTGACCGAAACTTCCTACTTTACTTCTGCCAAATTTCCGGTTTCGCTCGAATTCCGAGCGAACTACTATAGTCTAGCCAGGAGCCGAGCTAACGAGCTCGTATCCTTGCCGGCCCCCAGTGATCAAAATATATTGTCACGAAGTATTTTCGAAATAAAAGAACCTGAACCTGAACCAGCAAAAAAAAATCAGAAACGAATCCAGCGCATCTCCTTGTCTAATCTAAATCTAATCAATTTTAAACAAAACTTTGACTTAAAGTCTCTTCTTACCCCTAAGTCTGTCATCTAAACAACTTCAGATAAAACTTTTGCTTTTAATATATTTTCCGGTTTTGGCCGGATTCCAGGCGAACTAGTTGTCCGGCGAGAAAACGGGTTTCACCGTCATGTTCAGCATGTCTTCTTAACCTTGAGTCGAACATTTAGTCAACTTGAAATGAAACTTTTACTTTTAACCAACTTTCCGGTTTGGGCCGGATTCCGGACGAACTAGTTGTCCGGAGAGAAAATGGTTTTCACCATCGCGTACAGCATTACCTCTAAATCGAACATTTATTCACTGCAAATGAAACTTTTACTTTTAACCAACTTTCCGGTATTTGCCGGATTCCGGGCGAACTACTTGTCCGGAAAGGTTTTCAATGGTTTTCACTGTCGTGCTCGGAATGTCTTCCAGAACCGACTATCACATTGGCTATTTAAAAATATTTTGTTTGTCCCTTAATTTGAACCACCTCCCCCACCCTTAAATGTGGGGCTATAGAGCCCATCTACGAACTTAACCTTACCCTTGACTTGAAAAATCCTCACACCAAGTTTCATCAAAATATCTCATTCACTTCGAGAGTTATCGTGCTTACAGATGGACGGACGGACAACTTTTGCGATGTCATAGGTACCTCGCGACTTACGTTTTGGGATCCCAAAAACAAGGTTTTCCGACAAGTTTGTTTTTCGAACCTGAGCGGTTTTGAGCCTGAAGAGGACCCTTGCCAAGAACGGCCGACACATAGCTCCAATAAAATTCAGCTGACGTATCCGTTTGCATTATCAAATATAACGTTTATGATTCAGTCACAAATACGGCTTGGTAGGCGCCAACTTTATCATCTTCTGATGCATACCCCTAAAGTCACCTTTAGGTTCAGAGTTTTGATAGAGATTATACTGCGGTCAGGAATACCACCCTCTCAAAGCCCTGTTTGCTTCATCAGATTTTCTGTTCTCTGTTCTACGTTCAGCAATATTATTCATTTTGTTTTCGTTCTCCGTTTTTTACTTCGGATGCTTTATTTTGTGATTAAACCTGCAAGCCAATGACAAGTCTTGCGCAGTGTCAGAAGCGGTGTTTCTTTAACCGAGTAACTTCTGACATCAAGTCAGCTCATATCTCGTTTAAGATTCTGAAAGCTTCCATTGTTTTCCACATCGAACGATGCCCATAATTTGCTTTACTGAAAAATATTTGCTTGATGGGTATAATATCCTGAAAATGCAGGCTTTTGAGGTTATCGAGCCTATTCACTAGCAGTAGCATGCCACACATGCAAGTTTAAGCACAATCAAGAACAAATAATCAGATAGAACCTCCATCTTTGGTCCCATGCAGCGACACTGAATGAATGAATTTATTCCCAATAAAGCACAAGGGCCATGGCGGAAATACAACACATTAACAAAAAACAAAATATCATACACTCTCTACCCAGCCTTCGGAGCTCACCATAACACTTACTTCCCATACTTGAACCAAATACCTTTCCTGAATACCGAAAAAAATGAACGGAGCTAGAGGTCCTTGCTCTAGCTTTGAGTTGACACCCGTTTACTTCCATCTTCGCCGTTGCAGACCAATAAGTGCAGGAGGCACGCTGACCCGATCTGAAGTGAGTAAACCAATCGGCTTTGACTTTTAAGTTTCTTCCACGCGGCTTCACAGCGATATAGCTATTTGTAGAGGTAACGAAACGTCATGTGCCGTGTAGCTCCTAACCTCCACTCATTTGCATCGGGCAGGGTACGGGGAAATATTCGACTCCGCATGGTCATATTACAGAGATAGGTAAGGAGGTTCTATCTGATTATTTGTTCTTGCCAAAATGGCCTGAAGAAATCAATGAGACCCCTTCCTTTTAAAATCCCTTTTCCACATACCATATCAAGTATAATGTTTCCCGCCCCCAGCTGCCTAGATATGTCGCGATCGGCAAAGGCATTCGAAAAGGTGTCCATTATGCCCGTGCCACATTCAGTCACACCTGTACGTAATTTGGTTAATTACCCACTCTTACGTTTCATCCTGGTCACACCTGGAACGAAGAAATTCAAGATATATAACCATCATCATCACTCCAACGTAAACAAAACTGGTTAAAATCAGCGACTCTGGTCTGTGATTGGTCCACATACTCGAGAGATACGTTTCAAAATGGCGGAGATGGATTTTTCCATCTCGACAATCTTACGTTTTCACCGTCTTTTCTTCCTAATTTCGACCGTAAGACGGTATTATTACCGGCGTTATTACCAGGTGTGACTATAGTGGGGCCCGGGCATTAGTGTTCTAATTGAAAAGTGTACGGCCTTGGTCCCAGTGTTATGACGTAGATTGAAAGTTAATGGAGAGGTTGTTGCCAGCAAGTGCCAGTACGCAATTGTCTGTCGTCGCATGTTGGGGTCAAAAGCGGGGTTCCTCAGGGCAGTAGTCTAGGCCCGATTTTGTTCTATATCTTGATAAACAACTCACGAAGTGTAATTAAGAATCCATAAAACTGTTCGCGGACGACGCTAACTGTACCGCCCGGTTCTGTGCCCTGAGATGTAGCGCTACTTCAAGAAGATCTGAATTCGTTAGTTGTTAGTAGTTACAATTACTTTGTTGCTGGTAATATCGAAGTCGAAGGAGTCGGTTAAAGACCTTGGTGTGATAAATTGAAATTTGATAAGCACGCCAGTATTGCTTCAACGAACGCTAGTCATCGTCTTTCCACGATTAAGCGGAGTTTCTCTAACTTTAATACACGGAATTTCCTGACATTGTATAAGACAATGGTGCGACCAATAACTGAGTACAACTCCTCAGTTTGGAATCCTGTAAACAAAATAGACCGATGCCGAGTAGAGAGGGTGCAGCGCCGGGCCACAAAATTAATGGTAGCAGTGTTTTAACGCCACCGCGGTTTTCCGCCACCATATGTTTTCCGCCACCTTTTAATTCAGGTAGCGCAGGTAGTCTGTGCAGGTAGTTTCAGATTTAAATCTTTAAATGTGAAAAGGGTGTTTACCGCCACCCTGGAAACTTTAGTCCCCAAGAGGATTAGTTCTTATAGCTAGAGGGTAGGGTTAAATGTTGTCAGACCTAATATTCTGATGGGGTGTCGAGCGCCAACCGGATTAAGTAGGGATAGGGATGTAAGGGATTATCAATTACCAACTGGTATGAGAGCAACTCTAACTACAGAACCCGAACTAAGTGACAAGAGAAATAATCATGGAAACAGTTAAAACAAAGAATGCGAAAGAAGAAAACAGTTCCATTGCTGACGGTTTCTCGTTTCCGCTCAAGAGCACGAAGATTGACAATATTTACTATGTTTGCTTCAAAGAAATTGGGGGCTTGTTGAAGTTGTACAGTTCCTGTAAAACGTTAAACTCAGTCTTCGTATTAGCTAGGATTAACGTGGAGTTGACGTTGGTGGCGGTAAACCCCTCTTCGCATTTAAGGATTTAGATCCGGACTTTCATGAACCAGCTACCTGCGCTACCTGCACTAATGAGTTGGCGGAAAACATACGGTGGCGTTGAACCTACCGTTGACCGTTTCGTCTGACCCAACTAATTCTCTTGATGATGCAAAATTTCCTCTGTGGCGGAAAACATACGGTGGCACTGGAGCACGGTGGCGTTTAGGACGCCATCAACTTAAGATTACAGAATGAGACACCTTAATTTACCGTTACTGGAGTTTCGTTGGGATCGTAACGATATTCTGAACACATACAGAATCCTCCACTCGGTAGATAATTTGAAAAAAAAAAAAAAAAATTTGAGTTCAGTTCATATCAGTCAACCCGTCAGCATTCTTTGAGACTATACCAATCAAAAACAAAGGGGAAAATTGGTCAACGTACATTTTGTTACCGTGCATGCCAGGCATGGAACGGTTTACCCGAGGAGACTGTTTCCCAACCAAATTTACTCTCGTTTAAGTAGGTTCAGATTCTTTTTAATAGCAAACTAAATAACAAAATGTCCAGAGCCCCGCTGAGAAGACAAATTCGTAATGCACGGGACGGAAAGACTTCTTTAAATAAATACAACATTTATACTTCACTACACGCCATTCATACAAATGGAAATATGCGTATTCCCCCGTCAGCACCCGGTCCCCAACACCACCCGTCGAGCGTGTTCCACACTTCTAACAATAGTTACTATTTGTTACTATTTTCGTTCCATCCTCACGAAAAGTTACTACGCTGACCGTTCCAACCTTCTCGGAATAGTAACTAACAGTTACTATTTGCTTATGGTGGGTTTACACACTGCGTAAAATCCGAGCGTATTTTACGCAAGTTTTGAGCTTGAAAACATTTCTAGTAATACGGACGCATTTAGATACAAAACTGACCGATTTCTCAAATGCGTCCCTATTGCTAGAAATGTTTTCAAGCTCAAAACGTGCGTAAAATACGCTCGGATTTCAAAATACGCTCGGATTTTACGCAGTGTGTAAATGGACCATTACCATGCTCGGGAGCGTAGTAACTACGCATCTCTGTAATGGGATTGGTCGGATTCGCCCGTGGCGTGAGATCCTGCTGGAAAATAGAAAAATCGTTCCAGCCTTGACGGAAAAAAGCCAGAATTCCTGACGTATGCGTAGTAACTACGGTAAGTATGGTGGAATACGCTCTTTGTACCAGTTTCGGGAATAATCTGCGTTCCAAACCCAAGTCCTGAAGACGTACTACCAGCCCCATATTGCCGGCCAAAACCTCGAGCTAATGCCCGGGCCCCACTATAGTAACACCAGGTAATACTCTTGATGATTATCTCTCCCTGCCGATGCAAAATCTCCGGCCTCTCCGGGTAGCTAGCGGAAGAAAGGCAGCAGTGGTGTCACATCCGCTGCCAAAGATCGCGGTGATTGATTGACATAGGATTTCAGTCGTCGAGTTTGAGTCGTACGGACACGCTTACTCCTTCTTCCTGATGATCGCTGGAGTGTTTTGGACTTAGTCATATAGAGCAAATTCCGAATGTTGTCGTTTTAAATTCAGGAGATCAATTAGAGCAAAACAGCGTGTATGTTACATGAACTCTAGTTGACTCCTAATTGCAGTCTCATTATCCCTAAGCTGCCGCAAAGCCCATCAAATCTCACGTCCCCTGGGGCTATTCAGTTGTTTGTCGAATAAGCGGCTTTTTGAGCCCGGTGTGACCAAGCTCTTACGGTCGAAACTTGGAAGAAAAGACGCTGACAACGTAAAATAGGCGAGATGGAAAAATCCGTCTACGCCATTTTGAAACGTAACTTTGGACCAATCACAGACGACAGTCACTGACTTTAGCTAGTTTTGTTTAGCTATGAGTGATGATAAGATAAGATAAGATAATCTGTATTTGAAAGCCGTATGGCCATATACAGTAACAATCAACATACATAAATACAACCAGCATTCAATCACCACTACTATAATTTCTACGGCGCACTTGCTCTATCTCTTTCCTCAATCTTACTAAACTCTAAAGCCCTTCCAACAAAATTCCCTACTGCGATAATATACCTCGGCGACGTTGATTTCAAACTCCCAGGGAGAAAGCCATCATTCCCCTTTTCAAAGATACTTCCCCTCAAACGTGAGAGGCTACGACACCGCAGGAGAATGTGGCCAAGCCCATACTCACCTTCCCCACAAACCGGGCAAGACCTATGCATTTCCGGATTTCTCTTTCTGATGGTGGTAATGATGGTGATGATGATGGTGGTAACATATTTTGAATTTTTTCGTTCCAGGTGTGACCAGGAAGAAACGTAAGAGTGGGCTATAACCAAACTAAAGAACCAAATTACGTACAGATGTGGCCAAATGTGGCACGGGCATAAAACCCCGGGGTCCCAGAGAAAATAATCCGCCCTATCCTGGCATACTATGGCCAGACACTGTTGAGATGTGAAACGGAGCAGTCAGCGCAGTTCTTCATAGAAGAAGGCGTTCGTCAAGGTTTCATCCTCTCGCCAGCTCTTTTCAAGTTCATCACAGACTCGTTGGAGAAACATAGGGGTGTGGAAATCATCCCAAACATTTCCATCGTTTTTCCCTCGACTATACCAAGGATATTCAAACCTCCTCGCTGATTAAGTCGAAAGCAGGGTCGAAAGCGTAAAGAACATACTAGATATTGCCTCAGACTACGAGGGCCTTCCCCTGTCAACATTTCTATATGGCCCCAAGCTGCGTCGCTGAAACCCGCAGAAGCACGTGAGCTCATTGCGTAAGCTTGCGATCCTACTGAAAATGAAACCCGAGGATCACAGGTAATGCGGAAGTGCGGACACTGGCAGATCACACCGACTGCTTCTGTCGACCCCAATCAGAGCCAGAAGACTAAGATTGTTCTTGCACGTACTCCGACGACCTGATGTTGCTCTGTCCAAATCATGGCACGAGTCCCCCCCCCCACCTCCCAGGGTGGAAGAAGTGAAGGGGGGGGGGAGACACGAAAGCCATTGCTTCTGACGGTCAACGCGGACCTCGATCCGATTGTAGTCTTTAGGAAAGGTCAGAGACTATGGGAGACCCAATGGCTCGCCTTGATGACTAAGCCAGTCGTGAATGAATGCGATGGGTGGTAGGAGACATGGCTTCATTTGGTGGCTGCCAATAAGAGCAATCTAGTTCGGTTGTGAAAGAAAACTCGGTTGCAAGCGGGGTCAATAGTGAGAACAACGTCCGGCCAAGATTTGTCGTTCGAGCCCTAACTTCTTGTCTTCTAAGGCTGACATTGTTTCGCGAGTCAGTGGCTTCATCGTTCAAAAGCTTTCCCAAAAAGGGCAAGCATAGCATTACGTTGGCGACAAGAACCTAACAGATTTTGTACTAGAAAATAGAACCCCATCACTTTGGCCAACAGGGAAGATAGGCTGTAGGCTAAATTTTGTTCGTAGCTGAAGTAATCATCAGTATTAAATTGTATTCTTGCTATCTTTTAATGTAGGCCATATTTTTAAACAGATATATTTAGTTCCCGATTTTGGTTAATAATCCTTAGCAACAATAATTTGGTAAGTTCCAGTATTAAAAACACTGGCAAGAGGCTTGTCTTTCTAATGGAATGCTACTAAAAAAAAAGTAGGCTAGTGTGGTTGACACTTTGCCGACAAAAATTACCGTCAACACAAAAAAAAAACTATTTCCGTGTTTGCTTGTTTTCTAAGGCATTTCTTAGAAATGCTAATAAGTTTAGAAAAATATGAAATATTTGATTCGATAGCAAACAAGTAAAAGATTCAGGATATATGTAGCTTGTTGAGTTTGCTTTTTTGCTTGTTTCGTTGTGCATGCAGAAATGTTTTCATTGAGCTGGTCTTTATGGGCCTAAATTGCCCTTGGTTACCTACACAATTCAAGGATATCTGGAAGCCAAGAAGACAGAAAGAAATTTGTCAGACTGAGAAACAAGGTCCGTAAAGAAACGAGAAACCAACAGACTTTAAGGGAGCAACGTGTCAAGGAGCAGTCCAAAACAAATCCTAAGGCCTTCTGGAAATTTGTAAACTCCAAGCGTAAGCTTAACCACGGAGTGTCGGAACTTCGAGACCCAGACTCAGGCAAAACAACAAGTAATGCGGAGGAAAAAGCCAACCTTCTAAACCGACAATTTGAATCAGCTTTCACAAGGGAACCTGAAAGAACTGAGGAGTTTTCGTCTGACAATGAAAAAGCACCAATTCCAGACCTTGATTTTTCGGTGACGTTTATATCAAACTAAAAAATTTAGACCCTCATAAATCTCCAGGACCCGACAACATTCATTCTAGGGTCTCGCGTGAACTGGCATCTGAAATCCAACTGCCGCTTTACGAGATCTTCAAAAAATCATACGCAAGCGGAAAGCTACCTTCACTTTGGAAAAAAGCCATCGTTTCTCCCATATTCAAAAACGGTTCCAGGCAAATCCCATCAAACTATAGACCAGTAAGTTTGACAAGCATCCCTTGCAAAATTTTTGAGTCCCTCCTTGCGGATCACCTCAGCCAACATCTGACTGACATTTCCAAAAGCCAGTTTGGATTCATGCGTAGGAGATCTGCAGAAGCTCAGCTTCTACTGGCCACTGAAGCCTGGAGAGCAATGATCGACGCGGGGATACAGGTGGATGTTCTCTATATTGACTTACGAAAAGCCTTTGATAAAGTACCGCACAAAAGGCTCCTTTTTCAACTGAAACGCTTGGGTGTGATCGGACAAAATTTAGCTTGGATAGAGGATTTCTTAACCTCCAGAACACAGCGAGTACGAGTGGATGGCCAGCTTAGCACCACGGAGGTGAATGTTCTTAGCGGCGTACCACAAGGAAGTGTTCTCGGTCCCCTTCTCTTCAACATTTATATAAATGACTTAACCGAAGATATCAGCTCTCCAATTATGCTAAACGCTGATGACACTAAGCTATACAGAGGTATAAAGGGATTGCACGATGCCGAGTCTCTTCAAAAAGACCTTGACAAGATCTGCCAGTGGATGACTCAATGGGCCATGGAGGTCAATACCGATAAATGTCATCACCTTCGTCTTGGCCCTACTACCCTTGACCATCGTTACACCTTGGACGGAAGGACGATTTCGATAACCACCTCTGAGCGTGACCTCGGGGTAGTTATGGACACAGATCTAAAATTTTCAACACACTACGAAACTATCATCAAGAAAACTACCAGAATTGTAAATCTTATGAGAAGGACATTTACATTCAAGGACAATTCCCTGTTTCCTACTTTATTTAAGGCTCTAGCTCGTCCACTACTTGAATATGGCCACGTAACAACGAGGCCTTTCTATAACAAGGACATCGTCGCCATTGAGCAAGTTCAGAGACGAGCAACAAAAACAGTGCCAGCCATTCGCCATCTGCCTTATGAACATCGACTTAAAAAATTACGATTACCCAGTTTATCTTATAGATTCCTCCGAGGTGATTTGATTGAAACTTTTAAGATTTGTCATAGTTACTATGATAACATAAGGCCTGATGATGTCCTCACTTTCAATCATAACGGTCTCAGAGGACACAGCTTGAAAATTCGTGGTGAGAAATTCCGAAAAGACATTGGAAAATGGAGCTTCAAAAACCGGATAGTGGAATACTGGAATAATCTCCCCGAAAATGTCGTAAATGCCGAAAATATCAATCAGTTTAAAGCAGGCGTGGATCGACACCTGGCTGAAATTGAATTTAGTGTACACAGTGTCCCGAGAAATTAACAGAGGCGAAAGCCTTTTTTACTGCAGTTATATTATTATTATTATTATTACACAGGTGCTGGGTTATCCGACTGTTCGTGCTCGGCTCAAAAAATAGGTCTGGAGAGACTATTAATCTTGTATTTTCCAAAAAACGTTATTATAGGTTCAGCTATTCAGCCTATAGGCTGAATAGCCTACATGACCTATACGTATCCTAAGGGAAAAACTTATGTCATAATAGGATTCGACGTAAAAAACTGGCCCTAAAGTGACCGCCAGACTAATATGTTTAGTTCGAAATATCCACGGTTGCCAACTGACGAAAACGGATACTCTACTTTACAAAATTCCAGAAATTCTTAAAACTAAATATTTTTGAAGTTTTAATAGCTCAAACGATTGGTAAGGAGCTAACCTTTCTAATGAAATAATACAAATATGTAGTTTGCTGGAAGTTTTTCCGAGGAAAGTGACAATTTAGTTAGAAAAGTTGAAGAAGTTCGCTTTTTCTTGGTTTCTAAGACATTTCTAAGAAAAATACGTAAGTTTAAAAAAATACAAAAACACACCATTCGATAGTCCGTAAAAAGATGATACAGAATATTTTGTTTGATTTACTTTATGCGGTCCTGCTAGGAAAATTGTATTTCTATAGGCCTAATCTGCCTTTATAGGCTAAAAAGTCGATGACCTACATCAGTGCGGAGTGGTGCGGTACGATTTTCGTTCTCAGCACAAACATTTGGTCTAAAAAACTTCTTCAAACCTTCTGCAGCTCGTGAACTACCCCCCCCCCCTCCCTGTTTTTGAACGATATCGTGGTCTGGATGCCACACTATATGTGTAACCACCTTACTGTGATGTTATTTAATTATAGGCGTATTCTTGCCGTTCCCCGAGGGCTCCTCGGGGAGTCGAAGTGGACGGCGAGAATAGAGGGAGTCACTTCACGCGGACTCCGCCTACAGAAACAGCGAGAACATGGAGAATGCTTCCAAAATGCTTTTTGTTCGAAAGAAAAATACGCAGTTGCCGAAATTAGTCTAGATCCACTTTATTTTTAATTTTGTTATTCTGATTGTTTTTAGTTATTTTAAATTGCACCAACACCAGCAAAAATTGATTCCCCTCCGAATCTGAAAGGGAGTCCTTTTTGATGATGGTGATGATAATCTGAGCGTTCCCTGTTCGTGGGGACTCACGAGAATACGTGGAGTTAGTCCCCGGGAAAAACAAAAACGCGGGGACTCCTCAAGTGGAGTCCTCTGGGAGCGGCGAGAATACGCCTTATGACGTACCTGACAAACACGGCAAGTTCAGCAATCAAATGCTGTGAAAGTTCAGTATCAGTATAGACTGTTAACGGCACAGATATCTGAGAAATAACAGCGACGTAATTGTATAGTTTTCAAACCTACCGTGATAGCTACCTCTTGGCTCTTTCGCACCCGTCCCGCAACCACTTACCGTAGAAACACTGCGACTTTTCCTCAGGTAATCGTCATCACTAAGAACTTCCTCCTCAGTAATTCCGCCCGGAAGGATTTCCGGAACATCCGGGGCACTCCGGATACAAAGTCTACGAAGAGCCTTGCAAAAACTTGGAACTTCTCGCTCAAAGAGCCTAACTTCTCCCCTATATACATAAGACAAGACATTGACGAGGTCTTTGTAGGATCCAGGCAAGAATAGAACAGGGTCCTTATCCTTCATGGCGGATAGAATGCCCTGAAAGAAAACGTCAGCAATTATGACGGAGGACTGGTTAAAGGACATCTGAACAATGAAACGATACTTGAACACACCATGGAGAATGCATTTACAGACATAGACACGGAGAGCATTTTTCTCCTGAGCGTCACGTTTTCAAAATAGGGATGTTCCTTTCTGGAGGTTTGCACATGCAGACTCCAAGACAAAAAGCGCGATTTATTCATATCTTGTACAGCGCTGGCCGGATCGTATTGGAATTTCTTCTAGATGTATGTTTGGGCTTAACTGGTTAAAAAATATCCCAGAAGAAGGGTTGATTGGAGACATTTGTTAATTTCTAAAATTGTTCAGTACTGAAACAAGGACAGATGCAAAATGGAGCAAAAATCATAGCTTGGAAACGCTATTTCGTATTTGGATCGGGTTTTCTACAGGCAATGTTAAGAGAAGTCATACAGATAGGGATGATACTCGGTACTCTTCATTCAAAAGACCTAATCCAGACATTCTGTTTACCTTCTCAGACATGCTGTTTACCTTCTCTTACTGATCGCAAGCCACCAATTTATTTAGATTTGGACTCGATTGCCGGTTTGCTGTTTTGGCTCGAGAAAAAACCAACGCAGAACATCTTCTTTTCCAGATGACGAAACTTTCCACGTTTGATTAGCAAAGAATTATAAGACTTAATTGATTACTTTTTGTATGTCTTCAGGAGAACCACACTGGTCTTGTTTTTTAATTTTATTTGTATTTGTAATGAACAGTTAGAGCTTTAGATGGAAATTATTATTTTGATCCTTGGCCTTCGTGCCATCACGGCTGTCCGGGACAATCAGCTGAGATTTAGTACAGACGGAGTTATTTCAACCCTAGGAAATCTGTTTTTTTTTTTAATTTGCTCATTGTTGGACATTTTTGTTTGTGGTTTTGAACATTCATAGTGGCAGTGGGGATGGTTATCATTGTGTGTGTGGTAGAAAGACCATTTTTTTGTGGTCCGCTTTAAGCTGTAAACTTGACAGGACAAAATGGCGGTGCTGACCTCCGATTCTCTACCTTCAGCCAGGAAGTGCAATAGGCGGTTTGGGGCAAGCCATCCTGGTGCTTTGCACACCCTTCCTGTCACCTTCCCCAGGGTCGAAGAACCTTTTTGAAGCCTGGTGGACTTTGGCTTGTCTAGTCTAATAGTTATAATCACACCTTGTATACAATAGTTACGTTTTTGATCCGAATTCTCGCTTCTGGTACAAATTACCGTTTTTGCTCCTCTGACGTCTCCATTCTCGCTTTTCACAAAAACACTAATTTTGCAGCTCGTCTGCAACCCGGTATCCGTGTTTATGCACATTGAACACGCGCACTCTAGTTGTGTTTTTGATCCGAATTCTCCTCGCTATTCTCCTTCGAATTCTCGTATTTCGCGTTTTTGGACTATTCAGACGAAGTGAATTTTCCTTTTCTTGCGTTTCTGTCAGAATCGAGAACGGGGAAAGCCTCGCGATTCTGAAGAATCGAGAAGTTGCTCCGATGTTTAATTCTCGATTCTCCTCACTGCGTTCTCCTCCCTGATTGGTTAACACGGCGCGGGTGTTCATTATGCATAAACACGTATACCGGGTTGTGGACGAGCGGCGGAGAAGTCAGAGGAGCAAAAACGGTAATTTGTACGAGAATCGTAATTCAGAAGCGACAATTTCGAACTGAGAATTCGGATAGAAACGCAACTTCTATTGACCAATCAGGGAGGAGAACGGAGAGAGGAGAATCGAGATTTCTCCATCAGAGCAACTCGATTCTGCAGAATCGCGAGGTTTTCCCCGTTTTCGATTCTGGCAAAAAAGGAAGAAAAGGAGAATTCACTTCATCTGAATGGTCCAAAAAATTGGGAGGAGAATTCGGATCAAAACCGCAGCTAATGATCCAACTATTTTCTATCAATCAATGATATGTTTATGTAATTGTGACCCCAGGCGCTACAAGAATACTAGGTCTGGCACGCTAGCACGATCAGGACGCTGACACGCCGTAGAAATCAAACCTTATGGGAGATTATACTAGACACAAACTATTGTCTGAGGGATTTTTATTTGTCTAATGGCTTAGAACACTATCTAATAACCTAAAAATAAAATTAAAAAAAAATCACAAAAACAGCAGTTAGTCTGTCAATGAGTCGGCTAGCTGCTGTACGCGATTTCCTAGAAGACGATAATCCCCATCTTCCCCAGATACGCACAGGATTATCAGTTTCATTATCAATTCCATGCCAATCACATAAGCGCAATGGGATGAAAGGGGGGAAGGGGTCAGTGGGGTCACCTGGACCATTTGGCAAGCATGGGCCAACCAGTGGAGGTGTCGGGGTAGGGACGAAGTCAGTACAGCTTAGGGTTTAGGCCATATTTACAGCTGGCAAATTCGACTTCAACGGCGCTGGAGAGAGTCTTGGGCCTTTGAAGAGAAAATAACGCAGCCATTTCGCAACTTGCAAGATGCAGCAGACGCGCTTTTACCACTGGACACAAAATTTAACTAGGAGCGTGTTCCACCCTTCTAACAATAGTTACTATTTCCATTCAATCCTCAGGAATAGTTACTACGCTGACCGTTCCAGCCTTGTCGGAATAGTAACTAATAGTTACTATTTGCTTACCATGCTCGGGAGCGTAGTAACTACGCATCTCTGTAACGTGATTGGTCGGATTCGCCCGTGGCGTGAGATCCTGCTGGAAAATAGAATAATCGTTCCAGCCTTGACGGCGAAAAGCCAGAATTCGTGACGTCATGCGTAGTAACTACGGTAAGTAGGATGGAACACGCTCTAGATGTTATTGTTCCTTCAATACAAGCAAACTTAAAGATTGATTCCGTACATTAGAACGTTACAACTTAATATTTCAGAAACGTCAACGAATTCCACTTCTTCGCTCAAGCTCAGGATTTTCAACTAGGATGTATCTAAACTAACGAGTTACCGGGAAATAACTTTTCTCGAACAAGTTTGTAATGCATATCTTCCTACGTCCCGCAGGTTTAAATATTACGATAACGAGTTCTGTGGAGGTTGATACAAAATCAGATCAGCATCCAGAGAGGATGATACGAAGTCACATCAACCTCTGCTGAAGTTTATCAAGCACTTTTCCTCAAATACTGAAAAGTAGAGCCTAGCCTCCAAAATAAAAATAAAAGACATCATTTTCAGAAGAAAAGAACAAAAAAACACCAACAAATAATACAGAAAAATGCTGTAAAATATTACCCGCAAAAATGTTCAAAAACTAAAATAGTGAAAGAAAATCTTGCTCCTAGCCAGACAACCGGGGTCATACCTTGTTACAATCATACGTCCATTGAAAATACAACTTGTCACATTTTTGCTTTCCTGTTCTTTTGCTTTCCAAAATGTATCTACTGAGCAACTATCACTGTCTTTTTTATGGCATTTGCAGCTTCGCTTAAGTGCCATATACCGATCACTTTTCGGTCGTTCGGTCTGTCGGTCCACTGTTCTCAAGTTAGAGATGTGCTAGGACGATGAAACTTGGCAAGCATATCAGGCCCGACCGAACTAACTTGGAAATAGTCACTTCCCCGATCCGACCACTGCACGTGGGGTGGGGTGGGGTGGGGAGGGTGGAGGGATGGGGAATCCGGGATCTTGAGGTATGTATAGCTTTGGAACGGGTCATCGGTCTTAATGAAATTTGATATTTGGAACGACCTCATGTCTCAACTGTCCCATTTCAAGTCCTGACCGTTTCTGCTGACTGTGTGTGTGTGTGGGGGGGGGGGGGGGGAGGGTCCAGAATTCCGGTGATCGCAAGTTAAGGTACTTCAAGATGCGCTCGGAAGATGAAACTTGGCTGGAACATTAGTGACTCGACAGTTAAAGTGCTCATCTTTACCGAAAACTGAAAAAAATACTTTCGACCAAACGATAAATATTCATGATCTCCAAGGGCCCATGACCATTTTTGCCTTGAGGGTTTTGCTTTCAACAAAACTTTTCTGCAAAATATACATTTTCATGATCCCGATGAGCCCATCATCATTTTAGCCTGAGGGGTTTTGCTTACAGACGAAGTTCTAGCGCCCTTAAAGTGAGCATCATCACAGCCTATAGCAAAAATAAAATATTTATTCAAATAATGTTTACAACGGATACGTCAGCTATATATTCTTCATCAGCGATATTTCGGCCCTTCTTGGCAAGGGACCTCGTCAGGCTGTCAATCCTTTGGTTCAACTTCGGGGAAGGAAACAAACCTGTAATAAATAACTGAAGCTTCTACCGACTATAAATATCTTATTAAAGTAAATTATCTTCAAATACCACTATAATAAAAAATTAGTCCTGAGATTTAATTTTTGACACCGACGCTGTTTTCGCTGCACGATTGGGGCGATAAGGGCCTGAGGCTTAAATTTTCTTCCCTTAATGACCCCGTTCCACGTTTCCGGTAGGGAGTACTCGCCTATATCTCGGTTAATGCCTGCTCGGTTTTTCTTTATCTCAACGGCTTCTCGAATGGTTTGATGGAGTCCGGTGCTCGTTGCAAGAATTTGGGCTTTTTCAAATATACTGAATGAGATGGGTTTTCGAAAATATGTTCTGCAAGTGCAGATTTGAAAGTATAGTTATGACGGTGTCCGTTGGAGAGGGCGTGGTCAATTTCTTGCTCATGCTCTGCAAGTCGTTTTCCGAACGTTCTCTCTGTCCTTCCTACGTAACGCTTTTCGCAATCAAGAGAAATTGACAAGAAATTGAGCAAGAAATTGACCACGCCCTCTCCAACGGACACCGTCATAACTATACTTTCAAATCTGCACTTGCAGAACATATTTCCGAAAACCCATCCCTTATTAACAACAAAACCGAAGTCGATCAAAATGCAGAAAAAAAATATGTCGCTCCAATTGTGCAGCAAAAACAGCAGCCGTGTTAAAAATTAAATCTCAACACTAGTTTTTCCGTGCAGTGATTATTCAAAGTAACAGACACAGGCGAGTACTCATAATAGAAACGTAGAACGAGGTCATTAATACAATAATATTTAAAGTTTCAGCCCCTTATTAATAAAACAAGAGCTACGAGCTCATATGGCACTTGTTACGAGTAGGCACGGCTCGGTTATGTCAATGATATATCTAGTGTTTGCTAGGTGTCTTCCCACCAAGTTTCATCTCGATCCCTCCACTCATAGCGTTTTCCAATATTTCCGGTTCTCCCCTCCAGCTCCCCCCAAAAGTCACCGGATCCGGTCCGGATTTTAAGTGGGTCGTCTGAGGCATGAGGTCTTTCCAAATATCAAGTTTCATCGAGATCCGGTCACCCGTTCAAAAGTTATAAATACCTCAAGATTCCGGATTCCCCCTCCCTCCACTCCCCCGACAGTGCCCGAATCGGCTCGGTCATGTCAATGATGTATCTAGTGTTTGCTAGGTGTCTCACCACCAAGTTTCAGCTTGATCCCTCCACTCATAGCGTTTCCCAAGATTTCTGGTTGCCCCCTCCAGCTCCCCCCAAAAGTCACCGGATCCGGTCCGGATTTTAAGTGGGTCGTCTGAGGCATGAGGCCTTTCCAAATATCAAGTTCCATCGAGATCCGATCACCCGTTCAAAAGTTATAAATACCTCAAGATTCCGGATTCCACCTCCCTCCACTCCCCCCACAGTGCCCGGATTGGCTCGGTTATGTCAATGATGTATCTAGTGTTTGCTAGGTGTCTTCACACCAAGTTTCATCTCGATCCCTCCACTCATAGCGTTTCCCAAGATTTCCGGTTGCCCCCTCCAGCTCCCCCCAAAAGTCACCGGATCCGGTCCGGATTTTAAGTGGGTCGTTTGAGGCATGAGGTCGTTCCAAATATCAAGTTTCATCGAGATCCGGTCACCCGTTCAAAAGTTATAAATACCTCAAGATTCCGGATTCCCCCTCCCTCCACTCCCCCGACAGTGCCCGAATCGGCTTGGTCATGTCAATGATGTATCTAGTGTTTGCTAGGTGTCTTCCCACCAAGTTTCATCTCGACCCCTCCACTCATAGCATTTCCCAAGATTTCCGGTTGCCCCCTCCAGCTCCCCCCAAAAGTCACCGGATCCGGTCCGGATTGTAAGTGGGTCGTCTGAGGCATGAGGTCTTTCCAAATATCAAGTTTCATCGAGATCCGATCACCCGTTCAAAAGTTATAAATACCTCAAGATTCCGGATTCCCCCTCCCTCCACTCCCCCCACAGTGCCCGAATCGGCTCGGTGATGTCAATGATGTATCTAGTGTTTGCTAGGTGTCTTCCCATCAAGTTTCTTCTCGATCCCTCCACTCATAGCGTTTCCCAAGATTTCCGGTTGCCCCCTCCAGCTCCCCCCAAAAGTCACCGGATCAGGTCCGGATTTTAAGTGGGTCGTCTGAGGCATGACGTCGTTCCAAATATCAAGTTTCATCGAGATCTGATCACCCGTTCAAAAGTTAAAAATACCTCAAGATTCCGGATTCCCCCTCCCTCCACTCCCCCCACGGTGCTCGGATCGGGGAAGTGACTATTTCCAACTTAATCATTTGGGGTCCCTGATACGCCTGCCAAGTTTTATCGTCCTAGCTTATGTGGAAGTGCCCGAACTAGCAAAACCTGGACAGACCGACAGACCGACGGACGGACAGAAATTGCGATCGCTATATGGCACTTGGCCGAAGGGCAAGTGCCATAAAAAACGAAGTTGACCAAAATGCAGAAGAAACCCTTTCCTGTCATCGCCCCAATCGTGCAGCAACAAGACCAAAGGTTTCGATGGGATCCCAAAAATTCAGTATCTGATCCAGACAACTGGGTCTTGTCTTAGCCAGATCCAGTCATCGCCAGACTCCTTGAACATTTTTACAATTAAAATTCAGTAACAGATTAAGGCCAAATAGCTAGTCATCTGAGAAAACCAAGTTCAGATATGGATTCAGCATGTGTGTTTAGGGTATCTTCTTTCCCCAATAATGTACATCTAATCAACTTCAAATAAAAATTTAACTTATAACAAATTTTCCGACTCCAGCCAGATTCCGGTCGAACTAAATTTCTGGGTAAAATATGACTGTCAAACACGGATTCAGTATCTCTTCTTACCCTTAAATCGGGTATCTAATCAACTAGAAATTAAACTTAAGCTTCTAACAATTTTCCGGTTTTGGCTGGATTCGGGGGGAACAACATGTCCAGGTAGAAAGTTTGTCACATAAGTGTTCAGCATCTCTTCTTGCCCTAAATCGAACATCTAATCAACTCCAAATAAAACTTTTAATTTTAACAAATTTTCCGGTTTGGGCCGGATTCCGGGCGAACTACTTGTCCGTCGAGAAAATGGTTTTCACCGTCGTCCTCAGCATGTCTTCCTACCGATAAATCGAACATTTAATCAACTTCAAATAAAACTTTTACCTTTAACAAACTTTCCGGTTTTGGCCGGATTCCGGGCGAACTACTTGCCCGATGACAAAATGTTTTCACCATCGTATTCAGCATGTCTTCTTACCCCATAATCGACTATCAAATTAGCTGTTTCAAAATATTTTGTTTGCCCCTTAATTTAAACCCCCTCCCCCCCTAAATGTAGGGCTACAAAGCCCATCTACGAACTTGACTGGTCCGACGACCCAAAGAATCCTCACACAAAGTTTCATCAAAATATCTCATTCCCTTCGAGAGTTATCGTGCTTACGACGGACAGACGGACGGACAGACAGACAACTTTTGCGATGTCATAGGCATCCCTCCACTTACGTTTTGGGATCCCAAAAACAGCGTCGGTGTCAAAAATTAAATCTCAGGACTAGTTTTTTCATTATAGTGGTATTTGAAGATAATTTACTTTAATAAGATATTTATAGTCGGTAGAAGCTTCAGTTATTTATTACAGGTTTGTTTCCTTCCCCGAAGTTGAACCAAAGGATTGACAGCCTGAAGAGGACCCTTGCCAAGAAGGGCCGAAATATCGCTGATGAAGAATCATAGCTGACGTATCCGTTGTAAACATTGTTTGAATAAATGTTTCAAAGTCAGCTTGGGCTCAAAGAATATTTAAAAGTAAAATAATTTGTCCCGAAGGATAGGCTACATTCTCGTGATTCCAAATGCCCATGATCATTCTTATCTCAAGGGTTTTGCTTACTGATAAATCAGAACCATTCAGAACAAGCCTACGAATCGGCAAATTCCTACTTTCATCCTCTGATCCAGCCTTGCAAGTGCCTTATGGGCTTCTAGCTCTTTTTTCTTGACTTTGCTCTAATTTTACAACAGTCCACGTAATTTTATTTCAGTGTTGTCACTTGTTTCTGACAGAACCCGTGACTTTTGGCAGTGCCTATGAAACTAGGTCCTTTCCACAAACTATTAACGAGAAATGTCGCTTTAGCATCTTCATAATTATACACCTCAACTTTTATGCTTCATTTTTTTATTTACAGGTAAAGGAACCGGTCGCAGAATTCTGGCTCGCCTTGTCGAAGAAATGAAAATGACAAATCGCAGAATTCTGCGACTACAGGAGTGTTGCATGAAGCTGCCCTTACTATGGCACCGCCCACCCTCCAATTGGCCATGGTACATGATCCTGCCACCTTGGATCATGAAGCTGCCACCCCCAGAAAAATCATGCAAATTCCAAGAAAACAGCAAATTTTGTTATTTGCAAAAGGTCAAGGAACCTCTCTGACCAAACAGCTGGCCTCTAACTTCACCATGTAGCAAAATACTATTTTTAGCAAAGTGGGCGACTTCATGATCACTTGGGTGCCTATATTCTTTCTTGTTCTCCAGCTTAGCCTTGAACAATTACAAGTAAACTATGGTACCAGCAGAAAGTGAAGGTTCTAAGCTTCCTTTCAGGATACTCCACTGAATTTTATCTCAACCTTTACTCTTTTTCCCTAAGTCATTTCCCAAAAATAGGAGTTTAGGGTGGCGGCTTCACGCAGCACTCCTATTTAAGCTGATCAATTCTATCTCTCCAAAAGCCCGCCGCTAGATGGCATCTGCTTCTTGCAATGTAAAAGTTGGATAGAGATTTTAGTGTTGGAAACAGAAGTGCCCGGGTCACAACAGTCGTCATCTTCACATGTGTAGGCTAGAATTCCCATTTCACTAAATAGCAAAAATTCTGTTAGAAAAATTGATAGTAGTTAACATACCTCCACCTCCAGCTCAGTTGATATAGGAAGTTGAGATCGAAGGCCATTTAAAAATATCAACCTAGTGCGCTCGGCAGACACTCTTCATAACCTGCCGCGCCTTCGGCTCGGACAGGTTATTTTAAATGGCCGTCTCATTGTTACAATCCGATATCAACCTCGATTTTGGAAGTTACCCTTGAATGTCCGCAACAAATTACGTGATTCTGCAAATTTCGCTCCAGCCTTGATGGCAAAAAGCCAGATTCCGTGACGTCATGCGTAGTAACCACGGTAAGTAGGGTGGAACACGCTCATAATCAATTAACTATTGACTGATTATGGGTAGCAACTGACGCATTTTTAAATGGGACATTATATTTGAGTTACGGTAGCCTTACCTCGATCATTGGACTGCAGGCAGATAGCACATTCTTATGGGCTTGAAGGAACTGACCTTCTGCAACAAGAGTTACGTCGGTGAATTTTTCCTGTGCTGCCAAATAGTCAATCCACTTCATTACACTCTTCCCATGATCAACCCAGCGGACATTGAACTTTGCTGGATCCATATTTTTGGTGGCAATTTAATTCTCTGATTTCACTTAAGGCTTGCAAACTTTGCTGTCTTATTTCTTCTCTGATCCATGACTTCTTTTAGCAATCTGGAACTGAACGTAAGTTTTGGGTTAGCAAGGGAACTTGACACTTTTGTCGTTCCAAGAGTCCAACAACAACTGCTTCATGTTAAAAAGGCTGCAGAAAAAAACAGGAGAATGTTAACAAACATTAAAGCTAAACCAATCATGAACTGGTCTTTAACAAATCAAAACTACCTACATTTGTTGCAAAACTGGCCAATGGTGGTTTTCTTGAGTCCATACTGAGCAGAAGATTCTACAACTGGCCAAAACAGAATGATACTGGTTCGGACCCCAACGAAAGATATTATGTGCAGCCATAGAAAAAAAACGGATGGATCTATATCTAATAACTCTAAGAGCAAAGTACGGACTTCCAGTTTCAAGCCATATGATACACCAAACTCTTGACTTACACAGCTGGTTGAATAGAAAAAAACTGATAAACTTTCTGAGCTTGAATGATTCTTTCATTTATTGGTAACTATTGAGAAAAGCAAGCACCATCTATGCACAACCACACAGCAAAAGGGTGAAAAGCTTTTGTATTTGTTACACTGTAACTACGATGGGCTTCAGCATTTGTTTTTGTACCGAAAGCACATTCTCTTCCATTCAAACATAATATTTACCCCTCCATTTTCCAAGATCAAACACATGTTCAAAATGAAAGTGCACTCGCTGCAGTAGAAGAAGGGTTACTATACTAATTACCAATCTGTTTGAATGACATCTGCTATAAGCTCTTGGACACTGTAATATTTGGGCTCAGTCTGCCCTCATGCGACTCCCTCATTTTGAAATACCCTATGCCAAACACTTGAAACCCTGTACCAAATGCTGGACAGCAGTGGGGTATCTAAAGCCTGACCTGCTCCACTATGATTGAATTCTGACTAGCTCATTTCTGAACCTCACTGACAACATCAATATTTTATTGGGCTAGGGTACCCAGCATCTGGCACAGCACAGGGTATCCAGCATTCGGTCTATATCCGGTCTGTATTGGCTATCCCGAAACCAGGGATTCGTAGTAGGCTGGTTGGGCTAGAAGAGTGAAGAATTCTGAAGGTGTTTCTTCTAAGTAACAACAAAGGAAGGTGGCCAGTGAATGCCAGAAGGAACAAAGATACAGGTGTTAGCTGTATGACAGAGGATCCTGCCTTCTTTTATGAGAAACTTTACTGTCACCTCTGAAAAAAAAGGGTTTCAGAAGTGAAAAAACAACGAGGTAAGGTAACAATACATGTAGGCTATCGAAAATAGGTTTCAGCTGTAACCTAGTACTGTGCCATCATAAATGTATCCTCAAATTTTAGGCATGGTGGACAAATGTCTCGGCATGCCTCAAAGTATTGGGATGGTGCTCATACGTTGGGGCACCATGCAATGTAGCAAGGGCATGGTACCCCCATAAAAAATCTGAAATGGAAATTTATTTTTCAAACAGATATTTAGGGGGGTACCATGCCCTTGCTGCAGGGCATGCCATGGTGCCCCAATGTATAAACACCGGTGGCTCATACGTTGGGGCATGTCCTGACGCTGGAGCACCATGGGAGCACCATGCCAACAAATTGATGATTTGTGTATGACTGCTACAGAACTACAGTGAAGGCCAGCTTCTACGAAAAACCTTATTTAGTGCATCCTCACTTTGTGCACTAGTGCAACAGACCACAAAAAAGACTTTGGTCTTGGACAGTTGTGCTTCTTTGGCTGTGAGACAAACCTGGACAGTCCGATTTTCATCCACTTTTTGTCACCAGTCTATGACACCCTAAAAAAATAAGTGATATCTTTTGCAGATGGCCTACTATTATATCTGATACAATCTTGCAGTTACTGTCATATCTGATATCACATTGAAAAGTTTGTTTTGCAGTTATTGTGGTATCTGGCCAGTTACCATGGTATCTGATAGTCAGATACCCTGATTTTGGGAAAGCCTATGGCAAACCTTGGGTATACCTAGTGTTTGGTATACCCTATGCCTAACCCTGGATACACTATGCCAAATGCTGGATACTGGGACCCAATAAAATACTGATGATTTAAATGAACTCAGAAATCGCACCAATCATAATTCATCTGTAGTGAGATAGGGCAGGGTTAGGGTTACCAACAGCTATCCAGCGTTTGCCATACGGTATCCCATGTTATGCATAGGCTTAGCCAAATGCTAGATATACCCAGCATTTAGAGTAGAGTATAAAAAAATCAGGGGTTTGTGGTTGACTGATACAGATCCAGTTACCTGGTTAGCATGATACCAGATACCATCAGAGGCATTACGAGCCAAAATGTTTGGGGGGGGGCAGTCTACCACAAATCCCTGATTTTTGGATACCCTATGCCAAACGCTGGATATCTCTAGCATTTGGCATGGCCTATGCCTAACGCTGGATACCGTATGCCAAACGCTGGATAACTGTTTTCAATAAGATATTGATGATTTGATGAAGCTCTGAAATCAACCAATCAGAATTAATCTGTAGTGAAATAGGTCAGGGTTAGAGTACCAACAGGTATCCAGCGTTTGGCATAGGGTATCCAGCGTTAGGCATAGGCTATGCTTAATGTTAGATATGTCCAGCGTTTGGCATAGGGTATCCAAAAATCAGGGGTTTGTGGTAGACTGGGGGGGGGGGCAAGGTATTTACAGACTGGCTGGTAATTTTTACCGACTGTTTTTGCAGATAAAAACGACTAGGCTATTACTGAGAAAAAACAATCGTGTTGACGAAAAATCAGCTAATTTTAAGAAAAACTACTAGGCTATTTTGAGAAAAAATTTACTATTTTTATGAGAAAAAAATCAACTGTTTTTCAAAAAACTGAGGCACTTTGCACGACTAGGCTATTTTTTACCGACTGGCTTACAATATTTTGGGGGTCATCCCACTTCCTCCTTAGTCATGATGCCCCTAGGTACCATGGTACCTGCAAAAATGCAACTATAATAAAGCATTGATGAGTACAAGTGAAAATAAGCAAGCATTAATAGCAAAGCCTAATAATATTTGAATTAGGCTACTGCCTGTGTTAAAAGCCATCTAGTTATCAGCTGACATAATAAATTCTTGGCAAGTACCTCGTGATATATCAACGGAGATACGAGTAACACAAAACCACAAAACTGTGCAAGAATCCATAGGACCAGGCTCTGCATCTTTGAACTTGACGCCCAGACGCCGTCAGCGGAATAGAGAGATTGCACCATACCTGACGAAGACGGACGGGATCGTAACGAAAAAATTTAACATTAGGAAGTATAGGACTTTCAACTTTGAAATTAAATTATCGGCGTTTTATCATCCCTCAGTGCCAGGCACTTAATGAAAATCTTAATTGGTCTATTCCTTAACCGTATATTTCTGTTTTTGCAAAAGAGTTTCCATGGAAGTAAGAGTTTGAAGGCGTCAAAATTTGTAAGCAAAGACGGAGTCTCGTCCTATTGGTCAGTTATAACACAATTTTTCCAATCCGCGTCGTCGTCGACCAACAGGATTCGAGACTCTGTTTTTGTATTCAAACTTTGAAGCCTTCAAGCTCTTACTTCCATGGAAACTCTTTTGCAAAAATAGAATTATACGGTTAAGGAATAGCCCAATAAGCATTTCCAGTAAGTTCCTGACTCAGAATGATAACAAGACGCCGATAATTTAATTTCAAAGTTGAAAGTCCTATACCTCCCAATGTTAATTTTTTTCTTTATGATCACGTGATGATGGAGCAGCAATATCCGTTTTCATCGGGTAGAGTGCAATCGCACAGTTAGAAAACCCCAAAGCCGTAGGGATTATCTCTAAACACTTTCTTCAGGTCAGTGGAAGTTGACAAAACATTCAAAGTAGAGACAACAACAGTTCCGAAAAAATGTCTATAAATCTCACTTTTTCGGTTGGAAGGAGGGCTGCGCTGAAAAGTAAGGACAATAAGTGATTCAGTGACCTAAGGTGTTTCTTAAAACTACATTAGAATTATGGTTATTTGAGCACCTGTCCTATCTTAATTTTCCATACCTTGGTTTTGATTCTGTTGAGACTATTGACAATATTATGGAACAGTCAAATAGAAAGGGAAAATTGAAAACTTGATATGAACTGCTAAATGTTTCAGCAATCTCTGTCGGAGTAAATTGAAAAAGATCTTATAAATATTTCTTCAGCCCAAGCTGACTGCGAATCATAGGGTAACTATCCTAGTTCCTGAACGTCCTACCTCTCAATGAGTTCGATGTTTGGGAAAAAATAGAAAAACCTCCAACTTCTGATTGCACACTGGGAAACTTTTTTGAAATTCACGCTTATTACAGTAGAGTAATGGTGCGTTGTTTTGCTACTCGTTACTTGCTCGTTACAGTCCTCTGTCAACGGAAAATTGCAAACTTGATATCGATGAACAGCTAAATGTTTCAGCAATCTCTGTCAGAGTAAATTGAAAAAGATCTTATAAATATTTCTTCAGTCCAAGCTGACTGCGAATCATAGGGTAACTATCAGTCAACCACAAATCCCTGATTTTTGGATACCCTATGCCAAACGCTAGGTATATCTAACATTTGGCATAGCCTATGCCTAACGCTGGATACCCTATGCCAAACGTTGGATAGGTGTTGGCACCCTAACCCTGACCTATCTCACTACAGATGAGTTCTGATTGGTTGATTTCTGAGCTTCACTCAAATCATCAATATTTTATTGGGTCCCAGTATCCAGCATTTGGCATAGTGTATCCAGCGTTAGGCATAGGGTATACCAAACGCTGGACATACCCAGCGTTTGGCATAGGCTTTCCCAAAATCAGGGATTTGTGGTAGACTGGTAACTATCCTTGTTCCCGAACGTCCTACCTCTCAATGAGTTCGATGTTCTGAAAAAAATAGAGAAACCTCCAACTTCTGATTGCACACTGGGAAATTTTTTTGAAATTCACACTTATTACCGTAGAGTAATGGTGCATTTTTGTGGTACTCGTTACAATCCTCTGTCAACTCGTGCTAAAAAATAAGAAAAACACTGACAGTAAATCTGATACTTAGAGTGCACTCTTCTGCAGTTTGTTTGCTTCTGTTTTGATAAGTTTTTAAAGTATAAATTTTGATACTATTCGAAAGAGGGCATCTTTCTCTACAAAAAGTATACAACACTATGAACAGCTAAATGTTTCAGCAATCTCTGTCAGAGTAAATTGAAAAAGATCTTATAAATATTTCTTCAGCCCAAGCTGACTGCGAATCATAGGGTAACTATCCTAGTTCCCGAACGTCCTACCTCTCAACGAGTTCGATGTTCTGAAAAAAAAGAAAAAACCTCCAACTTCTGATTGCACACTGTGAAATTTTTTTGAAATTCACACTTATTACCGTAGAGTAATGGTGCATTTTTGTGCTACTCGTTACAATCCTCCGTCAACTCTCGCTAAAAAATAAGAAAAACACTGACAGTAAATCTGATACTTAGAGTGCACTCTTCTGCAGTTTGTTTGCTTCTGTTTTGATTAGTTTTTAAAGTATGAATTTTGATACTATTCGAAAGAGGGCATCTTTCTCTACAAAAAGTATACAACACTTTATTGATGTCGCTTCTTACAACATATTTACACAATTTTTGCTGAGGGTACTATCATTCGGAAACTGGTTGCATGCGTGTTTCAGTTTCCGAATGAAGTCTTTGAGTCACTATTTCTTTGGTTTCCGCTCGTTTGTATAGTTTCATCATCTAGGACCGCTCTAATAAAGTACTTATCAAGTAATTTTGCTTACCTTTCAGGCTTTTACAAAAAGGAAAGACAGGACTTCAATCTGAACAAAAGATTTCCTGTCCCCGAACGGTTGAAGAAAAATCTTTCGGAAAAACAATCCCGGTTCTCGAATGTACAGTTTAAGAATCCGAACTTGAAGAATATGTGTGACGACGGGGCAGTGTTGTGCTGAGTACTTCTATGTTTTAAGTACAAGTACCAAGTAGGCTACTCCAGATGGGCCCGTAGCCTAATATTTAAGGCGAGGGAGTGGGTTTCAAGCCAAGATTTACTTTACGGGTAAAAAAGGGTTGAAAATCACAATAAATCTGTTTTCATCCCGGAAAATTATTTCAGATGAAATCAGGCAAAAAAACGACTTATCGGTAGTGTTTATAATTCCTTGATCAAGCAGGTCCAGTTTCAATGATGTGAGATTCTGAATCGATCATTTTGGTTTACTGTGTTTGACAGCGGCGTCGCAAGTGCATTTTCGGTGGGGGGGGGGGGGGGGGTGCAGATTCAAAATTTTACCGAATCTGTCAAAATTTTTACCAAATCCTAGAACTAAGAATTTAAGCTTTAAATTGTAGAACAGAAACCATTACGTAGGAAGGGCAACAATTAAGGGCAGCAAATGACGATAAGCCAACTATTAAGTGGCGTTTTGGAGAATCCCACATTGAGAATATATTTTGCAGGTCATGATTGCAGTAGCAGCTTCTATCTATTATAGCCAATAGAAAATTAAATCGAGCGCCACAGGCGAAAATTTTCGAAATGCTTCTTTTTCTGTAGGACCGGATAGAGTGACGTTCCGGCAGCAGCACAACTGTAGTCTAGTCAATATACTACCTATAATCACATAAAGTGAGCACAGCAGGCGAATTTTTGTTTTGCTTTTTCCTGACAAATTTAATTTCCATCCAAATTCTAGCTTTTAATGTTTTGAAATCTCAATCCTAAAACTTGCTTAAAACCCCCGTTAAATGACGCGACCTTCCACAAAACAGAGAATATTACGAAAAGTGCTGCAGGTGGAATTTTCGAAATATTTACGATTAGATATTTTTTGGGGATCCGAAATGAAAGTGAGGACTATCGATGATATCATAGATTATCCCTTTTGTCTGTGACCAGTGCTTCACTCGATCTCTTCTGAGTTTCGAGGTTCGTGGCAACTTCCGAATCCTGGCAATTATAATGAATAAATTACAGAATCCCAGTTATTATACCGAATAAGTTTAGACCGACAGCATGTTCGGGATTCTGTATAACTACCGTATCCCGGTTATTATACCGAATTGTTTGGTATCGAAAGACTACCGAACAATATTCATATTCGGTATACGTTCGGCGAAACTGGAACAAAGTCAGGATTCGTGGTTAACTTCACCCCCCCCCCCCCTTGCGATGCCCCTGGTGCTTGGTGAGTACCATGGACAGAGTCAGGTAAAGACCAGAAATTTAGTAGGCCTTTTGTGTTCAGTAGACCTCATGTTATAACTTCGGCGAACAGAAATCCTTTCTGGAGGCTGATGACTTCATACCATCCTCTCTGAAGGCTAATGACTTCATATCTTCCTGTCTGGAGGCTGATACGACTTCATATCGTCCTCCCATTTCCACCGCTAATTTTCTGTGTGAAGATCATCTAATATAACTGACCGTCGGTCATAGAAGGATATGCATTACATACCTGTTGGAAAAAAGTTATAATTGCTTAACAAGTTCATTTTTTTGTCGAGAACATTGAAAATTCACGCTTAATTACGGAACCAAAATATTGAAACTGACTTTCCGCCTTAGCCCGTCGTTTCAGGAACGACAATGAAACGGCAGTTCGACCTCTCTGAAGGCTAATGACTTCATATCATCCTGTCTGGAGGCTGATACGACTTCGTATCATCCTCCGATTTCCACCGCTAATTTTCTGTGAAGATTATCGTGATATAACTGGCCGTCGGTCATAGAAGGATATGCATTACATACCTGTTGGAGAAAAGTTATACTTGGTTAAGACGTTCCATTTTTTTTTTTCGAGAATATTGAACATTCGCGCCTAAATACCGAACCAAAATATTGAAACTGACTTTCTGCATTAGTTTGTCATTTCAGGAACAACAATGAAAAGGCAGTTCAACCGTACAAAGAAAACATCTTATTCTCGGCAGTTCAACGCCGTACGTAAACGGCGTTATAAAAAATATGCTTGAAGTTAAACGACGGTTGGAACAACGGAAACGAACGCAGCTAACGTTCAATTAGTCTTTACACAGGTGCTGCGGCTAGAAAGACAAAGTCTGCCGTTTGGAAACTAAACCAACAATCAGTTTTGGTTTTGATTCTAAATTCCCGGAGATGAAAAATTCGGGAACTGGAACATGGGTTCCGAACATTGGTATCCCGAACGGTTTTCTGATCTCTTGGCGTTCGGAAACTGAGAAATGCTAATATGGTTGGTAAAAATACTATTTCCACCATCCGCTTCAAAGCAGAAAGGTGGGATGTACCAGTATGAAAGCCAGTTTTACAATCCATGATCAGTTGATGAGAGTTTTCTTCTATCTGCTCGGGGAAGTTTATTGCAATTTTTTAAAAAAGAAATCTGCTGGTAAGTCTGAAAATCGTTCGGGAACTAGGGTAGTTACCCTATTTGATAGTGCAAAACAGATGCATAAGCTGAAATTTTTATTAAAGGTGTATTTCAGCCCAGTCTACCACAAATCCCTGATTTTTTAATACCCTATCCCAAACGCCGGATACCTGTTGGTAACCTAACCTTGACCTGCCTCAATATAAAGAAGTTCTAATTGGTTGATTTTTTTAGCTTTACTCAAATCATCAATATTTTACTGGGTTACAGTATCCAGCATCTGGTATAGGTATCCAGCGTTAGGCATAAGGTATGCCAAACGCTAGACATATCAACGTTTGGCATAGGGTATCCAAAAATCAGGGGTTTGTGGTTGACTGTTTCAGTCCTTCTTTGCAAGGGTCCTCTTCTGGCCGAAAGCCACTCAAGTTGGAGAAAGTTTTTCCCCTTCAGTCTCGAAGCCGCTCAAGTTGGAAAAACGGTTTTTCCAACTTGAACATCTGTAAGCCTGAAGAGGAGCCGTGCCAGGAAGGGCCTAAAATATAGCTATAATAAAATTTTCAGTTGATGTATCCATTTTGCATTGGGCATCTCGTTTCGTTACCTACGGAATCTTTTGTACGCTTAGAAAGGCTGTAGCATCATAGATTCTCAACTTGGAGGACTTTTTTTACTCTATGTCAAAATTCAAGCCTTTTTCTTTCTTATGTGAAGTGTTCCAGCGATTTCCTTTGAATAGTTTTTGACGGTGCAAAACGGATAAGTCAGCTACTTAGAGCTATATTTCGGCCCTTCTTGGCAAGGGTCCTGTTCAGGCTCAAGCCGCTCTAGCTGGAATAATTTGTGGAAAAACAATCAAAGGTTCTTCCTTAAGTATCTGATTTTGTGAACTTCTTCTCCGAAAATTAGTTGCAGTTAAAGCTGATGCTGTGATTTCATTCTGGATATGGCTGCTCTGTTTGCTGTTCCATTGGGTCGTCGAAAGGGTGGAAATTGTTCTGCATTTTGGTTTCGTGGTCATTATTGGCAAGGGTCCTCTTTTGGCTCAAAGCCGCTCAAGTTGAAAGCAAGACTCCAAACTTACCGTGCAGCACTGATAAAATCTAATCCGTCAAGGATAGAGATTTTGAATGAACTCAGTTTCGTTCAGGACTAGCGGGTCTTTAAGTATGATAATTTAAGAGGATTAGGGGTTGTGCCCAGGTAGGTGCTCATAGCCTCAAAAATGATTGTAAAACGTGTCAATCCCTGAAACTGATCAACTTAAGATTTGGACAGCTGAAAAAATTAGAAAGGATGCTCCGATTTTGAAACTTGGAACAGATTCTGAAAGCCCAAGGTATGATCTATAAGAAAAACCTAAAAATGTTCCACCAGCTTTTATTTGAAAATTGATCCCTCGGTAGACCATCTCATGGAGTTGCCCCACTGTCAAATATGAAAAGATGTGTTCAAATAAGTCCCTTGAATTATAAAAAGTTTTCTTCTTCCAACTGTTATTGAATTAATTTCTGTTTTGTCAAAGTTTGTAGTTTGGCTCAAGTTTTGTCTAACTTGCGTTTTATTGATTTCTTGTTTCTTTGAAACTGAAACTAGTAGTCAAACTGCATTTGCGAGGTAGTTCATTTGTTTGAGCTACGTACTTTCAGGCTCGAAACTATAGCAAATGGAACGGACAAATAAAACGAAGCTAAACTTTTTTATAAGAAAAAATGCTGTTAAGCGAAACTACGCCGAAACTACAGACAAAAATGCAACTTTGGTTCGTTAGTTTGAACGGTCTAGCAGCAAGGTAAAGAAGTTAAGATAAAATGTTGGTCTAAATGCCATCTACCAGTCAAAGATAAAATTACAGTGAAGTTCCTGCGGGGAGTCACCTATTGGCAGTCTATATCACTATTGCAGTTTCCTACCTTGGAGGTTTCTCCTGGTCTGGCCACTGTTGTAGTTTCACATCTGGGAGGTTTCCTTTTCTCTGGCTGCCAAGTAATCTCCTGAAGCGAATGTTTTTCCCAGTATCTACACAACCTGCTATGGGATTTCTGTCAATCTGGCTGCTCTAGTCTGGCTCTACTGCTGACCAGGAGGTTTGCCTCGATTTTGCAGTCATCTGGTCAGTTTTGTGATCTCCTAGAACTACAAAACCTCTATTTGGGAGGTTTGGCAGAGCTAGGGGATCATATGACAACCTCCAAGGTGGGAAACTGCAACAGTGGTAAAGACTGACTCTTGGTAATATTGCTATCACTAGTTTCAGTGTTGTTAATGGCAGAACACCTAGAAGAGATTATAGTTCAAAGCAGTTTCAAATATTTGAAAAATCATTCATATTTGGGGAAACTGGATAGGAATTAAACTTTTATGGCAAGTAACTGTCACTGTAAATAAGAATACCCTACCTCTACTTTACTTTATATCCTAGCCTTGGGGAATTTTTTAATAACAGCCTAGCCTCACCTAGGCTAGCGTAGCAGTTGGATTTAGCTGTTTAGGCAACAGTAGGCCTATAGCCCCAATAGAGCTCAGTCGAGTACACTAAGGTATATTCACTGGGTATAATATAAAGGAGATTCAAATAAAAGGTGGCTGCAAGTTTCAGGAATTTGGCAACAATAGCACAAGCTAGAAGGAGCTTTACTAATTCTGTGCAGGAAACTATTAAGACGACAATGACCGGTAATAAATTGTATCAACTGATATTTTGGCTCAAAAGAAGAAGCAGCAACTCGAATATGTTTATTTCTTGTCAAAAAATCAGGCATTTTGTTAAGCTGGGCCATTCCAAGGTCCCTAAGTTAACCACAAAAAAGCAACCTTAACCCCATTCATTCTCTGTTGATTCTACTACCTACCTAGGTACCCATTTATCAACATCAGATCCACCCATGTGCCGCAGTTACGGCAGGTAGCATACCGGGTCCTGCATCTGTCCTGCAGTATACTTCTGAAATTGGTTACCATACATTGAACTATTGGTTTGCCTTGTAATTTCAAAAACACCCATTTTCCAAACTCCGATTGTGTTGTGAGTTCAATAATACCCCGATTTGAAAAGGATCTGAGGTGGCTGTTTTGGTCTGATTTCGTTGGGTAGGTCCATAGTGAATCTGGGCCCAGACCTGACTACCTTTCTGATTCCACTACCTATCTGGGTACTAAATTAACAGGATAGACATGTTAAGGCTTAGGCTGGATATTGCGGTACTTAGGTAGATAATGGGATTGGTGAAAGTACAGATGTGACCATACTCAATCTAGGCCTAGGCTATGCAGAATTTAGGCTGTGCTGCCTTCGATGTTATTCCAACTGCATTGTTGTGGCTCACTTCCTATGACAAAAGTTAGCATCAGCAAATTGAAGGAATTCCTGACAGACTTTGCATTTTTGTTTTTGGGATCCCAAAACTTAAGTGGAGGGATACCTATGACATTGCAAACGTTGTCCGCACGATAACCTTCGAGGGGATTGAGATATTTTGATGAAAGTACCTATGACATCGCAAAGGTTGTCCGACTGTCCGCACGATAACTCTCGAGGGGATTGAGATATTTTGATGAAACTTGGTGGGACGATCCTTTGGGTCAAACAGGCCAAGTTCGAAGAGTAGTAGCCCATCTTCGTAGTCAAACAAAGTAGTTTTTTAAAGCTACTGATATAGTCGATGTAGGGGTAAGGAGACATGCTGAATTCGAATATGAAAAATATTTTCTCGCCGGACAAATAGTTCATCCGGAATCCGGCGAAAACCGGAGAATTTGTTAAAAGTTGAAGTTTCATTTAAATTTGATAAGATGTTCGATTTGCGGGTAAGAAGACATGCTGAATTCGCACATGACAATCATTTTCTCACCGGATGTATTGATCGCTCGGAATCGGGCTGAAACCGGAAATTTGTTAAAAGTTAAAAGTTTAATCCGAAGTTGATTAGAGGTTGGATGTAGGGATAAGGAGACATGCTGAATTCGTTTTTGAGCTTAATTTTTTTGCCAGACAAATAGTTTTTCCGGAATGCGGCCGAAACCGGAAGTTGGGCTGAAGGAAGCTGAGATACGACGTACGCTATAGGGTAAACCATATGCTGATTCCATATCTGAATATTTGACAGCGCGAAACGGATATCTGAATGTATTTAACTTTGGAAATTCAGCTGGCGTATCGGTTTTCCAATGTCAAATAGGAACTTGGTCTTCTCCGATTATTACCATTGGCCTTAACCTATTTGTAAATTTTAAAAGTAAAATGTTTAAGAAGTCTGTTGAAGACCGAATATCTACAAGACCGAACTGTCGGGAGCAAATATTAAAATTCTGGGATCCCATCGAAACCTTTGGTCTTGTTTTCCTCTAGATTGAAGCAAAGGCGGTACGAATTGCGTAGAAAATGGCCTTCGCCATTTTCATGCGTTGTTGTTTATTTTAGTCGTTCCAATGGATTAGAGTTCGGTCTAATGTTTGTTTGATTTGTGTATTTAAATAGTTATTTATCTTATTATCATCAATTTTGGTGGATCAATAAATCATCATCATCATCAATTATTTGTGTGGGTATGTTCGCTGTTGGCTTAAATTATTTTTTCCAGGTCTTAAGTATTTATCATCATCTGCAACAGCTGAGGTGAGAGAAAAGTGGGATTTATACAGTAGTATATGCCTGGAAAGGAAGCCTATCATCACCCAAGAGTTATCCGACATAGAATCTCGGTTTGGTGCAGTTACTAGAGACCTGGAGTATGAGCTGAGCCTCAAGTCTGATCATGAACTCAGGCATGATAAAGACATGTAAGTACTTTAAGTAAGACTTAAAGGCAAAGAAAACTTGACTACGCAACTTTCGGCCATCAAACCGACCTGTGGGGCTTAGATAAAGATACAGGGACTTATTGTCGACAGGACCCCCCGTCTTTGTTATCTCGTAGCCTACCCCCTCCTTAGTGTTCCCAAAGCTAGCTGGCAGGCCCTTGCCCGTTATGCACTGTAATTATGCACTTATGCACTGTAAAAGTTCGCCTTTGGCCGTGTTTCGGCCATAGGATCGGGTTAGTAGTCAAGAGGTCGTGCGTTCGATTCCTACTCCCGGCACACAAACCTTTTGTTTTTTTTTCTACTAACTCAAAGTCCAATTTTCGGAAACTGCCCGGAAACTGCAATGGTCGTAACGAAAATTTTTCTTACTCTCAGTATCGACTCGAGGTACATTCTTGAAATGTCAGCTAGCTCCCCGAGTCAAGTTTGAGTCAAGTTTTCTATTCCTTTAATCCGCTAAAGTAAAGAAACAAAATAAAGGAATAAATAAAAAGTAGCCTATACACTTATCAGATCCTAACATTAGCCTAGTTCAACAAGTCCATATCAGTAAAAAAACTAGTTATCCGATTGCGAACGAGAATTTTAAAAAAGAATACAGCAGATATCGAAGGGGCACACGCTTATGGGGCCTAAATTTGGTTTCTGTGGTGGCCAGGATACCTATTAGCCTACGGGTGTTTATTTTATCTTGTCTCTCAAAAAATTTATAGAGGCGAAAGCCTTATTATTGCAATTATATTATATTATTATATTATTTATAAACTTCACCTTGGGTCATTCTCTACCAAACCAACAAATTGAATGACGTCTCAGATTTTGTGTATTTTTTTGCATTCATGATCGGGAAACGGTCTAAACTACTTTTAGGGTTGGAAAGATGTAGTTCCTGGAAAAAGTGGAAAACAACACCACTGTCAAGTAAAGCTATGAAAGACTAAATTTTAGTGATTTAACTGAAACAGTTTAAGAAAACAACAAAAAACGCAAAAGATGGATAGCGCTTTGTGCCTGTCTGATCTCGGGTACATCTAACCCTAGTTGCACGAAGCCAGTATGAGATTGTTTAATAAGCCCTGTTCCTGACAGCGCTATTCGTCATATTCTAGTTCAGCGCTTCCAAGCGCAGCAGTTTCTGAAAGTCTCCCAAGCCTCATCTTAAACACTTGACAGACATAGTAAATAGATCCGAGGGTTGATGAGTAGAAAATCTGCAATCTGTTTTCCAGATAATGGAGGATGGAAGTCTATGGAGTAGAACTTGAAAGTTACCATGTTTTGCTCACTACCTTATGGATCCATAGCTGCGATCTTTGTCACGGGAGTTCTCACCGGTGGTCTCCGGTTTTTTCTTATAATCCGTTTTTGCATGTATCGGTGACTACTCACCAGTCTTATAACCCGTTTTTGAACGAAACGGTGTCCGGTTTTACCTCACCGTTGCGGACTAACCAGAACCTGCTCGGGAGCCCGGCTTCAGCGAGGAGTTAGCAAGTTTTCATCAACTCACCGGTGGACCAAAAACGCATTATAAGAGAAGAACCGGATACTGTTGACAAAGCACCAGAGATAGTCCGGAGTGCAACGAACGCTGCTCATGTTTTTGTTGTCTCAGTCACAATTGGTACTGAGACAATGGCGAATTTTCAGAAACTAGTCCACTTGGTGCGATGAACGGAGGCGAATTGAAGTGTTGGATCCTGTAATATTCGTCACGCACTACTACTAGTATACTTGTAGGCAGAGACATGCACGAATGAAGAAGAGTGACGCTGGTGGCAAGGAAATGGGCGTCGGGACACTGTCCACTGCCCAGGATTTCGAGGATGCTGCAGTAGAAGAGTTGTCTCGCTTCAAGTTCGCAGAAAGAATAACAGGTACGTTGCGATGACAACTCTGGCCAGGAGCCCCAGTTAGAGCTAAAATCTGGAACTATTTCCGAACGCCGGTAGAGCAACCTAGTGTTTTCACTATCAGCATTAAGGTTGTCCCGGGTTTTGTTCGAAACCAGGAGAGCCAATGTAGCTTCTTTAAACTTACGGACCGGTCGTACCTCTAATAGTCATTCGCTCTGCATCCCTAACGGTTCCGTCAGGTCACGCTTGGTTATACGATACCCATGTTGTACACATTCCCCTGTCACTGCTTGACTTCTTCTTTTTTGGAATCAATAATCAGTCAGTAATAGTTTATTACCACAAGCAACCTAATGTTTTCACTATAAACAAGACCAAAGGTTTGCATGGGATCCCAGAATTTTATATTTATCAGACTTCTTGATCCAGACAATCGAATCTTGTTCATTTCCGAGCTTTCGCCAGACCCCTTTAAAAATTTTGCTATTCATGCCGTAATCAACCTCTTGAATATGTAGGTAAACATTTTTTATTTACCGTTTTGAAGTTTTTTACTTACGGCCAAACAACTAACCAAATGAAGAAACCAAGTTCAGATATTGATTCAACAAGCATGTGTACTCCAGTATCTCATCTCTAATCGACTTCAAAAAGGTCTTTTAGATTTTTTGTTTGTTTAACGAATTCCTCGTATTTAGCAGCATTCCCGGCGAACTGCATGCAGAGCAAAAGATCTAGTGACAATGAGAGCCGAACCACTCAATTCAAATTTCCAGGTTTTTGCAAATTTTGCCAGCTTATCCGTCAACGAAATAAAGTTCAAAATTCGATTCAGCATGTCTCCTTCTCCCGATAGTGAATCTCTAATCGACTTCAGAAACAACTTTGAGCTTCAACCAAATTTCCAGATTTGGCCGAATTTCTGGTGAATCATTTGTCCGGCAAGAAAACTAAGTTCAGATATGGATTCAGTGAGCCTCCTTACCCCTTAAACTAATATCTCATTAGCTTATAAAACGTATTGTTTTTACCCTTAATTCGAAACCCCCTCTGCTTCAAAACATAGGGCTAAAGTCTACAGACTTGGCCTGTACTTTGCCAGCGAATCCTTGTACGAAGTTTGAACAACATATACCAACCCTTTGACCCCCCCCCCCCCCCCCCCGACAATCCAGAACCCAAAGAATACGTACGCTAGGTATAAACAGTCTTCTGTTAACCCACTTAACTTTGCGCGTATAGCAAGCGACTGAAGTCACTATCCCTCCTGGGTCTATAGATTAAACAAGGTGACGTCACACACGCGCTGAGCTTTCGCCTGTGAGAATAAAGGGGTAGGGTAGGGACTCGAAAAATGGTCGACAGATTTTATTACATTGTTACCAGATAGTTGTCGGATGCATTCTGATCTTTTGACCAGTAAATGCCGGTTGGGACTTTGGAGATAACTAAACTGATCGCCTACACTTATGTCCGAAAGTTCCAACATCATGTCTCCTCACTCTATATCGACTATGTTCATCCTAAATTTCCGGATTCAGCGCGAACTACTTGTCCGGCGTGAAAATAATTTTCATATTCGGATTCAGCATGTGTTTCTACACTACCTTTGAATCGAACATCTAATGAATTTCAGATACAACTTTTACTTTTTCCAGAATTTCCGGTTTTTGTCGGATTCCGGGTGAACTATATGTCCGGCGAGAAAATAATTTTCATATTCGGATTCAGCATGTGTTTCTACACTACCTTTGAATCGAACATCTAATGAATTTCAGATACAACTTTTACTTTTTCCAGAATTTCCGGTTTTTGTCGGATTCCGGGTGAACTATATGTCCGGCGAGAAAATAATTTTCATATTCGGATTCAGCATGTGTTTCTACACTACCTTTGAATCGAACATCTAATGAACTTCAGATTCAACTTTTACTTTTTCCAGAATTTCCGGTTTTTGTCGGATTCCGGGTGAACTATATGTCCGGCGAGAAAATAATTTTCATATTCGGATTCAGCATGTGTTTCTACCCTACCTTTGAATCGAACATCTAATGAACTTCAGATACAACTTTTACTTTTTCCAGAATTTCCGGTTTTTGTCGGATTCCGGGTGAACTATATGTCCGGCGAGAAAATAATTTTCATATTCGGATTCATCATGTCTCCTTACTCCTAAATCGATTATCTCATTAGCTTTTAAAAATATTTTTTTTTGTCGTCCACTTGCGTTTTGGGAGGAACTTTTTGGGATCTCAAATAATTTTGCCCCTGTGTTCGTCTGAACGCGTGAGAATCAATGTAGCTTCTTCAAACTTAAAGTTTAACCGAAAAGGGCTAGGATACGACAATCTAGTTACCCGTCACTTGTTCACTTAAACAATCTTGAAAACCCAATGAAAAAGCGTCAGTTTGTTTTTCTGATATTTCCAAATAATCGATTATTTCATTGTGCTTGCTGCTCTTTCCGTTTTTGTGATAGCTCTACGGTGCCTGGAACATTTGGCAACAACACCAGCAGCATACAAATAAATAAACGGTTGTTACCCTTGTAAGTGGGCAGTCTTCTGACCTGGTTTTACAATCAGGGATAGAGCAATGACTGATATTTGCCATATCTGATCTCGATCAAAATATGAGCTTGAAAATCACATTGGGTCGACAGTTTAAATTTTCGCGGGCGAATTGTGGACGGATTCACCATGGGAAAGCGTCCACATTTCCAACGTCCCTACTGAAGACTACTGTGGACAGAATGAAAATCCCCAATGGGTGTTGTAATAATTCAATGTATTTGAATCTAAGATGTACAAATAAGTTGCCTGTTCAGTTAAACTTTAAGGACCGGTCGTACCTCTAATAGTGATTTGCTCTGCGTTCGTAACGGTTCAGTCAGGTCAAACCTACGATATCTTCAGAAAGATACCTAAATTCATTCGTTCCGTATTTCACTAAGCATTTTAACTGTTCACGATTTATGTTAGTTTCTTATTTATTGTTTATTATTTTGTGTTTTATTTGTATTGTTAGTGAGTGTTTATTTTTCCAATTCCCGCCTGTGTTAGCCTAGTGCTATTATGGTTGAAATAAAATTGATTGAAAAATTTTTTTATGATACACATGCTGTAGATATTCCCTGTCGCTGCTTGACTTTTTTTTTATCAGTAATCAGTCAGTAATAGTTTATTACTACCCTAATGCTATTAATATTGATTGGAATTGGCAAACATATCAAAACGTATATGATGGAGAATAAGAGATAAGGATGAGTTAAAATGGTCAGTAAAGCATAGGACGAAGTAGATACCGCTTTTATGGTTTTCTCACCGAGTAGTAGGTTTCAGTTTCTGATTATCCATGCTTTTGTTAGGGCATTGAGAAGGCGCAGCTTACTTTGACAGGATGTCCATCTTGCTAAATCAAACCGTTTATTCACTAAGAATATTACTCACGGCGTATGCCCACTGACTAAATCCAACGTCAACATATAAGTACACATCAGTATATATAAACAAAAAAAAAGCAAGCTTAAATGCCGAGTCAACTGCTATTTCGGTTTGCATAGGAACAACAGAAAAATTAAATAAAAAAATAATAATTACACTATACTAAACGGTCAAACGTATGTGCTTAAAAAACAGCATAAACTCATGTTTTTGTTACAAAATCATCACGCTCATATTATTTATGTCTCATCGTTGAAAACCCATATATGTATGTACCAGCCCTTACGCATCAGTTTAACTTAAATTCTGGCGTGTATTTTAGAAGCTGACGTAAAAAAGGACCAGAAAACCATCGAGAGGATGCTAGATAAGCACCTTCTCCTTGTTGTTAAACAGAAGCTTGGCAAAACAACTCCCTGGACGTTACCCTTGGGGGTAAGGAAAGAAGGGGAGACCATGCGCCAGGTAGGTTGAGTTCCATGCTCTTTTCCAGTGTCTCCGAACTAGGAAACTTCGGTAGAATCTGGGTTCAGAATCTGTAGCCGGGTTCATCACTTTGGCACGGAATACCCCCCCCCCCCCACATGAACCGCCAGGATCCATAGTGAATTGGTGACTATTGCTCTTTAAAGGATCTGGAGCACTAAATACTGTTTCCAAAAGTAGACATCATATGGACTAAGCGTATTGCAAGTCTTGTCGTGGTAGTTCTAGTAGAATCGCTTTATTAGGTTCGTTAACCTAATAAAGCCGATTTTCACATTTTCGCGTCGTTGCGATATTTTATGTCGCATATGCTTTTATCTGGCGTTGCGTATAGGTTGCGTAGCGTATCTTTCACACCTGCACGAGAACATGTCACGCTGGATGCGTATTTACGGTTTCCTTTTTCAATTTCTCCAGATTTTCATTTTAACCATGGTCAGTTGGTTTTTCTTCATCATTAGTAGGCTATTCTCATGTTTCTCTTCAAAACTTCCATTTTCACCGAAGCAGTCTGATGCGTAACGCGTTGACGTACTGCAATAATAGAACTTGGTTGTATTCTTGCGTTGCGTTTTATTTGTCTGCGTGAGCTCTGCGTTGCGTCGCCGCAACCGTGACGCAGAGGTTGCGAATTGCGATGCTTCAGTGCGAAAAGGGGAGCAGGAAGGTGCTGCGTAATTCGATTTGCATGCCAGTTGCCATTGAGATATGTATTCAAATAACGTTATGTCTGACGTTCGACAGCCTGACGATGACCCTTGCCAAGAAGTGCTAAAATATTGCTGCCGAAGCATCGTAGCTGACTTATCCGTTTTCTGCATTGTTTGAATATAATAATAATAACAATAATTTATTGGAAAAAGCAGCTCAGTCAGCTTGGTCTCAAGGAGTATTCAGTCGCCCTGTCAGAAGTTTGATAACAAATAACAGACGTTGATAACGCAGGGTCATAACAGATATATTCTCATAAGATTTAACATGAGGATGCAAAACATGTGTTAAGCGTTATCAAACTTCCGAGTCTTTTGACAGTACAGGATCTTGAAAAAGATCGATAGAAGTGAACACTAGTCAAGTTTCTTGAGAGCTGGTAAACAATGACCATTGTTGTGTTTTTGGGATCCCAATGGAGGATACCTATGACATCGCGAAAGTTTTCCGTCTTTCCGTCCGTCTGTCAGCACGATAAGTCTCGAAGGGAATGAGATATTTTGATGAAACTTGGTGTGAGGATTCTTTGTGGCAAGGGTAAGGTCAAGTTCGTAGATTGGCTCTGTAGCCCTACATTTAGAGGTGGGGGAGGGGGTTAAAATTAAGGGGCAAACAAAATATTTTTAAGCAGGTAATGTGATAGTCCATTATGGAGTAAGAAGACATGCTGAACACGAAGGTGATAACCATTTTCTTGCCGGATAACTAGTTTCGTCCGGAATCTGGCAAAAAACGGAAAGTTGTTTAGAATTAAAAGTTTTATTTGAAGTTGATTAGATGTTCGATTATGTGGTAAGAAGACATGTTGAATACGATGATTAAAACCATTTTCTCGTTGGACAGCTAGTTCCGCCCGGAATCCGGCCAAACCGGAAAATTTGTTAAAAGCAAAAGTTTTATTTGAAGTTGATTAGATGACAGATTTAGGGCTAAGAAAAGTCGCTGAGTCTGTATATGACAATCATTCTTTACCTGGACATACAATTAGTCCGGAATCCGGTTGAAACCGGAAATTTTATAAGTTAAAGTTGTATATGAAGTTATTAGATGTTCTTTATAGAGATAAGGAGATACGCTGAATTCGTTTCTGAACTGTTCTTCTTTTGCTGAAGTAGTTCGCTCGGAATTCGGCCAAACCGGAAATTTGGCAGAAGTAAAGCAGGAAGTTTCGGTCAGTGTCGTCAAAATAGATATGGCTTATAGGGGTATATCTGAACTTGGTTTTCTCAGATGATTAGCGTGGCGAAGACTGGATCTGGCGGAGACAAGATCCGTCTGGATCAAATATTAGATTTTTGGGATCCCATCGAAACCTTAGGTCTTGTTTCAGATACCATGGTATCCGATACCAGGTCTGAAGTCGTTCTTGCAGTTACCGAGGTATATGATACCAGGTCACGTTTTTAAAGTTACGCTGAGCATCTGCCCACCGTCGTATCTGAACAAGACCTAAGGTTTCGATGGGATCCCAAAAATCTAGTATTTGATCCAGACAACTGGGTTTGTCTCCGCCAGATCGAGTCTTCGCCAGATCCAGTATTCGCCAGGCTAATCATCTGAGAAAACCAAGTTCAGATATTTCTCTATCAGCCATATCTCTTTTGACGATACTGACCGAAACTTCCTGCTTTACTTCTGCCAAATTTCCGGTTTCGGCCGAATTACAAGCGAACTACTTGTCCAGCAAATAAAAGAAAACTCAGAAACGAAGTCAGCATATCTCCTTATCCCTATAACGGACATCTAATCAACTTCAAATAAAACTTCAACTTAAAAACAAATTTCCGATTTCAACCGGACAAATTATATGTCCGGGTGAAAAATTATTGTCGTATACAGACTCGGCGTTTCGATAGCCCTAAATCTGTCATCTAATCAACTTCAAATAAAACTTTTGCTATTAACGAATTTTCCGGTTTTGGCCAGATTCCGGGCGAACTATTTGTAGGGATAGAAAATGCTTTTCATATAAGTGTTCAGCATGCCTTCTTCCTAAATCTGTAATCTAATCAACTTCAGATAAAACTTTTAATTTTAGCCAACTTTCCGGTTTTTGACGGATTCCGGACGAACTACTTGTCCGGCGGGAAAATGGTTTTCAGCATCGTGGTCAACATGTCTTCTTACCCTGAAATCGAACATTTAATCAACGTAAAATGAAACTTTTACTTTTAACCAACTAACCGGTTTTTGCCGGATTCCGGGCGAACTACTTGTCGGACGAGAACATGTTTTGCATATTCGTGTTCAGCATGTCTTGTTACTTCATAATCGACTATCACATTGGCTGTTTAAAAATATTTTGTTTGCCCCTTAATTTGAATCCCCACCCCTAAATATAGGGCTACAGTGACCTTACACTTGACCCAAAGAATCTTCACTCCAAGTTTCATGAAAGTATCTCATTCCCTTCGAGAGTTGTCGAGCTGACAGACGGACGGACAGACGGATGGAAGGACACACCTGAACAACTTTTGCGATGTCATAGGTATCCCTCCCAAAAAGTCATCTGACTTTCATCATAATTGTCATAAATGCAGAGAATATTATCAGTTTAAAGCGGGTGTGGACTTTCACCTGGCTGATACTCAATTTAGTTTACATAGTGTTGTGAGAAATTTATAGAGGTGAAAGCCTTTTTGGTGCAGTTATTATTATTGTTATCACCAACATAAGAGCCTAGGTTTTTGTCAAGTTGGTGGGAGTTTAGTTTGGCACTTATGATGTGAGTGGATGGCAGTATTTCTTTTGTGCCGACTTCTAAAAGCACGAATTTGGTCCTTATGATGATGATGATGATTTTATGTATGACCCTTCAAAATAAACAAGAAAGAAATAAAATAAGAAAAAAGAAAAAAAGAAGGGAAAACACGAAATAGAATTAACTTACGGAATACACAATATACTATTACCCTAGAACTAAATCAAGAAGGTTTTCCAGTCGTGATCAATATTTTGGCTATAAGTTTCTGTTTGTTTCTCTACTGCAGTGAATCACTAATTTGATAACGACTGGAAATTTTCGAGTTTCTCCTCCAAGGGGGGAGGCGTAATATATATTTACCAAATTTGGTGAGAAGTCTCCAAAAAGGTGCAGTATACAGGACGTAAGGTAGGGCGATTGAATTGTAGATAGCTGCGAGGACGGGACGTTGGAAACGTGGCGTATTAGATACCACAGATCCGTATGCACCTGCAATTTTTTACGAATATGCTTTATAAGTAGTGCACGAGTTTCTTTGATGGATTTCCCAACAGGTAACCCCAGGTAAATTAGCGAATCCAGTGGCTTCACATGAACACTTCCCAGTTGTCATGTTGCGTCCGGGTTAGATTTTCAGTTGAAAAGTACAACTATGGATTTATCTGCATTGAAATGCATTCCAGCGTGACGACCATATTCTGTGCTAAGAATACCGGAATTTTCCTCCAAATGAGTAACGGTTCGACTGGGGTTAAGAACATCAATCAGCATACCCTATCAGGCTAACATGCATACCCCGAACAATACATGCAGGTTTAATTTTACTTTGCGGTTCAGTTAGTGCAAAGCAACCTAATATCAGACACCGTGGTAACAGCAACAGCAAAAACGCAACTATTTTGGGAGTGGGTGCATGAGCATATCTGCCTTTTTCTTCTAGGAGCTTTGAAACGGAATGTAGGAATGCAGCAGAACGTAGCCCGTGTGGGTGTCGACTTAGTTGTATCGGAATTCCGTACTGTCATGGCGTATTTAGTGACGTCGCGTGATTTAGGACCCAACATAGGATTTGATTGTCCGTAGGTCGTTTTATAAATGTCAACGCGACCGGCGCCTCGCTGGCCGCTCGGCTCTATATATATATTAAAATATAAATTCACCGATAGGAATAAACTACAGTTTTTCGTTTGTGAGGTAAAATGGATCAAATGGGTGTCAAGTCACGCTTGTATGGGATTACGATACAACTTAGCCTAGACCCCCGTGTATGGGATTCTTGTGGATAGTGGAAAATCGAAGTAACTCGACAGCTTTCGTCGTCCCTACTTATCTTGGTCTACCACTTGGTACCGACCTGGAAAGTACCCGTGCTGGACTACTCGGACATTTCGGCGCGAAGGCTAGAGCAGCTTACGGTATATTAGTTGGTGCTAAAACCCGTTATAGTAGACATATTTTGGCTAGACTCTACAACACTTACACAATCCCCCACATTCTAGCCCTATCCCTTTTGTGAAAGTTATTTAGCATAACTAATTTAAGGACAGTTCGTAAATTGTTCTATAAGTATGCTAAGTACCTACTCGGCCTTCCCCCTTGGGCTCGTAACCCCAAAGTTACGCAGCTTTACGGCGTTACTGATCCCTTTGTGGCTGTGGCCCAACGCCGTGCCGAGTTTGACTCTTCTCTAGACAGGTGCCATCCGTATAATAGTGCGTTTCTATAGTCATTTTGTTTAGTTTAGTCTGATCTTTTTCTTTCCTTTATTGTTTTTCATATACTCCGTATGTGCATGTTCTGTGCCATTTTTATACGGGTTGATAAAATTATTGATTGATTATTATCGGGTTTTCATACTTATTCAAGTGAATCAGTGATGTGTAACTAGACTGTCAAAGCAGTTGATCAGGTTTTTTTGCAGTCCAAAATGTCCTGCTGTTTATACATAGTAAATATTAGATTTTGTTATATATATGAAAGTCATATGTAGTCGGATCGTTAAACCTGTTTGTTGGTATTTCGTCGAAAAATTATTTTCCTTTGAAATCAAGCTGTATCTACAATATGCGACGCTAATTCGTAAATTAAACGAGACTTACATGTAAGGTGAAGTTCTCAGCCCTTTCCGTTAAACTAAAAGTTCTTTTTTTTCAGACAGCTGAAAGGGTTTTAAATGAAGCCTGTGGGAAAGATTTTAAAGCTCGATTTATGAGTAATGCGCCATGTGGGTTCTACAAGTTCAAGTATCCAAAGGAACTGAGAGAAAAAGAAGGACTAGGCATCGGCGGCAAGGTAATTTTGTTTTTAAACTCACTAAGGGAACAAAACAGTGGAGTACAGAAAAGAAAATGCAGCAAAACAATGAAATTTACTAACAAAGATGACACGGGAACGATGTGATGGAATACTTCTTTACTTAAGCTGCGTTCGATTTGAGTACTCCTTAGGCGTATTCTCGCCGTTCCCCGAGGACTCCTCGGGGAATCGAAAGGAACGGCGAGAAAAAAGTGACGACAAAAGATCCATGCTGGTATTTCCAAGTACATACGGTGCCGTGATTCTTCTCAGTCTACAGCTTTTTCGTCAAAGGACCTGTCTTACCTATAATACTAACGAAACATACTTCCCATAATCACTCCGTGTATTTCCAAGCCCGGAGACCCTAATTTCGTACGGTGTATTCTAACCCCTCAAACAAAACCACGCTGATTGCCATGCCGTATTTTGCTACCTTCGATGTGTATCACGCTGTCGACGGTTGTCTGCGAGAACCATCAGAAAAAACGGTTATGTAAATTGTTTCCCTGTTTTTGCTATAACTCAGCGGGTCTCGGAAAAGGCTTAAAACAGCCCAAACCGTTGGTTATTTGTCGAAAACACAGCCTAGTTTTAAAGGATTCAACTATTTTAAAATACTGTAAGTTGAAGAGTAAATAGTGCGAGTGGTCCTTTAAGGTTCTTTCAGTTCCGGTACATGGTTACTTAGAGCGTGTTCTACCCTTCTACAAATAGTAACTACTAGTTACGATTTCCGTTCCAACCTAACCAAAAGTTACTACGCTGACCATTCAACCTTCTCAAAATGTAACAATGGTAACTATTTGCTTACCACGCGCGGGAGCGTAGTAACTACGGATCTCTGTACCGTGAGTGGTCGGATTCGCCCGTGGCATTATATTCTGATGGAAAATAGAAAAATCGTTCCAGCCTTGACGGTAAAAAGCCAGAGTTCGTGACGTCATGCGTAGTAACTGCGTTAAGCAGGATGGAACAGAGTCTTAGACGCATACATGTATACAACATCGACTGTTTTTGAATGGCGCGGAATTTGCTTTCGCTGTTTTGACCATACCTTAATTGCGTTTTGATCAAAGTTTTTTACCATCGGTCGCAGTTTCTTTGTCCTTCAAACTCTGGTGTTGACTAAACTTTAGCAGATTATCTACGGGTCTAGACGTCACGAAAAGTCTATATTTTCATTTACTAACGGAACTGATTATCCCTAGAACGGTTTATAAGTGTAAACACGTCTGGCGCCTCACTGACCACTCGGCTCTGTATATGTACCGTGTTCTTTAAAACTGTGCTAACTTTCATAATTTTTCGGCCCAGTGCCATCTGCATGAAGAAAGTAGGAACTCAGAAAATTTAAACTAATCTACCTGTTAGATGTTGCTCATGTCATCATCTAACAGTATAACAGAATAACAAATCAGCTATGTTCTTTCTTTCGTTCGTTAGTGGATTTTTCTTGTCAGTCCGTGATGTCTTTATTCTCTCCTTTTTTCTTTGATTTATTTGACTATATGAATAAAGAATACGCCCCGTCCATTGCCAGGCCTTATGTTAGGCCTTATTCTGGGGCCATAAAGAGTTAATAGTGTTCACTATTTTTTTATGAATAAACTAAACTAAACTACCGTCGGGATTACGAGCAATGAACGATAAATCGTAGGCCCTTGCTTGCGCTTTACTACGTACTAATCCACGGTCTTTCTGTCAGGTATTTTTCTTCAAAGCCCACCTGTTAAGTGAACGTGCAGTGCAGAAAGGATCCGGGGTCGAAGACTACCTTTGGCTGGGTCGGCAGGAGCTGGAACAAGTTTTCGACAGCAAATACCGCAAGTCGATAAGCTCATTTCTAATAGATGAAAATTAACTTATTTTAATAAACACTCGTATCGTCATTTCCCTTATTTTTTCTTTATAAGTAGATAACGGGCTTGTGAACGGGTTTCATGTGTTGCGTTAAGCTGAAGTGTATAAGCAAACCTCTGTCGGAAGGACGTCTAGACTCTGGACCAATTGTACAAGGCCTTGGGACCATGTTTAAACACGGCCGCAACAAAGTATAGTTCGAAGGAAGGAAAGCTGCAGGGCCCAACTCAAGTCATATTGGAGAATGTATGACTAAGTGCGAGACACACCCTTGGACCTGGGGAACAACGAGAAACGTCACCCGAACCCTTAAAATTGGTTCAAACCCTATGAAAACCAATTTATCAGCTCGGAGAGTTAGTCATCAAGAGTATTGAGGGAGCAGCTCGTCAGTTTGGGGTCTAAACTTACAAAAGTTTACAATTACAAAACAAAACTACACTTACAAAACTTACAAAATATCTATAGGGAGAAATGACAAGCTTTATGCTTCCCATGTACTGAAAACGGGTCATAGAAACAATTTTAGTGTAATCAATAAAGTTGTCCCTGGCAATCCCCTAGGAATACTCTTGATGACTATCTCTCCTTGCCGGTGCAAAATCTCCGGCCTCTTCTGGTACCTAGCCGAAGAAAGGCAGAAGTGGTGTCACAGCTGCTCCCAAAGATCGCCGTGATTTGTTTGACACAGGATTTGAGTAGTGAGTTTGAGTCCTTAAGGAGACGCTTACTCCTTCTTTCTGAGAATCACTGGCATGTTTTGGACTTAAAGCGTTTTTCCGCGACACAGTTGTGGGCCACACACTTCTGAGTGTTTTTCGCGGAAACACGATTGTGTGCCACACACTCGAGCCACAAGTTGAAACTCGCAGAAACACCGTTTTGTCTATTTTTTTGGCGGTAATTTCAAATATTTGAAAATAAAAATAAAATTCATGTAAAATGAATTAAACCGGACTCACGGCTTATTTCCTTACCATTCTGTACAAAAAGCATCCTCAGTTTGAATCTACATGCTTGAAAAAGTAGTTATTATTGTCTGGACACTATTTTGCTGCTTAATTTGAATTTCCCGCCAGATTCGAGCCACAAAAATCCTGTCGGTTGCGGAAACACACTTGTGGGCCGCAGAAAGACCGCGGAAACACTCTTTTCGAGCCACTCGACCCACAAGCTGTTTGTGGGAGCACGGAATAACGCCTTTAGTCATGTAGAGTATTATAATGCAAGCAGTTACGTTGTTACACCGGTTCGATCGTATCATTCACCCTTTTGTTAGGACACGACCAAGCTTGCTGTAAAGCATGGTCCTAATAGGAGTAATAACGTGAACAGCGCTATACGCGATGTCTACGTCTTAACACACACGCCTGTTCAAATACAACCCAAGAGGTTCTTATCAATGCGGCTTCCGGTGTTGCCGAGGTAATACAATTTTTCGAGCTCTAAAAATATCCGAAAAGATTCTTGGTACTACTTGAAGTACACGAGTACAATATAACGCAAACTATACTGTAAAAAATCTATTAAAATAACGGATGGACAGCATTGATCCTCGAACTGACGAAAAGCCGTCGTAATAGAACAAAAACGTGTTTTTGTTAAGAAAAGTTGTTTCTTTAGCTTCCAACAAAGTAGAACTGTTGTGCTTTCTTTGGCAACCCTGACGACGCTGCGCCTCTCCTCGGCCCGCTGGCGGAACCAATCAAGCGATCTGATTGGCCCTGCATAAGCCAGAATAGAACGCTAGTCTATTCTCCTTATTCACCTTATAACAGCGCGCTCCGAGGAAAAGAGGAATCTGTAATAAGTCTTAGACGCGGTAATACACCTTATTACAATGCTAAAAGATCCTACTAGTTGGCATATCTATATAGAATTACACCAGAAGGCGAGGCTAATAAATTAACTTAATTGTCTTCCCGTATCTTACGTTGTCTCCCACGTCGTGAAGCTATGTTGCTGTAATTTTAGAGCAGTCTTTGAACAAACAACTTTTTCCCCCATTTTATCTTGGGCAAGGCAAGGCCTACTACTTCAGAGCTTGGTCACACTTGGCTCATTTCCTGGCTTTTTGGGTTGCAAAAATAGAAAAAAGAACAAGATACAACTAATTCTGAATGTTGTCGTTTTAAATTTAGGAGATCAATTAGAGCAAAACAGCGTGTATAATTATGTTACAGGAACCCTAAGTAGCCCCTAATTGCGGTCTGCTCATTATCCGGAAGCTGCCACAACGCCAATCAAATATCACGTCCCCTAGAGATTTTCAGTTGATTGTCGAATAGGCGGCTTTTGGAGCCCAGTGTGACCAAGCTCTCACTTATTCACAAATTCTGTTGCCTCAATCCAAAGACAATAATAGTGGGAAAGACCAGTGACTTCGCTAAAATCGGGTCTCTGAAAATCGATTGAAACGCTGCCTAGCGTTTGACTTCGTCCAATTTCCAGCGGTAGATGATTAATATAATCAAAGTAAGATGGCGTGAGTAGTCAATGTCTGTCAACATTAACTGATTCGGAATCGTGAATGCAACATTTTTTTCCATGCAAAAGCGATTTATTCTTTTCCTACTTGTTTTTTATTCCAATTAAAGAGGAAATTTGAATGGAGAAAGAATGCTCATCATAAACAAAATGTGCTTTGATGATGATTCTGCGGAAAGTGATGGAAGAAATTGTCAACAGAGCGATTTTTTAACGAAAGAACATCCGCTAAACGGCGCTGATTGTTGTGACTCATGGGGCTTACGGGAGTTTCCGGTCTTTCCCAATTTTACTGTCTTTGCCTCAATCTATCACGACGCTCCGCACGGAGCCAGCGTTCTGCGTTGGTGAAAGACTAAACGAGTTTCAGTAGGATCGGTCTTTTGTCGCTTGTGGTGCTAGTGTCGCTACAATTCGACTCTGTGTCAGATTATTCAAGTTTTGTCATTACTCCCTATAGTTATTTTGCTCTGTCCTGGTCGAACCTCAGTGGAGGGAGTTTTAGCACTGAGCGTTTTTAAACTTAGTACTGACCGTGCTAAGTTTCATCCTACTAGCTAATGTAGAGGCATAACACATTGCCAAAGTAAGACCGACCGACGGACATACATACCGATCGCTATATGTCACTCCAGTCGGAGGCTGCAAGTGCCATACAGATACAAAAATTTCTCGGTAACACTTGAAGACACAGTATTTGTGTGATTTCACGTCCGTTAACAGGATCATCTTCGTGATGACCCAATCCGGAAGAAGAAGTGTCCTATAGCACCGAACGTGCCAAGTTTCATCCTCCTAGCTAATGTGGAGGTATGCGTTTCCGCATTATGGCACATATCTCGAGTATTTCTGTATTTTTATTACGAAAATAAGTGCGCTCTGAAACATATTATGTGGTTTATACTATATCAGGCAAAGCACCTGTCTAAAGAAAAAAAAAATCTATAGCAACAGATAATGTAATTCATTCTTTGTGCCAGATTGAGAAAAGCTTCAATCAAAACCAACTTTTCGGCCGCACAAAACCAAAACGCATTTACTACAAGCACGAGTATCGAGAATAAAACAATTAAAGTCGGGTGGAATGCCCTGGATAATGCAGTCCTATAGCTGCGAAAGTAATCGTCTTTGTTTTGGGCATCACTGCTGATCAGACATAGCTTATGCTTTCTCATTTTCTTGGACCGCCTTGAGATCACAACACAGTTAGAAAAAATAATAATCATAAAGAATGTTCTGAAGATGTAATCACCTAAATCACTATACTGGACAGTCTCCAAGTACGCAAAAAGACAACAAAGAGTTAGCCACGGGCACGAAAGTACTAGAAGGTATTATTATGAAAGATGAGAATCGCCGATTCCACACCTATTCTGTCCCACTTATAAGTAACATCAGCTGCTGCGCTGCTGGCTCTCAAGATACGTCCACACATAGTCCGATGAAATTTTGCAGATTATGAAAGATGAGAATCGCCGATTCCACACCTATTCTGTCCCAGTTATAAGTGACATCAGCTGCTGGCTCTTAAGATACGTCCACACATAGTCAGATGAAATTTCGCCTGCGAAATTCGCTTCACTATCGGGAAGCGTGAAGGCGATGGGTAAAAATTTGCGAGCGAAGGAGAAAATCTCCCACGTTGCGGAGTTTCGCTTTGCTTGTGGAAAGCGAATATGGATATGAACGCCAGTTGCCAGGGCTTCCTTTACATACAGTATAGGGCAATTCTGGCACGGATTTGCTATCGAAACAGCAACGCTAGAGTCCGCCACGCACGAGAGCTAGCGGAAAGCTGTTGCGCCTTTACAACCTGTCGCTGACTACCCGACACTTTCCACTCTATAAAGGTGTATTCTCGCAGTTCCCTGACGACTCCGTTTGAGAAGTCTTCGCGTTTTTATTTGTCCGAGGGACTCAACCCCGTATTCTCGCGAGTCCCCACGGACGGGGAGTGCTCCGATTATCATCGCCATCACAAAAAGGACTCCCTTTCAGATTAGGAGGGGAATCGATTTTGGGAGTTTCTGACGTTCTTGCTTGCAGAAAAACAGGTGTTAGAGATGGTTAATAAATATTTCTAAGAATATACTGCGTTTGGTTATGGCATCTTTTTCATTGTGTTTATGATTTTTTTTTTTTGTAAGCAACAAAATTAAGGAAAAAGAATCAGAATAAACAAAACACAAGTAAAGCGAATCCAGACAATTCAGTCACTAGAAAAACAAATTTTCGAACAAAATCCATTTTGAAAGCATGCGGGGAATGCTTCTCATTGTTTTCCGCCCGGGTGGTCAGAGTCCCTCTATTCTCCTAGTTCCCATCGATTCCCAGGGGAACGGCGAGAATACGCCTTAAGTGACATGGACACTTTCCATGTCGCCAAGACTAGCGGAGCGACAAAGCAGCTCTGGAAAGCGAAGCGAGTCTTAGACGAAAGTCGCAAAAAACAGCCGGCGTATTAACGAACAGAGCTTTTCTGATCGCCATCATCTAAACAAATACTAAGCGATACAAGCTTAACCAGACAACGGAGTGGGCGCGTTCAACTGAGAGG